>QJPP01000874.1:0-748177 GCA_003996215.1 Jaltomata sinuosa | reverse complement strand
TGATCTTTGATTAAGTTCTACGAGTTAGCAGGACGGTCCGTAGTTCAAACTACGGGTCATAGAAGCCAGTAGTGAAACCTAGGGAAATTGTTAACCCTCTGATCTGATTCCATGAGTTGACAAGATGGGCCGTAGTCAGAACTACGGTCCATAGAACCAACTCGTGGTTCTCATACCAGAGACTGAACCAGCAGACTTGAACCATGGGTTCACTTCATGACTCCTGGTTCAAACCACCATCCGTGATTTGGACCCAAAATTTTTGAAAAGTTTAAAATTCTTAGATTTCTTAAGTTTAAAAGCTGGATTAAATTCTGGGGTGTTACACCTCACCATCAAAGCGACTGGTATCACTGGTTTGAGGAAAGAGGACATACGATGTGCAGAGCAGATGGTTCAACTATACGTCATGTCACACATCGCCTCGCACCACTCCCGAAGGGCATTTTTGTTCAACTCTAAGTGACGCATTTGGAAGCTTCTAAAACCTATTTTGGGGTATGTACCTAAGAAAATAATCAGTTTTTGCTTTCTTCTTCGCCGAATGAAGATAGTGAGAGTACTCTTTTTCTCTTTATTTTATCTACTTTGAATTCACCATTTTTTTAAGACTTGAGCTTGGATTTGGATTTTGGCTTTAATGTGAATGGAATTATGAGTGACCCAATTGGTATATCTTATTATTTCCTTAATATGAGCAGCTAATTTCTTTGTCTAGGAGTGTGCATATGATGGGTATTTAAATTTGGGAATGAGTCTTGCTTAATTGTGCTTATAATTGATGAATTGATATGGGTCTATTGAATTCTTTAAGCTTTAATCATAAAATTGATGGTTGCAAACATTTATTGTATTTTCTTAATTCCGTTTTTGCTTGAAAGAGGGGTTCATAATTTGGATAGAAATTCAATAGGGAAAATTTGGGATTTTCACCTTAGATTAAGGCTAGAAATAGCTTAATCGATAAAAATTCTCATCTAAGAATCTAAGCTAGAAATAGTGTGATTCCTCCAAGCAATTGAATTGGTTGGTTTATGTCAAAATTATGGTTCTTGAGCAAAGACCATAGGATATATATTTGGAGGATCAAGAGATTACCAAATATGACTAAAATCAATGCTACCCATATCATTAATCGAGAATTCACATAATTAATCAAGTACCCTAACCTATTATAGAATCCCATCGGAAGCATACCCCTAGTCTTCCATCTCATTGATTACAAATCTTGTGTTTACATTACTCTCTTGTGTTAAAATTGAAATTGATATGTTAATTTCCCTTTCCAAGTCCTCCAACTTTTACTTTTAAGTTTGTTTGAACAATAACTCACTCTTGTGTGACTAATTCGATGATTGCTTAGCGAATCATTAGTCCATTCCTTGTGGATATAACTCCGATACTCGTTGGGTATATTTATTTATTTTGTACGATGATCGCAACACCTCCTGTGGGAGAGTGAGTTTGAACATCATCATCATTCAAAGGAAACTCTTGATCCAACTTTGTTGTCTTTATATTAGGAATAAGGATGGGATATAATAGGTGTCAAAGGAATGGGACTTGCAGACACTACTAATCTAATTGCAGAAGTTGTTGCTATAAGAGAGGGTCTAGCCTACTCCAGGTAGAAGAATTCACTATGTATTATCATTGAGACAGATTCGACAACCATGATCATATATGGGAAGGGGAGTGGGATACCCCTTTGAGTGTGACAATGGTAGTCAACTCCATCAACAGGCTTAGGGAGGGTGAAAGGGTCAAATACAACATGTTCTAAGGGAAGGTAACACCCTGATTGATTTTTTTGCTAACTTAGTTGTTAATAATGCGGGTACTATCCTAGTGGAGAATTTTCAGGAACTACCATTAGTAGCAAAGAAGATAATCAACTTAGACAAGAAAAACATTCCAAACATAATATGTAGACCTTTAAACAGACACAAGTTTCATGGATCATAAGCAGCATAAGTACAAGAAGCACAACAAATTACAAGAATCAATCCAAAGATCATCACAATTGAAGTGTAGTTATAGAGAAAAGCAAAATCAAGACTAAAGAGTTACCGAGTGCAGTCCATTCGAAACCAAAAAGATCAGCAGTAAGTGGTTGTACAAGTTTAGCAGAAGTAAGTACTAAGAAAGTTGTTGTCCTTTGCCTAGAAAAAGATTTCACTGATTTGAAAATATCATCGCACCTGGTGAGAGTATAAGGTGTCTTCAATGATATAAAACCAAGGCATTCGGGCCTCTTCCTGTTTCTAACAGTTGCAACATCCATTTACTTACTGTCTACTTGCAGAATTATGAGAAATACCCTTCCTCGGCTTTGTTATCTCCCTTTTCACCTATAAATCTTGACTCCAGATGATGGTATTAACCTCTTTGAGGTTCAACCCATCGGGGAAAAGGTTGCGGATGAAAGGAAGATAAGTCTAACAATAAGGAAAGTAAAGATCTTGTACCCAGGGGCGAATTTATGTAAAAAACAATTCATGTGAACCCGTGCTTATCCGACAAAACTCAAAATATTATTTGTATAATTTTTAAAATATATCAAGTATTAACTAAAGGAAATCATGATAAAAAATGTATGTCTGGTTCACTTGTTGGGGCGCTTGTATTATCACTCTGGGCAGAGGGATTGATTCCTAACAGCTACATTCGCCCCCTTGATTTCCAATTTAAAAGCATCGTGTTTTAAAAAAAATTTCCCCTGGTAACAACTGAATTCAAATCAGAGGGTTTTCTTTAAAAAATTAAATCAAATCATAGAGTTTTCTTAAAGCACTAAAAGTCTAAAAGGCATAACTTCCTTTTTTATTTCACGTGAAGCTCAAAACCTCATCCAAATCCATTATTGACAACTAAAATCAAATCAGAGAAACCACCATTGCAAAGGCAAATTTGATATTCCATTTCTTCTTTTTCGTTCATGATTTCGCTCTTAGTAAGTAAACTAGCAAAATCAAAATGCCCAAAATACATGGGCTTTAGTTTTAAGATTTTCTATAAAAAATAAAGTATATTTTTTTACTTATAATGTGGAATCATCAAGAGCTAATGAATCGGTTATCTCAGACTCACATATTTTGCAGATGAATTGGACATTGATATGGTTTTATTTTATTTTAATTTAAATTGAAAGGGATGTGTTTCTTTATTTTATTATTAATTTGCAAGATTATGATTTTGTCACGACCCGATTTCTCAGGTCGTGATGGCACCTACAACCCCCCTCCCAGTAGGTGAACTAATCTCAGTAGCCCAGAACGGTTAGTAATGGGCTACTACCTAACCAATTACGCACAATAAGCAAAATAAGCGAAAGCTGAATATAAAGATAATACACGCAGAAGCAACAACCCAAAATATATATACAAAGATACTACACCAACCCTAAGAACTGGTATCGACGGTACAGAAGATTCTAATAAAATACAAGTGCTAGAAGTAACAAATACAATATCAATCTATCTCCAAAAGTACAAGGAGTATCAGTACACAAGATTAGATGTAGACAAGCCCCAATCAAAAGGTGCTCACCCGAGTCTCGAATGTCCAAGAGCTGGACGACTCTCCAACGTGATCAACGGTGAAATCTCAACTAATCTCTGCACCAAAAAGTGCAAAAGTGTAGTATGAGCACCAAGTCAACAGATACTCAGTAGGTATCATCGGCCGACTGAGCGCATATAAAATATAAAAGCCATAACTAGATGAATACTAGAAGATAGTCACAGAAAGCAAGGAAGAAGCACAACGAAACTAGCACATGAGTAATCAACCAAAAGTTACAAGTAAAACATGCTAGCACAAAAGATATACATACACAGAAACACAGGTGGAAAAAGGAAGAAAGGACGCACCTGGGATCCTTGCAACAATAGTATATACAAAGACAATTTAAGGAGATGGGCGGTATACTGGTAACCTCAAATAACGGGAAATAAGGAAAGCAAACCAACAGATCGAACTAGAAATCACATACTAACTGAAACAAGCCTAAGATATCAAAACCAAGGTAAAATAGTCGTAAACCACTCACAAGTCAATCCTAGGATGGAATAATTAACCCAAAGAGTATCCAAATTGCTACTCAAACCAGGATAAAGTAGGAATCGAAACCCCACAATTGCTCAGAAGGCTACGAAATTGGAATCTCAAAAAGATGGGATCCACTAGCCCCTCAATAATCTCAGTCCCAAGGATGCTGCCTCAACAGGAAAAAAACCTCTAATCCCCCAGAAGTGAAAGCCATGACAAGCTCTAAATAAAGACAGGAATAAATATAATCTGCGTACAGTCTCAACGACCGCCCATACAATCGAGGAACATAATCAAGTGAAAACAAACTCTCCGACCGCCCATACAACCAGAGCGTACACTGAACACACAGCAAACAAGGGTGGAATCCGGTTGAAATATGCATGATGATGATGATGAATCTAGTGTGATCGTTGTGTCATATGCTACCCCCTTCGGTGCCCCAAAGGTCCAATAGAGGCAGGATTCATGGAAGGATATTTCTTGAATACCTCTTCTACGCCGTACACCCCTCTCTCTGGCGTGTGTATCGGCCCGTAGCCGAAAACCTAAGAGAAACATGGTATATGGAGGTCTACTCGTATACCACATATCGACATGAAACTCAGTATATCTCAATAATCGGGATCTCGTAATGCATGCTCGGATTTGAACCAAGTCTAAATAAATAGTCAAATCTTAATAACCCTTATAAAGTGTACTCGAAGTGTATCTGGGTCTAAAACCGTAGTCATGTCTCAATAACCCTCATCGAGAGTGCCTGGGGAGTATCTGGGTCTAAAACAGTAATCAAGTACCAAAATCACTAAATAGGGTGCCCGGTTTGTATCCGGGTCTAAATCCAAAGGAAACATTGTCTAGCGCTATGACCCAGTCGAGCGTAGTATCAGAATAAAAACCATTAGTCAAATCATCGTAATACCCTCTCTACTCTGGGAAATTTCATTGAAGCCAATTTCAAAGTCCTTTCAAAATCCATCTACCAAAAATGGGCCCTCGAGGCCATGTAAAGTTTAGAAAATCCTTTATAGTCGGCCCAAAGCCGAATCAGTAGTAAAACATGCAGGGAAAACCTTATTCATGGATGATATGCTCGCAAACAATAGAGTAGCCTAAAATGGCTCACAAACATTCCTATCGGTCCTGCACAGGCCCCAGAGCTACTCAACAGATATAACCAGCCTAAAAGGATATCTCTAATATCCGGGACTCGCGGACATTCCTATGTAACCCACCGTCTATGCTCTAGAGTCAAACAAGGCCGCACAGGACCACAAGGGTAATATACAATACTACGCGAATACTACAAACCATTTATGAAATAAGCGAACAGAAAGGCGGACAAGGTCTGGGGAACCAACCTAATACAACCTGCCCAATGATACTAGTTAGAGTAGTTATAGTCTTTATACGCAGAGTCTAGATAGAGGAAGCCATAACCTACCTGTCGTCTGACGAATAGTTGCGGGGACAGCGTCGTCCAGGCTCGAACTGCTCCAGAAAGATTCAATTCACAAAACTAATATCAAAACAAGAATCTACACGTCAAAATAAGACTAACGATACCCATAATTCCATAAACATAACCGGGTCGAAATCCGGGTCACAAATGGCCTGTGGGCCCCGCAACCCGAAACTAGAAACGAAAAAACACCAAAGTGTTTCCTACCATCCCGTTAGCACATGCTCAAAATTTAAGCAGAAAAGGACATGAAATGGGGCTCCAAAACAGCCCGCTCAAACCAAGAAATAAAAGAGGAATTTTAAGAATTAATTCCAGAAATTAATCAAAGGGACTTACAACCATGAGAAGACGAGTTAAGGAAGTGAGAACTCTGAATCCTTGATCATGCAAAGCTCAATAGGACAGATTATACAACGAATTCCAAGCTTTAAGAACCAACAACAATGGTGGATTTAGGAAAACAAGAGAAGAAAAGGTTGGGGAAGAAGACTTACCAATCGTTGAGGAAGCGCGGATTTTTGATGAGGAAATGTTCCCCAAGTACAAGAACAATTTGGAGCAATTTGGTAGAGAGGATTTGTGTTTTAGATTTAGAAAAATATGAGGAACAATGCTGGAAAAATGAAGGCCAAAGAATTTTATAGTTGCTGGTCGTTGGTCAACACTATCACGCTAAAAGAGCGTGATCGCGCTGAAGGAAGGATCACAAACCAGCGCTATCGTGCTAAAGGGGAGCGATCACGCTGAACGGGAAATCATAGGCCAGCGCTATCGCGCTAAAGGAGCGTGATCGCACTGAAGGCCACCAGAACCAGAAAAAACTAGCAACAGCCAAAACTTCTACGGGGCATTCTGGGCACAATCGGAACCCAATACTCAAAAACCAATAGTGTTATTAGAGTGGAAACGATGTTCCGGACTCAACAGAATCGATTAAGCTTCCATACGAGGTCGTTTTAAAAGAATGTTGACCCAAGTCAACACTATCTAATGCCAACCAAACACTCGAAATGAGCATGGCTCATCCGAAACCCGAACCAACCAACTAACTAACACAAACTCGGCATTCCGAAGCTAACGGTGCTGACGGAATTTTCATCCGAGGCCGTCTTCTTCGAATATTGACCAAAGTCAACCCATCAGGCCCAACTATCTTAAAAACACAAAATGAGAGAGAATTTCAAGCTGAAAAGCTCCCAGATCCTGACCAAAGGTCGCTCTAGACCAAAGTCTACACTCCAAAGCTAACGGAACTGTCGAAATTCGATTCTGAGAACGTTCATCAAGAATGTTGATTGAAGTCAATGATTTTCAAAGTTAAAAGCTCTAAAACTAGGAATGGACAAAAAAGACCAAACAAATGGCCCGAGCACCGAACTACCAGTCCTAGCAAGCCATAAATAACTTGGAGCCGCTACAGGAAAGCTCTAATGGTACAAGAAAGGCGAAAACACATAAATGACAGGAAGGGTCATTACATCATCCACTACTAAAAAGACTTTCATCCCCAAAAGTCAGGAAAGAAGGAAAGACTAAAAATTTAAGAACAACGGATACAAAACCCGCACTACTCTCTCAGATAACCCGGGTAGCCTCCACGACAGGACGGCACCCAACAGCGCAGAACTAACAAAAAGCAACCAAGCCTATACTTCATACTAGCCAAGCTAGATTTCAAACTCAAACTCCAAAGCTCCAAAGATCTGCCAACTCAAACTGAACCTCAAAAATCTCAAGAGGAAGCACTGACACGACACCGAAACCACAGAAGCAACGCGATCAACACACAGAAATTGAATATTCAAAACCACAACCAAGTTTGCCAGAAAATCCAACAACCAAAACTCTGACTCATGAACCCACTGATTCTATAAAGCCCTTTATTCTGAACCGAATCTTTTTGTACCAAAAACAGGAAGCTTCAAACAAGTCAAACCCTCAAACCACCCTCGAAGCATCAACTGACATACCAGAGACCCGTAGTTCCAGCTTATACTCTACCACGAATGAAGTCACCCTTTATACTCAAGTTCTATCAAAGTCAAGTTGTTGTCTACTAACTTTTGCCAAATAAGATAACAACCCGTAGCAGGTCCTCAAAAACTGGAGTTACCTTACCCAACTGACCATCAAGCAATGGAAGAACACTTTGCCAACAACAAACTCACTAACTGAACCCAACTGATCAACCCATCTGAATCCGACTGAAGTCCGCACATCAAAGTTAGGAAAGGCATATATGAATACCTTGTGTTGACGAAGAAGCTTCCAACTGTAGAATGAATCCAACTGCTCCACCACGCCGAGTCTGAGTCAACCGAAAGCGAATGAACCAGGCCAACCTGCCCAACAGGCCAAAACTAAAACTAAGCCTCTGCAAGGAGTGTGGTGAGCCTACCACGAATCCCGTAACCATCACTAAGCTCCAAACCCCAAGAAGTACTTGCTGCTACTCTGAATACTTGAACACCATTCGAACTTGAACTTTCTTTACAAATCTCAACTTGGGAAAGAGTCTACCATACCACGAATATCAAGTCAGGACACTCTGTAAGCAAGGGAAAAGGTGCCTAAGGTTCAAAGTTGCCATCTAGCCATAGAAGTTTGCATATAATATCAACTCTCCCCTTTGGCTCAAATCAACCACTCTACCAGATCTTCACACCACCAACCATTTCGAAGCCTATACCATACCGAACTTCTAATCCATACTGGCCGAGTCTAACCAATACTGGAACCCCACGTAAAAGACAACCCTTGAAGAATTAATTAAACAAGATTCCAATCTCTCGGCAAATGAAGATGATCATAAACCTCAAAGTATCATTAGAACCCAAGAATAGGCTCGATAGTCTCAACCTGTATAACTTGACCACGTACAATACATCACCGCTAGTTCTGGGACTTACGCCACTGCATCTATCCAACCAACATGGAAGAAACTTTGTACCATGAAGAGCACCGATGAAATCAGGAATATCTAGCCTAAAATAGAGGTTAGCAAAGGACTAGGTGCCCAAGGCCAACAGCCACATCCGAAATTGAAGTAAAGAAGCTAAGTTGCCCGCACCCACTGCCTCCCGGTACTAGGATACTACAACCAATTAGAAACTGCCACGAACCATCTGATGTAACCTGCCAAGCCATGATTCTAAAACCAAATCCCAATTTACCAACCAATGCTTTTGTCGAACCCACGAGTAGACTCATATGTTGCCAATGAACCCATAGGAACCGAAGTCAACTAGGCTTGAATAACAAGTTGCCAAAACCGCAGCGGCTACTGAAATCTCAAACCAATCAAATGAAACCACCACAATTTATAGATAGCCAAATCAAATCACCAACACACAATCCCAAAGTAAACCTTCATCGTCACCCCAGTCAACTACTAAAACACACCAACACGAACAAGAGTCATCTCCCTCCTTTTTCAGCTAAACCAAACCCTTCCTTAACGTAAACTGAACCCTACAAATCCTTTCTCAAATAAGAATCTAGAGCCATTTACCCAGCTCCCATACTTACTTTTGTCAAAGCTCAACAAGGCAGGAGAAAATGGGTCGGATGCCCAACTCACCCAAAATGCTATGAATACATCTCAATCGCGAGGCTACGATCAACACTTAGTCAAAAATGATAAAGCCAAACTCAATCACAATGCCACAATCAAAGGCTCAACAAGAGGACTACAGTCAAAAGTCAATCTACAGGAACTAGGGGAAAATAACAGACCAACCCAACTGGGCAAGAAACTAAAGGAGACTATGGGAACAACCAGCCAAATAAATAGGGTCAACTCTAATCACCCGATAAGCAAAACCAAACCATGCTCACTAGCATAATCAACACCTCTTATCTCAAGACAGAAGCTAAAACTTCAGCACAACTATTGGTAACACACACCCAAAACAAGCACCTCTAGCCACGCTAGATAACAACCTAGGCAACAACCATCTAGGACCGCTCAAAAGGGAAGACTCACTCACAAGTCCAAAATCATAACGAAACAGGGATAAACCCAACCAGAAACAAACCAATAAGAACTACCCACGAGCTACAACCTCGGGAAAACACCTCTCAAGGATATCTCACCCCATCCACTACTAAAGAATAAACTACTAATAAAACAACACATACATACTATAATTCAGCCAGCCAAATAACTAAACAAGTAGCAGGTAGGCATATAAGCAATTTTATGATAAAAAGGATAGGATCGCAATGCGACCAGGACTATCACTAGTCAAAGGTAGCAAAATCCTAACCTGGAGCAATGATATCAAGAACCTCTACCTCTGTCCCATAAAGAAGGGCATCCGGCTGACGAAATCTAACTCTGGACTGAGTAGTCGAAGCTAAAAGCTCTGCCATCCCTCACCGGGGACAAGCTCTATAAAGGTGACCAACTTCCCTATAATCATAACAAGCAGGCTGACCAGGATATAGAATTGTAGGGCAATTCCTAGCAAAGTGTCCATGCTCACCACATCAAAACAACCTCTACCAGATGAAGCCCGACAAAAAGATCTCACTGAACTTGGCTGGCCACCATGGCCTACACACTCTAGAGGCAAACCCCAAAGGATATGATATGAACCCTGTCTACTCTGCTCAACATGCCCTACATAACCACTCTCTAGAACCTGTGGAACAACTGAACTCGGCCTGCTAGATAAGAAGCAACAGAACTTATCCATAGCAGACAATCTCCTACCTCGAGTCTGAGAACCTCGAGAACTATCCTGGGGATGGCATTTCTTAGTATAACCTCCATAAGCCTCATGGTATAATCCCTTGATAGCCCAAATATGATCCACTACCTGAAGCAAGGTAGTCCCAACTGTAACCAAGTTGTAACACCCCAAAAATTCTAAGCCAAATCTGAATCGTTCTTCATGTGTTGTTAGACCTGAACTAGATAAATTTTCTATGTATCTAAGTATTAAGACCTATTGTTAAGTTTTGAAGGTGTATTAGATATGAATAAGGGTCATAAAGAACCTCTAGCTTAAAGTTGGGTTGAAAGCTTCCTTACCGATTGAGTTTTAGTGTAAGATTTTTCAAGGGTCAACTTCAAACGATCATAACTCCTAGAATATAAGAAGTTAGGTGGCCTAGTACCCACTAAATTAAAGGTCTTTAAATCTTCTTTCTAACGCTGCCAACCGCGCATTAATGCCAATCTGGAGCAAAAGGTTATTAATGTTTTACTAAAGGGTGTTTGTCTGTCAAAATGACAGACAGCAACCACGAGAAGGTTCCACGGGTCGTGAAACCAACTCGTGGAAATAAGTTTTTTTACCTGAAAATCACAAGAAGGTTCCACGGGTCATGGAAGTTTTCATGGGTCGTGAAACCAACTCGTGGAAATCAGTCCAGAGCCATGAAAAGTCCCTTGGAACCACGACTTCCATTCCACGGACCGTGATTCATTCCATGTGCCGTGATTTGTGTCTGTGGAAGCCTTTGACAAAATTTTTTGAAATTTTAAAATTCTTTTCCCAGGGGTATTTTGGCAATTTCTCACTCTTTTAACTCCTAAGTTAAGTCATTTGGGGCAAATTAGAAGGGGTTTTATTCCCATTTAGCCTAGGTTCTCTTCCATTCTCTCAATCAAGTTCCAAGAGAAGAAAGGGGTCTCCATTCTCCAAGCTTCAAGCTAAGGATTCCATCTTCAAGTCTCCATCCTCAAGTCCCAAGTTAGGAAAGCTTCAATCAAGGTATGTGGGTATTCAATAAGGTAATTCCTTCATTCTTATGCCCAAAATCCCAATCTTTTAAATTGATTTTATGAATTTCTAAATTAGGGTTCTTACCCAATTCTCATGTGTTCTTCCATAAATTATTTTCTCATGATTCTTCTATGGATTCTAACAATAATTGCATGATTTTTTCATGGATTTTTATAAGGGGTTTCCTATTCATGATTTTAAGGCTAATCCTTATCCAAATTATGAAACTTGGGTTCTTACCCAAATTGGGGAAAACTTATGGGTTCAGTTTTAAAGCATAAGTTCATGGTTTCTCATTACGTATCTATGATTTAATTGAATTTCCTTAGTTGATTTCAAGATCCCATACGTTGATGATGAATTTTAGAATGATTCCTTTGAATTGTATGTCTTCAAGCAAAATTGGTATGTTTAGATAACATGATCTCTATTTTTATGAAATTGCATGTCTAATTCTTTAAGCTATGATATTAGAAGGAAAGTATATTTTGAATTATGGTTTTGCAAAGCTTTAAGACTCATGACTTGTGAATTGCATGACATCAGATATGTCCTTATGCTTTTCCAACAGTTTTGGACATTAGATATGTCCCTATGTTTTATGAAAGGTTTGACATCCAGATAGGTCTACCTAAGTTATGAACAGTTTTGACATCAGATATGTCACAAGTATTA
Organism: Jaltomata sinuosa; assembly: GCA_003996215.1. NCBI lineage: Eukaryota > Viridiplantae > Streptophyta > Magnoliopsida > Solanales > Solanaceae > Jaltomata > Jaltomata sinuosa. The sequence goes on along the minus strand of QJPP01000874.1, from coordinate 736,252 downwards.
TGAGCTATATGTATATATTTTGGGAGTAGTATTTAGCACCGAGTTGGATAGGGTGAGAGTACCCTTAGTCCCAGAACTACGTGCCCCTGTAGGTTCTAAGTCCCTTAAATTGGGCATCAGAATTATTGATCACGCCACAGTCATGCCTTATACCCTGGCAAGGTATATTGGGTCCTCTCTTAAATTGGGCATCAGAATTATTGATCACGCCACAGTCATGCCTTATACCCTGGCAAGGTATATTGGGTCCTCTCGATGGGGCGGATACATCGGATTCCATTTAGCTCACATGGTGTTAATAGAACCTCCCACAGAAGCTAGTTTTCATGAAAAGATTGTATTGACTCTTTGCTTTCAGATTTCAGACTTACTACTTATCACTTATGATTTGATTATGTTTTCAGCTTATGATATTGCATTGAGTCATTACATTACAGATTTTTCTATTATCATATGATTTCAGCTTCAAGAATATTTTAAGCATGTTTTATCACAAATTATGCATGATCTCAGTTTTAAGCATGCTTCCAAGTATATTTCATCATATCACATACATATCTCACATACTCAATACATCCTATAGTACTAACGCATATTTGCGTTGCATCCTCTTGAAGATGCAGAATCAGGTTCCCTCCCTCAGGCAAGTGGGTAGAGACTGCAAGCCATTCTAGTCAATGTTGGTGAGTCCTCATTATTCGAGGGCTAGTAATGATCTTAGTATTCTGTATGGCTGTTTACTTTCGTACTTTGGGTTAGCTAGGGTCTTGTCCTAACAACTTCTTATGTTATGTAGAGGCTTTTTAGACATAGACAGTATTTGAGTCTCCTTTTTGGATTACGTTTCTTATTGACTTCATCATTTATGGATTGGGCTGCCTAGCTTTCTATTTATGCTTCCACTATGTTTCCTTATGTATGCCTATGTTATGTTATGACCAAGGGTTAACTTGAGGCACTTATGGTCCCTAGTCCCGTGTTACATCTAGGGGTAGCCTCAGGGCATGACACAAGTGCTCGATAGCCAAATGGAGCGGTGAAATCAAACCCCTAACAAAGCTTTGAACCCTATCAAACTCCGAAGGCACCGTCCTAGCAGTACACCTAACCATGTCATGAAATCTCACCTCATACTCCAATACCAGCAGACCACCCTGCTGAAGAACTGGTAGCTCAACCCTAGCTGAAGCACTACTCGTAGAACCGGGTACTGAAACACCCACCAGAGGACTCGAAGTCCTAGCCACAGTGTCCTGTAGAATTGGGGTAGCTGTGAATCCAATCGGAGGCTAGGCTGACCCCACACCCCTATCTGATGCGATGATCTCTCACATAGAAATCCTGGCACTGATAGAAGCACTGAAGCATCAGGCACAGAAGCCTCGACCCCAACTGTTGTCAAACTCCTCTTAGGCATCTGAGAAGGAATGAAACAACCAAAGTTTTAGAAGTCAATAAATCCAGGAACGCACGATAAGGAACCAAGAAGATGAAACTTTTCCTAACAATGCCCTGTAGCCTCCCGCAGATAGGATACGGATGTCATCGTACCGATCCACGAGACTCTATGTAGACACTTGCTTCTATACCACGACATTGGTTAACCTAGAGCTCTGATACCAAGCTCTCACGACCCAATTTCTCAGGTCATGATGGCACCTACAACCCCTAGGTGAGCCAATCCATGTAGCCCAGAACGGTTAGTAATGGGCTACTACCTAACCAATTACGCACAACAACCAAAATAAGAAGAAGTTTAATATAAAGATAAGACACACAGAAGCAACAACTAAAAATATATATACAAAGATACTACACCAACCCCAAGAACTAGTATCGATGGTACAGAAGCTTCTAATAGAATACAAGTGCTAGAAGTAACAAAATACAGTATCAATCTGTCTCTGAAAGTACAAGGAATATCAGTACACAAGATTAGATGTAGACAAGCCCCAACCGACAGGAGCTCACCTAGTCTCGAATGTCCAAGAGCTGCACGAGTCTCCAACGTGATCAACGGAGAAAGCTCAACTAATATCTGCACCAAAAAGTGTAGAAGCATAGTATGAGCACCAAGTCAACGGGTACTCAGTAGGTATCATCGGCCGACTGAGCGCATATAAAATATAAAAGCCATAACTAGCAGAATATAAGAAGATAGTCACAGAAAGCAAGAAAGAAGCACAAGGAAACTAGCACATGAGTAATCAACCAAAAGTTACAAGTAAAACATGCTAGCACAAAAGATATACATACACAGAAACACAGGTGGAAAAAGGAAGAAAGGACGCACCTGGGATCCTTGCAACAACAGTATATATAAAGAGAAATTAAAGAGATGGGCAGTATACCGATAACCTCAAATAACGGGAAAGAAGGAAAGCAAACCAACAGATTGAACTAGAAATCACATACTAACAGAAACAAGCCTAAGATATCAAAACCAAGGTAAAATAGTCATAAACCACTCACAAGTCAAGCCTAAGATGGAATAATTAACCCAAGAGTATCCAAACTGCTCTCAAACCAGGATAAAACAGGAATCGAAACCTCACAATCGCTCACAAGGCTAAAAAATTGGAATCTCAAAAAGATGGGACCCACTAGCCCCTCAATAATCTCAGTCCCAAGGACGGTGCCTGAACAGGCTAAAAACTATTAATCCACCAGAACCTAAAGTCATGACAAGCTCTAAATAAAGACAGGAATAAATATAATCTACCTACAGTCCCAACGGCCGCCCATACGACCGAGGAACACAATCAAGTGAAAACAAACCCTCCGGCCGCCCATACAACTGAAGCGTACACTGAACACACAGCAAACAGGGGTGGAATCCGGGTGAAATATGCATGATGATGATGATGATGAATCTAGTGTGATCGTTGTGTCGTATGTTACCCCCTCTAGTGCCCCAAAGATCCAATAGAGGCAGGATCCATGGAAGTATATTTCTCGAGTACCTCTCCTACGCCGTACACCCCTCCCTCTGGCGTGTGCATCGGCCTGTAGAAGAAAACCCAAGAGCAACAAGGTCCATGGAGGTCTACTCATAGACCACATATCGACACTAAACTCAGTATATCTCAATAATCAGGATCTCGTAATGCATGCTTGGATTCTATCTGAGTCTAAATCAATAGTCAAATCTCAATAACCCTTATAAAGGGTGCCCGAAGTTTATCCGGGTCTAAAACCGTAGTTATGTCTCAATAACCCTCATCGAGGGTGCCCGGGGAGTATTCGGGTCTAAAACAGTAATCAAGTACCAAAATCCCTAAATAGGGTGCCCGGCTCATATCCGAGTCTAAATCCAAAGGAAATAATATCTAGCGCTACGACCCACTCGAGCCTAGTATCAGAATGAAAACCATTAGTCAAATCATCGTAATACCCTCTCTACTCTGAGAGATTTCATAGAAGCCAATTTCAAAGTTCTTTCAAAATCCATCTACCAAAAATTGGCCCTCGAGGCCATGCAAAGTTTAAAAAATCCTTTATAGTCGGCCCAAAGCCGAATCATGGGTAAAATATGCAGGGAAAACCTTATTCATAGATGATATGCTCGCAAACAATAGAGTAGCCTAAAATGGCTCACAAACATTCCTATCGGCCTTGCACAGGCCCCAAAGCTACTCAAAAGACATAACCAGCCTAAAAGGATATCTCTAATGTCCGAGACTCGCGGACATTCCCATGTAACCCACCGTCTATGTTCTAAAGTCAAACAAGACCGCACAGGACCACAAGGGTAATATATAATACTACGCGAATACTACAAATAATTTATGAAATAAGAGAACAGAAAGGCGGACAAGGTCTGGGGTACCAACCTAATACAACCACCCCAAGGATACTAGTTTGAGTAGTTATAGTCTATATACGCAGAGTCTAGATAGGGGAAGTCATAACCTACCTATCGTCCGACGAATAGCTGCGGAGACAACGTCGTCCAGGCTTGAACTGCTCTGGGAAGCTTCAATTCACAAAACTAATATCAAAACAGCAATCTACACGTCAAAACAAGACTAACGATACCCATAATGCCATAAACATAATCGGGTCAAAATTTTGGTCCAAAACAGCCCATGGGCCCCGTAATGCAAAACCGAAAACAAAAAATATCAAAGTGTTCCCTATCATCCCAGGAGCACATGATCAAAATTTGAGCGTAAACGGACATGAAATGGGGCTCCAAAATATCCCACTCAAGCCAAGAAATAAAAGAGGAATTTCAAGTATTAATTCCGAAAATTAATCAAAGAGACTTACCACCACGAGAAGACGAGCTAAGGAAGTGAGAACTCTGAATCCTTGATTATGCAAAGCTCAATAGGACAGATTCTACAAGGAATTCCAAGTTTTAAGAACCAACAACAATGATGGATTTAGGAAAACAAAAGAAGAAAAGATTGGGGAAGAAGACTTACCAATCGTCGAGGAAGCGTGAAATTTTGATGAGCAAATGATTCCCCAAGTACAAGAACAATTTGGAGCAATTTGGTAGAGAGGATTTGTATTTTAGAGTTGGAAAAATATGAAGAACAATGCTGGAAAAATGAAGGCCAAAGAATTTTATAGTTGTTGGTCGTTGGTTACTATCGCGCTAAAGGAGCGCGATCGCGCTGAAGGAAGGATCACAGACTAGCGCTATCGCGCTAAAGGGGCGCGATCGCGCTGAAGGGGAAATCACAGGCCAGCGCTATCACGCTAAAGGAGCGCGATCACGCTGAAGGCCACCAGAACAAGAAAAAACCAGCAACAGCCTAAACTTCTACGGAGCATTTCGGGCACAATCGAAACCCGATACTCAAAAGTCAATAGTGCTATTATAGTGGAAACGACGTTCCGGACTCAACGAAATCGACGAAACTTCCATACGAGGTCATTTCAAAAGAATGTTGATCCAAGTCAACACTACCTAATGCCAACCAAACACTCAAAATGAGCCCAGCTCATCCGAAACCCAAACCAACCAACTAACTAACACAAACTCGGCATTTTGGAGCTAACGGCGCTGACGGAATTTTCATCTGAGGTCGTCTTCTCCGAATATTGACCAAAGTCAACCCATCAAGCCCAAGTGGCTTGAAAACACAGAATGAGAGAGAATTTCAAGCTGAAAAGCTCTCGGATCCCGATCAAAGGTCTCTTTAGACCAAAGTCCACACGCTCCGGAGCTAACAAAACTATCGGAATTCAATTCCGAGCACATTCACCAAGAATGTTGACTAAAGTCAATGATTTCCAAAGTAAAAGTTCTAAAACCAAGAATGGACAAAAAGACCAAATAAACGGCCCGGGCACCAAATTACCGATCCCAGCAAGTCATAAATGACTTGGGGACGCTACAGACAAGCTTTAACGGTACAAGAAAGGCGAAAACGCGTAAATGACCGGAAGGGTCATTACAAATTCCCATATTTTTGAATGTGAAAGGGGTGTGATTCCTCTATTTTATTATAAATTTGCGACTCTTTTATTCTCGAATCTGAAAAGGATGTGATTCCTCTATTTTATTTTGAATTTGCAAGGGTGTGAATCTCTTATTTTTGAATGTGAAAGGGGTGTAATTCCTTTGTTTTAGTATGAGTCTGCAAGGATGTGATTCCCTTATTTTCGAATGCGAAAGGTATTTTGAGTATAATTATAAATTGATACTCCCTCCGTCTCATTTTATGTGGCACACTTTCCTTTTTAGTCCGTCCCAAAAAGAATGTCACCTTTCTATAATTAGAATAATTTTAATTTTGAAATTTTTCTTTTACCCTTAATGAAATTATTTACAACCACACAAATGTTCAAAGATTATTTTGGACCACAAGTTTTAAAAGTTTTTTTTTTTCCTAAATACCGTGTCAAGTCAAAATATATCACATAAAATGAGACGGAGAGAATAATATTTTTTATGCAAATGTAATTAGTTATTTTTTGCTTGCCAAGTTATTGTCACAATAAAATTTTAGATTTTATCTAGTAATGATGCACACGTTTTCTTGAAATTCTAGATTCTCTCTACTTGTACCTGTGAAAGTCCCTTCCACCATCAGTTCTTTTTGTTCTTCTAGATCCATCATCAATTTCACTAATCTCATGTAAGTTCTAGCCCCTAATTCTTGCTTCCATAGCTGAATTAAAGCTGAACAATGGATGAGGTTAGTACAAATGGCTAGATCTAAAGAAAGAAATAATAATGATGGTCGAAATCACCTGGATTTGGTCGAGATCGGTGAAATTTAGGAGAAGCTCTGAAATCCTAAGTCATCTTCAAGGTGTTTCTCACAGCTCACAACTTAGTGAAGAGCAAGATCCACAACACTAGCAGTCCACATCGCCGAAGCTCACGCCACAAGTTATATCTAAGAAGATGAAGAGAATGGAAAGGATGCTTCTAATCCTTTCCAATTTTGCAGTCTTTAACTTAGTAGTGGACTGGGTTTTCTTTTTTGTATTGAACCCATTTTATTTGTTTCACCTTTGGCCTTTGTAAAACTCTAATTATTTTCATTTATCTAATCCACTTCAATTTGGGATTTTAAATTATAAGAAAGATAATAATCCACTACACCATGCAACCACTAATATTTCTCAAGTTTTACAAATTAGCACCTATAAAGTAAAATATTGTGATTATGAAGAATGAAATAGACTAAACTTTGATGCGACTTTTCTTGCATCGTACTATTTGTCCTATTTCAACCAAGTTCCATAACCATGTTAGGGTCACCTAGACCAAGAAAAAAGAGGAAAGAATAAAATGTGTGAACAAGTAATATATATTACTAAAAGCACAATGATTTATGCTTAACCGAACACAATGAAGATGAAAATATCTCAAACAACTGGTAGTACGCGATTCAGGTTCCTTCACAACCATATGAAGATTGCAGGTGGGAGCAATAGCTGCTAAGTTAAATGATAAAGTATAATAGGTAGCTGCAAAATATGTCAAACTTTCATGGAAATCATCCCCTTTTTTTACTTAACAGTAAAAAAATTATTTTTTCGTTCCTTGATATAAGATAAAGATCTTCGCCTCGACACTTGTTTTTCTCAATGATGTGAAGTATTTGTCGATATTATCGTAATAAGATAATTGATATAAAATAAATAAAGATGAGTTGAACTTGAATTAGCTCAAAATTGTATTATATAAAAAGTATATAGAATAATAAGAAGGAAATCAAAGTGATAATCCCATTGAAACACACAAAACTTTGTAAAAAATAGAAAGCAAATGGTAGATATACTCATGCGATAATCAGAGGGAAAAGTGGAACCAGAAAGTAAGAACCTGAAAGCATAATCTTGATATCTTTATATATATATATATATATATATATATATATGGGTATAAAATTAAATTATTTTTCTAGCTCAGACTATAACCAATTGCTCTACAACTTTTCATGAATGAATTCTTATATGCATTTTGTTTTATCACTTCGAGCTAAATTATATCACGTACCAGTATTGCTCATTCAAGTTGGTGGCAATGAAACAGCAGTTGCATCTAATAAGCAAAATGTATATATCCTAAAAGGCTTTCATTAAATAGTTGAGTCTACTTTAGTTTTATTAGGGGTGACAATTGAGCGGGTTGGGTTAATATGGGTCAAGATAACAAATGGGTTCAGATCCAACCCAGTTCAAATTTATTTGGATTAAAATGGATTAGTTTTTGGGTCATAACCCAACTCGCCCAATTTTTACTAAGTTTAAATTGTTTTATTTATCCTTTTATAAATTTTTTGATCCCTAATAACATTATTATTTTTTTATTATGGCTATATATAATATATCAAATTAAAAAAATATTTTTTACAATATTTTGACAAGCATTCTCAAAAATCAATTTGAGTTACATACAACTCAATTTTTAATGGATTGAAGTGGGTTGGGTTAAAATGGGTGGTGCTAATAATTGAACGGATCAATAACTAACCCAAACTTAAACGGGTTTAGCGAGTTAGACGGGTTGGATTTGATTTTGCCACCCCCTAAGTTTGATCACCTCTGTAGTGAAATCATCTCACTCTAACACTTTTCTATCTCACCTTACTACCAAAAATTAAGCGTCTAACATAATTCAGCATAATATCATTCCAATACGTGCTTAATAGCATATATATATATAAAATACATTATCTAAGTTGAACCATCCTCAAATATTGTTATAGACATAATATCCCAAAAATATTAGAACTGTTTATGTATCTTCAAATACAAACACAAGCATATTCTAATTCAACATTTACATTGAGCTGGAGATGGAACCCTAAGCTTAGTAGCCAACCTTTTGCATCTCAAAAATCACAATATAAGGAGATCTGCAGGTACCTTGAAAAACACGTCAGTATATATTAACTAAGAAACTTGGACTTGAGAGAAGAGAAAACAATAAATATTATTAATTATAAGTAAAAGAATGAAAATGATTATATAAAAAACTTCATACACACAACTAAGACCTTCAAATATCCATTTATACAAACTTACAAAATAATAAATTATATACCAAGTTAATAATTCGTTCAAGTAACAAAAATTACCCGACAAGTTATCGGATAATTTGTGTTCAGGTAATTGATAAAATGAAAGAAAGACTACATGATTTTTCGTCAGATTTGATGATGTCCGTCTCCTTATTCATTGAAAAATAATAACAAAACAACCTTACATTACGCCTAGATTTAAATTAGTATAATTTAAAAAATTTAAATGTTAAATCAATGTACTAGGAACTAGGGGTGTACATGGACCAGGTTGGTTCGGATTTTTTAAATAGCAAATCAAATCATTAGTGTCGGGTTTTTAAATTTATAAGTCAAACCAAACCAATAAAAGTCGGGTTTTCCAACCTCGGATTTTTTTGAGTTTTTTCGGTTTCCTCGGGTTTTTTGGATTTTTTCGAGTTTTTTCGGTAAAGTTTTCATACAAACATATAATTAACTTGTGCTTCAAATATTTCTTTAGCCCGAGCAAAATACAACTATCTAAGGTATTTCTTAAAAAAATAACACAAAATATATTCATTTTATTTGGAATTTATGAAGTGAGTGATGACAATAAAATATTCGACTAAAAAAATAATGAAATCGCATAGAATAAATATTGCATATTAATAAGTCATAATAAAAATAATCATAATTAAAAAGTATTAAGTCATGCTAAAATAAATCTAATAAGTATTAACTACATGACTAAATATTAAATAGAAAAATAAATTAGTTTATGTATTTATGTTAAATTAAAGAATAAATATCTAACATGATTGTCATTCCTAGTGTTGAATTGAATAATCTTTTGTTAACATCCGTATTGATTTGAGCTTTATTTGAGTTACTAATATCTATGAGTTGTAAAAAGACTTATTAGACCATTTAAAATTCTAAGTTTAAACTTAAAATAATATGCTGAAAGATAAAAACTATGAAAAAGTTGAAGAAATATTTATAAATTACATCACAAAAAATATTTTTATGTATAAAATATTTTTAAAAATAGTATATATGTAATATCGGGTTGGTTCGGTTCGGTTTGACTTTTTTTAGTTAAAACCAAACCAAACCAATTATAGTCATTTTTTTTCAATACCAAACCAAGTCAAACCAAATCACTAGTCGAGTTTTTTTTACGATTTGATTTGATTTGCGGTTTGATTCGGTTTGTGATTCGATTTTATACACCTCTACTAGAAACACATTAAAAATTAAAGATAACCTTGGTTAGTGTTTAGTGTTTAGTCTATCCTAAGGGATATATATTTTATATCATACTTGATATTTACATGGCTGGTCGCACCAATTCAGTACATGCAACTCAAATATTTAAGCTAAAATGATATATCAAAAGAATTGAAAGTACGAGTATTAATTGAATTAAATTAGTAGAAACTTGGGGAGAAAGAAAGACGTGATTTTTCATTCAACAAGTCAAATAGTTTAAGATTGAAAAGCTTAATAGTATAGTTGGAAAAAACAATTGCTATCACACCTACTAGTTACTACTAATCTCATATATTGATAATACAAACCAATTGTGTATTGTTTCTACATTTTGAGTTGTTTAACTAGAATTTTGTTAATAAAATCTTATTTTTATATAATTATTATTTTTTTAAAATAAATAGAACTTTTTGTTCAAAAAAAAAATTATAGCGAAAGAAAAAAAAATCAAAATAAAACTATTTAAAAACAGGGCCGAAACAAAAAAAATTTGAAACTATGGGTCGAAATGGTCCAAAAAGGGAAAGAGCCATGGGAAGGAATTATTATTATTGAATGGCCACATAGTGGGATAACTTTAAGAAAAAATTGCCTAAATAAACATACCTACCTACCATATCTACTAAATAACCCACAACTTTATTTTAATTACACTTTATACAATAATTTAACAAAAAATCCCCCCTCCATCCCCAGATACATCGGCTCCCACTCTCCTCCATATTTCAGATTTTGTGCCTTGAATCACGGTAACTGCCCTAATTCAAACACAAATTCTTCGTAGTCACGATAAACTGCTTCCCCCCCCCCCCCCCCATTGTTTCTCTTTCATCATCTTAAAGAAATAAACTTCCACCATTAATAGCAGATTTTGACGGATATTTGCTTAAAATTGTTGAGTTTTGTTGATGATTGAACCATTATTTATGTATCTATAGTATATTCAAGTTTTCAATTCTAATTTTGCAACTTAAATTCACAAATTTCAAACCCAATTTCAAAATCTTTTATTTTTTGCTATAAAGCTTTCAAAACTCCATTAATAGCCAACGAAGGTCCTTCATATAGTTTGGGCGTTACTCAGTTAGACAATATTGTAGTAGATTTTACTCAGTTTATCTCTGGTGTTTATGACGTTGATGATCAAGATTTTATCAAAAATAGATCTAAGCATCAAAACGATCCTGCAAAGAGGATGCAATTGCGTGAAAATATCAGAGACACAACTAATAATCAACCAAATGATAAGCCAGATGAACCAAAGGATAAAGATGTTGGAGACAAAGTTTGCGATGCTGAAATAAAGGTAAACTATAGCCTAGATACATTGAGACAATTGTTATGATACATACGATTTACACTAGATACATGAGTATATGCATAAGTACTTTATGTGTTTCCTAATGATTCAAATGTTCTTGATTATTTTTATATGTATCTAGTGCAAATTATATATACACTGCTTATTTTTTGTACATGATACATGACAAGCTATCTTGTGGCTATGAGAAAATATGATGTGTCATATAATTTCATTAATGTAGTTGTGTTTCACAGTTATTTCATTCAAAATAATGTATGCATCACCACATTGTGTGTCCATTGATGATTCACATGTTCCATGTATCTACTATCGAATATATACATCGCTTACATTTTGTACATGATACATCACAATTTCTGCATTGATTCTGAGAAAAAGTGATGTATTAGCTGATGTTATTAATGTAGAATATTGCATCTGATTCTATATCTCACATGTTATTTTTGGAAATTAAATTCATTCTTGAAAATCCTCCTACCCATTCTCTCCGTGTTAGTAGCCAACACAATGCTAAGATCGTTGACGACCTCAAGGAAATGCTCACAGTTGAAGAAATTGTAATATTTGGGAGGACATGCTTCGATGTATATCTCAATATACCCAAATATAATTTTTAAGGATAAATTTCTAGGTGTATCATGACGCTTGAAGTAGAGCAGGACAATCCGAATGAGTTCTGGATATGTGCAAATCAAACCCTTCTACGATTCAGCTATCTTGAGTTTGCTCTCATTACTGATTTAGATGAATTGATATATTTATTGAATTCGTCGGGACTGATGGGGCTCGAACCTGCAGTTTTCGCCTTGATAGGGCGGTGCTCTGACCGATTGAACTACAATCCCAGAAAAATTAGGTGTACAGCCTAAAATCAATTTAGATTCGAACCATTTAGTTTCGTTGTGTTGTAAGAGAGAGACGAATGATATACTTTATTATTATTATTATCTAATTGTATAATTATTATGAAAAAAAATCTAGTAGACTCATAGTGGGCTAATTCATGAATTGAATCAAATGGTTTCAATTTAACAAACTTGAACTTAATTAAACTAAAGAGTCACGCTCTTTAAACGCCCTATAAGAAGAAGAAAGAGGCTTAAGTCATTGCTTCCAATCCGATAAAGGGCTTTTTCATTTTCTACGAAAGTCCATCCCAACAATACCAGGCTTTATATGATCATGATCAGTGATTAGTATATTTTAATATTATGGATCTTTATGTGCTTTTTTTTGCTATACTAGCGGCCGCAGATCTATTAGTAAACAGGAGCCAATATTGACTACTACATCTAGGGACGGGACTGATCCCGAAAGAGAGGTTGCTCTTTTGTTGTTATAGTTTGATTAATGAAACAGAAATCTGATTTTCTGTTCACTGCTTTGTATTTAAAACAGTGTGCAGATTTCCTTCAGCGTAATTACGCTGGAAATTATTCAAAGAACGATTCCGTTTTTGTTCCAGTATCCTTGACCAGGAGTGGTATTCCCAAAATCATACCGGCTATCTTACGTAAACACATAAGATCCAGGTCTGATAGAGGTGATAAACTGGTTAGAATGTACCTATCATGGTTTGGTTTAGCAAAATTTCAAGTTGGCAGCAAGCACTTCCTCCCCTCTTTGTGTGGAAAAGCTTCTTCAAGCCTATTAGTTAGTATTAGAAAAAAACCTAGTTAAGGGGTCCATAATTGTGGCAATCGCTCATTGGTCTTCTATAAATGTTAATTTGTTCTGTTCATTCCTCCCCTCTTATCTCTCAAATTATAGGCATTGAAGCGATCGAGAGAAAGTAAGAAAACTATTGCACACGCCCCCCATTCGCCCTTTACTAATATAATAGAAGGTAAGGCAAAAGCAAGAGTAAAACTACGAGCTAAAAGCAGGCGTGCCTCTCTTATAAGAGAATATGAAACCATCCCCCACTTTTGGCGCACTTGTTTGATGAGCTAAGCCTAAGCGCCAGATAAGTCAAAAGCTAGCTTGAGACCTAAAAAAGAAAGGTTGAAATCTATCCCTCTTTTTCCTGTATTTGACTAGTAGGGCTAATGAACGACCCTTTGATCTATGTCATTCCAAGTTCAGCCAGGTCTGATTAGAAGTTCAAAAATGAGTGGAGCGAGGGGCTTTAGAGGGAAAAAAGAGACGCGAGCTTTAATTGAAGTAGGGTTCCAAACCTCTCCTTACAGTCAAGTGGCTTTCACTCCTCATAGAGAGTTAGAAAGCGTCAGTTCTCATAGCGAGGCTTAGGCCGAGTGGGCCATTGATAAAGAATCGATGGAAAACCACAATGCTAGTAGATGGTGGGCCTCCACTTTTATTTTCATTAATGAAACCCGCCAGTTATTATGAACTCAAATTAAAAAAAATGGATTTAAAAGGCTCGTTCAAAATAAAAAAAGACGTGGGTGGCATTATGACTGGGGTGTCAGTTAGAAAGGTTCAACCAATATTCATTCAATCAAGCAACATTCTTTTTTTCTTAACTTAAGGAGAGGGAAGAGGGCTTTCTAATAAGGGCTTGGGACCTATGAATAGAACAACACAACAAAATGATGAAATGAAGAAGAATGAACATAATAAATTAACATTTATAGAAGAGGACCATTACACAGATTTTCTTGGTTTTGGTACAACCAGGAAAGAATAGTAGCTAATCCCCGATATTCTCTTATTATTTCCAGTGTGAGTATTCAACTTAATAGAAGGAGGGGAGTATGGTATAAACATATCATTCCAGCGCATATGGGCTTAGCTAGAAAATCAGGAAATATCATAAATAAGAGAAAGAGAAGAAGATGAGGAAAAGAAGGAAGATTAGGGTTACGTCGATAAGTTATATCTTGAGGAGTAGTTAAATGGGCAGGAGATAATAACAGAATAATTGTGTGCACTCGTGGACCTAATACTTATGTACCTGGGCTAGCGCCCTCTCTCTTCTGTGCCCTCTCTCTCTAGCAGAATGCTATCTGTTCTTATTCATATATTACCTTCCATTATGAAACAAAACACAAAAAAATGAAAAATGTTAATATATTCTTAATGATATTCGGGCTTCTACCCAACAGAGTCTTCCATAACTGACCGACCGGTGAAAGGATAGGCAGACCCGTTGAAAGCCGGCAGTTATTGATGGCTCGGAAAGAAACCCTAAATACGGTTAGTAGAAAATCTTATTTAGGGGAAAAAGCTGGTTTAGCTCAACAATTGATAGATTGCGTTCTATTGTCCGCGTCAAGTAGAATCGGGTTGCGCTGCTTGATGCTCTGACCGAAAACAAATTAGAGGGGCCATGCCGGTATGACTGGATATGCGTTAGAAAAGTCAATCCCTCCCCTACGACACCAAAAGCACAAAGCCAAACAAGTCCAGATTAAGTCCAGTTTTTGTTCCTTTTTTTGCTATTTTAGCCTAATTCATTGATTAAGAAGAGATTTTTAGGCAGAATTGGCATAATTATTACCGTGAGGATTGAGCTGCCAAAAGAGATTATCCTCCTTTGGGCTGGAAGATAAGATTTATACAGTCCATAGAAAATAAAATGCATCGATAGCGATGAAGATTTCTAATTCTCTGATGATAAGCTTAGTAGGCTCAGGAAGAAGTATTTTCCAGGTTCAACCCCTGTTACCAAATCTCAATTGACTCTATGTTGCACAAAGAAAATATGGGACAATAATAGTAAAGATGTTGTTAAAATGGCGATATTATACTTCATTCACACATTCATCATTTCACAGACCCCTGAAGTGAACATTCTTGAGAAGGATCTTGATCTTATGGACAAGGGCACATACAATCAGTATCCCTGGGGTAAGCGTGCATTTGACGATCTAATCAAAATGTACAAAAATATCATTGACTTCAAAAAAAAATTCTCTGAGTTTGTGGAATATCATACGCAATTCAAGTTTGGATATGTGAGTGTTGTTCAGATATCGAAGAAGAAATTGTTATTAATGAAGGTGACTACATTCCTAAGATATTGAATTGGTAAGTCATTGGTGAGAAGCTCAAGTACGAAAGCCTCATGTCAGCCATGTTTATTAAGGTAAATGTACTCTCAAGTTGTTCCCTTCCTTTTCTTGATTTATCTGCATAATATATGATATATCATGTATATGATACAAATGAGGTATCGGACATTCATAATTGTTTGCAGCATAGAACACTTATACATGATACATGTCATGTATACAGTAGACAAACATACTGTTGTATCCAGTATAAATTTTGTTTATGGTGATACATACACATGTATCAAACAGAACAAATTGCAACTGTATCCAGTATATATATTTATACATCATACTTAGACATGTATCATGTATAACAAAATATCGGTCTTCTAGTACAACATCATTCCACATATATGATATTATTTCTATCGCTACTTATGTTGCTGTTTTTGCATAAGATGTTTTGAAATATTACTCATATGGTCAATGAATATGAAATTTTTGACTTGCCACCTTTGATAGATCCCCAATAAAAAGAACCCAATAGTTTATTCATTCTAGATGGCTATGAGAATTTTACTCCTCCACCCTAGCAAATATCTTCAAGAGGGCATGCCAGGAAGTTGGTCCATCATCCGAGCCTCCTTCAAAGAAGTCAAAGTCTGTTTAAGCCCAAAAGAGTCAAGAAAAATGTCAATCGGAGTGGAAAATCAGCACGAAAAAAAGCTAAGGGAAAGCATTATGATGATTTCCCAAAATTTGCTCATGCACATGTTTCTTTTGTTGATGATACCGGGCCTACTGTTGATCTTCCAAATATTTTTGAGAAAGATACATTTGTTATGGATGCATAGCCCATTGTGGATTCAGATTCTCCTATTCAGCTACTTAAGGATACAATAAAAGACAGCCATTATTTGCACACTGCTAAATCCAAAAAATCAATGGATGAATCTGCCAGTGGATTAATGAATGAGGATGACGCGTTTATGAGAGAAATGAATTCATTGAAAAGACATGTAAATATAAAAACTAGCTTTATTAAATAATTTTTTTACTTAGCTAAATTTATATTTTTATTTTTTAATGATCAGGTCGACGAAAGATTTGATATACTTCATGACTATGTCAAGACTCAATTCAGTGTCATCATGAATGTAACACCCCAAAAATCCTAAGCTAATACCTGAACCTTTTCCACTAGTATAATGATCATTTCTCTAGTGTGGTGAGTGCTTTATATGCGAATCATGTGCATAAGAAACTCCTATCATCAAGTTAAGTTGCAAGCACCTCAACCAAATGAGTTTTCATGTAAGACTAAACTAGGGTCAACTTCAAATGACTGTTTCTCATAGAATATAAAGATTTAGGTAGCCTAATACCCACTAAATTAAAGGTTTTTGAGTCTTCTTTCCAACGCCACCAACCGTGCATTAATCCGAGTCCAGAGTAAAAAGTTATAGGCATTTTACTGCAGCACTATCAGTAATTACGGACGAAATGACGAACCATGATTCTGAACCACGGTCTGTAATGTGACTCGTGATTTCAGACCTGAACCTTAAAATTTTCATCTTTAAAATCATTGGTTGATTCACGACCCGTAGACCAAAACCACAATCCATAGAGTGACCCATGGTTTGTTAAAATTCAGCTTTTCTTCCCTAGATTCCATGAGTTACTTGACGGGTCAAGTTTTGAACGATGGTTCATCCTGTAACTCGTGGAATCCCTTTCAGAGAGGTACCAAGTCCTTTAAATTCCATGAGTGGGTTGACGACCGGTCAACCCATTTCACGATCCCTTTCTTCCATCCGTAATTCCTGAGGCTTAGAGGATCCTCATTCCCTAAAGTTAAAACCACGAGTCACAGGATGGTCCATTGTTTAGAATCATAGACCGTAGAGTGACTCGTGGAATGGAATTCCATTAGACTCTCAGAAGTGGTTCCTAAAACCACAGACCAGATGATGGTCCGTCATTCACTTTGATGGTCTGTAGGCTGACTCATGGTCCCTCAAGCCGAGTTATTTTATCAGTTTTTCCAAGCTTAAGTGTAGGGTTATTTTTGTAATTTTTCACTCTTTTAACTCCTATACTAAGTTATTTTAGGCCTATTTAGAAGGATTTTTATTTTCCACTTGGCCTAAGTTCTCTCCCATTCTTTCAATCAAGTTCCAAAAGAAGAAAAGGAGTTCCATCTTCTCAAGCTTCAAGCTAGGGTTTCATCTCCAAGTCTCCATCCTCAAGTCCCAAGTTAAGAAAGCTTCAAGTTCAGGTATGTGGGTATTCAAAAAGGAAATCCCTTCACACTTATACCCAAAATTCTCAAGTTTTACTTTTATCGAAAAAGGGCCAAACATACCCCTGAACTATCTGAAAAGGTTCAAATATACCCTTCATTAATCTATTGGGCTAAAAATACCTCTCCGTCTATCTTTTTGGCCCACTTTTACCCTTAAAACTAACAGCCTTTATTTTTTTATTTTTTTAATTATTATTTATTACGTGACACTTTCTTATTGGACAAAACTAAAATCCAACCCATTAGAATTTTCCCTGCCGCCCCGACCCAATTTCACTATCCATGACCCAAACCCATTTAGAAAAATCCATCGACAGAAAACATACATCAATCATGGGATTCTCAAGTGTTGTTTGGCCTTCACGACTTACTTGAATAGGATTCTCAGCAACAGAAGGAATTGATTCCGTAATATTATTAAAAGCAGTTGCACTTTCTCCATTATTTTATTTTCTATTGTTATTTGTCTTTGGAGTTTACCTCTCTAGTGCTTTAATTTTGTTGTATTAAAAATATGGCAATGGATGTGTATGAAATAAAAAGTAAGAGCTTCGTTATTATGTTCCTCCCTTGGTTCACCACTGTATAAAGAGAAATTTTTTTAAGCAAAATAGAACATTGATTTCTAATTGTTGCGGCTGAACTTTGACATGCATGGTGCACCCCTTAAAATAATCTAAAAGATGTTTGCACCGCTGAACAAGCTTTTTTCTTTTGTTTTCTGGTTTTCATGGCTTGCATGAATTGGATTTTCAGAGTCAGCAAGAATTTATTTTTATAGTGTTCACAGTCAGAACGATGATCGTATGTTTTATGTCCTTTGTTGGGTTTTTCTAAATGGTTTTGGTTCATGGGTAGTGAAATTGGGTCGGGGCGGCAGAGAAAATTCTGATGGGTTGGGTTTTAGTTTTGTCCAATAAGAAAGAGCCACGTAATAAATAATAATTAAAAAAAAAAGAGGGCTGTTAGTTTTAAGGGTAAAAGTGAGCCAAAAAGATAGACTGAGGGGTATTTTTAGCCCAATAGATTAACGAAGGGTATATTTGAACCTTTTCAGATAGTTCAGGGGTATTTTGGCCCTTTTCCGTACTTTTATTTATGAATTTATGAAATTAGAGTTCTTACCCAAATTGGGAAAAAATCATGGGTTTTGTTTTAAAGTATCAATTCAAGATTTCTCACTCATTACTCATGTTTTAATTAAGATTCCTTGCATAATTTAAAGAGCCCATATGTTTGATGATAATTCTAGCATGATTCCATTGAAGGGCATGTTTTCAAGCAAAATTAGCATGTTTAGATAACATGTCCCCTATTATCATGAAATTGCATGCCTAATTCTTCAAGTTATGAATTCAGAAAGAAAAGTATGTTTTGAATTATGGCTATGC
Organism: Jaltomata sinuosa; assembly: GCA_003996215.1. Lineage (NCBI taxonomy): Eukaryota > Viridiplantae > Streptophyta > Magnoliopsida > Solanales > Solanaceae > Jaltomata > Jaltomata sinuosa. Next base: position 717,542 of record QJPP01000874.1, on the reverse strand, counting down.
TAAGTTTTAAGGATTTTGAAGTATGAAGTATATGACATTAGATATATCTCTACGTTTTATAAAAGATTTGACATCTAGATATGTCTACCTAAGCTATGTGAATTGCATGGTATTAGATATACCTATATGCTTTTCAAACAAATTTGGCATTAGATATATCACAAGTATAAGTTGAGCTATAAGTATATTTTGAGAGTAGTATTGAGCACCGAGTTGGATTGGGTGAGAGTACCCCTTGTATATCCTAGAACTACGTGCCACCATAGGTTCTTTAAGTCTCCTCTGTGGGAATCAGACACCGTGATCACACTAGTTATGCCTTTATACCCTGGCAATGTATACTGGGTCCTTTCGATGGAGCGGATACATCGGATTCCATGTAGCTCACATGGTCTATGTCGGTTAGAGAACCTCCAACAAACAGTTTCAAGTTTAAAAATGTATTGACTCTTTGCTTTCAGATTTAAGACTTACTACTTATGATTATGTTTTTAGCTTATGATATTGCATTGGGTTATTACATTACAAATTTTACTATTATCATATGATTTCAGCTTCAAGGATATTTTAAGCATGTTTTATCACAAATTATGCATGATCTCAGTGTTATGCGTGCTTCCAAGTATACTTTATCATATCATATGCATATCTCACATACTCAGTACATTCTATAGTACTGACCACATACTTTTTTGTGTTGTATCCTATCATGATATAGATTATGTGGCCCCTACCCATATTCGTGGCTAGTAGATCAACAACACATCCAGTCAGCTTGGTGAGTCCTCCTTATTCGAGGACTTGGAGTTTATTTTCATTTCAGTATTTAGATTGTGTATTCAGTATTTCAGTATTTAGAGTTAGTTGGGGACTTGTCCCAGCAACTCGCCAGTAGTAGAGACTTTCAGACATAGAGTCAGATGTTTAGTTGTATTCAAATTATCATTCTTAAACTCTTATTAATATGGCTGATTGAGTTGCTCATTACTTCTGTTAAGTTTCCGTTCTTATGTTTTATTTAGTTTTTAATTTATGCTAATGCCAGAGGATTATCTTGAGATCACTTGTGATATTGGGTCCCATGTTACATCCAGGGGTAGGCTCAAGGCGTGACAAACTTGGTATCAGAGCATCAGGTTCAAGAGTCCTCGGGTGTCTGAAAGCCGCATCAAGTAGAGTCTCTTTCATGGGTGTGAAGCGCACCACACTTATGAGAGGGAGGCTATGAGATATTTTAGGAAATCGGGCAGGGATAATCATTCCGGTCCTGGTAGAAGTGGCGACCATTCTCAAGAACGAAAAAGACTGATGATGTCCCACGATTCTGCTAGTTTAGAAACAAAGGAGAAGGACACCATATGAGTGTTTGGATTGAATCCTTTGGGACTTAAAACGGAATCTTAGTCTACAGGAATTAAGACTGGTTTGCTATTATGAAAACAATAATGAATTTCTTTAGTGCGGTCGAAAGAACACCAAAATTCTCTTGGAGGGTACAGACAAGTAGCTACTGGGTTTGCTATGACTTTTTACTATCGTCCGACCGTTACTGAGGCTTTTGCTTCTGTTCAATACATAATGACTGAAGCCAACTTTGGTTGGTTAATCCGATCAGTTCATTGATGGTCGGCAAGTATGATGGTCCTAATGATGATCTTGCATGTATTTCGTGTGTATCTCACCGGCGGATTTAAAAAACCTCGCGAATTGACTTGGGTTACAGGTGTGGTTCTAGCTGTATTAACCGCATCTTTTGGTGTAACTGGTTATTCCTTACCTCGGGACCAAATTGGTTATTGGGCAGTGAAAATAGTAACAGGTGTCCCTGACGCTATTCCTGTACACTTCCTTCCTATTCACTATCGTGCAATAGAGTTTAACTCTATTTACCCTTATAATCCATTCCTTACGTATTTCAAATAAATGCCTCCGTGAAGAAACCCTAAAAGTAATATTAATCCTCTTGTTCCAGACCACGAGGTTATGAATGCGGAGTTTTGGGAAGCCATCCGTATGTTGGCTCAAGCCATGACTGCTCAGTTGAATGAGAAAGAGAAACTGAAGAAGAGGAAGAGGAAGAACAATAAGACCAAGACATGGAACCATGATTCCAGTTAGCAGAAAATGAGTAGTAAGAACCGGTCATCTTTTTAGCAGAAGTCATCCAGACCAATCCCATCCCTAGTTAGCACACCTGTACTCAATTCTCAGTCTTGTCATGAAAGGGCTCCAAAGACCTTGATATACCCTCATAGTAGTAGTTGTGGTAAGTTTTATCTAGGTGAGTGCCTTGCTGGAAAAGAGGGTTGGGCAATTAGGCCATAGGATCAAGGATTTCCCCTCAGCTAAGTGGAGCAACAGTGGTGTTCAGCTCCAAAATCAATTCCTTTCATTGCCTAGCCAGCCGGGTCAGAGTATTCCTCCAGAAGATGAATCAGGTATGTCACTAGATTTCTTCCTTTATGCATCCAAAGTCCCCATGCCCCTATTCGTGTATGGTTGTGAGTTGTCTTAGCTTAGAACAAGCAGTGATAGAGGAATATAGCATTGCGATGGGTAGTAGAAAGAGAGAGTTGTGGGTTGTTAGAACCATGTAAGCTTGACATATCTTTGCAAGGGATAGGTTGTAAGTTAAAGAATGTGGGATGTACAACCCTTATATGAGATAGAAGGATTGAGGCCAAGACTTCTAGGCGAGGGAGAGCCTTAAACTATAGAATGAAGTGTACACTCAAACTAACTTCTAGGGTAGTGTTTGCTCTATTAGAGTAAAATGATCATAGTTCAGTTTATAGGTTAGTAAGAGATCCTTAGACTTATAAAGGTAGCATAAGTCCCTGGGATGTAGTACTAGTTAGATTTTTTAGGCTCAGGTAGTGATGATAAGGAGTGTTAGAACATAGTTAGGGGGGAGCAGAAGCTTATTTCCATCCTAGCATCATATGTATACTTCTGTCATCATGATACCTTTTGCTTGCCTTGTATGTCGGTACCATGGTCCTTTTTAAATTTACGCACTCCATTCATATTCACACTCATTTTCAGCTCCTAGAATGACAAGTGATTACTTCAGACAATGACCCTACTCTAACTCTACGATTCTAATAATCTCAGCTTCATACCCAGAGGCTCGTTACTTATGTAAACTCCTATCTCGCGGTATGCTCAATCCTATTTACTCAGTTCATTCTTGAGACATGCCCTAATGACTAATCAAATCGTGCTACGCCATGTATGTGCTCATACCAGAGTTCTTGAATAATTCATGCTTGAGATTTCCTTACTCTAACCATGCTTTGTAAGTCCAGGATGTGAAACACTCATGCCCTTTCAATCGACTTCTCATACCTCACCTTGAGTGGCTAGATCAAGCTCAAGACCGATCAGTATTTCTTCATTCGTGATACTCATGCTACCACCCTACTCCTTCAGTGATTTTGGCTCATGTTGTCATAGGTATTAGTGGAGGAAGCTAAGTAGTAGCTTATATATGAAGTAGTAGATGTTCCCTTTTGGTATCCTTATTCCACCTTATCTTCTAGGTGTGGAATAAATGCGGTGTGAGGATCATTCATGCATAATAGTTAGATGAGGAATTTTGATGTGCCTCTGTGTGGGAGTTCTTGAAGTTATAGTTTTTAGATATGCTAGGGAAAAGGAGAAAAGTGTTGGATAGTGTGAACTACAAAATCAAAAGGTGACCATAGTCATAAGCTTGAATGTCATGATGAAATACTTATGGGCCTTTGCTTTGTGCGACTAGTGACCTTTTGATTAGGAGCTCAAGGTTAGTTGGTTGTTGTGATAAAAAGGAATACTATTCTTAGGACATATTCTAGATACAAGAGATTTAGTCAAGATAGGCTTAAACATGGAGAAAACAGGTAGTTAGACTCAGACCTTAGTATCTATATATACGCAGGTGAGTATTTGTAATAGCATGATAAGTGTGGTATTTAAAAGATAATAGTTTTCCCGTGTAGCTACTCCTCTCATTTTTATGTTCCTTTCAGCTAACTACGATTCCTAAGAATGCGTTTGTTCTCTATGACTTTTAGTTAAGTCCCCACTCTCACACCAGACCAGTTATCATGTTAGATATCCAATTTCATATCCTATCGGTGTTCTTATACTCTCAGTATGCATATAGGTCTCACGAATCCATCTCAATTCATATTTTAGTCAGAAATCAGTTACCATGTCAGTACTCCAGCTTTTAGAACTCAGTTAGTGGTATTGCATCTCTTTCCCTACCACCTCAGCCTAGTTAGTCTTCATTTGAGGATGAATGATCCCAAGGGGGAGATATTATAACACCCCAAAAATCCTAAGCTAATACCCAAACATTTTCCATGAGTGTAATAATCATTTCCCTAGTGTGGTGAGTGCCTTGGATGCAAATCATGTTCATAAGAAATTCTTATCATCAAGTTAAGTTGCAAGCACCTCAACCAAATGACTTTTCATGTAAGACTAAACTAGGGTCAACTTCAAACGACCATTTCTCATAGAATATAAAGAGTTAGGTGGCCTAGTACTCACCAAATTAAAGTTTTTTGAGTCTTATTTCCAACGCCACTGACCGCACATTAATCGAGTCCGGAGTAAAAATTTATGGGCATTTTACTGCAGCACTGTCAGTGACTACGGATGGGATGACGAACCGTGGTTCTGAACCGTGATCCGTACTGTGACTCGTGATTTTATACCTGAACCTTAATATTTTCAACTTTAAAACCATTAGTTAGTTCACGACCCGTAGACCAAAACCACGATCTGTATAGTCACCCATGGTTTGTCAAAATTCAGCTTTTCTTTCCTAGATTACACGAGTGAATTGACGGGTCATTATTTTGAATGACGGTCCATCTTGTAACTCGTGGAATCACCTTAAGAGAGGTACCAAGTCCTCAAAATTCGATGAGTGGGTTGATGACCCATCAACTCATTTCACAATCCCTTTCTTCCATCCGTAATTCCTGAGGCTTAGAGGATCCTCATTCCCTAAAGTTAAAACCACGAGTCACAGGATGGTCCGTTGTTTAGAATCACAGACCGTAGAGTGACTTGTGGAATGGAATTCCATTAGACTCTCAAAAGTGGTTCCTAAAACCACAGACCAGATGATGGTCCGTCATTCACTTTGATGGTCTGTAGGTTGACTCGTGGTCCCTCAAGCCGAGTCATATTATCAGTTTTTCCAAGCTTAAGTACAAGGGTATTTTTGTAATTTCTCACTCTTTTAACTCCTATACTAAGTCATTTTAGGCTAATTTAGAAGGGTTTTTATATCCACTTGGCCTAAGTTCTCTCCCATTCTTTCAATCAAGTTCCAAAAGAAGAAAAGGAGTTTCATCTTCTCAAGCTTCAAGTTAGGGTTTCATCTCCAAGTCTCCATCCTCAAGTCCCAAGTTAAGAAAGCTTCAAGTTCAGGTATGTAGGTATTCAATAAGGGAATCCCATCACCCTTATGCCAAAAATCCTCAAGTTTTACTTTGATTTATGAATTTATGAAATTAGGGTTCTTATCCAAATTGGGGAAAAGTTATGGGTTTTGTTTTAAAGTTTCAATTCATGATTTTCCACTCATTACTCATGTTTTAATTAAGATTCCTTGCATAATTTAATCACCCATATGTTTGATGATAATTCTAGCATGATTCCATTGAGGTGTATATTTTCAAGCAAAATTAGCATGTTTAGATATAATGGCCCTTATTATCATGAAATTGTATACCTAATTCTTCAAGCTATGAATTTAGAAAGAAAAGTATGTTTTGAATTATGGCTATACTAAGTTTTAAGGATTTTGAAGTATGAAGTATATGACATTAGATATGTCTCTATGTTTTATGAAAGGTTTGGCATCTAGATATGTCTACCTAAGCTATGTGAATTGCATGGTATTAGATATACCTGTATGCTTTTCTAATAGATTTGGCATTAGATATGTCACAAGTATAGGTTGAGCTATAAGTATGTTTAAGGAGTAGTATTGAGCATCGAGTTGGATTGGGTGAGCGTACCCCTTGTATATCCCAAAACTACGTGTCACTGTAGGTTCTTTAAGACCCCTCTGTGGGCATCAAACACCATTATCACACTAGTTATGCCTTTATACCCTGGCAAGGTATATTGGATCCTTTTGATGGGGCAGATACATCGAATTCCATATAGCTCACATGGTCTATGTAGGTTAGAGGACCTCCCACAGAAACAGTTTCAAGTTTAATAATGTATTGAATCTTTGCTTTCAGATTGCAGTGTTACTACTTATGATTATGTTTTTAGGTTATGATATTGCATTGAGTCATTATATTACAGATTTTATTATTATCATATGATTTCAGCTTCAAGGATATTTTAAGCATGTTTTATCACAAATTATGCATGATCTCAGTTTTAAGCGTGCTTTCAAGTATACTTTATCATATCATATGCATATCTCACATACTCAGTACATTCCATAGTACTGACCACATACTTCTTTGTGGTGCATCCTATCATGATGTAGATTATGTAGTCCATCCCCAGATTCGTGGCTAGTAGATCAGCAACACATCCAGCTATCTTGGTGAGTCCTCTTTATTCGAGGACTTGGAGTTTATTTTCATTTCAGTATTTAGATTGTGTATTCAGTATTTCAGTATTTAGAGTTAGCTGGGGGCTTATCCTAGCAACTCGCCAGTAGTAGAGGGTTTCAGAGATAGAGTCAGATGTTTAGTTGTATTTAGATTGTCATTCTTAAACTCTTATTTATATGGCGGATATGTTTAGTTGTATTTAGATTGTCATTCTTAAACTCTTATTTATATGGCGGATTGAGTTTCTCATTACTTCAGTTAAGTTTCCGTTCTTATGTTTTATTTAGCTTTTAAGTTATGTTAATGCCAGAGGGTTATCTTGAGATCATTTGTGATCTTGGGTCCCGTATTATGTCCAGGAGGTAGGCTCGGGGCGTGATAATGAATACATTGAAAGGGAATTCTGTTTCACATCCAGAGGTACTTCAAACTACATTTTAGATACATTACAAATCATACATATTAGTATATTCTCTTATTAATTAACTCTCAGGGTACGGACACTCCAGTTAATCAAAATGTGAAACAACAAGCAAATCAAAGTATAGATGTTGATAGCTCAGCCAAAATTAATATTCCAGATCTATCAACAGATCGACAGATCAGACTCAAGAAGATCATCGTAATGTGGAGGTAATATAATATAATTATACGTGCCTTATGTATTCATATTTCAATCAACATATTTCTAACATAGGATTAAAGCTTCACAATATTCAAAGTAAATTCACCATGTAGCTAATACCATATGTATTCAATTTACAATATAGACATGTATCTGAAATTACTTTGAGTATTCATTTTAGTAAATGGCCTTTTTTATTTAGATTTACCATGTATTCAATATGGCTATTGGCCATGTATCAATTATCCCTCTTACTCAATGTCCATGTAAACTGGATACATGATAAACTATCTAAATATGGTTGTCAACCCATACTTTTTACATATAAATTATTTGATCTTTTTACATTTGTCTGTTCCATAACATTACAGGCAAAGTTTGATATTCCTCAAGAAACACCGGCTGACGCAACATCTGTTGAAGAGGGAACACATGATGCTGGAAAGAATCTCCCTCTCGTGATTGCACTAATTACTGTAGTACCTCCAAACAAGATCAGTGAAATTCAATTCTTGATTAGTGATAGTCAGCTCCCAATGGAGGTTCCTGACAGAAGCATAGTTGTATGCATGGAGTATCGGACATCGACCCAGAGAATTATGTCACTACCCAGACCATCGTGAGTGGCACCCACCCAACCCCGGGTGAGCAAACCATCAACAACCCCAAACTTAATCGCTCTAATAGCTCAAAACCAGTGTGCAAAAAGTAAACTAGCAATAATCATCAATAAACCAATTTTATAATACTACCCTGCGGAAAATCCTCCTCTAGAATCTGAAAGTCATCGTACCAAAATGCTACCAAATCTAGAATGTGGGGATGAAACCTCAATATAAGAAATAGTCTAATCCCAAAACAAGTGGGATACAACATAAACAAACAGAAATCAAGGCAGCTCAATCGAAGCAGCTCACCCTTGATGTCTAAAAATGCTGGGACTAAAGGTGAGGTCGCGTGTCAGTCGCTGGAAGATTGCCTGTACTCACATAAAAAAAATATAAGTGCAGAATCAGTACATAACCACCGTGTACTGGTAGGATCATCAGACAGTTCCAAATATATAGTATATGAATAGTACAATAATCAAGTAAGAATACAGGAAAATGTAACAAGTCAACAGATATCCCTAGACTACACGTCTCTTCCTAGCTTGTACCTACATGAAATCCACCTTTATATCCATGATCAACAAACAATAGAAATCAACAATTATACCATTTTACATATCCCAAACCCACTCTGACATCCCCCTAAACAACACCTAATTGTTAAACATGCAACTCGGTCTACACGAAGACCAAACTCACAGATCAATAATAATAACCTGGTCTCTCAAGGACCATAAGCAAAAATCACAATTCAGCAACACAACCCGGTCCACTCATGGAACCAATATCATAATGCAATAATGAAATAAGGTAAACTCATACCAGGCATGGTACCCGAGCCAACCAGATAGTATTTCCCGTACCTGGCGTGGTACCTGAGCCAACCGTTAGTATATCCCATACCAGGCATGGTACCCGAGCCAATCGTTAGTATACTCATACCAGGCGTGGTACCCGAGCCAACCGAATGTCACATAAATCCACAGTCACAAACAATGAATAATCAACACTTGTAAACCAACAAGAAATAACACCTAGTTCATTTCACAAGACTGAAAATAGGACTTTTGGACATTCCTAAACCATTCTCTAAGCAATGAAACTCATACAATTATTTAGACAAAAGTACACAACATACAATGCATATAGGAAGCAAGAACCATCACCTACCTCGAATTAGTCAAAAGCTCTACTCAGCCGGAGCTTTCCCATTTCCCGAAGTTCTTGCTAGTTCTTGGTCTAAAACAATATACAATAACCAAGAATCGATCTTTGTGGCCTATAATTTACCCAGATTATGCAAAATCCTAAACCCCAGGCCACCCATTATCATTCCACCCTTTTTTCCATGCTTTTCCACCATTAATTCACCTAGTTCTACCATTTTTATGGAATTATCAATCACATGATCATAATATAGTAAATTTAACAACACCCAAGAACTTTTACACTTAGAATTCCTCCTTTTTGCTGGATTCTACTATTCCTAGGTCATTCCAAACCTTTCCCCAAGTCCACTCCTAGCAATTCTATGGTGTAGTAAAGATAGTATGGAGTTTGGGGAGTAGAATCCTTACCTTTAGGATGAAAAATGGTGAAAAACGGATTAAATTCGCCCAAAATTGCCCTCTTCTTCTCCCAAAACGTCTTGAAGAAAAACTAAACTATTTTAGGGAAGTTTCAGCATTAAATCCCATCGTTCTCTGCTATAGGAGTCTGCTCTACTATAGAGGTACCTCTATAGTGGAGTCATCCGCTATGATGGAGGCTGATCGACGATGACTTCCGCTGTAGCGGTATTTTCTCCGCTATGGCAGAGGTTGCTATGGCGGTGTGTTAACCGCCATAGAGGTTGACATGGGACAGAAAGTCGTGAACTCTCCAAAATTGTTCTATTTTACAACACACTTATTTCTCGACATCCTGAAATAACCCCTTCACGTCAACATCGATTCCTGGAGTTCTACTTACCCAAATTCTATTCCAAAAAGTGCCCCGGACTCTTTTATATCGTAGCTAAATGGAAAGCTATCTCAATCAACAAAATTAACCCAATCCTTACTCGGATTTTTCTAGACCATACCTCGCTCCAAAAGTGGCCGAGACTAGCCTAGCCTAGAATTTCAAATTCCCAATCTTGGAGTTTTCTAACTCTAAAAATTAGCACGAATGGTTCACCCATAATGACGGACCCGGTCATTACAACAGATACCAATTTACCCATCATTCATCCCCAAATGATCAAACCCGAAAATATGAAAAGTAAAGTGCGAAAAGAGTAGTACATGTATCCTCAAACAAGTGAGGGTACTTGTCCCACATGTCCTTCTCAGTTTCCCAAGTGGATTCCTCAACCGGACGATGCTTCCATTGAACCTTTACCATACTGATCACCCTTGTTCTTAATTTTTAGACATCCCGATCAAGAATCAAAATCGGTTCCTCTTCCTAGCGAAGATCTTTATCAAATAACAGTTCATCCCACTTGAAAATGTAGTCCTTATCCCCATGGTGTTGCTTTAGCATGGATACATGAAACACCAGATGGACAAACTGGGCGGCAGTGCTAACCGGTAAGCCACTGGCCCTACTATCTCAAGAACCTCAAACAGACCAATGAATCGAGGACTGAGCTTACTCTTCTTACCGAAATGCATAACTCCCTTCATTGGTGACACCTTCAACAATACCTGCTCACCAACTGAAAATCCATGTCCCTTACCTTGTGATCCACATATTCCTTTTGCCTGCTTTGGGAATCTAGCAACTTGGTTTGAATGTCTCTTACCTTTTCTTGTGCTTCCCTTACCAAGTCTACGCCCAAAGGCTTTACATCGCCTTCCTCAAACCACCCTATAGGTGACCTATAACTCCTCTCATACAGTGCCTCGATTGGTCCCATATTGATACTGGAGTGGTAGATATTATTGTATGAGAACTCAAACAATGGTAGAAACTGGTCCCAATGACCCCCGAAGTCAATCACACATGCTCTCAGCATATCCTCTAATACCTGAATCGTCCTGTCTGACTGACCATCAGTCTAGGGATGGAAGGTTGTACTAAAAATGAGTTGTGTACCCAACCCTTTATGTAGCTTACCCCAAAACTTAGAGGTAAACTGTGTACCCCTGTCTGAAATGATAGACAGTGGTACCCCATAAAATCTCACGATCTCATTCACGTAGATCTTAGCCAATTGCTGCAAATTGAAATCTTCCCTGACCAGCCTGTCAACAATGACCCAAATAGAATCATACTTCCCAAAGTCTTGGGAGGACAACCACGAAATCCATGGCTATTCTCTCCTACTTCCACCCTGGAATGGGCATTCTCTAGTCCTGTAGGTCTTTGGTGCTCATACTTTACTGCTGGAAATTCTAACACCTGGACACAAAATCAGCTATATCCCTTTTCATACCGGGCCACCAATAAAGCTGTCTCAAATTCATGTACATCTTGGTTACGCTCTGATGAATCAAATATCGCAAACCATGAGCTTCTGCCAAGATTTTCTAAATTATATCATCAACCCAAGGAATACAAATCCTCCCTCTAAAGTTCATTACCCCGCCAACGTCCAACGTGGCATCCCTGGACTCTCCGGACATCACCTTACTTCGAAACTTATTCAGTTGCAGATCCTGAAACTGCTTGGCCTTTATCTCTTCTATAAAAGTGGCTTTGACCTCAACACTGGCCAATACCCCACCTTGTTCTTAAATGCCCAAGTGTATGAACTTAGATTCCAATGCTTGAATTTTCTTTGCAAGTGGTCATTTGGACACCCCCAAACAAGTCAAACTGCCCATGCTAACTGTTTTCTGGCTCAATGCGTCTGCCACAATATTAGCCTTACTCGGATGATACTGGATGGTAACATCATAGTCCTTTAACAACTCCATCCACCTTCTCTGCCTCAAGTTCAAGTCTTTCTGAGTGAAGACATGTTGCAAACTACGATGGTCAGTAAACACCTCACACTTGACACCATAGAGATAGTGTCTCCAAATCATGAGTGCAAACACCACCGCTGCCAACTCTAAATCATGAGTTGGATAGTTTCTCTCATGAACCTTCAACTGCCTAGAAGCATAGGCTATCACATTCCTATCCTGCATCAACACAACATCCAAACCAGAATGTGAAGCATCATAATAAATAATAATGTCCTTACCTTCAACCAGCAACGACAAAATAGGAGCCATGGTAAGAAGTGTCTTGAGCTTTTGGAAGCTCTGCTCACACTTATTGGACCATACAAATGGTACATCTTTCTGTGTCAGCCTTCTCAAGTGAGTAGAAATAGACACAAAATCCTTGACAAACCTCCGGTAGTAACCTGCGAGTCCAACAAAACTCCTCACCTCAGTCACAGAGCTAGGCCGAGGCCAACTCTTGACTTTCTTGATCTTCTGGGGATCTACCATCACCCTCTTTTCTGACACTATGTGTCCCAAGAATGTGATGGAAGTCAACCAAAATTCACACTTGGAGAACTTTGCATAAAGCTTTTGGTGTCTCAATAACTCTAATGCAACCCGAGATATTTAGCATGCTCCTCCCTACTCTTGGAGTAGATTAAAATATCATCAATAAACACAATGATGAACGAATCCAAGTAAGACTTAAACAACCTATTCATAAAACTCATGAATGTTGCCGGTGTATTAGTCAACCCAAATGACATCACTAAACACTCATAATTCCCATACTAAGTCCGAAAGGCAGTCTCAGGAATGTCCTTGGGCCTAATCTTTAACTGATGGTACCTTGATCTCAAGTCAATTTTCGAGAACACAGATTCACCATGTAACTGGTCAAATAGATCATCAATACAGGGTAACAGGTACTTATTCCAGATGGTAACCTTGTCTAACTGTCTGTAGTCTATGCACATCCGCATACTACCATCCTTCTTCTTCACAAACAAAACCGGAGCACCCCAAGGTGAAGCACTGGGATGGATAAATCCCTTGTCTAGGAGTTCCTGCAACTGAGTCTTAAGTTCCCTTAACTTAACTGGAGCCATATGATATGGAGGAATTAAAATTGGGCGAGTGCCCAGCTCCAAGTCAATATAGAAGTTGATATCCCTGTCCGGAGGCATACCAGACAAATCTGTTGGAAACACCTCTTGAAACTATTAAACTACTGGAACTGACTCAATAGATGGGGAATCCCCACTATCATCTCAGAGATGAGCCAAAAAGGCCAGACACCCTCTTTCCACTAGCTTCCTATCCTGAATGGATGAGATGATTTTAACTGGCTTAGGCCTATACACACCTTCCCACTCTAGCCTATCCTTACCCGGAATCTCTAGAGCCACAGTCTTCGTGTTACATTTCATCACAGCATGATAAGAGGATAACCAAGTCATGAAAAAAATGACATCAAAGTCAACCATATCCAAAATTACCAAGTCTACCCAAGTGTGCAACCCCAAAAATACAACAGAACAACTACGATAAACATGAGTCACAATCACGGTCTCTCCAACTGGGGTAGAAATATAGATAAGAGAATCAAGGATATCACAAATCAAATCCAGACCCATATAAAATTTCATAGACACATATGAATATGTAGAACCTGGGTCAAAAAGTACCGAAGCCATCCTATCAAAGACAAGAATAGTACCTTTGATCACTGCGTCTGATGCCTCAGCCTCGGACCTTCCTAGAAATGCGTAACACTGAGCCCTGTCATCAATCTAAGCTACTTCCTTGGCCAGTTGCGATGCACCCCTACCCGTGCCGCCATTCCCTCTGTTTCCCTGGCCTCCCAAAAAGTTATCTCGCCCACCCTGTGGACAACTTCTAGCATAACCACCTTTACTTGCCGAAAACACAACCTTAGACTGCTGCTGAACCTGATTACAAGTATGCGTGTGAGGGCACTCCCTCTTAAAGTGAACCATATCACCATAATAAAAGCAACCACGATCAAGTGTAGGACTACTGGCTGATGTGTAAGAAGCTCCCTGGCCTCTAGGAGCTGAAAATTGCTGATTAGCTCCCGGAAGACCACCACCAACAGCTAGCAGAGCTAATTGAATAGGACGGGCTGAGTATACCTGCTGATTCTGGCCCCTAAAGTACAAACCACTATAATTTACGTCATTTTGGGGCTTCTTGGCTAACACTTTAGCCTGCCCCACTTGCTTGACCCCTTCAAGTTTCTTGACATAATCCGTCACTTCATTGAAGCCTTTCCCTGATGAAGTCATGTGCACAGACAATACCTGCAGCTTAGTATTCAAACTCTTCACAAACAATCAAACTCGCTCCTCTTCGGAACCCAGCAACTATGTAGCAAAATGAGATAAAGCGTGAAACTTAGCCTCATAGGCAGAGATCGACATGCTACCCTGTTCCAAATTCAAGAACTCATCCTTTTTCCTATTTCTCAGAGTATGGGGTACATACTTCTCTAAGAAGAGAGCGTGAAACTGCTCCCAAGTCAGTGGGGAAAAAACAGATGATCGACATTCCACATGAGATCTCCACCACTGCTTGGCATCACCCTGCAACTGAATTGTGACAAACTCAACCCTATGATGTTGCACAATGCCCAGCTTGTGCAGCCTCTCATAACAATCCAATATGAACATATAAGCATCTTCCCTATTGGTACCCTGAAACATAGGAGGTTTCAGCTTGAGAAACTTGGTCAGCATCTCATGTTCATTTCCTGTCATTACCCGGTCTAGCATTGGCTTGAAGAAATCACCAGTACTTGAAGATTCATCCATCCTAGGAGCCATAGTAACTATTGGCTTAGTGTACAGAGCCTGATTTGCAACACCCACGGGGGTAGCTCCAGCACCAACCAAACCACTCAAGAAGTTCCAAGCCTTCTGAAATGCTTCGGGCGTCATTGAGGGAAGGCCTGCACCTCCAACCGGTGCTGCCTCCGCTTGCGTCTCATTATCCTCCACAACAACTTCCACATCTTCGATAACCTGTTCCTGAGGTAGAGGAGGGGTTGCTTATCGTGCTTCTGTAGTAGCTTGAGCTCCACCCCTGGTGAGTGTGGCCCTACCTTGACCTCTTCCCCTACCCCTGCCTCCACCTTTGACAGTCGGGCCTGCTGCTGGGACCGCCGCTCTAGCTTCGCCATTTCTTGTGTTAACTATCTGCGGACAGAAGGGTGAACGAAGTTAGATACCAATTTGTATCACCAGATACCAACTGGAATCAAGTTACAGTATGAAGGAAGAAAGAAGAGATAGGTTTTCCTAAAGTCCCATAGCCTCTCAAAGAAAAGTACAGACGTCTTCGCATCGTTTTGCAAGACTCTACTAGACCTATTTTGGTAAGACGAGATCAACAAACCTAGGGATCTGATACCATCTTTGTCATGACCTTGACCACCATGAGTGGCACCCACCCAACCCCCGGGTGAGCGAACCATCAACGACCTCGAACTTAACCGTTCTAACAGCTCAAAACCAGTGAGCAAAAATTAAACTAGCAATAATCATTAATAAATCAATTTCATAATACTACCCTGTGGAAAATCCCCCCTAGAATCTGAAAGTCATCATACCAAAATGCTACCAAATCTAGAATGTGGGGATACAACCCCAATATAAGAAATAGTCTAAGCCCGAAACAAGTGGGCTACAACATAAATAGATAGAAATCAAGGAAGCTCGACCGAAGCAACTCACCCTTGACATCTGGAAATACTGGGACTATAGGTAAGGTCGCGTGTCAGCCGCTGGAAGATTGCCTGTAGTCACAAAAAATAAGCAAGTGCAGAATCGGTACATAACCACCGTGTACTAGTAGGATCTTCAGCCAATTCCAAATAAATAGTATATGAATAATACAATAATCAAGTAAGAGTACAGGAAACATGTAACAAGCCAACATATATCTGTAGACTACAAGTCTCTTCCTAGCTTATACCCACATATAATCCACCTTTATAGTCATGATCAACAATCA
Organism: Jaltomata sinuosa; assembly: GCA_003996215.1. NCBI lineage: Eukaryota > Viridiplantae > Streptophyta > Magnoliopsida > Solanales > Solanaceae > Jaltomata > Jaltomata sinuosa. The sequence goes on along the minus strand of QJPP01000874.1, from coordinate 701,764 downwards.
ATAGAAATCAATAATTATACTGTTTTACATATCCCAGACCCACCCCGGGATCCCCCTAAATAACATCTAAGTGTTAAATATACAACTCGATTTACACCAACACCAAACTTATCGATCAATAATAATAACTGGCCACTCAAGGACCATAAGTAAAAATCACAATTCAGCAACAAAACCCAGTCCACTCATGGAACCAATATCAAAATGCAATAATACAATAAAGAAAACCCATACCAGGCATGGTATCTGAGCCAACCAGTTAGTATCTTTCGTACCAGGCATGGTACCCGAGCCCACCATTAGTATATCCCATACCAGGCGTGGTACCCGAGAAAACCATTAGTATACCTACACCATACGTGGTTCCCGAGCCAACCGAATGTCACATAAATCCACAGTCACAAACAATGAATAATCAACACTTGTAAACCAACAAGCAATAACACCTAGTTCATTTCACAAGACTGAAAACAGGACTTTTGGACATTCCTAAACCATTCCCTAAGCAATGCAACAATTACTTAGAAAAGAGAACACAACATACAATGCATACATGAAGTAATAACCATCACCTACCTTGAATTAGTCAAAAGCTCTACTCAGCCAGAGCTTTTCAGTTTCCCAAAGTTCTTGCCAGTTGTTGGTCTAAAATAATACACAATAACCAAGAATCAATCTTTGTGGCCTAAGATTTACCCAGATTACGCAAAATCCTAAACCCCAGGCCACCCATGATCATTTCACCCTTTTCCCGAGCTTTTCCATCATTAATTCAGCTAGTTCTACCATTTTTATGGATATATTAGGAAATTAACAATCACATGATCATAATATAGTAAATTTAACAATACCCAAGAACTTCTACACTTAGAATTCCTCTTTTTTCCTGGATTCCACCATTTCTGGGTCATTCTAAACCTTTCTCTAAGTCCACCCCTAGAAATTTTATGGCATAGGAAAGATAGTATGGAGTTTGGAGAGTAGAATCCCTACTTTTAGGATGAAAATGGTGAAAAATAAATGAAAATCGCCCAAAATCGCCCTCTTTTTCTCCCAAAACATCTTGAAGAAAAACTAAACTATTTTGGAGAAGTTTCTGCATTAAATCTCGTTGCTCTCCGCTATAACAGTCTTCTCCACTATAGCGGTACCACTGTAGTGGATTCGTACTCTATGGCGGAGGCTGACCGATGTTGACTTCTGTTGTAGCGGTATTTTCTCTTCTATGGCAGAAGTCACTATGGAGGTGTGTCAAATGCCGTAGCAGTTCACACGGTATAGAAAGTTATAAAGTCCCCAAAATTGGTCTATTTTATAATACACTTATTTTCCCGATGTTTTGGAATAACTCCTTCATGTCAACCTCAATTTCGAAAGTTCTACTTACCCAAATTTGATTTTGAAAAGTCCCCCAGACTCCTTTATGTCTCAGATAAATAGAAAATTATCTCAAATCAAAACACTTAACCCAATCCTTACCTGAATTGCCCTAGATCATACCTCGCTCCAAAATCGGCCGAGTCTAGCCTAGCCCAGAATTTCAAACTCCCAATCCTGAAGTTTTCTAACTCTAAGAATTGGAATGAATGGTTCACCCGTAATAACATACCTAGTTGTTATAAATTATCAGGCCTTCTAGGTATGCAATGTCACCATATATGATAAAATTTTCCTCCGGTGAAAAAAGTAAAGAAAAAATTGATATCAGTATGCCTTTGAATCATCCATTTGAGTCTGAAAAAATAAGTGATTCGCATCTTGATGATCTTTTCAAAGCATATTTTGATTGGGTAAATGATGAGCTCCTCAGAGCACATTCAACCAAGTATGTTCATTGTCTTGATCATATTTTTTTCAATTTTTCATTAAACTTTTTATGTTTTAACTGCCTTATATAATGTATTCAACTCAATTCAGGGATGATAAAGATGATCACTACAGAGTCAGAAAAGCTGCACTCCCTAATATCATAGACTTTATTTTTGTTTCTGTCGAGTCAAAGAATTGATTTTACCTTATGCTAGAACCTGATAAATGCTAAAATGATTCGGTAAGTAAATATCTGTTAAATACACATATATCAATATTTTTTTATAAGAACATGTTCTACATATATATATATATATATATATATATATTATATATTATACAGTCTTCTTTAATGTAAGTCATTTATTGTGTATCTAATATTTTTTCCAAATATTAAAGTAGCGCACTATGATGCATTCAGTGTTAGAATTAGTACAATATTTCTAGTGTAAATATGACTATTAGTGATTTATTATGTATCTAGTGTTATATCCAAATACTAAAGCAGCTTAATATGATGTATCCAATATATTGCTAGTGTCATGTATCTAGTGTAAATGTGATTGTTAGTCATTTATTGTGTATCTATATTGTTGTCAAATATTAAAATAGCATACTATGATGTATCCAGTGTTAGAATTAGTGTAATGTTTCTAGTGTAAATATGACTGTTAGTGATTTGTTATGTATCTAGTGTTATATTCAAATACTAAAGCATCTTAATATGATATATCCATTATATTGCTAGTATCATGTATCTAGTGTAAATGTGAGTTTAGTTATTAGTTATGTATCTATGTTATATCCAAATACAAAAGCAGCTTAATATGATGTATTCAGTGTTAGTGTTAGTGACATGTATCTAGTGCAAATGTGACTGTTAGTGATTTATTGTGTATCTAGTGTTTCATTTGCCATACATTAAATATTCATCAACATAAGGGAGCAACAAACTTTATGAATATTCCACACACCTATTTACTTATTATTTAAATTATTTCAGCATAGGAATGTCATCTTCTACTACTTGCGCAAAAAGTTCAAGCAGCAGATAAGCAGCAGCTACAGATACACAATGATAATGTGTATATTTCTTTCTCTCATACATGACATATGTCATAGATATCACATGCAAACAGAGGATGCCTATGTGAGTGTTCCTACCCAAGAGGATTTAATTTCTATGTATATTAAGGGTTTCAGGATCCCTGTTGATTTACCATGGCATTTGGTAGATGATGTCTACATTCCAGTCAACTATAAGGAGAAGATGCATTGGGTTTTGACAGTTGTGTCACTCAAGAAAAGGTGCATACAAGTTTACAACTCGTACCAGGCAGCAGGTCGCACAGCTACAATCAAGTCAAAAATTGACATGATCGCTGAAATATTACTATTTTTCTTGATAAATAGTGAATTCTATGACAAGACAGAGCGGACAGACTGGACTCAACTTGATGCATACAAGGACAAAGCTGATGAAAATTCTTTTGAGATTGAATTTGTGAATGATATAGCACAACAAGGAAGCGAAACATTGTAAATTTTATCCTCCATACATGAAAACAAGTTAATATTTTAACATATAGTAATATATTTAATCGTATACATAAATATGTGTAGGAATTGTGGAGTGTTTGCAACTTTCTTTGCTGAGTATTTGAGTGATCAAATTCCTATACCATCTTCAAATCTTGATGTTCGATTTCATCATATCAGATATGGTTCACTACTATAGAATTATGGACGCACAAAGCTAACAATGGTAGAATCAGTGATAATGAAGATCCACCATCCCCAAAGCGCAAATTCACCCACATAGATGATGATGATATGATAGATCTGAATTAGTGATTTACTTATGTAGTTTGAAGAATCTACTGTTTTTGAGTTTTGTTTATAGATTTCATGTTATTCCAGATACATCAAAACACATGGCTACATTGAATATTTTTCGTATAATTAACTATATTTTATGGATGTGTTAAGTAATTATATATATCTGCTTAGATATATGAAACATATTTTATCAAAAATATATTTTTTAATGTATCTAGTTGTAAATTATACATACACAATTTATATTTATAAATGATACATGACAACTATCAAAGATACATACCATGAAAGATGCACTTGAATAGTCTATACATATCATGTATCTAGTTTAGTTTTAGTTTTTCAGAATTTAGAAACATATTCATTCCATATATCAGGCAATGTTTTAATTACTCTTATACTAGATACATGCTAAAATATACATAATATAGGTTTAGAATATTCTTACTTGATATAACATTGATAAATTCACAATATTCATCAATCTTCTCACATAACAAATAACCCATTTATTAAACATAATGATATATCAAACATTAATAGCTAGCTCTTATCAAATATAAGAGCTTATTTCATGCTACACAAAGGTCTTTTTTCATAACAAACATCTCATTTATTAAATATTTTATTCAAATAGAAACAAAAAATAGTCAGATAAAAATGAAGCATCCAATGTATCAGTCAAATCTATTGTGGAAAGTAACCACACGATCTCCTATTATGAACCTTGCATCCACACTGTCCACACAGATATGTTTTTATTGAAAATATTTCACTCATATTTTTGTGACTCCCTTTCTTTGGTCTTCCTGGTGGTGTCTTGTATTTTAGTAGTAAAACCACTTCTTCCTGAACTGTTTGTGGAATACGTCAATTTTTTTAATCCGACATCGGAGAGAACGACAATTCATATATCTTCACAAGTGTTTTTGACTTGTAGTAGTCAGAGCAGTACAATGCCACATCAGTTATATTCTTGCTTTTCAGCTGAAATCGTCCATAATTGCATATTTTTTTATCAAGGTAGACAATGTATCTTCTACAATCATCATTAACTGAGTAAATAAAATATGATAATGGCATAACCTAAAAAAAATTATCGAAACATTGTAGAATACATTATATATTATTATACATAAACATAAAATACAATTAAATTTGTTATTAACTACATACTAGAAACATAGAAAAATATTTCACAAAATATACCGTCATATGAGATGATCTTTACTCATTCAGTACGAGAATTTTTTGAAATTTATTACCTAGCTGTGTATCTAGACCTTTCTCAATTACTTTTATTCAATTGATCAAAAAATATTCTTACTTATTCTAAGAACTCATAAATTGGTAGTTCACGTGCCTCAAGCAGACAAGAATTGATACATTTGGTTATGATTGAAGTCATCACTCTACCCATGTTCGTTGTTGCATACACTCTTTTCCACTTTTCGTATCCAGTCCTATCAAGATAATCCTTCACTCTATGATCTATCTTATCAACTTTCTCCATCAGGACTTCAAAATCATCTACCCTGTATGCTTTTTCCATAGCATAGAATATATTGCTCAAGGTATCTTTGCTCTTACAAAAATTTGTGCATACATTCTTCCACATATGCCACATGAAATTATAATATTGTACAATTGAATACACTATGCTTACACTCTTCATTATGCTTTCGTTGCAATCTGAAATAACACATATATTTGCATGCTCCCCAAAAGCAAATTTAAAATATTAAAAGAACCACATCCATGAAGAGTTATTTTCTGAATCAACAACTCCATATGCAAGTGGTAGTATATGCCCTGATAAAAAATTGAAATCATAAGCAACTTAACTGTTAGTCTTTTAGAGCTTAGAACAACATAACATATACATGCCATGTAACACCCCAGAAATGAAACCAGCTATCTAAGTTAAAATCTCAGAAAATTTCCATGTTTCAGGAATGACAGGTCCAAACCACTGACCGTGGTTCAAACCATGTGTCGTGGAATGGAGCCGTGATTCCTGTCTGTTTGGTTCAGCCTCTGATCTGGAACCACGAGTGGATTTTACAGACCGTGGTTCAAACCACAGGTCCATCCTGTCCACTCGTGGAACATAGATCAGAGGAGTGGCAAGTCCCTCAAGTTTTATGACTCACTTCTATGGCCCATCATTTGAATGACGGATCGTCATTTTGACCCGTGGTTCGATCCAGAGATCAGCTAAGTCCCCAGCAACGACGACTCTAAATGACGACCTGTTGTTTGTTCTACGGGTCCGTCCTGTTGAACCGTAGAAATGCTTCTGCAGCCTGTTGGTTTAGCCAGAAACCACAAATCGTGGTTTGATCTACGGTCTGTGAAATCCACCCGTGGTCACTGGAAGACAACTTTTTAACAGCTTTTCTAAATTATTTTCTAGGGGTATTTTAGTCATTACTCACCCTTTTAACTCCTAAGTGAGATTGTTTTGACTATTTCAAGAAGGGTTTTCACCCTTATTATCCTAAGAGTCTTCTAAATCCTTCGTTCACCTCCCAAAAAGGAAAAGAGCTCTCTCTAGCTCAAGGTCTCAAGCTTCAAGTTCAACTCTCCTAAGTCTTTTCATTCTAGTGGGTTAACTTCAATCAAGGTATGTGGGTATTTAACAATGGGTTCCTTTCACCCTTGTGCCCAAAACCCAAATCCTATTTTGATAATTATGAACTTGTGAAATTAGGGTTTTGATCTAAATTGGGAGAAAACTTATGAAATTAGTTCTATGCATCAATTCATGGTTTCTTATGGTTTATCTACGATTTTATTAAGATTCCTTAATTGGCTTCCAAGCTCATGTATTAAAGTTGAATTCTAGCATGAATCCATTGAATTGCATGATTCCAAGTAAAAGTTTACATGTCTAGATAACATGTCCTTATGTATTATGAAATTGCATGCCTAATTCTTCAAGTATGATTTAAGAAAGAAAAGTATGTTTGAATTATGGCTATCCTAAGCTTCATAAACTTATGATATGAGAATTGCATAATGCTCGATGTGTTTTCATGCTTTTCAAATAAGAGTTGGCATAAGATTGTGCCACTATGAAATTATGAGCTATATGTATATGTTTCGAAAGTAGTATTTAGCACCAAGCGACAAGGGTTCAATTACCCAAGTCTAGAAACTACGTTGCCAGCGTAGGCTATGAAATGAAGTGCCCTATGGGCTTATGAGAGTGGATTCACATCTTGATAATGATGTCTTGTGTCTTAGCAGGCATTAGGGCAGCTTTTCCAACTAGAGTTATATAGTTGAGTATGGTGACTTATTCCTTGGCAGGGTTCAAGTCAGCTTTGCTAACTAGGGTTATATAGTTAGATTCCATATAGCTCACATGGTCTAATGTCGGTTATAAGAAACTCATGTATGAATAATTTTGATTTTTCTAAGCTTTATGATATCTTATGTTGAGGTTTTGATTACGAACTCATGCTTATTACTCAAATTATGATATATACCTTTGATATCTTTGATTATGCATGAACTCAAGTTTTAATTATGTTTTAAGCATGTTTTCATATTTTACGCATATCCCGCATACTCGGTACATCTTATAGTACTGACGCATATCTTGCACTTCATCCTTTGATGATGCAGATTCAAGTGTACCTCCTCAGATTCGTGGCTAGAGTTTCCCGGCCACTCCCAGACAGTTGTTGGTGAGTCCTCTTAGGTCGAGAACTAGTTATGTTTCTAGCTTGTGTTAACTTTTCATTCCGTACTTTGGGTTAGCTAGGGTCTTATCCTAGCAACTCTTTATGTTGAGTAGAGGCTTTTCAGACATAGACAGCTTTGAGTCCCTTTCTGGGCTTTGTATTTCCATTTGACTTGGATTATTCATTTATGTGATTTTGGATTTATCTATTATGTTTTCGCTTATCTTTTGTTATGCTTGAGAATGCTATGACTAAGGGTTAGCTTGGGGCACTTGTAGTCCCGAGTCTCGTGTTACGCCTAGAGGGTAACCTCGGGGCGTGACATGCCATGTATCAGGCATAGTTCAAGTATATAGTACATAGAATATACATGGCATGTATCTAATATAGTTTTAATCTCCCAAATACTATCACATGTTATCTTATACAGAACTTGTATATAGAACTCAAATAGTTACCTATAACACAATTGTTGTTAAGATATACATATTAGCAACAAAAAAGTTATATTTATATGTATCCAAGTATACATGCTCCATCCAACGTTCTAGTCGAAACATAATTTCCCTTAAATGATCCATCTAAGTGACAAGCGTTCACTACGACTACTGGTCTACAATGCTAAAATTCATTGACCAGTGAATATAGTGCTATGAAAAGATATATGAACTCATTATTTCCTGACCTAGGATATACTGATCCTAACATATACAGGTATCCAGGCATTTGTCTGGAGCCATCAGCCGAACCACCCCTTACCATCTTCAAAGCCCTCTCCTTGGAACACCATTTCTTCATATAGTTAATGTCCATATAGAGTACACGTTTCATATCAGCAATAATGTCATTTGGTGTGTGTTTTCTTATATGATTCACCACTTTTGGTACAGTAATTTCACCTACAAAATAAACTGAAGCTTGACGTTGATCATATACTCTATCCTTCATTGGGCATGTGTGCTCATCAATGAATTCTCTAACCACAAAAATAGGTGAACGATTCAACCACGATGACCTAAACTTCCACAGACACTGTTGATTTACACACTTTAGGAGATAGATGTACACACATATAAAGTATGTTAGACAAATAACTCAATGTATCTAACACTATTAGCATGTATCATGGCTATTGTCTTACATCACACAGCAAAAAATAATAGATGTATCTAACACGTCTCTCACACACTATGATTTTTAAGTTAATTCTACGTCTAATGTATACACGGATTATTCTCATACATATATAAATAATGTATCAACACAACATAGTTGATGTTTCTTACACAAAATATGAAATATTTGTTGATTCAGCAAGGTATATATATTTAGAATACAATGTATCTAGCATTTTTTTATATGTACACTAATGGCATACCAATTATATGTATTTATTCATATTTTGTTGACTTAACCCACCTCTTTTTGTCCGACCACTTCACTCTGAACTGTAATCTATGATCAATAACATATTTAGCCATCACAGTTGCAACAGTTTTCTTGTCCTTGTACATCTGATTCACTCCTACTAACTTGTTATTAGCATCAATAATCAACTGATCAACATCCATTTCAATTGCATAAATTGCCTCAATGTTTTCAGTCGTAACCAGTACTAGTGTATCATTATCATTATCCTTGATACACTCAATTACACATGTTTGTGCTTTGCACCAAATCAAACCACTACTACTGCATCCAATCTCCTACTCACGAGTAGTAATGCACAAAGGATACATCTCAAAATTAGATACATATTTTAACACCTGAATAAACAGCTTCACTCCCATATCGTTTTGAATCTCCATTGCTATCGAATTACCTTCAATGATGTATCTAGCCTCTATTTGTTACTTAGAAACATCAACACTGAGTTGTATTACTATGGCAGCAAGCAATCTTCGTAAAAAATATCATCCTTGATAACAATCCCATCAATTTTGAAAGATATTTAATTGGAGAAATCCAAAAACCAGAATGCCTTAACAACATTGACACTGTTGTCATTACGTACAACAAAAAATCGATAAAAAACTACTGTGAGATTTCATTTTGAGAAGAAGATAGTGGTTTAGTTACGAAGGAAAAGATAACATTTTGAATTTTTGCTTTCAAAACAAAGGAGAAGATATTTTTGATTCTGTTATGAGTTGGAAACGTGATTCTCTCTTTTTTTAACGTCATTTATGTTACTTTCCATTTTAATTGACCAATTAAATCCATGACGTATCTAAGATACATTGGGCCAGCGTCAATCACGCATGTATCCGCAGCCAAAAAGATGGTATAAAAGTAAATAGGTAAAGTACTTTTTAATAGAGTAATTAGGGGTTAAAATTGTGTGGTTTTTGTGGTTTGCTCTAACTTTAAAAAGGCCATTTTAGATGGCATTTCTTTGCTAGAGTGAACATCCCATGTCCTTTTCTCTTATTTTTTTTGAGAAAATTAAACAAAATATCCATTGGGTTTAATTTTTAAACAAAAAATAACCTACTTTTTAAAAATAACTCATTTATCACATAAAAGATCCATTCGGCCAATTTAAATTAGCCCAATTCGCCATTCAACCATACATATTACCTTCTTCTTCCTTTCTTCCTTCTACTTAGCTCTTTTTTTTATGTTCAGCCATTAGTGGCTTCTTCATCATTCCTTCTTAGTTTTTCTCCTTCTTTCAGCCATTATTGTCTTCTTCTTCATTCCTTCTTTTTTTTTCTCCTTCTTTCTCCTTCTTTCTTTATTACTTTCAGTCTTCATTCCTTCTTCTTCCATGATTGATCAGCCATTAAAGGTTCAAAGATCGATTTAAAAATTTAACGTATTGCATACGTGAATCATTTCGAGCAAATTATATACCAAAAGACTTGAAACTGTGGACCCAATAAATATATATTAAAAAAAAAGAAAAAAAAAGACAAACAAAAAAGAGAAATAATGATAAGAAAGAGAAATAGTAGGCGCCTGACTTTGTGATGCAGGTTGAAATGCAATTTCTTTACAAATTATTTGGCAAACTTAATTGTGATTGGTTAGTTTGGAGTCAATCTTTGCTATAAATAGGAGCATTGGCTTCTTAGTTTAATCACACCAAAACATAGAGAGTAATAAAGAGCATAGAGAGAGTAATCCACAGATTCTTTATAGTCTATGAGATAATAGAGTGGGAGTAATATTATAGTGAGTTGTGTGTTTTCTTTTGAAGGTATAGTATTCTCTTGACAGTACCAATTTGTAATAAGTATTTTTATCTTATTACTCTGTTTGGGTATTATAGTTATCCCATTAAAATATTTTGGTACCATTGTTACTCTCTTCTTGTTATTGCTATTTAACGTGAATATTATTTTTGGGTGAGATTATTATTTTTTCCAACAATGTGGTATCAGAGCCATGGAAAATAATAATCCACTGTCCTTTCAGTACCCCCGTCTCACAAAAGAAAATTATGAAAATAGTGTCTACGAATGAAATCCATACTTGGCTCTCAAGATATTTGGGACATTGTAGATAAAGGGTATACAAATCCTGCCAATGAGGAAACTTTATCTCAAAATGAGAAAGATGTCTTGTTAAAGATAAGGAAAAAAGATCAACAAGCTCTCATATTCATCCACCAATTTTTGGATGATGGCATGTTCGAAAAGGTGGCTGATGCAACCACCTCAAAGGAAGCTTGGGAGATTTTACAAAATTCTCTCCAAGGAGTCGATAAAGTGAAGAAGGTAAAACTTCAAACTCTAAGGGCTAATTTTGATGTTTTAAAAATGAAAGAATCCAAATCCATTTCGGATTTCTTTTCAAGAGTGATGGTTGTTGTGAATCAATTAAGAAGGTACGGGGAGGAAGTAGATGATGTGCATGTGATAGAAAAGATCCTTCGCTCATTAACACCTAAATTTGATTATGTGGTGTGCGCTATTGAGGATTCTAAAGATCTAGACTCTATGACGATCGAGAAATTGAAAGGTTCTTTACAGGCCAACAAAGAAAAGATCGAAAGAAGAAAATAAGAGCCATTGGAGAAACTTCTTAAAACTCAGGCATCTTTCAAAGATTATGGAGGTGAAAAGAGTTATAGAGAAAATGGAAAATGGAAAGGCTGTAGTGGTCGTGGAGGTCGTGGAAGAGGAAGAATTTATGTTAACAAATTCAACATTGAAGTTAGAAGCCACCAAAAATTCAGAGGCCATGGTCGTGGACAACTAGGAGGAAGAGGACGTGGAGCTTATCAAGGTACCAATGAAATGAGGTATGACAAATCTAAAATTGAGTGCTACAACTGTCATAAATTTGGACATTACTCTTGGGAATGTCTTAGTAATGTTGAAGAGAAGGATAACCTTGTTGACAACAACAAAGAAGAGGATGAGTCAACATTGTTAATGGCACTCAAAGAAGAAGATACAAATGATTGTAGTTCATGATATCTTGATAATAGAGCAAGCAATCATATGTGTGGATACAAAGACAAGTTTGTGGAGATCAAGAACACGGTGAAAAGTAATGTGTCTTTTGTAGATACCTCAAAGATTCAAATTGAAGGGATAGGTGCGATTCTAATCTCCTGTAGAGATGGTGGTCACAAATTGATTACTAATGTTTACTATGTGCCAAAATTGAAAAGTAATATTTTGAGTTTGGGCCAACTTCTTAAAAAAGAATATGATATTCATATGAAAAATATGAATCTTTGACTTAGATATTCAAGTGGCAACTTAATTGCTAAAGTGCATATGACAAAGAATAGGTTATTCCCTTTGAATCTTAAGACCATTGATGCAAAGTGTTTGAAGACTAATGTGCAAGATGAATCATGGTGTTGGCACATGCGATTTGGGCACTTGAATTTTGAAGTACTCAAATCAATAGGAGAAAAGGATATGGTTCATGAGATTCCTTAAATCAATCATCCCAATTAATTGTGTAAAGCTTGTCTTCTTGAAAAATATGCAAGGAGGAGTTTTCCGAAGGAAACCACATCAAGAGCAAGCAAGCCACTGGAGCTTGTACATACCGATGTGTGTGGTCCAATCAATCCATCTTCATTTGGTAAAAATAAATAATTTTTACTCTTTAATGATGATTTCAGTAGAAAGACTTGGGTGTATTTCTTGAAGCAAAAATCAGAAGCTTTTGTTGCTTTCAAAAATTTCAAATCACTTGTAGAAAAGGAAATCGGTTGTGAAATAAAAGCCTTAAGGTCCAATAGAGGAGGCGAATTCACTTCAAAAGAATTTAATGACTTTTGTCAGTCACATGGAATTCATCGCCCTCTAACAGTACCTTACTCGCCCCAACAAAATGGCGTTGCAGAGAGAGAATAGAACTATTCTTAATATGGCTAGATGTATGTTGAAAGCTAAAAATCTGCAAAAAGAATTTTGGGCTGAGGTTATTTCTTGTGTAGTTTATTTGAGCAACAGGTCTCCAACAAGAAATGTAAGAGACCAAACCCCTCAAAGAAAATGGAGCAGAAGAAAGCCAAGTGTCAAGCACTTAAAAATCTTTGGCAGCATAGCCTATGCTCATGTTCCACATCAATGGAGAGCAAAACTTGACGATCAAAGTGTCAAGTATGTGTTTGTTGGCTATAACCAAAGTTCAAAAGGCTACAAATTATACAATTCAAGCAACAACAAGGTGGTGATAAGTCGTGACGTTGAATTTGATGAAAAATCCACATGGAAATGGGAGGCTCAGGAAGAAAGAACATATGATTTTCTTCCATACTTTGAAGATGAGGAAGAGCAGGAGATCATGACACCTACACAAGATGAAACCCCACCTCCTTCACCAACAAATATTGCATCTCCTTCGTCTCAAGAGAGTTCAAGTGAAGGGATGCAGAGGATGAGAAGCATCCAAGAACTCTATGATGACACAGAAGAAGTTACTAATTTTGATTTTTTGTATTGTCTCTTTGTTGATAGTGAACCAATGAATTTTGATGAAGCTGTAATAGATAAAAGATGGAGAAAAGCCATGGAGGAAGAGATTCAGTCAATAGAAAAGAATAACACTTGGTAATAAACAATTCTTCCCAAGGGTTATCAAGAAATTGGAGTCAAATGGGTATACAAGGCAAAGAAGAATGCTCATGGAGAGGTGAAGAGATACAAAGAAAGTGTCATGACCCAAACCACCAAGAGTGGTACCCACCAACCCCCGAGTGAGTAAACCAATAGAACTCAACCCTTAGCATAACCTAACAGCTTAAAACCAGTGCAATAAAAATAAACTAGCATAAATATCAAATCAACCAAACTATCATAAATAATCTGTGAAAAATCCCTCTCTAGAACCTGAAAGTCATCGTACCAAAACACTATCAAAATCTAGATACGGGGATGCAACACCAAAATAAGCAAGAGTCTATGTCATGCCCCGAGGCTAGACCCTAGATGTAACACGAGACATAGGATTATAAGTGACCCCAAGCTAACTCTGAAACTGGCATATCACAAACATACTGAATATAATTATAAACAAACGGAAGCATATTGAATAAATGATAACTGAAAGGAGTAATGAATCTAAAAATATCTGAAATGATAGTCTGTCTAAAAATCAAAAGAGCTACGTAAGCTAAAGTCTGACACTATGTCTAAAAGTCTATAATACTGATGAGTTACTGGGATAAGCCCCCAGCTAACTCTAAATACTTAAAGTAAAGACAAACTGACTACTCAAAAATCATATAAAAGATATGTCCTCAGATGATGAGGACTCACCACTTTCTGTTGCTGATATGGCACTAGGGCAAGCTAATCGTGAGGCTGAAGCTGAGAACCTGAACCTGCATCATGATAGGATGCAGCACATAGAGTATGCATCAGTAATTTGAATGTACTGAGCATGAGGGATATGCAAGGCTGACTAAAATATAAATATGCTGAACATACTAAAATGTTGTAAACTAAATTGAACTGCAGTACATAGGCCCCAAAATGTAAGCATGCATAAGTAACTGAAATTTAAGAGTAAACTGAACACATGCTAAGAATAAATATAAGCTACGGGCCTGAGGCACCTTACTGAAACTACTACTGTGGGAGAGTCTATTAACTGACATAAACCACGTGAGCTAAACGTGGAGTCCAATGTATACGCCCCATTGAGAGGACCCAACATACCTTGCCAGGGTATAAAGGCATGGTTGTGGTGTGATCACTAAATCTAATGTCCAACAGAGGGACTTATAAACTTACGTTGGCACGTAGTTTTGGGACCATAAGGGTACGCTGAACCCTACTCCAACTCGGTGCTAAACACTACTCCCAAACTGAAAACTAATAGCTCATTAAAACTAAAGTCCTGAATTTAACTAACTTGTCTGAAATCACTAGTTTTCTGAAATACTGTAGTAACCTGAAAACTAGTTAAATTCTGATTTCTTTTAAAGCTCATACTGATAATCTAGGTTGAATTTTGAAGAAAGTTAACACTTTAGAAATCCTACAATCTAGGGCAGTTTTCGCGATTTCTCAAAACCATGTAAAAATCCATGCAGTTTAATATGAGCAATATATATATCATCAAAACAGGATGAAAATCACGTATAAATCAAGAGGATGGATTTCTGTAACAATCTACTAAAATGGGTAAGAACCCTAGTTTCAAAACTATGAAAATTTTTGTAAAAGCTTGAGATTTTTGGGCATAAGGGCAAACTAAACCCTTACTGAATACCCACATACCTGGTAGAAGGAGATTCTTCAAGAAAATCTAAAGTTGAAGCTTGGAGAAGAAATCCCTAGGTCTGAAACTTTGGAGAAGAACGCTCTTTTCTGACTTGAGATTGAATTCAAGGAAATCTGACTTTATTTGGGGGTTTTGACTTAATAAAATAAGTCTAAGTCTATTTATAGTTAGAGTTAATTTAAGATGGAAAGGTCTAAATACCCTTGAGAAACTAACTTAAAAACTGCTGGAAAATTCATGAGCAGGTTCCACGGATGGATTCCACGGCTCATGGAACCCTGTCATGGTTCTTGTGTCAGGAGATCTGAGCTACTGGAATGGATTCCATGAGTTGGGTTCATGACTCGTGGAAGCTTCCACGGGTCGTGGATCCCGCTCGTGGTTTCTGGGCTAAAATATCTGGGTCTCTAAAGATGGGTTCCATGAGTTGGGTTCACGACTCATGGAAACTTCCATGGGTCGTGGATCCCACTCGTGAACCCTGGGGACTTAATACTGGGCTACTGGAAATTGGTCCCGTGACTTGGGTTCACAACTCGTGGATCCTTCCATGGGCCATAGACCCTAATCGTGGTTCTCAAAGGAATCTTCAAGCTTCTGATTTAATTCCACAGGTCCGATCAACAACTTGTGGAAACTTTCATGGGTCGTGGAACCGACACATAATTCCAGCTGACAGTTGGAAATATTATTTTCTTTCTGGTTTTCTGAGCTGAGTCTAGGCTTGGATGTTCTGGGGTGTTACAATATCTCCCCCTTGGGATCATTCATCCTCGAATGAAGACTAAACAAGCTGAGTTTGGAGGGAAGGAGTTGCAATCCCTACCAACTGAGTACCAAAAATTGCAATCTAACTGAAATGATTTCCATGAACATGCAAATATGCTGAAATGCAAGGATAACTGATGGAACATGGTACTGAGAAATTACACAAGAGTAAACTGAGAGATTGAAGAGGAACTATTACCTCAAGTTGAAGATGAATCAGAAGGAAAGAGGTAAGGATACTTGGCCATCATGGCTGCTATCGCTTCCCAAGTAGCTCCCTCTACGGATTGATTCCTCCACAAGACCTTCACTGAAGTGACTTCCTTATTTCTCAACCTACGAACCTGGCGGTCAAGAATCCCAACTGAAACCTCTTCGTAAGAGAGACTATCTTTCACACCCACGCTCTTTAAGGGCACAACTAATCCTGGATCACCAATATATTTCTTCAACAAGGATACATGAAACACTAGGTCGACCGGTGCTAAGTCTGCGGGCAACTCTAACTCATAGGCCACCTTACCAAATTTCCTCAGAATCCTGTAAGGTCCTAGATATTAGGGACTAAGCTTACCCTCTTACCGAATCTCGTCACACCCTTCATGGGTAACACTTTCAGAAAAACCTAATCATCAACCTTAAACTCTAGCTCCCTCCTTCTCATATCTACATAAGATTTCTGATGACTTTAAGCTGCCTTCAACCTTTCTCTAATAAGCTAAACCTTCTCCATATTCTCATGAACTGAATTTGGCCCTATCAAAGCTACTTCACCTACCTTAAACTAGCCTATAGGTGATCTACACCTCTGCCCATAGAGTGCCTCATATGGAGCCATTTGAATGCTAGAGTGAAAACTGTTATTATAGGCGATCTCTATAAGAGGTAAGTGATCATCCCAATTGCCTTTGAAGTCTATTACACAAGCTCTCAACATGTCCTCTAATGTATGAATAGTACACTCTGCATGACCATCTGTCTGCGGGTGAAAAGTTGTACTAAGATTAACTTGAGTGCCAAGACCCTTCTGGAACGATCTCCAAAACTGAGATGTGAATTGAGTACCCCTATTTGAGATGATGGATAAGGGAACTCCATGCAACCTGACTATCTCACGGATGTAGAGTCTAGCATAGTCCTCTGCTAAATTATTAGTCTTGACAGCTAAGAAGTGGGATAACTTAGTCACCCTGTCTACAATCACCCAAATAGAATCATATTGTCTGCGAGTAGGAGGTAAGCCTGTAATAAAGTACATATTGATCACCTCCCACTTCCAAGGGGTAATGTCCATTTCCTGAGTCATACCTCCTGGTCGTTGATGTTATACCTTCACCTGCTGACAATTGGGACACTTAGCCACAAAATCAGCAATGTCCCTCTTCATACCATTCTACCAATAGACTTCCCGTAGGTCACGGTACATCTTGGTGGCACCAGGATGGATGAAATACCTGGAGCTATGAGCCTCTATCAAAATTTGTTGCCTCAAGTCGCCTACATTAGGAACATATAGCTGACCCTAATAACGAACTACACCATCTCCCTCTTGGGAGAAAACCTCTACTCTTTGTTGTTGGACAACACTTTTTAGCTGAAGTAAGATGGGATCATTGTCTTGCTTTTTCTTTACCTCGGCTACTAATGAAAACTCTGACCCATTCAGAACAATGACACCACCTTCTAATGAATCTGTGAGGTGAACCCCTAATCGAGCAATCCTGTGAACATCCTTGGCTAGTTCCTTCTTTCCTTCGTCAACCTATGACATACTCCCCATAGACAACCTGGTAAGTGCATCTGCTACTATGTTGGCCTTACCCAGATGGTAAAGCACACTCATGTCATAGTCCTTGAGAAGCTCTAGCCACCTTCTCTGACTAAGATTCAGTTCTTTCTGTGTGAATACATACTGAAGGCTCTTGTGGTCAGTAAACACATCTACATGGACACCATACAAGTAGTGTCTCCAAATCTTCAAGGCAAAGACCACTGCTTCTAACTCAAGATCATGAGTAGGGTAGTTCTTCTCATGAGTCTTAAGCTGTCTGGAGACCTAAGCAATGACTTTACCATGCTTCATTAAAACACAATCGAGGCCAACTCTGGATGCGTCACAGTATACTACGAAACTATTTGAACCCTCTGTTAGAGTCAAAACTAGGGTTGTGGTTAACCTAGTTTTCAACTCTTGGAAGTATTTCTCACACTCATCTGACCACTAGAACTTGACCTTCTTCTAAGTCAGCCTAGTCAATGGAGAAGCTATGGACGAAAACCCCTCCACAAATCTCCTATAGTAACCAACCAAACCCAAAAAGCTTCTAATGTCTGTCAGAAAAGTAGGTCTAGGCCAATTCTTTACTGCCTCTATCTTCTGAGAATCCACTCGAATACCCTCTTTAGACACTACATGACCCAGAAAGGCGACTGACTACAACCAAAACTCACACTTACTGAATTTGGCGAACAACTGGCGATCCTTGAGAGTTTGCAGCACCACTCTTAAATGATTAGCATGTTCCCTCTCACTCCGCGAGTAGACTAAGATATCGTCTATAAAGACAATAATGAACATGTCCAAATACTGCTTGAATACCCTGTTCATCAAGTCCATAAAAGCTGCAGGAGCATTCGTTAGTCCAAAAGACATAACCATAAATTCATAGTGACCATACCGAGTTTTGAAGTCTGTCTTCAGAATGCCACACTCTCTAACTCTGAGTTGATGATAACCGGATCTGAGGTCAATATTGGAGAAGTAGCTGGCACCCTGAAGCTGGTTGAATACGTCATCAATTCTGGGGATGGAATAATTATTCTTGATTATTACTTTGTTCAGCTGACGGTAGTCTATGCACATCCTAAGGGAGCCATCTTTCTTATGCACGAAGAGAATTGGGGCACCCCATGAAGAGATACTAGGTTTGATAAAGCCCTTATCTAGGAAGTCCTTGAGCTATTCTTTCAACTCTTTAAGCACATCTAGAGCCATTCTGTAAGGAGGAATAGATATGGGCTGCATATCTGGAAGAAGGTCTATCCTAAAGTCGATCTCCCGCTCAGGAGGAACTCCAGGAAGATCTTCAAGAAACACCTTTGGAAACTCATTGACTACTGGAACTGACTGGAAAGGTAGGGTTTCAGACTCAGAATCCTTAACCCAGACTATATGGTAGATGTAACCCTTTGAGATCATCTTCCTAGCTTTAAGGTAGGATATGAAGTGACCTTTTGATGAAGGAGGACTACCCAGCCATTCTAAGACGGGCTCATTTGGAAACTGGAATTTCACAACTCTGGTTCTGCAGTCAATTGAGGCATAACAGGCATGTAGCCAATCCATGTCGAGAATGACATCAAAGTTGGTCATATCTAACTCTACTAAATCTGCTAAGGTGACTTTATGAAGGACTAAAACTGGGCAATCCCTATACACCCTCTTAGCTATGACTGACTCACCAACTGGAGTGGAGACTAGGATGGGTTCTAAGAGTTTTTCAGGGCTGAATCTGAACTTACATGCAACATATGGGGTTACAAAAGATAGAGAAGCCCCTGGGTTTAACAAGGCATAAACATCAAAAGAAAAGACTGATAACATACCAGTAACTACATCTGGTGAACTCTCCTGATCCTGACGTGAAGCCATGGCATAGAGACGGTTCTGACGCTGACTGCCACCTGTGCCAGAAGTAGTACTCTGCTGAGCTGTGTGACCTGCTGGAGCTGCTGAAGTGGTAGACAGAGCTTTGTTACCTCCCTGTCCTTGCCTGGCGGAAGGGCACTCCTTCAACCTATGGCCGAGCTAACTACACCCAAAACACCCTTCTCTGCCAGCCAAACACTCACGAGATGATTCTTACCACACTTGGGGCAGGCTAGAAAGGTGCGGTTACCTGAAACACGGCCTTGAGATTTATAGCCTGGTGCCCTCTTTTACTGATCCTGTCGAGGCCTGGGAGACGGAGCACTAGCTGATGAAGGTGTTGGGGCTGCCGACCTTTGCTGGAACTGCGAGCGATTTCCACCACCCGACCTCTGCTGAGAATATTCATAGTTGCCTGTCCTAGCCTTCTTATTATCTTTAGCCATCTCCCTAAGCTTATCCTCCTCAACCTGTTACGCATGGGTCATTAATCTAGAGATATCCATATCCCTTAATAATATGGCATTCCTGCACTCTGTTTTCACCAAGTCAGATACCCCATACAAGAACTTACCTATTTGTGTCCTTGGATCGGCCACCATGTGTGGGGCATACCTGGAAAGCTGGGTGAACTTCAACCCATATTCTTTGACCTACATCGAACCCTACCTCAAATTCATAAACTCCTGGGCCTTAGCCTTCCTCAACTCTCTTGGAAAGAACCTGTCCAGAAAAGCTCCAGTAAAGAAGTCCCATGTCACAGGAGCGGCATTCACACCCCTGTTGTCTTTCCACTGTGTGAACCAGATATGAGCTACATCCTTGAGTTGATAAGATGCTAACTCAACACAATCAGCACCAGTCACTTGCATCACCTCGAGAATCTTCTTAATATCATCAATGAAATTCTGTAGGTCTTCACCAACCCTTGACCCAAGAAACTCTGGCGGATTCATGCGGACAAAGTCTCAAACCTAGGCTGCAGCTGATCCACCATTTTAGTTGGCAAGAATTGGGGCCTGCTGATTAGCCTGATTGGCTACAATCTGCGCCAACAGGTTGATTGCATTACGAAACACTGCATTCGTAACCTCATGGTCTAGGGCTGGAGGATTAGCAATAGCATTGCAGGCGTTAACTCTTCAAGGAGGCATGATCTAAAATGCATAATGAATGGATTAGAGAGGAGAAATTAAACTAAACTTCATCGCATGACAAGGATAATGAAAGAAGCGAAGTTTTTCTTAAAACACCTAGTAGCCTCTCCCTCATAAGTGTGGCACACTTCACACCCATGAAAAAGACTCTACTTAGTGCGGCTTTCATACACCTTAGGACTCTTGAACCTGATGCTCTAATACCAAGTTTGTCATGCCCCGAGGATAGACCCTAAACGTAACACGAGACCTAGGATCATAAGTGACCTCAAGCTAACCCTGAATCTGGCATATCACAAGCATACTGAATATAATTATAAACAAACGGAAGCATATTAAATAAATGATAACTGAAAGGAGTAATGAATCTAAAAATATCTGAAATGATAGTCTGTCTAAAAATCAATAGAGTTACATAAACTGAAGTCTGACTCTATGTTTGAAAGACTCTAATAATGATGAGTTGCTGGGACAAGCCCCCAGCTAACTCTAAATACTGAAAGTAAAGACAAATTGACTACTCAAAAAGCATATAAAAGATATGTCCTCGGATGATGAGGACTCACCACTGTCTGTCGCTGATATGGCACTGGGGCGAGCTAATCGCGAGGCTGAAACTGAGAACCTGAACCTACATCATGATAGGATGCAGCACATAGAGTATGCATCAGTACTTTGAATGTACTGAGCATGAGGGATATGCAAGACTGACTGAAATATAAATATGTTGAACATACTGAAATATTGTAAACTAAATTGAAATGCAGTACATAGGCCCCAAAATGTAAGCATGCATAAGTAACTGAAACGCAAGAGTAAACTGAACACATGTTGAGAATAAATATAAGTTATGGGCCTGAGGTACCTTTACTGAAACTACTACTGTGGGAGAGTCTATTAACCGACATTAACCATGTGAATTAAACTTGGAGTCAGATGTATAAGCTCATCGAGAGGACCCAATATACCTTGCTAGGGTATAAAGGCATGGCTATGGCGTGATCACTAAATCTGATGCCCAACAGAGGGGATTTATAAACCTACGTTAGCACGTAGTTCTGGGACCTTAAGGGTACGCAGAACCCTAGTCCAACTCGGTGCTAAATACTACTCCCAAAGTGAAAACTAATAGCTCATTAAAACTGAAGTCCTGAATTTAACTAACTGGTCTAAAATCACTAGTTTTCTGAAATACTGTAGTAACCTGAAAACTAGTTAAATTCTGATTTCTTTTAAAGCTCATACTGATAATCTAGGTTGAATTTTGAAGAAAGCTAACACTTTAGAAATTCTACAATCTAGGGAAGTTTTCGTGATTCCTCAAAACCTTGTAAAAATCTCTGCAGTTTAATATGAGCAATATATGTATCATCAAAACAAGATGAAAATCACGTATAAATCAAGAGGATGGATTTCTGTAATAATCTACTAGAATGGGTAAGAACCCTAGTTTCAAAACCATGAAAATTTATGTAAAAGCCTGAGATTTTTGGGCATAAGGGCGAACTAAACCCTTACTGAATACCCACATACCTAGTAGAAGGAGATTCTTCAAGAAAATCTAAAGTTGAAGCTTGGAGAAGAAAGTCCTAGATCTGAAACTTTGGAGAAGAACTCTATTTTCTGACTTGAGATTGAATTCAAGAAAATCTGACTTTGTTTGGGGGTTTTGACTTAATAAAATAAAGCTAAGGCTATTTATAGTCGGAGCTAATTTAAGAAAGAAAGATCTAAAATACCCTTGAGAAACTAACTTAAAAATTGCTTGAAAATTCACGACCAGGTTCCACGGATGGATTCCACGGCTCGTGGAAACTTCCACGGCTTGTGGAACCCTGTCATGGTTCTTATGTCAGGAGATCTGAGCTACTGGAATGGATTCCATAAGTTGGTTTCATGACTCGTGGAAGGTTCCATGGGTCGTGGATCCCGTTCGTGGTTTATGGGCTAAAATCTCTGGGCCTCTGAAGATGAGTTCCACGAGTTGGGTTCACAACTCGTGGAAACTTCCATAGGTCATGGACCCCACTTGTGAACCCTGGGGACTTAATACTGGGCTACTGTAAATTGGTCCCACGACTTGGGTTCACGACTTGTGGATCCTTCCACAGGCCATAGACCCCAATCATGGTTCTCAGAGGAATCTTCAATCTTCTGATTTAATTCCACGGGTCCAGTCCACGACTCATGGAAACTTCCACGGGTGGTGGAACTAACTCGTGATTCCGGCTGACAGTTGGAAAAATTATATTCTTTCTGGTTTTCTGAGATGAGTTTAGGCTTGAAAGTTCTGGGGTGTTACAGTCTAAACCCGAAACAAGTGGGCTATAACTGAAAACGAAAGAGACCAAGGTAGCTCGACCAAAATAGCTCACCCTTGATGTCTGGAAACCCTGGGTCTACAAGTAAGGTCGCGTGCCAGTCGCCAGAAGATTTCATGTACTCATAAAAAGACAAGCAAGTGCAGAATCAGTACATAATAGTGTGTACTGATAGGATCATCATCCAGTTTCAGATAAGCAATATATGAACAGTACAACAGCCAAGTAAAAGTACAGGAAACATGTAAACAAGACAACAGGTATCCCTAAACTACAAGCCTCTTCCTAGCTTGTTCCCACATGTAACCCACCCTTATAACCATGATCAACAATCAATAATAATCAATGAACATACCCTTTTTACATATTTCGGACCCACCCTGGGATCCCCCTAAATAACATCTAAGTATTAAACATGCAACCCGGTTTACACCCAGACCAAACTCACAAATTAATACAATAACAACCCGTCCTCTCAAGGATCATATGCAATATTACAAAATCATAAACCACTCAGGGAACCATTATTAAAATACAACAATAAAAATAAAGTAAATTATACCAGGCGTGGTACCCAAGCCAACCAGTTAGTATCCCGTACCAGGCGTAGTACCCGAGTCAACCGTTAGTATATCCCGTACCAGACGTAGTACCCGAGCCAACCAGTTAGCATATCCCGTACCAGGCATGGTACCCGAGCCAACCAAATGTTACGCAAAATCCACAGTCACAAATAATGAACAATCAATACTTGTAAACCAACAAGCAATAACACCTAGTTCATTCACAAAACTGAAAACATGACCTTTGGACATTCCTAAACCATTCCCTAAGAAATGCAACTCGTACAAATACTTAACAAAAGTACACAAACATACAATGCATACAGGAATCAATAACCATCACCTACCTCGAAATATTCCAAGCTCTATTGAATCGAAGCTTTCTCCTTTTCAAGATCCCTTGCTTGTTCTTGATCTAGAAATAAATATGCAAGAACTATAGTCAATTAATTGGCCTAAATTACTCGGATTATGCAAAATCCCAATCCCCAGGCCAAATCATGATCATTCCACCCCTTTCCCGGGATTTCCTACCATTAATTCACCTAAATTCATCATTTTAATGGATACCTTTAGAGAATTATGGCTAAGTGCTCACCACCCATCATCAATAACCAAGACCCAAGAACTTTAGCACCCTAGAATCTCATTTTTACTCGGATTCTACCATTCCTAGGTCATTCTAAACCTTCCCCCAAGTCCACCCCTAGCAATTCTAAAGCGTAGAAAAGATAGTACGAAGGTTGGGGAGTAGAAACCTTACCTATAGGACAAAAAACAGTGAAAACTGATGGAAATCGCTCAAAATCGCCCTCTTCTTCTCCCAAAATGTCTTTGTTGAAAACTGACTATTTTAAGAAAGTTTCTACATTAAATCCCATCATGCTTCGCTATAGCAGTCTGCTCCGCTATAGCAGTACCACCGTAGCAGTTGACCGCTATGGCGGAGGCTGACCGATGTTGACTTCTTCTGTAGCGGTATTTTCTCCACTACGGCGGAGGTCGCTACAGCGGTGTGTCAACCGCTACGGCGGTTGACACAGGACAGAAATTCATAAATCCTCTCAACCTTGTCCATTTTACAACACACTTATTTTCACGATATTTTGGAATAACCCCTTCACATCAACCTCGATTTCGGGAGTTCTACTTACCCAAATTCGATTCTGAAAAGTCCCCCGGACTCCTTTATGTCTTAGATAGATAGAAAACTAGCTCAAATTAAGATACTTTACCCAATCCTTACCTGGATTACCCCAGATCATACCTCATTCCAAAACTGGACGAGACTAGCCTAGCCTAGAATTTTTAACTCCCAAACTCGGAGTTTTCTAACTCTAAAAATTGGCATGAGTGGCTTACCCGTAATGACGTACTCGGTTATTACAGCAAGACTTGTGGCTAAAGGCTACAAGCAAAGGCAAGGAATTGATTATGAGGAAGTCTATGCACATGTTGCTCATATAGAGATGATCTGTTTGCTGATCTCTTTGGCGGCACAGCTGAAGTGGAAAATCCATCAACTAGATGTCAAATCATCGTTCTTGAATGGATATCTTGAAGAGGAAGTCTATGTTGAGCAACCATTGGGCTTCGTGATCAAAAATCACGAAGATAAAGTGTTGAAGTTGAAGAAAGCTTTATATGGATTGAAGCAAGCTCCATGAGCGTGGAATAGTCACATTGACAAGTATTTTCAAAATAATGGGTTTACTCATTGTCTCCATGAATATGCTCTTTACATTAAAGTTCATACTAATGGAGATATTCTGCTTGTACGTCTGTATGTTGATGATCTTATTCTAACGGGTAATAACCCAAGTTTTTTTTAAGCTTTTAAAGCTTCAAAGTTTGATTTAAAATTTGTCGTGCCACAAATGTGAATCTTTTCAAGCGAATTATATAACAAAAGACTTGAAACATAGAAAGGAGCTCATATCTAAAATTTGGGACTGTTTAGACAAAATTGAGTTGATCGGAATTGAAAGACAACAGTAACTTTAATTTTTTTCAGAAATAAATGAATGCCCAATTGATCATGCAGTCTATTAAAATTTGTGATTTTCTGTATGTGGGTTCCATATGAGTCAATATCATCATGAATTATGTGAGATCTCTTGGTACTAAAGTTTTTCATTGCTTCTATTTGGATTCTCCGGTGATGACATATGAAGAAAGTTGTCCAAGTTGGCTTGTATTTCTAGCTAACACAAATTGAGCGTTATGTAACATTAACGTTTTCCTTTTCTTCCTTATCTTTGTTTGATCATAGCAAATGCATTCTGTTTTGTACATGATGTCTACTAATTCTTTTAAGATATTTAGTGATAGCTTGTGAATAAGCACTTATCCATTTTTGGTTGGCTTTTGCTTATTTGCTGCTATATATCATAATGGAGCAAGAGTAGAGACATTTTGTGAAGATATGATATGCAAATTGCAAAAGCCACTAGTTGTTTTAGTGTCTCAAGTTTTCTTTTGTTTGTATGTATTGCAAGCGTCCAATGAGTGAAAATACAACATAGGATACATATATACATATCGTTGATATATAGTTATACATCTATATACATAATCTATACATGGTTGATACATTATATATACATGCGGCTATTTTTTATTATACATTGTCGATGCATAATTATATATCATATATACATATTTATACACCATTTATACAATATCGACATTATATATACACTACATGACTATTTATACAATATCGATACATTATATATACATTAAGTATACATTATATAATTATTTATACAACATCAATACATTACATATACATTTATATACATTATATACCATAAAATAATTTGAAGTGGAAGACAAAAAAAATGATGGAGAGCCAGCGGTGCATGATGTGAGAGGATCCTTCGAACTGATCTCTAATCTGTACTATTGATCATTGATACTGTTTGATCATTTATATTGTAAGCTTGTACTAACTATTTCATTGAGTTGAGTGAGTTGTGTGTCCATCTTTTTCCTTAAGTGAATAATAAAAAGGAAGGAAAAAAACGGCTAGAAATTAGTGAATTAAATATATGATCTCAGCTTTTTGGTAGTGTAAGATTTTGTGTTTGGACTATTTGAAGATCTTTGTTAGCTAAGGTGGCCAGAATTAAGACGATCAGATCCTTAAGCTCCTTCAATAAACTTTTGGGTTATTTTTTATGTAAAAAAAATATGGGTATATTTTTTGTAAACTAATTACTTTATTGTATATATATGAAATTTTTTCTTTTTTTTTACATTTGTGAGCTAACTATCCATTACCTGCCACGTGTTATGTTATAATATTTTTTTATTTTTCATTCGGTGATCGATATTTATTTTGAATGACTAAATTCAGTATGTCAAACTTCAACTTTTCCCAAAATAATAATTAATTTATTTTAACATCGCTCATAAACTTACACTTAATTTTTTATTATGTTATGTTTTGGATTGGGTCATGCTCAACACGGCCTAGCTACCCCTGGTTGGGAAAGAAGATGAAGGGTGGATAAATTTTAAATACAATGTTGAGTGTGATTGAGTGATTTTGAACTTTTGACTCCACTTGTCCAAACTTTCAAGTTTAACAAGTTATGATTCATGGGCAACACTTTTGACCATAAATGTTTGCACATCAAGCAAGCGACGTCAAAAGTTCAAGATCACTTATTTTCAAAACTATTGAATATAATTTTCTGCATTATAAAAGTGACTGCGTAGTATTTTTTCGATTTCCCATTCGGTATCCAATACAATATTGAAGTCCAACTCCATGGTATTATTTATACATAAAAAGTTGGAAAAAAACTTAACTCCGAAAAACAAAATCTAACCTTTTCATTTTATACTCAATGACATAAATTTATATCACACAAATATAATGGCATGTAACTATAAGTTTCAAAATTCTTTTATTTAATAAGCTCCGTGCCAAATCAAAAAGAGGGAGTAAATTAGTGGTTCAGAATAAACACAAGCAAGAAAGTGGAGTATGCCTACTCCCACTACATGTGATATTATTTTGAAATTATAAGAAATAGTCCTATCAAATCTTGTTGCTTCAAAGTAAGCTGATGATCTTGCTCTTTGTTTTGCAGATCAATTAAAATACATTGAGTTGCACATGGTCATGTTTTGGAAGTTGCACCCTTCTTGGAAACTTGCCTCACGAAAAGGGCTCTTGGAGCAACATCAAATCTCTTAGAGTCGATACACCTACACGTCTTGCTTTTACTGTTATATCGGGAGTTACTCCACGTATCGCTCGACACAAAATGGATAGTGGATTCCTCTTGGATGATTTAGGCAGTTCTACCTAGCCACACTTGAAAAATTCTGATTCTTCATCCCCCATCTGAACATTCCTGCATTAGATTAAATGAGCTTCTTGTCTGTTGTTTCACAGGTATCGGAACAAGAGTAGCAGCCAAATTATCTCCTCATGTAGAGCTAACAGCAACAGCAACTATATTCCAACATTGTCAAATTTGTATTTCAGAAGCACTCAAGAATTAACCATATATAACAGTTCTCTCTATATACAGATTCAACATCAAGACTCTTTAACATGATTATGAAACTGAAGATAAGTTTAGGAAAGGGAAATAGGAGATCAAAGTTATTAAGGTATAGCATACTTAGACAAGATACTTACTGAAGGATAACACACTTGGAAACAACGGACATAATAAAGGTCAGATGGCATTTCTTGGAACACTAACCATATGCATCAGGGTTCTGAAGCAGATAGACTTCTTCTTCCTTGAGCTTGAAATCGCCCAACTCGCCACCTTAGTGTTGGGACCACCATCTGGTGACTGCTTAGACTTCACCTCATTAAGTTATTTTTTCGAGTTTGTCTGCCAAAGTTAATGGACTTAAAGGTGCCACCTGCAGAAAAGAAACCACAGTTAGAAGATATTAGTGATCAAACTGAGAGTATCCATTTTCAAATTAAAGCTACAGCTGTTCAAAATTAAATCTCAAAAACAATATATGTTATACCGGCCATGCACGTCAGTTTGTTCCTTTAATAAAATTATACTATGATAGTAAAAAAAGTTGCACCTGTGTAAGCAAGTGGTTTGAATAAGGGGAAATAAATTAATACACACATTGTTGACTAAAGTTGCTGATTAATTTTAGGTACATAGTCATTCTCCGGTACAGATCTGGACAGAGCTTCCTCTGTCATTGGCACCTCAATCAGTAAGGGTACAATATAAACCTGTGTGCAACCAAGAAATCCCAATGAAATAGTCCACACTTGAGAGCTGAGTTGATTATTATTTCCATCAGCAGAAGGAGCAGGGCTATATAGCAAAATGGCCTTGTTTTCTAGTTGAACATATATTTCCATTTTTGACATTTCCAAATTCGATCGAATTATTCGAGTTAGAATAAACATACTTGAGCAAAGACCCCTCTGGTTCAGGCTGCATCACATTACTGAACCTGATGTCTAAAGGATTTTCCAATGCATGGATTTGCGGTTGTGGTTTATTTTTGGCACACGTATCCATTGCATCATAAACCAAAACTGTTGTTTGATAAATGTAACCAGGCAAAGGATAATAAAGTGAGGACCAATTACCAAGGTTTTGGTTGGATTCAATACAGCAGTCCTCAACTTTAAATGCTTATCGATGGCTAATTCCACCAGCCTGCGTGACAATTATAACTCCTTGCACGCAAAGATCCCACTTCTTGTTGCATTGGAATTTCTCAATGACTTCATTACCTGAAGAGTTTTCACATATTTGTGATGATTGTTTTTCTTGAAAGAACTAAAAAAAACTGAGATATAGGAGAACTTTCATATAGTACAGAGGCTGCCAACCTTTTGTTTCACTTCCTTCTTGCCCATCATAGCAGAGAGTCAGCAATCCCATGTATGTTTCTTGATTTGCAATGATGTACTATATATTACTCATTGTATCCGGACTTGAGGAGTAACATATGATATGCAAACAATTCAAGCCATGCCAAACAAGAGAAGAGAGTACACAAGAACAAGAACAATTGAAAGAACAAATCTTGGAATACATAACAATAGCAACACAAAATGAACAAAAGTCCTATGATGACAATAGCAATACAACAGTCCATCACTTATTCACCACAACAGAATAAGAGAA
This sequence comes from Jaltomata sinuosa, assembly GCA_003996215.1. Taxonomy (NCBI): domain Eukaryota; kingdom Viridiplantae; phylum Streptophyta; class Magnoliopsida; order Solanales; family Solanaceae; genus Jaltomata; species Jaltomata sinuosa. Next base: position 672,122 of record QJPP01000874.1, on the reverse strand, counting down.
AAAGGAAGGAAATAGCTACGAGAATGCAGAAGTTGTCTGAGGATTTATCTTTAGCCTCTAAAGCTGATGTATCCGCTAAGTGAATCGAAAACATCTTCGTAACATGCGATGCGCAAAGAAAAATTGCACTTGTCAAAGTAACTGGAAAAAAGAAAAAAGCGAAGTTAATGTTGCACTCTTTTTTTTTAACATGTTTGAAAAGGAACAACACATTTCCATAATTGGAAATAATTACATTCTAAACTACTCATTTTACCCTTAATGACATGCTTTTATAGCAACAGAAATTACATCCCATGTTTAAGATTAGGAAGTATCAAAATTATTCATTTCTTTCTCAAACTCGGAGCCAAATCAAACTCCGCCGCATAAATGAAATGGAATAAGTAATAAGTTCGTCTATACTCACATATTTTCCCAGGGTAAGAGCGCTCACGGCTTTTCATGCATGGTGCTTAAATAACGGGATATTATTCGAGCCAAGGACCTGAAGCTCATCCCCTCCCCTCATATCTTCAGCATATTCCTTAATCTTCAGAGCCGAATCCTCAAGTTGAGGACTCTTTACAAGTTGGATAATTTTCAATGAACAAATATCGCCGAAACTAAGCGGGATCTCCTCAAGCTTACGACATCCCCACAGGTCTAATTTCTCAAGCAAGGGAAAGGATTCCGCTCCAACCTCCCACTTAGCAAGAGTCACTGTATCCAACTCCAAAAATTTGAGATTCTCAAAGGTGTCTTCCTCCCCCATGTTCCATTCTTCCCCCTGGATGATTATGTTCACAAGGGTCAACTCTTCAAGGTTGGGGAGTCTCGCTATTGTTGATAGTGAATCAGATGTCAGCGGAAACATACACAGCAACAAATTTTTCAAACTCGAAGGGAAGTAAAAATCCCATGGCCGATTTGTCGCTACAGAGGGCTCACTGTAATTTGAATTTGAACTTTCAAATTCTACAGTGAGTTGTTCCAGTTCAGTTAGGAAATCCAATTTCGGGAACCAATATCGCTCTGTTGAATAATCCCATGATTCCTTGAGATCAAATGCAAGATCTTGAAGATTGGGAAACCTTTTGAAAATATCCTCAGTGTCTTTCGAATAGGAAAGCTTGAGTTCCTGTAGTATTCTCAAGTTGTCTAACTTTGAGTCCTCCGCTATAAGTACTGGTTCATCTGTATCCAAATCAAAGAAAGAACCAGCTTTTATGCACAACACTCGCAACTTTACAAGATTCCAAATTCTCGGTAGTAGTACCAGGGGTGGTCCGTCATTTTCCATCACCAGAGTTTCCAGATTCAAGAGGTTAGAAAACGACGAAGGCAGAGCTTTAACTTTCGTCTCAAAGTTTAAGAACCTCAAATGAACCAACATGCATATTTCATTTAGCAAAGAATCTTTTACCTTGATGAAAGAACTTTCCAGGATCAACACTCTAAGAAGCCTCAAGTGTCTTAGGTGACATGTATCAGAAAGACAGTCATCCAGCTTGTCTCCAGTAATCGACAAAGAATAAAGGTGTTTACCAAAACGCCTTTTCTTTTCTAAACCGAACAGGACAAAATTGTTAAGCCCAAAGAGCTCGCTGTGATAATCAATGGTGACTATACGTGGCATCAAATCTGAAGAATAAGAAGAAGATGGAGCACTTGAACTTATCCGGTCAAACAACTTTTCCTTTCTTACTTTCATCAAACAAAAGTCATGCACAAGATCATGAAGTTGGCAAGTCGGGTCATCACCTATCTCATTGAAAGCAATTACCAAGCTACTGGAAATTAAAGTATCCATATAAACCTTCATCGCTTTTTCCACACTCTTCATCTCGGTCTGTTCCACAAGTCCTTCAGCACACCATACAGCTTGCAAATAATTAACTGAAATTTCTTTGTCCTTCTGGAAACTTGCAAGGTAAAGAAAGCATGGCTTTAGGTGATCTGGTAATTGGTCATAACTTAATTCTATAACCTTCATCACATTCACTTCACTGTTGAAAATAAAGGAACTCAAATTATTTCGAACTTCAAGCCACACAGTCTTTTCCTTTTCCCTCCCTGCAATGACTCCAGCAATCAGATCAGCAACCAAAGGAAGCCCTTTACAATTTTGGGCTATTTCTTTTCCAACATCCAATAGTTCATCAGGGCAACTCTCTTTTCCAAATGCCCTTTTCTCTAATAACTCCCAACTTTCTTCTGGTCTTAACAATCGAAGGTTAAGAGGATCAGTGTTGCGCTTTCCATGCAAAGCCACTTTCTTTTCTCGAGTAGTAAAAATAATTCTACTACCTTTCTCAACTTCTGGAAAAGGTCTTGTTAACTCATCCCATGTTGCGGTATCCCACAAGTCATCCAAGACAATAAGATACCTCTTTCCATACAGTTGTTTCCGTAACTCATCAGCAACATCAATATTCTCACTTAATCTCGAATCCGAGCCCGTAACTTGATTATAAACTTTCTCCAACAACTTTTTATCGTCGTATTCTTGGCCAACTGTGCACCATACACGAATGTCAAAATGGCTAGAAACTGACTTATCATTGTATACTTTGTACGCCAAAGTAGTTTTGCCCAAACCCGGCATACCAGTGATTGAAATGACATCTAGATCTCTTGGTCCACTGGTGAGCTTCCTAATTATCCAGTCTGTCTCCTCCACAAAACCTACAGTTATTTTACCAGCTGACAGTGGCTTGCTTTCAACTGGCTTCTTGGGAGAGTTTACAAAAATGAGGCCCCTGTTCTTGGGAAACTTCTCAAGTAAATTGGAGACATCTTCTTTGATAAGCTTGATTTTTTGTATGGCAAGGGGAAGTGAGAAAATAAGATGTAAGAGACCATTATCTCGAACAATAATTGAATCAATGACATCTTTTGCCTCATATGCCACATCTAAAACACGTGCCCAGAGATCTTTATACCATTCTTGTTCAATATTCACGAAAAAAGATCTTATGAATTCTAGGTCTTCTTTCACCGGCCTAATTTCTTCCTTTATCAAAGCAATTGAATAAGTATTGGAATCTAGCAAATCATTTAAGTGTCTGTGTAGAAGATGCATGAAGAGTGGTCTATCACTCATGGGGAAGCAACATTGAGATGAGTGTGGGGCTTTCAAGTAGACATGTTTGAAATCTTCCTTGAGTAGTTCAATATTTTCCAGCAAGTGTAGAGTTGCACGATTTGTTTCATTGGTACTCTCTTTATTCCTTGATTTCTCTTCTAAGTCACGAACAAGAGTTGATACCTCCATGGTATGTGCTCCAACACGTGCCAAAAGATCAAATAATTTGTCATGATGAATAAAGTCCTTGGGAAAATCTGTAAGAATAATCAACAGGAACTCCAACATCACGTGAATGTTTCGAGCGCCTGAAATGCTTGGGTTAATAGCAGTTACCATGTGCTCTTGTAGATGAATCAGATATTCTCTAAGTATGTCTGGAGTGGTTTCCAGGAGCTGCTTAATGAAGCGTCCAACTTCTGCTGAAGTTGAAGCTTTCAAATTTGTATAACATATTTGCATAACCTCCAGTATAATTGGAGTAATCTTCATGAGTAGATGTGCTAGCTTGAAGAGTCGAGAGTCTCCATCAATCTGATCATCCCAAAGGAAGTGTCCTACTCTCTCAGCCATGAGTTGAAACTGAGGTAAGACATATTCAACAATCTCGTCCTCAACGCAACCATTTACTATCAACCCATGAAAATCTCTTATGTTGCCACACATTTTCTGAAGAATCTCATATTGAGTCATTAAAGGAAAAAATTGTTCAGCACGATACTTGGATAGATGATGGAGATTCAGCAGGAGGAAGTTCAGCTGCTCGTCAGTCGTGGTGGCACTTGATTTAGAACGATGATGTGAGCTGATACAGTCATCTATATTATTGGTGAGGCTAGGAAGGACATGATGCATGTTGTATTTAACCTCCACAATGATGTCCCCATCATACAAAATTGATCGAAGCAGATGTTTAACCTCTTGTCTTTGGGCAGTCATTACATCTTCAAACTGCTCGAAATCGGAATAAGAAAGTTGGATGTATGTACAAATAAATGAGAGGACAAATTTCAGCTTTTCAATTAGATCCACGTCAAGAGCTATTTGATTTTCTTCATTCTTTAACCTCTCCATGAAATCCAGAACATTGACAACATCCTTACGAAGAGCAGAAAATGACTCCTGCCAAAAGACCGAATGTTAAATAAAAAATTTAGTCACATATCTACCATGCAACTAACATAGCTGTAAAGGGCTTTATTCAAAATACACTGTGGGATATAAGCTATATATTGTATGGCATACCGATGAGTTGTTTGCTTCCTCTCTTTCTTCTTTATTTTCTAGTGCTCTTTCCATGATTGTGATCATTTTCACTAGTCAGTGAAAAAGTATATTTTTCCTTCAAGTTTTCAAGATCTGATGTATAAAGAGTACCTACATAAAACTTTATCAGGAGAAAGAAGAGGAAAGGAGTAGAAAAAGAATACAAGAAATGTTTGAATAGTAATTTGGGAAAAGGCTCAAATATGCCATCGAACTATTAGAAATGGCTGATCTATGCCACCCATTAAAAGTTTGGCTCATCTATGCCACCCATTAAAAGTTTGGCTCATTTATGCCACTGCCGTTAAAAGTTTCGTTCATCTATGCCACTGACGTTACAAAAAAGGTTCATTCGTGTCATTATTTTTTAACGGTGGTTTCACAAAACTATTTTTGCCACATGGCCTCTTATTAGAAGTCCACGTCACCAGATCTAAATCAATCAATATTACTTAAAATCAAAATTAAAAATCGAATCTATTAAAATAAAATCCGATCGACACCATTAAAATAAAAATCAAACTCATTAAAACAAAAATCAAACCCATTAATTGGGTAGGGTGTGTGTCGGGTTTTACTTTAATGGGTTCGATTTTTAATTTTGATGTTAAGTAATATTGGTTGATTTGGATTTGGATTTGGCAAAAATAGTCTTGCAAAATCACCATTAGAAAATAATGGCACGAATGAACCTTTTCTATAAGGGCAGTGGCATAAATGAGCCAAACTTTTAACGGGTGACATAAATGAGTCATTTCTAATAGTTCGATGGCATATTTGAGCCTTTTACCCTAGTAATTTTAGATGCAATTGGTCTCTAACACCAGAAATGTCAGTGTTAATCACACATAAATGTTTTGACGTTAAATCATAAACATAATATCCCAAAAGTGTTGCATTTTCAGAAAAGGAGTTTGTAAGATTTAAGGAAAATATAAGTCCCAAATATTCAAGAAATCAAAACCTATCACTACAAATATCTTTCTTGTTTTATGCCTCGTATATTATTTTATCAACCCTCGCCCATCATGCTATTTCATTCCTTCTAACCATATGATATACGAAACTCAATGGCCCGACAAATACGGATTCTAGCTGCATAGGGCCCTTATTAAGGGGAAGCGCTCCTCACCAGGAGTTTGTCATCGAATCCGAGACCTTTAATTAAGTTATTATGCTTAAATAGTTAATAAAATGAGAGGGAAATCTTTCGTGTTATATTTTTGATTCATAATAAAAAATGATAACCCTAGTAAATTTCCAATAGAAGACAAAAACAAGGAAGAAAAAAAAGAAAACTTCAACATAATCTTTACCTTCTGACCGACCGCTTAAAGTTCATCAAACCATGACTAAGCTGATGTTGGAACCTCTTAGTTACTTGTTTGAGAAATAATATTTTTGAACAGTGGTGAAGAAAGTAAGCTATGGGATTCACAAAGATTTTTGTGAGAGTAGCTGAAGTAATTGGCAAATGAACTTGAAACGGAAAGAAGAACCAAATAGAGATCGACAACTAATCCCAAGATTAAAATACAATTCATTGACTTTTTAATAACCATTATCATCTTAGTCTTAATCAATTGTGAAAATATGTGCGTCTACCTAATATTCATATTACAAGTTGACTTAGACTTGGGGAGATTGTTAGCTTGTGAATGTAGATGATGTTATCCTACGAGTTTATTGACAGAGTTGAGTTACATTGTATCTCTGTTTTGGTATTATGAGAATTCGAACAGTGGCAAATGCACCTCTGATTAAGAATGGAGGATTCTACACACTCCAAATCTTTTTTGGCTACCTTGGCTACATATTATTGACCTAACGACTATCATGGGGATCATGTCACGACCCAAATTCTGAAGCTAGGACTTGCACCTATACAAGACACAATCTGTTAGGCGAGCCTTCAGCAATCAATCATCACACTAAATTAAAGTCTGAATTCCCATTCATCCCACCACACCCAGCCTGAGTTTTCAAGGGACCTAGATCAGCTTGATTGTATATATGCTTCTATTCTTAAGACTCTTAATTGACTGTATATATGCTTAGTCTTTCCTCTTTCTGTGACTCTTATTAGTATCGTTTTATTGAAAACGATAAAAGAAATGGCCCCTTAAATATTTGACGAAGATCGAAAGTCACTTTTAACAAATTTGAAAGGATGAAAACTGCTCAGATGAATCTTTAAGAGATAATTTCAAGCCTACCCCGAACATAAGGGATCGTTTTTATCATTTTCTTAACCACCCCCATCATGTTATTGTGTTGTCAATAAAATCAAAAGAAAAATCATTCTGTTATATCTTTGAGTCTTAATCAAAAATTAAATCCCTGGTAGATATCCACTAGAAGATAGAGAAAACTATATATAAAAAAAGGAGAGAATTTGAACATGATCTTACCTTTTCACAGTTTGAAGTTTAGCAATAGAACCCTTGTTTAAGAAATGATGTTGAACAGTGGCAAAGAGAGTAAGCTAGCTATGTATTCAAAAAGATTTTGTCAGAGTAGTTGAAGTAGTTTGCTAAATGAAGTGTAGTTGAAAGAAGAATGAAATAGGTAGATCTAGATTTACAATTCCAAGATTATTAAAATACTAACTCATTGACTTTAGAATTATTTATCATCTTAGTCTTCTTAATATATCAATTGTTAATTCTGCTGCTTTGTGTGAATACTTCATGATAAGTTGGTATATGTATTCACATGGGCAGATTGTTGGAAGTCTAAAAGAGATTGTTTATTCAACTCCTAAAAATCTCGTAGCTCTTCATTTCTCTACTTTGTGATAATCAAAATCCAACTTTTACTATGTCTCTTTTTGGTTTAACAAGTTTGAGGTGGTACAACTTAACAATTTTAAGATCCAAAATGAATGCAATTACAGCTGCTATTGAAAATTAGATCCTTCACAAGTACTTTTTTTCTCGAACTAATCAAAGAGGGTGATTTAATAAATAGAACTCGTGAGGTATATCCAAAAAAGAAATTCCACAAAGGAACCAAAGTCAACACATATATTTTGATTTGAAATAATATTGAACAGTGGTGAGGAAAGTAAGGTCGCATACTAGTAGTATTAGCTGCGTTATTTTGCTGTTGCTATTGGTCTTTTTTGTATGTTATGTAATGCTTTCCCTATTTGATATGTCTACTTTACTATTGTATTCTTCTTTTGTAAACTGCTTTATATTGTTTTACTTGAGCTGAGGTCTATCGAAAACAACCTCCCTACCTCCTCGAGGTAGAGATAAGGTTTGTGTACACTCTTGACTCTACCCTCCCAGACCCCACTCCTGGGATTATACTCGGTATGATGTTGTTGTTGTTGGCTAAGAAAGTAAGCTATGGTATTTAGAAAAAAAAATGTGAGAGAAGTTGAAGTAGTTGGCTAAAGATGAACTTGAAAGGTCACCAACAGTTCATTCATAACATTAAAATACAATTCATTGACTTGTCAAGTCTTTTTTAATCATCTTGGTATCTTGTACAATATGCGACCTGTAAATTGTGATGTAATAGAACCAGAGCTGGATGGAATCTAGCCAATTTGCATATAAGTAAACTATTGAAAATGAGAAGAAGGAAAAACAATATAATTTGTTTTCCGTAATTACCTTAAGGTTAATATTCACAAACAGTTTAGTTGAAACTCTTATCAAACGTGGTGTTGTCAGTTTCATCAACATGCAGCATATGTCTGAACTAGTCAGTTAGCTGGCATTTTGAAAAAAGCATCGGGACACAGGCTATAACATGCAGCATTCATTGTCAGAAACAGCCAGCTGACTGTATGAAAGCAATGTTGAATAATAATAATGAGCAAAGTAGTTAAACAAATTAAGAAGATATTACCGTTCTCAACCTGAGGGGGGGGGGGGGGGGGGGGGGGGGGGGTAAGAAAGGTAGATAGCTGAAAGGGGAGCTGTACAGTTAGCTATTTCAGTTGTACAGTTTAGTTCAATTGAGACTTTTATCAAACAAATTGTAGGCGGTTTTCAACATTGGCAATTTCTACAAAAATCCAACAACCAATAATCTAATTATTTAGTAAGCCAACTAGAAGGATTCTGCTTTGTGTGAATGCTTTTTTTCATAGATGAACTTGAAAGTCCACCAACAGAAAGAATATATTAAAATACAATCCATTGACTTATCAAGTCTTTTTTAATCATCTTGGTCATCTTTATCAATAGTGAAAATTATTTACACGTCTCTTGTCTTGACAATATGTGACCTGTAAATTATAATATAATAGAAGCAGTTGTTGGATTTGAATCTAGCCCATTGTTGAAAATAATGAAGAAAAAAACAAATGCTCATTTACTCAATTTTTATATAAGCGAACTGTTGAAAATGAGAAAATGAAAAAAACAATTTAATTTATTTTCTATAAGGTTGATGTGATAAAACAGGATCATATCATCTACTCATTTCTATTTAATATTCACAAAAAATTCATTTGAGACTTTCATCAAACAAATTACAGGCATTTTTTAACATTGACAATTTCTACTACAAGAATCAGAACATTAAATAGTATATTTGGTTTCTAAGCAGCAAAAATTGTATAAGAACCAAGAAGAACCTGTTCCTTTGTTCTCCAGATTTTTTTTGCGCCGACAATATCTTTCTAAGCTTGTCAGGGTACCTTGTGTGGATTTTTATTAATAATAAAGAACCGGCATCTTACATTACTAATCACAACCCCTTCCCTAACAAGCGATGACCTAGAAGAAAGTCAAATATGCTATAATCATCATAGAGTTTTACGAACTAGAAGAAAATTCAAATATGCTATAATCATCATAGTTTTATAAAATAAAAGAAAGTCAAATAAAATATGCTATAATCATCAGAGTTTATAATACATTCTACAAAGAGTATTACAAATAATGATGCTAAATTATTAATGGTATAAAATAAAAGCAAGAAGAAAGTGGAGTCGGTATACTCACACTACTTCCTTGTACATGTGATATTATCTAAAATAAGAAATGATCGTATCAAATCTTGTTACTTCAAAGTGCTCTATCCGTCCATTTTTACTTGTTCAACATTAATTTGATACACCTCTTAAGGAGCAATAAATAAGATGACAATTTTACTATATTACTTTTTGAATATGATAAATATAAATTTTTGGGAGGAATTGTCTATAGTTAATAACAAGGATAAATTAGGAACTAAATGATAAATTATTTCTTAGATTTCAAATCTGGACAAGTAAAAGTGTACATCTATTTTTAGTATAGTGAACAAAGTAGACGAAGGCAATTTTACTAATTGCTCTTTGCCTTGTACGTTGAGTTCCTACTTCACGCGATATATATATATATATATATATATATATATATATATATATATATATATATGTTTGAACATAATCAGAAAATATTATCAGAGAAGTTGAAGTAATTGGCTAGAGGTGAACTTGAAAGGCCACCAACAGAAAGAAGAATCAAATAGCTAGAGTAAACTGTTGAGTCTTTTTTAATCATTGACTTGTCGAGTCTTTTTTAATCATCTTGGACCTTCTTAATCAATTATTTGCTCGTCTCTTGTCTTGACAATATCTGACCTGTAAATTGTAATGTACTACAGTGTACTCTACTCGTCTCCAGACGCCAATTAAAAGCAGAGCTGGATGAAATCCAGATAATTTTTTATACAAGTGAACTGTTGAAAATGAGAAGGAGGAAAAACAATATAATTTGTTTCCGTAATTACCTTAAGGTTGATGTGATGAAACGGGATCATATCATCTACTCAATTTCTACTTAATATTCACAAACAGTTCATTTGAGACTTTCATCAAACACATTGTAGACATCTTTTAACTATAACAAATAGATGTTCTTGAGAAGTTGCAATATAAATTCAACTTTAGTTGCTTGTCATTTTAGATGACTTTGAGACCTGCCAATAATCTAGCCAATTTTTGAAAATGAGAAGAACAAAAAAACACAAAACAACACATGATCATCTACTCAATTTCTACTTGAACAACAATAACATACCCGGTATAATTTTATAAATGGTCAACTTTTACTTAATATTCAGAAATAGTTCAGTTGGGAGTTTTATCAAACATACTGTAGACATCTTTTAACTACAAGAATCAGAACAACAAAAATGGTGTATGAATGAAGAAAAACCTGTTCTGGTAAGAATGATTTAACCAATTTGGCAGATTTCCATTTTTCTTTTTCCCATTTTTGGGTTTCTGTGCTGGTGGGTTCCACTTGAAATTTTCTTACATTTGTTTGTGAGCTCACTCTCCATTTGCAGCCTTTGATTTATCTCATTACCCACTTGGTATGTGAGTACTATTTTTCTTAAATTCCGTGTCAAATTAAAATAGATTAAACAAATTAAAATGAAAGGAGTAGAGAAATTTTTGATTGCGCAATGCTTACTTTTATATGTCACACTATTTTTTGGTTTTCGCATTTGAATTGATTTAATTTTGGTGCATGTAAAATATAGTAGCACAATTCTTCAGGTCTAAAGGATCAATAGATGAGAATGATCCTTGAACAACTCAGCAAATATGGATTCTCACAAGTGAGCAGATAGGGAATTTAGAGAAAGAGAAATAAGAGAATATTATTTCAAGCATAGGAACTCAATCATACATCGATGGGACCTTTTAACCAATTTCCTAAGTTAGTTAAGCTGGTAACTAACTAACTGAATTTCTGAAAGGACTAAACCACCCCTGCTGACGTGTATTAACTAACTAACTACTCATCTCATCTAATTTGGTATATAACAACTCCTCCCCCTTTAGGAACCATCCTTGTCCTCAAGGATGAAAATGAGGAAATTGGTGTTGCACATCCTGCAGATCCATCCATGTGTTGTCAGCAGAAGAACAATTGAACCACTTGATCAGCACTTGAGCCACAGGTCGATGGTTTTCTGAATCACCTTTTTGTCTACTACAGTCTCCGGCTCCAGCAAAATATGCCCATTTGCTGAAAGAGATATAGGTAAGTGAGGCACCACTGGATGAGCTCCAACTCTAGCCTTCAATTGTGACACATGGAAGGTGTGATGTATCTTGGCATTAGCAGGTAACTCCAAGTGATAAGAAACCAGTCTCACCTTACGGAGGACTTTAAATGGGCCAAAGAATTTAGGACTTAACTTGGAATAGTCATCACCTCTCATAGTCATCTGTCAATAAGGTTGGAGCTTAACATAGACTAAATCATCAACAGAAAAATGCCTCTCAGACCTCTTCTTGTCAGCTTGTGTCTTCATACACCGCTGAGCTACCAAAAGGTGATGTTTGAGCACTCTGATAGCTGATTCCCTGGCCTGCAAGCTCCTATCCACACCCTTTATCATAGACCCCTGAGGCAAGTAAGGGATGTGCAAAGGTGGGGACTGACCATATAGGATCTCATATGGTGTGGTTCTACTGGACCTGTGGAAGTTGGGAAGATAGAAAAGTAACCTATGACACCGGAGAATTACGTTTTTTCTCCCGCCTCAGCTTCGCGGATGGTGTTATACCACCACTCAGCTAGTGGTAACCAAGTAGTCCAAGTTTTTGGTCGATCACCACACTTGCATCTTAAGTTCCCCTGTAGACACTTATTCATAGCCTCTGTTTGTCTATCACTCTGAGGGTGATAGGCAGTGGAGTTATGCAAAGCTACCCCTTGAAGGTTGAACAACTCTTGCCAGAACATACTGAGGAAAATGGTATCCCTATCTGAGACAATGGTCTGAGGTAAACCATGAAGCCTATACACATTCTCCAAAAATAGCTGAGCAACACTCTCAGCAGTATAAGGATGCTTCAATGAGATGAAATGGGAATACTTACTCAGCCTATCCACCACTACAAACACTGCAGTTTTACCCAAGGACTAAGGAATCCCTTCAACAAAATTCATGTTAATGTATTGCCGCACCCTCTCAGGAATGGGGAGGGGTCGTAGGAGTTCAGGGGAAGTTACAGTTTCTACCTTATTCTTCTGGCAAATCTCACATTCTTGCACATCCTGGTAGACATCTTTTCTGATCGCCTTCCAATGATAAATTTGTCTAAGTTTGTGAAGGGTAGCTAGCATGCCACCATGCCCTCCCATAACACTATCATGGTGCAGCTGCAGCAAGTATTTCTTCAAAGCACTATCATTTCCAACTACCGCCTTGATCCTTCTAATGAGTAACCTATTCGTGTAGCTGTAGCTAGGTTTAGCACTAGGATTAACCTGTAGTTGCTGAATTAGCTGAGAGAGTAACACATCAGTAGCATATGAATCCTTGACCTGCTGTAGGAGTTGACCTGTCACAGTAGATATAACATACAACTTAGCCACCCTAGATAATGCATCAGCTGCCACGTTCTCCTTTCCCTTCTTGTACACAATTATGAAGTCATATCCCAACAACTTAGCTATCCATTTTTGCTGGCTAGGTGTGGAGATCTTCCGCTCTAATAAGATATTTCTGACTCTGATAATCTGTTTTGATAGTAAAGTGATGGCCAATGAGGTAGGGCCTCTATTTTGCACTGCATCCACAATAGCTAGCATTTCCTTCTCATACACTGATAATCTGGCATGTATTGGTCCCAAAGCTTCGCTATAAAAGGCTAATGGATGGTTGTTCTGCATAAAAATAACATCTATACCCTCATCACAAGAATCTGTTTCTATAACAAACTCATCATCAAAGTTTGGTAAATCCAAGACTGGTGGCACAATCATGACTTTCTTGAGTTCCCGTAAGTTTTCTCAGCTCCCTCAGTCCAGTGGTAAGAACCTTTTTTCAACAATTCATACATAGGTCTTGCTAGCACCCTATACCCTCTAATAAATATCCTTTAATATCCAGTCAATTCCAAGAACCCCCTTAGCTCCTTCAGAGTTTTAGGGCAAGTCCATATAGCCATTGCTTCCAACTTCTTTGGATCAGCAGAGACACCACCCTTCCTAATAATGTGTCCTAAATACTCAACCTCAATTTCTCCAAATGAACATTTACTCATCTTGGCAAACAAGATGTGTAGTTGGAGTATTTGACAAGCCGTCTCCAAATGGGATAAGTGGATGGACCAAGAGGGGATGTAGATAAGGATATCATCAAAGAAAACCAAGATGAATTTTCTCAAGTAGGTTTGAAAATGTGGTTCATCAGACTTTGGAAAGTAGAAGGAACATTGGTAAGGCCAAATGGAATCACTACAAACTCATAGTGACCATGATGAGACCTGAATGCAGTCTTCTCAACATCTGCAGGACACATTCTAATCTAGTGGTATCCAGACCTCAAATCCAACTTAGAAAAGAATTTAGCACCTCCCAATTCATCTAACAATTCTTCTATGACTGGGATGGGAAATTTGTGCTTAACAGTAGCCTTATTAAGCTATCTATAGTCAATACACATCCTCCATGACCCATCTTTCTTCTTTACCCTCACAATGGGTGAAGAATATGGGCTCATGCTAGGTCTGATTACTCTAGTTTGTAACAGTTCTTGGATCATTTTTTCAATCTCATCCTTCTGAGAAGAGGGATATCTATAAGGTCTCACATTAATAGGTGATGCAACTTCCTTGAGAACTATTATATGGTCATGATTTCTATGTGGAGGCAAAGCATTTGGGACATCAAAGATAGAATCATACTTTTCAAGTAACAATTGCAAATCAGAAATCGGAACCTCACTCTTCTCAGCCAACTTTAGTTCTGTTAAGCTCAGGTTCTGAGTATTAGTCTATTGCATAAATGTGATAGTCATCATGCTCAGTTGGGTGGGCTTACTAAGTATTTTCTGGGTCTTCTATCCACTCACCATCTTCAGCTCACCAGGTGGACTCCCCCGCAATGCTATCTTCCTTCCATTCACCATAAACTGCATTTTCAACTTCTTAAAATTCCACAAGTTATCATCAAGTGTCACCAACCATTGTATTCCCAGTACTACATCCACTCCTCCTATAGGCACCACCAACATATCAGACAAGAACTCAATTCCTTGCATTTTCCATTTCACCCCCTTGCTCACATAGGAGCCATACACTTTATTACCATTAGCTACAGATACTGCGAAAGAAGCAATAGGTTCCAATTTACAGCCAAGTCTCTTGGCAGTTTCTAGGTCAATAAAGTTGTAAGTTTCCCCTGAATCAATCAACACATGAATCATTTTTCCCTTCACAGCTGCTCGCACCCTCATAGTACTATAATCCACTGTCCTTTGCATAGCATGAATTGAAATTTGAGGGTTCATAGATGTGTCTTCATTTTCCTTTTCTCCCAACTGCAGATGTTCTTCTAAAACTTCCTCAATATCTCCTTCTCCACTTCCTTCCTCAACTTCAAAGATAAACAACTTCCTCCTCCTTCTTAAATTATGTCCTTGGACAAACTTCTCATCACACCAAATACACAACCCCTTAGCTCTTTTTTCATCCATCTCTTCCCCAGTCAACCTTCTTGACCCCTTAAAATTTGGATTATTATTGAGGTTAAAGGGTCTGGGGTTGGTGTTCATACCTTGACTTCCATTTCTAGAGCTTTGAGACCAAGGATTCGTTACACCCTGACCTACACTTCTTGACCCTTGAGACCATGTTCTTGGAGTAGGCAGTAGTGCCTCCCATTATATTTTGGATCCAAATATACCCCTCCCATTATATTTTGGATCCAAATATACCCCTCCCATTATATTTTTGATTCAAATATGCCCCTTAATATACTTTTATGCTGATTTAACCCTCCCCCCTCCCCCCCTTTTTATAAAGGTGATTTACCCTTACTTTTTTATAAACAAACACGTGATGAGCTTCAAAATAAAAATAACTCATCACCAAATGTAAATATTTGCGCTATTCACTTTACAAACTCACTTATTTAATCCATCTCTGGTCCACTCCCTCGATTCATACAAAAATAATACACATATTTACAATTTATACCCCTGTCATCTAAACCTTTCCTTGGGCTCAAAGGCCACAACGAATAAACTTTATATGGAATTTTTAAAGTTTTGATATATAAGAAAAAATATTTTCTTTTTGCCATCATCTTTTGGTCTAATATCAGATGTTAAAATTTATACTTCAAATAATCAGCTAAGCAAGATTACCATATATAAATGTAGGAAAAAAATTCCTATATCTGATAAATGGATCATTAATGTCAATGAGAAAGTATTCAAAAATAGGTGAGAAAATAATTTAAAGAGTTTGAATTTATGAGAAGCGGATCATTAAAAAAGAGAAGAAAAGAAACTAGAAGACTACAAAAAAAGAAAGAATTTAAAGTGGCGGGAATTGAGATGGTTTAAATGGGTGAGTGTCAAAAATAAGGGTAAATCAACATAAAAGTTTAATGGGAGGGGTATATTTGGACCCAAAGTATATCAGGAGAGGTATATTTAGACTGAAAGTATAATGAGGAGTATATTTAAACTATTTCGAATAGTATGGGGGTATATTTGGACTCAAAATATAACGAAAAGGGTATATTTGAACCCAAAGTATAATGAGGGGTATATTTAAACCATTTCTAATAGTACAGGGAAATATTTGACCCTTCTCCGAATGGAATTTTTTGACTACACTATGCTTACTTTTGTTTAGTCATGTTTTGAACATACAAATTTGGGGTTTGAGTAATTTTCATTAGAAAAGATGAAGAATTGAGACGTTTATTATTTAAACAAGATAAAAAAGAAATATTTCATGAAAAGAGTTTTACAAAAGACTCACTTTTCAAATGCTTTTAAATTATGTTTCTGCTCATGTCTAAATGTATGCTCATGTTTCTTACCATATTACGGGTACACTCGGGCCTATGACATCGAGTGTCGGGCCTGCCCATGTTAAGGGCGTGAGAGTTTAGTTTCTAGTTGAGGTAAGTTAAGGTATTTATCTATATATCATGCCAAAAATATTTGTCGAACATATAATAATCATATAAGCACCTTAAATTTGCATTTTTAGTGGAAACTTATACTGGACATCAGTGTCTCGTGATCACCCCAATACAATATACCTCATGCATGACTTGCAATCGCAGATGATGTGTCAAATAGATAAATCAACAAATAACATGTATATTTAATAAAAATATATTTTTTATTAAAAATTTATAAGTTTTTTAAAAGAAAAATAGAAAAGTCCTCTCTTAGAGTCAATACACTTATTTACTCTACGTAAAATGGATACTGAATTCCTCTTGGATGATTTAGGCAGATGTCAGGGTGATATATTCGCGCTGCCTAACCACATCTGAATAACTCTGAGCAATAAATTCTTGATCCTCGTCTCAACCTTCTTTCATGATATTGATCAGTGTATGCAATTCCTCTGGGAGAAGTTTGCCATGATATTATTTGAGGAAAAGTTGTTGCATTTCTAATGAGCTTCTTGTCTGTAGCTTCACAGCTAATTAAGAAGCAAGAGTAGCATCTAAATTATCTACACTTATGGAGAGCCAGATAACACAGATAGAAAACTTGGAAACAACATACATCACAAAGGTCAAATAAACATTTCGAAAGTGTATTTGTAAACAAACTTCTCTTTATTAAGGTCAGATGCTTAATGGACTTAAAGGTAACACCTGCAGAAAAGAAGACACGATTATAAGATATAAGTGATTAAAATGAGAGTATATCCAGTATTGAAAAAGAAATAACCAGGATGACTTAACCTACAGAAAAGTTGGTATTCTTAGCACCTCCATTACCATGGACAAGTTCAATACGGCTAATAACTTGTGGCATTAAATTGTGAGAATCGATATTGGAGGCCTTCAAGATTCTTGAAAAAGGAACAACTTTATTCATCAGTGAAGGAGGCCGATAGCCATGTTCACTTGTAACACTCCTGAACTCGAACCAGCTATTTAGCTCAGAACCCAAAGTTTTTTGCGATTATTGGTCACGATGGGAAGCCACCACTGGCGTCGGAGTCTCGACGGCCCATGGGGTGTGCCATGGGAATCGACCAATGGCTACTGAGTAGCACCTTTCCAGCTGATGGGCGGCCACGATGGGAATTATGGGTACGACATCCGGTCGAAGCCCACCATCGAAATGGTCCAGCGAAATTCTCCCCAGACCCCCCTTCCTCGATGGGCGGTCGCCACGGGCGTCATAGTTGCGACGGGCCATGGGATGCACCATCAAAACCGTCTAGCTGCCCTTACTTCAGCTCAGCTTACCCGATGTCTTGGTTCGATAGGCCATCATGGGTGCGATGCCCGTCGGGTAGCCCGTGAGGAAGAATTTTCTGCAGCTTCTATTTTAAGTCCCAGGGATATTTTTATAATTATCCACCCTTTTAACTCTTAAGTGAGGTCATTTTGGCCACTTTTAGTAGGGTTTCTACCCTTATTAGCCTAAGTCATTCCTTATTCCCTCATTCATCTACCAAATTGGGAAAAGAACTCCTTCAAGCTCCAAGTTCAAGCCTCTTTTTCTTTTTAGTTTCAGTTGGGTTAGCTTCAATCAAGGTATGTGGGTATTCAATAACGGAATTCTGTCACCCTTATGCCCAAAACCCCAATCTTCTAAATTGAATTTATGGATTTCTAAATTAGGGTTCTTACTCAAATTGAAAAAAAGTTATGGGTCTTCTTTTAAAGCATCAATTCATGATTTCTTATTACGTATCTATGATTTAATTGAAGTTCCTTAGTTGATTTCAAAAGCCCATATGTTGATGATGAATTTTAGCATGATTTCATTGAATTGCATGTCTTTAAGTAAAATTAGTATATTTAGGTAACATGACCTCTATTTTCATGAAATTACATGCCCAATTCATCAAGCTATGATATTAGAGAGGAAAGTATATTTTGAATTATGATTTTGCAAAGCTTTATGACTCATGAATTATGAATTGCATGACATCAGATATGTCCTTATGCTTTTCCAACAGTTTTGGACATTAGATATGTCCCTATGTTTTATGCAAAGTTTGGCATCTAGATATATCTACCTAAATTATGAACAGTTTTGGCATCATATATGTCACAAGTATTATGAGCTATATGTATATGTTTTGGGAGTAGTATTTAGCCATGAGGGTTCAATTACCCAAGTCCAAAAACTATGTTGCTAGCATAGGTCATGTATCACTCGATGGGTATATGAAAGTCGTTCCACTCTTTTTATCATGGTGCCCTTGCCTTAGCGGGGCATAGGGCAGCTTTGCCAACTAGGGTGATATAGTTGGATTATGGTGTTCTTTACCTTGGCAGGGTTCAGAACAGCTTTGCTAACTAGGGTTATATAGTTAGATTCTATGTAGCTCACATAGTCTGCTGTCGGTTATTAGAAACTCCCGTATGAAAGCTTTTCAGTTAAGTTACATGATACTTTACTTTTGAAGTTGATCTTTTATTTTCATGTCTTATGTTTAACTATGATTTTACTCATGAATTTTCTTACTGTGCATGGCTTCAGTCTGTCAAGCATGATTTAAGCACGTTTTCATTTATTGTTGCATAGACTCATATATTCAGTAAATCCTATAGGACTGACGCATATTGCACTGCATGCTTTTATGATGCAGATTCAAGGACCTGCCCTCAGACTTATGGCTAGACTACGCCAGACCTTCAGCTGACTATTGGTGAGTCCTTATTATTCGAGGACTAGAGTTAGAGCGTCTATCCTTATGTTTTCATTTCAGATTCTGAGTTAGCTGGGGGCTTGTCCTAGCAACTCTTTATGACAGTTAAAGGCTTTTCAGACATAGACAGTATATGAGTCCTCTTTTGGATTTGTAATCCTATTTGACTTGATTATCTTTACATTTCATTTTGGATCTTCCTATTATGCTTCCACTTGCATATTTGATTATCTAAGTTATGCAATGACCAAGCATTAGCTTGGGGCACTTGTGGTCCCAGGTCTGGTGTTACGTCAAGGGGTAGCCTCGGGGCATGACAAACTTTGTATCAGAGCCTCAGGTTCAAGAGTCCTAGGATGTATGAAAGCCACATCAAATAGAGTTTCTTTCATGTGTGTGAAGCGCGCCACACTTATGAGAGGGAAGCTATGAGATATCTTAGAAAACCTTCACTTCTTTCATGATCATATCGAGCGATAGAGTTTAACTCTAATAGCCCTCTAATCCATTCCTTGTACGTTTTAGATTATGCCTCGATGTGCTATGCCTCACCGAGCCACTCGGAATGTTGCTCCTTCAGTTCCAGCCCTCGAGGTCATAAATGAGAAGTGTAGGAATACCATCCATGTGCTATCCCAGACTATGGCCGCTCAGGCCAACCAGCCAGTTCCTATCCCCATCCACCCTCAAGGTTGGGTAGCGGCTTGAGTTCATTATTTTATTCGTATGAACCCACTCGAGTTCTGGGGTTCAAAAGTGATTGAGGATCCACTAAATTTTATCGATGAAGTGAAGAAAATCTTTGATGTGATACAAGTGGTTGGTGTTGATAGTGTCGAGTTGGCATCCTATTAACTCAAGGATGTAGCTCATATTTGGTTCACACAATGGAAAGAAGCTAGGGTAAGGACGTGGTCCCTATGACTTGGGAGTGTTTCGAGAGGGATTTCCTTGACCAATTCTTCCCGAGAGAGTTAAGGCAAGCGAAGGCCGAGGAGTTTGTGAACTTGAGATAGGGATCCATGACTGTTCAGGAGTATGGGTTGAGATTCACTCAGCTTTCTAGATATACTCTTGCTATGGTGGCTGACCCACAGGATCAGATGAGCAAGTATATCTATGGGGTCTCCAATTTGGTAAAGAAGGAGTGTAGATCTGCCATGCTGTTGAGTGACATGAGTATCTCCAGAATTATGACTCATTCTCACAGATCGAGGTAGACAAGCTTAGGGAGATGGCTAAGGAGAATAAGAGAGCCAGATCTAAAGGTTTGGGATTTATCCATCAGAAGTACGGAGGCAGACATCGATCTTTCTTTCAGAAGAAGTCATCAGGACCTGTACATTCTACTGCTAGTGCTCCTTCTCAGTCCTCCAGGCCTTGTCATGATCAGTCTAGTAGAGGTGCGGGTTCTTATTCTTAGGGGAGTGGTGAAAAGGGGCCTTCCTACCCCGTTTGAACCAAGTGTGGAAAGAATCATCCCAGTGAGTTTCTAGCTGGTTCAGGTGGTTGTTTCGGATGTGTCCAGGCTGGTCACAAGATTAGAGATTGCCCTTCAGCCAAGAAGGTATATGGTGGTAGAAGGACTCAGTCTACCCCGGCAGCTCCAGGGGGTCGACCATCCCAGGATGACACTGTTTCTAGTTCTGGTAGTCAGTGCCAGAACTGTCTTTAGGCCATGTCATCTCGACAGGACCAGGAGAGTTCACCGGATGTTACTGGTATATTGAAAGTCCTCTCTCTAGATGTGTATGCTTTGTTGGATCCCAATGCTTTTTTATCTTTCGTGACCCCTTATGTGTCTTATAAATTTGAGATTAGTCCGGATCAGCTTTTAGAACCCTTTTGTGTTTCTACTCCTTTTGGTGAGTCAGTCCTAGCTAAAAGAATCTACCAAAATTGCCCTATCTCAGTCCTTCATAGAGTCACTTCAGCAGATCTAGTAGAGTTGAAGATGACTGACTTTGATGTTATTCTTGGTATGGATTGGTTGTATGCTTGTTATGCTTCAATCGATTGCCGTACTAGGGTTGTCAGTTTCAAGTTTCCAAGTAAACATGTCTTAGAATGGCAGGGTAGTCCTCCATCCTCGAAGGTTTGTTTCATATCTTACCTTAAGACTAGGAAGATAATCTCTAAGGGTTATGTTTATCATATAGTTTGGGTTGAAGGATCTTCTTGATAATGGTTTTATTCAACCCAACATCTCTCCTTGGGGTGCTCCAATCTTATTCATGCGAAATAAAGATGGTTCCCTCAGAATGTGTATCGATTACCGTCAGTTGAACAAGGTCACAATCAAGAATAAGTATCCCATTTATAGGATTGATGACTTGTTCGATCAGCTTCAGGGTGCTAATTGCTTCTCCAAGATCGACCTTAGATCTAGTTATCATTAGCTTCGTGTTCGAGAGTGTGATATTCCAAAGTTAATGATTGGGTATTCCTGAAAGTGTCACCCATGAAGGGTGTGATGAGATTTGGCAAGAAAGGGAAGCTTAGTCCCCACTATGTAGGTCCTTATCATATTCTGAGGAGAGTTGGTAGTGTTGCTTCTGAGTTGGATCTGCCATCAGATTTAGAAGCGGTTCATCAAGTTTTCCATGTTTTTATGTTGAAGAAGTGTGTTTGTGATCCAACCTTGATTGTTTCATTGGAAGATGTGAATGTGAAGGATAGTCTTACTTATGAGGAAGTTCCCGTGGAGATTCTTGATTGTCAGGTACAGAGGTTGAGAAACAAAGAAGTCACTTCGGTGAAGGTTCTTTGGAGAAATCAGCTAGTTGAGGGAGCTACTTGGGAAGCAGAAGCAACCATGAAAGCTAAGTACCCTCATCTCTTTCCTTTCGACCCAGTTTCAGCTTGATTAGTTTCCTCCTTAGTATGTTCCTCCGATTCTATTCCATCAGTTTTTCTCTCATGATCTTAGCATGCCTTCATGTTCTCCGAAGTTAGTTTTATTATGTTCCAAGTTGAAAAGCTCTGTTTTCATGTTTATCCTTGATATTTATGCTTTTTGTTATTGGGTTGGGCTTTTTCTCTCCAGATTTTTCATTGCTTAGTCTTCATTTGATGACGAATAATCCCAAGGGGGAGATATTGTAACATCTCGGAACCCGAACCAGCTATTTAGCTCAGAACCCAAAGTTTTCTTTGATTGTTGGTTATGACGGGCAGTTGCCACTTGCATTGGAGTCCCGATGGCCCGTGGGGTGTGCCGTGGGAATCGACCAGTGGCTACCAAGCAGCACCCTTCTAGCTGATGGGCGGCCACGACGGGCGTCGTGGGTACGATATCCCATCGGAGCCCACCGTCAAAATGGTCTAGAAGAATTCTCCCCAGACCCCCCTTCCTTGACTAGCAGTCGCCACGGGCATCGTAGTTACGAAGGGCCGTGGGACGCGCCATCAAAACTGTCCAGTAGTCCTTACCTCAACTCAGCTTACGATGCCCGTCGGGTAGCCCATGAGGCAGGATTTTTTGCAGTTTCTATTTTAAGTCCCATGGGTATTTTTGTAATTATCCACCCTTTTAACTCTTAAGTGAGGTCATTTTTGCCACTTTTAGTAGGGTTTCTACCCTTACTAGCCTAAGTCATTCCTTATTCGCTCATTCATCTACCAAATTGAGAAAAGAACTCCTTCAAGCTCCAAGTCTCAAGCAACAAGTTCAAGCCTCCTTTTCTTTTCAATTTCAGTTGGGTTAGCTTTAATCAAGGTATGTGGGTATTCAATAAGGGAATTCCTTCACCCTTATGCCCAAAACCCCAATCTTTTAAATTGAATTTATGGATTTCTAAATTAGGGTTCTTACTCAAATTTGGAAAAAGTTATGGGTTTTCTTTTAAAGCATCAATTCATGATTTCTTATTATGAATCTATGATTTAATTGAAGTTTCTTAGTTGATTTCAAAAGCCCATATGTTGATGATGAATTTTAGCATGATTTTATTGAATTGCATGTCTTCAAGTAAAATTGGTATGTTTAGGTAACGTGACCTATATTTTCATGAAATTGTATGCCTAATTCATTAAGCTGTGATATTAGAGAGGAAAGTATATTTTGAATTATGGTTTTGCAAATCTTTAAGACTCATGAATTGTGAATTGCATGACATCAGATATGTCCTGATGCTTTTCTGATAGTTTTGGACATTAGATATGTTTCTATATTTTATGCAAGGTTTGGCATCTAGATATATCTACCTAACTTATGAAAAGTTTTGGCATCAGATACGTCACAAGTATTATGAGCTATATGTATATGTTTTGGGAGTAGTATTTCGCACCGAGCGATGAGGGTTCGATTACCCAAGTCCAAAAACTACATTGCCAGCGTAGGTCATGTATCGCCCAATGGGATTATGAAAGTGGTTCCACTCTTTTTATCATGGTGCCCTTGCCTTAGTGGGGCATAGGGAAGCTTTGCCATCTCGGCTGATATAGTTGGATTATGGTGTTCTTTGCATTGGCAGGGTTCAGAACAGCTTTGCTAACTAGAGTTATATAGTTAGATTCCATGTAGCTCACATGGTCTATTTTAGGTTATGAGAAACTCCCATATGAAAGTTTTTCAGTTAAGTTACATGATACTTTACTTTTGAAGTTGATCTTTTATTTTCATGTCTTATGTTTAACTACGATTTTACTCATGAATTTTCTTACTGTGCATGTCTTCAGTCTTTCAAGCATGATTTAAGCACATTTTCATTTATTGTTGCATAGACTCATATATTCAGTACATCCTATAGTACTGACGCAGTTTGCGCTGCATCCTTTTACGATGCAGATTCAGGCACCTGCCCTCAGACTCGTGGCTAGATTATGCCAGACCTTCAGCTTACTATTGGTGAGTCCTCATTATTCGAGGACTAGAGTTAGAGCGTCTATCCTTATGTTTTCATTTCAGATTCCGAGTTATCTAGGGGATTGTCCCAGCAACTCTTAATGACAGTTAGAGGCTTTTCAGAAATAGACAGTATGCGCGTCCTCTTTTGGATTTGTAATCCTATTTGACTTGATTATCTTTACATTTGATTTCAGATCTTCCTATTATGCCTCCACTTGCCTATTTGATTATCTGAGTTATGCTATGACTAAGGGTTAGCTTGGGGCACTTGTGGTCCCAGGTCTTGTGTTTCATCATGGGGGTAGCCTTGGGGCATGACAAACTTTGTATCAAAGCCTCAGGTTCAAGAGTCCTAGGATGTCTGAAAGCCGCATCAATTAAAGTCTCTTTTATGTATGTAAAGTGCGCCACACTTATGAGAGGGAAGCTTTGAGATGTCTTAAAAAAACTTCACTTATTTCATGATCATATCATGCGATAGAGTTTAACTCTAATAGCCCTCTAATCCTTTCCTTGTATGTTTTAGATTATGCCTCGATATGCTATGCCTCACCGAGCCGCTCAAAATGGTGCTCCTCTAGTTCCAGCCCCCGAGGTCACAAATGAGGAGTTCAGGAATGTCATCCATATGCTAGCCCAAACTATAGCCACTCAGGCCAACCAACCGACTCCTATCCCTATCCATTCTCAAGGTAGGGTAGCATCCCAAGTTCGTGATTTTATCCGTATGAACCCACCCAAGTTCTAGGGTTCAAAAGTGAGTGAGGATCCACTAAATTTTATTGATGAAGTGAAGAAAAACTTTGATGTGATGCAAGTGGTTGGTGTTGATAGTGTGGAGTTGGAATCTTATCAACTCAAGGATGTAGCTCATATTTGGTTCACGCAATGGAAGGAAGCTAGGGCTAGGGACGTGGTCCCTATAACTTAGGAGTGTTTCGAGAGGGCTTTCCTTGACCGATTCTTCTTGAGAGAGTTAAAGCAAGCGAAGGATGAGGAGTTTGTGAACTTGAGATAGGGATCCATGACTGTTCAGGAGTATGGGTTGAGATTCACTCAACTTTATAGATATACTCTTGCTATGGTGGCTGACCCACAGGATCAGATGAGCAAGTATATCTATGGGGTCTCAGATTTGGTAAAAAAGGAGTGTAGATCTGCCATGTTGTTGAGTGACATGAGTATCTCCAAACTTATGACTCATGCTCACCAAATCGAGGGTGACAAGCTTAGGAAGATAGCTAAAGAGAATAAGAGAGCCAGATCTGAAGGTTTGGGATTTAGCCATCAGAAGTCCGGAGGGGGACATCGATCTTTCTTTTAGAAGAGGTCATCAGGACCTGTGCATTCTACCACTAGTGCTCCTTATCAGGCCTTCAGGCGTCATCATGATCAGTCTAGTAGAGGTACGGGTTCTTATTATCTAGGGAGTGGTGCAAAGGGGCCTTCCTACCACATTTTTACCAAGTGTAGAAAGAATCATCCCGGTGAGTGTCTAGCTGGTTCAGGTGGTTATTTCGAATGTGGCCAGGTTGGTCACAAGATTAAAGATTGCCCTCAGCCAAGAAGGGACAGGGTGGTAGCAGGACTCAGTCTTCCCCAGCAGCTCTAAGGGGTCGACCAGCCTAGGAGGGCACGACTTCTAGTTCTGGTAGTCAGCGCCAGAACTGTCTTTATGCCATATCCTATCGACAGGACCATGAGAGTTCACCGGACATTATTACTGGTATATTGAAAGTCTTCTCTCTAGATTTATATGCTTTGTTGGACCCCGGTGCCTCCTTATCTTTCGTGACCCCTTATGTGGTTTGTAAATTTGAGAATAGTCCGAATCAGCTTTTAGAACCCTTTTGTGTTTCTACTCCTGTTGGTGAGTCAGTCCTAGCTAAAAAAATCTACCAAAATTTCCCTATCTGAGTATTTCATAGAGTCACTTCAGCGGATCTAGTAGAGGTGGAGATGACTGACTTTGATGTTATTCTTAGTATGGATTGGTTGTATGCTTGTTATGCTTCGGTTGATTGTCGTACTCGGTTGTCAGTTTTAAGTTTCCAAGTGAACCTGTCTTAGAATGGTAGGGTAGTCCTCCATTCTCGAAGGGTCATTTCATATCTTACCTTAAGGATAGGAAAATTATCTCTAAGGGTTATGTTTATCATATAGTTCAGATTGTGGATACGGAGCCCGAAACCTCATCCCTTCAGTCTGTTCCTGTTGTGAATGAGTTCCCAGAAGTGTTTCCTAAAGATTTACCTGGAGTCCCTCCTGAGCGAGAGATCAATTTTGGAGTAGATCTTCTTCCAGATATGAATCCTATCTCTATTCCTCCCTATAGAATAGCTCCTGCAGAGCTTAAGGAATTGAAAGATCAGTTGAACGATCTTCTTGATAAGGGTTTTATTCGACCCAACATATCTCCATGGGGTGCTCCAATCTTATTCGTGCAAAAGAAAGATGGTTCCCTCAGAATGTGTATCAACTACCGTTAGTTGAACAAGGTCACAATCAAGAATAAATATCCCATTTTAGGATTGATGACTTGTTCGATCAGCTTCAGGGTGCTAGTTTCTTCTCCAAGATCGACCTTAGATCCAGTTATCAGCAGCTTCATGTTTGAGAGGGTGATATTACAAAGACAGCCTACATAACTCGATATGGTCGTTATAAATTTGTTGTGATGTCTTTTGGTCTAACAAATACTCCTGCAGCCTTTATGGATTTGATGAATCGTGTGTTCAAGCAGTATTTGGATATATTTGTGATTGTGTTTATTGATGATATCCTTATCTATTCTCGGAGTGAGGAGGAGCATGCGAACCATTTCAGAGTGGTGTTGCAAACTCTTAAAGATCGGCAGTTATTTGCTAAGTTTAGCAAGTATGAGTTTTGGATGCAATCTGTTGCTTTTCTGGGTCATATTGTGACTAGAGATGGTATTCGAGTTGATTCTCAAAAGATTGAGGCAGTAAAGAGTTGGCCTAGACCCACTTCCCTGTCTGATATTAAGAGTTTTTTGGGTTTGGCTGGTTACTACAGGAGATTTGTGAAGGGGTTTTCTTCCATTGCTACCCCTTTGACTCAATTGACTCAGAAGAAGGTTAAATTTCAGTGGTCTAGTTTATGTAAGAAGAACTTTCAGGAATTGAAGACTAGATTGACCACAACTCCAGTGTTGGCTCTACCCGAGGTCCTAGATGACTTTGTTGTATATTGTGATGCTTCTAGGATTAGTTTGAGTTGTGTGTTGATGCAGTGTGGTAAAGTGATTGCTTATGCTTTGAGATAACTTAAGACTCATGAGAAGAACTACCCTACTCATGATCTTGAGTTAGCGGCCATAGTTTTTGCCATGAAGATTTGGACATACGACTTGTATGGTATCCACGTAGATGTATTCACCGATCATAGGCTGGGTTGTAATGGTATATTGTGAGTTTGGTCTTGGTATAGGCCGGGTTGCTATATTATGTTATTAGTTTGGGTAAAGGTTAAAGGTGACTTGGAAAGTCTACGTGTCAAGGTGACTTGGGAAGTCTAGGTGACAAGGTGACTTGGGAAGTCTGGGTGACAAGGAGACCTTGAGAAGTCTAGTTATGAGTGAGACTTGGGAAGTCCTAGATGTCAGGGTCAAGGCTAAAGGTGAAGGAGGGAGCTATAATGTTTATTTTCATGTTTTTCCCTATTTTCCTATATGATGGTAAGTGTGGATTCGGATCGACCGATGATGCCTACCAGTACTTGTGGTTGTACTGACTCTACTCTTGCTATAACTTTTTTGTATAGTCTGGTTGTAGAGTTGGTGATGTTTCATAGGTACATGACAATGGTGATCTCCAGCAGCTTCTGTCCTTCGATTCTATGACGGAAGTTGTGTCTCTTTTACATATTTTGTATAAACCTTGTAGTAGCTCTTGTACCTGCTTAGACTAGGTCCTAGGGAGGGTGTTTTTAAAGGTTGTAAAGGTTTTCTGCAAATTCTTTAAGTCGTCTATTTTATGAACATTTTCTATAAAAGAATTTCTCATGTATAAAAATGGTCTGATTAATGGTTTACTTTAATTTCTGTGAGTTACCTGTTGGACGAGTGATGAGGGTTCGTCTATCTAGGTGGTTAGAGTAGGCGCCCGCACGGCCCGATAGGTTGGGTCGTGACAGATGGTATCAGAGCCTAAGTTATTGGTCTCCCGATACAAGAGCAAAGTGTCAAATAGAGTCCTACAAATTGGTGTGTTGACGTCCACATCTAATCTTTGGGGAGCTATGAGGCATTCTAGGAAACATCTCCCTTCTTTCATTCTTTCATGTAGTTCGCTTACTTGCTGGTATGGGTTGAGTCTAATTGGTATATCTCAATTCCAATTGGTATCTGAGCAAGGTAAAGGAGGTCGTGGTACTTCAGTTACGACAGGACAAGCATGAGAAAAATTAGAACCGAGAAGGTTCCAATTGGTATCTGGCCTGACAGGTTATGGCAAGCATGGATACCGGCTAATGGTCATCCATGGTATGAATGAAGGTGAAACTGTGTAGTTTAAATTGGTTGTGACTTGATTCGGTTATGATTGATTTGGTTGTGACTTGAAGTTGAATTATTGTGTTGTACAATCTTTGTGTGACTTACTTGAAGTGTGTGTAAATTGTTGCTTGTCGTGCATGTTGAGTCTACAGAGGGTCTTTAAGTTGAAAATTCTGTGTACCTTGGGTGGTGATAAGCTGTTAAATATCTTGATTTAAAAGTGGTACTGCATAAAAAGCTTGTCATTGGTTAGGATGATAAGGGCTTGAGAACTATGACTGTAGGGAAACTTTGGTTTCAGGACAGTCGGGACTTGGTTGGGAACCATGGGAACAAGGGATTCATTAGTGTGTAATGGCGGGAAGATATTATCGGGAAACAATTGTTGTTGTGATTTCTTTGTAATTTATGATGTGTCATGTTGAATTACGATGCGTTAATGCCAGAAATGGTCTTGAGGGTGGTTTAAGACCATGGTGAGATTTACAGGTTTAGACAGTGGTAACTTGGAAGGGGAATGAGTGCATTTAGCTGGAAATAAAATTTCCTGTACTGTTACCGTCGGGACCGCTATAGCAAAAGCCAACCTCTACGATAGAACCTCTATAGCGGAGTGACCACCGCTATAGCAGAAGTGCGCGAGGCAGAAAGCCTGATCTATTTTCCCTTGTTTTCATTCCTTCCCCGGAGCAATGTAAAAGCAAGTATTAAGCTGCAAATTGCTAGGTAAGACAAGGGAACCAACGATTAGCTAATATAGTATACGTATAAGGGAATTTGTCAAAAATTTAGCATCCATGCACGATAAAAAGGAAGGGGTGGATATGGTAGCCCGGGATATTGGTAAAATTATAATGGACCATTGGTGGGAATAGTCACTCATGTAGAATTTGACAAATGACCCATAATTGGCTGAGTAGTGTGGGACACTGCTCATAGGCTTATATTGTGAGGGCGATTATTGACTTGTTTTATTATCGATGACCCTTAGTGGTAGGGTTGGTCGGGGGAATAGGGTTATTAAATGAATCCCTTATCATGGTTATTCCTTCTGTCAGTCATGATAATACCGGTATTACCATTCTTTGACTGGTAGGGATGTGCACGCCATAGCATTGGTTAGGGTGTAATTTCCCAAATAGAATTCCCCCTAAGACGAGAGTTGACAAAACCTCAAGCCAGGATGAGTTCCAAAGTAATTTTTTGTTGTTGCATGATTTGGAGATACGTGGTATCTCGGTGCACAGCGTTGTCAGGAGTAAGGTGATATTATGATATGTGAGGGCATAGTACCCCATAGGAAACTTCCAAAATAGAGTTCGGGCTAGTAGAACTCCGGGTATAGTGGGAAAGGGATCGTCATGGTGGGATCTAGTCCCCTTGGCAGGGAAAAACTTTGTTGTTCGTTAGTTGAGTTTCTTTGGCTCCGGTGTTTCAATGAGGCCCTGGATTTCTTGGGCACTCGGGAAGGGGTAATCTAGTTAGCCTTGTGCAACTCGAAGAAAGGAATTTCTTGATAAGAGCGGGAGTAAGCTAAATTTTGATTGAGATGGGTACACCAAGGGATTTGGAAGTTTCGGTGGGTTGCAAAAGGTTATTTTATTTATGTTGTCATGACAAGAGCGTTAAGGTCCAGGGGGAGGGCTCCTTCTTCTCTTTCTGCCTTAGAGATTATTCGGGAATGAATTATGGGTAAATTGGTATCTGTTGTAACGATCGGATTCGTGGTTATGGGTAAATCTTTCGTGCCAAGTTTTGAGTCAGAAAAACTTCCGAGTTTGGGAGTTGAAAATTCTGGGCTAGGCTAGTCTCAGCCGGTTTTGGAGTGAGGTATGGTCTAGGGCAATCCGGGTAAATATTGGGCAATGTATCTTCTTGCGAGCTAATTTTTCCGTTAGCTCAGGCATAGAGGAGTCCGGGGAACTCTTTGGAAGTGAATTCGGGTAGGTAGAACTCCCGGAATCAAGGTTAAGGCGAAGGGGGGTTGTAAAAGTGCTCTTTTCAGGAATTTTTTGAGTTTCTGTCCGTGAGGAGCGCTACCGCTCCACCACAGCGACCTCCGCTATACGGAATAATTACCGCTATAGCGGAAGTCAATACGGTCAACCTCTACCATAGCGGTTGACTCCACTATGACGGTACTGCTATAGCGGAGCGGGGACCGCTATAGCAGAGCGACGGGACCAGAAAATGGGTTTTTAATTTCATTCTCTTCCCTTCAGCCCCCAAAACAGACAAGAGCTATTCCAAAAACCCTCCTAGGCTTCTCCAAGGCTTGGGAGCCATGGGGAGGAGGAATTCCAGTAAAAAGGATGTGAAACCACGGATTCAGGCTTGCAGAACTGTCAGGAAACGCCTTCACGAAGCCAGAAAGGGCATGGAACAGCTGCTCGACATCCAGGTAGGCTAGGTTTTCATCGAGTAAATAGACCTACTTACATTCTGTACTTATTGTATAGTGAAAAAGGAGAATCCATGATTAGGCCTCCGGGCACAGAGTCTGGTGGATTCGGTGTTGGTTATATGTGTGCTAGGAATTGGTTGGATTAAATTGTGGGATATTGATAATTATTTGGGGTTGTTTATGTTGTCCTGGTATGATAAGATGATAGGGCTCATGGACTGGGATGTCGGGAAGGTTTGGGGAATCGAGAATTGCAAGGATAACTAAATGGGTATGAAAATAGGAAACTCCTAGGTGAGGTTTCGGAAATACGAAGGGCATGATAAGTAGTGTTGGTTTTACTTGGGGCTAAGGGGTGGTAATTCACATTGTTATCATTTATGCAAGTTTCTAAATCAATGTGGTTGTTAAATTATGCTAAAAAGAGAAACCGTTCATTTTGTCGTAAATAAAGGGTGAGTGTGTTTAGTCTTTGGACGAAGGTTAAGGCTAAGTTATATACGGAAAAAGGGTAGGTGATGGCTTACGATTCCTGTGAATGTTGTATATTTTTGTACTCTTATCTAAGTGTTTGTATGAATTACATTGCTTAGAGGAATTGTTTAGAATGTCTAAGGGTCCTGTTTTACAGTCTATGGATTGGACGGTGTGTTGCTTGTTGATTTTACAAGTTGTTTGTTCATTATTTGACTATGGATTAATTGACATTCGATTGGCTCGGGTACCACGTCTGGTACGGGAAATTACTAACGGTTGGCTCGGGTACCATGTCTGGTATGGGTATAACAAATGGTTGGCTCAGGTACCACGCCTGGTACAGGATGCTAACGATTGGCTCGGGTACCACGCCTGGTACGGGTTTATTTTACTGCATCATGCCATTGATATTGTTGTATTGCATTGACTGTTATTGGTTTTGTGAGTGGATCGGGCTATTTTATTAAAATGTGATATTTATTGGTGGTCCTTGAGTGACCAAGAATCCTGTTATATCTATTGAGTTGGTCTTGGTGTAGGCCGGGTTGTTATAGAATATTGTGAGTTTGGTCTTGGTGTAGGCCGGGTTGCTATATTATGTTATTAGTTTGGTCTTGGTATAGACCGGGTTGTTATGGTATATTATGAGTTTGGTCTTGGTATAGGCCGGTTGCTATATTATGTTATTAATTTGGTCTTGGTGTAGGTCGGGTTGTTATAGCATATTATTAGTTTGGTCTTGGTGTAGCTCGAGTTGTAATGGTATATTGTGAGTTTGGTCTTGGTATAGGTCGGGTTGATATATTATGTTATTAGTTTGGTCTTGGTGTAGGCCGGGTTGCTATAGTATATTGTGAGTTGGTCTTGGTGTAGGCCGGGTTGCTATATTATGTTATTAGTTGGTCTTGGTGTAGACCGGGTTTGTCATGTTAACACTAGATGTGTGAGGGGGATCCGGGTTGGTCCAGACTATTTAAAAGAGGTTATGTGCTCATAAATTGATTTCATTAAGTGTAATAATGGCGATCATGAATTATCATGGTTAATAAGCTAAGGGTGGGTCTTGGTGTAGACCGAGGTAGTCTATTGACCACTTAGGTGTGGATGGAGGACTCTTGGAGGGTCCGGGTTATGTGATCCAAGAAGGGATTTAGATGTAGCTCTATGGTGGTCATTGAAGGTGTCAATGGTTGTTAGGTGAATTGCATGTGGTTGGTAAATATAGAGGAAGACTGAGAGTATGAGTGTGGTTATTGATTAATATAACCAGGTGGTAAAGCTTTCCTAGAGGTCCGGGAAAGTCCAGAAAATGGTAGGTAATACTTGGGTATAAGTGGTTTGGTTGGGCAGTGGGCCGGATTTAGTCTGGGTATTTAGTCGAGGTAATTGACTGGGGTAAAGGTTAAAGGTGACTTGGGAAGTCTACGTGTCAATGTGACTTGGGAAGTCTAGGTGACAAGGTGACTTGGGAAGTCTGGGTGACAAGGCGACCTTGAGAAGTCTAGTTATGAGTGAGACTTGGGAAGTCCTAGATGTCAGGGTCAAGGCTAAAGGTGAAGGAGGGAGCTATAATATTTATTTTCATGTTTTTCCCTATTTTCCTATATGATGGTAAGTGTGGATTCGGGTCGACCGATGATGCCTACCAGTACGTGTGGTTGTTCTGACTCTACTCTTGCTATAACTTTTTGGTATAGTCTGGTTGCAGGGTTGGTGATGTTTCATAGGTACATGACGATGGTGATCTCCAACAGTTTCTCTCCTTTGATTCCATGACGGAAGTTGTGTCTCTTCTACATGTTCTGTATAAATCTTGTAGTAGCTCTTGTACCTGCTTAGACTAGGTCCTAGGGAGGGTGTTTTTAAAGGTTGTAAAGGTTTCCGCAAATTCTTTGAGTCGTCTATTTTATGAACATTTTCTGTAAAAGAATTTCTAATGTATAAAAATGGTCTGATTAATGGTTTACTTTAATTTCCGCGAGTTACCTGTTGGACGGGTGGTGAGGGTTCGTCTATCTAGGTGGTTAGAGTAGGCGCACACATGACCCGGTAGGTTGGGTCGTGACAGACGACCTGTGGGGTGTGCCATGGGAATTGACCAGCGGTTGCCGAGCAACACCCTTTTTAGCTGACGGGCGGCCACGACGGGCGTCGTGGGTACGACATCCCATTGGAGCCCACCATCGAAATGGTCCAGCAGAATTCTCCCCAGACCCCCCCCTTCCTCGATGGGCGGTCACTACGGGCATCATAGTTGCGACGGGCCATGGGACGCGCCGTTAAAATCGTCTAGCAACCCTTACCTCAGCTCATCTTACCCGATGTCTTGGCCCGACGGGTCGTCGTGGGTGCGACGCCCGCCGGGTAGCTTATGAGGCAGAATTTTCTTCAACTTCTATTTTAAGTCCCAGGGGTATTTTGTAATTACCCACCCTTTTAACTCTTAAGTGAGGTCGTTTTGGACACTTTTAGTAGGGTTTCTACCCTTATTAGCCTAAGTCATACCTTATTTTCCCTCATTCATCTACCAAATTGGGAAAAGAACTTCTTCAAGCTCCAAGTTCAAGCTTCTTTTTCTTTTCAATTTCAGTTGGGTTAGCTTCAATCAAGGTATGTAGGTATTCAATAGGAGAATTCCTTCACCCTTATGCCCAAACACTCAATCTTCTAAATTGAATTTATGAATTTCTAAATTAGGGTTCTTACTCAAATTGGAGAAAAGTTATGGGTATTCTTTTAAAGCATCTATTCATGATTTTTTATTACGTATCTATGATTTAATTGAAGTTCCTTAGTTGATTTTAAAAGCACATGTGTTGATGATGAATGTTAGCATAATTTCATTTAATTGCATGTCTTCAAGTAAAATTTGTATGTTTAGGTAACATGACCTCTATTTTTATGAAATTGCATGCCTAATTCATCAAGCTATGATATTAGAGAGGAAAGTATATTTTGAATTATGATTTTGCAAAGCTTTAAGACTCATGAATTGTGAATTGCATGACATCAGATATGTCCTTATGTTTTTCCAACAGTTTTGGACATTAGATATGTTCCTATGTTTTATGCAAGATTTGGCATCCAGATATGTCTACCTAAATTATGAACAGTTTTGGCATCAGATATGTCACAAGTATTATGAGCTATATGTATATATTTTGGGAGTAGTATTTAGCACCGAGCGACGAGACTTCGATTACCCAAGTCCAAAAACTACATTGCCAGCATAGGTCATGTATCGCCCGATTGGCTTATGAAAGTGGTTCCACTCTTTTTATCATGGTGCCCTTGCCTTAGCGGGGCATAGGGAAGCTTTGCCAACTAGGGTGATATAATTGGATTATGGTGTTCTTTACCTTGGCAGGGTTCGGAATAGCTTCGCTAACTAGGGTTATATAGTTAGATTCCATGTAGCTCACATGGTCTATTGTCGGTTATAAGAAACTCCCGTATGAAAGCTTTTCAGTTAAGTTACATGATACTTTACTTTTGAAGTTGATCTTCTATTTTCATGTCTTATGTTTAACTACGATTTTACTCCTGAATTTTCTTACTGTGCATGGCTTCAGTCTTTCAAGCATGATTTAAACACGTTTTCATTTATTGTTGCATAGACTCATATATTCAGTACATCCTATAGTACTGACGCATTTTGCGTTGCATCCTTTTACGATGCAGATTCAGGCACCTGCCCTCAGACTCGTGGCTAGACTACGCCAGACCTTCAGCTGACTATTGGTGAGTCCTCATTATTCGAGGACTAGAGTTAGAGTGTCTATCCTTATACTTTCATTTCAGATTCCGAGTTAGCTGGGAGCTTGTCCCAGCAACTCTTTATGACAGTTAGAGGCTTTTCAGACATAGACAGTATGCGAGTCCCTTTTTGGATTTGTAATCCTATTTGACTTGATTATCTTTACATTTGATTTCGGATCTTCCTATTATGCTTCCGCTTGCCTATTTGATTATCTGAGTTATGCTATGACCAAGGGTTAGCTTGGGACACCTGTGGTCCCAGGTCCCGTGTTACGTTAGGGGGATAGCCTCGAGGCGTGACATCACTGTTCAGTCTGTAGAAGATATTCAAAGAAAAATGTATCAGTGAAGGAGGTGATAGCCATCTACCTAATGACTCTTTTCACATTTGGATTAATTCCTTCAGCTTCACCTTATATTATCACAATGACCAGTGCATCAGTGCATCTTTTCTGTTCACATTAAAACTTTTTTCTTTGTATGAAGTTTGAGATAGCATATCCTGCATTGATGCATTAATACGGATAAGAGGATTTGTAATAACACTTACTGTTGCAAACGAGGACAAATGTTGTACAGCAGCACCTATTTGAACAAGTTAATAATTAGATACAGCAGCATCTGAACTCCAAATGTTTATTGATGGCTGATTCTTGGTGCACGTGAATTCCACCACCTGGCATCACAATTCAAACTCTTTGTATGCGAAAATATTTAATTATAAACAATGACTCATCACTATCATTTATAATATATTTTTTTATATAATTAATTTTGTAAATATTTTTTTTTTCAAGAAAAAAACAATTTCATCTCATCATTCACTAACTTTTAAACTGTGCCTTAATTAGAAAAGAAATATTTACAACATGAGAGCAAATAAACAATCGATGTAAAGTAATTACTCATTTATTTATTTTTGGCTACAATCACTTTGCGAGAAAACTAATCTAACTTGAATGATTTTATTTATTCAAAATAAACATAAGTGACTTAAGTGAATAATTTATTTATAGTGGGGTCCATATATGTTATTTATTCGATTAATAACATGTCTAATTTATATTTATCTATATTTATATCTATCTATATCTATATCTATATCTTTATCTATATTATTATAAAAGCATGAATATAAATGTTGGTTGATCAAAATAACCTTAAAATGTTGAACGATTTTTATACCCTTAATAAACTATAAATATTCTATTTTTTATTGAACTACTTCACGTTAGGACTATCATCTATTACTAATAATAATATTACTTAAATAGGTTAGACATATTATCCTATTACTACTAGAAACTCAAATCACCGTACGATTTGGGATAACCTATTACTGCTTGAAAATCAATTCAACTACATCTTCTTTCGTTGTTTAGACATATGATTAAGAAGTATGGATTGAAGTTGTTGGAAAGGGAATTCTTCTAATCCAAAATAAAAAGTTGAAAAGGGGATTTAAATAATCAAATCGTTTAATTGTATACTACTTCAAATAAAAAGATTACTAACAAAAAGCAGTAATATTCGATTAGCATTAAAATTTGAATGATTTTCTTGAGTTACAAACTTTTCATCCAAAATTAACTATTCAAACATCACAAAAACAAATAATATGTAAAATAATTCTATATAAAAAAGAATTAAAATAATGCTATGAACTTTTATATAAATCAATATTACGAGGAAGCAGGGGATTAAAAAAGAAACTAGATTTATGATACATTCTTTTATAGGCCATTCTAAAAACTAAATTATTTCTTAAAAGTTAAAATAGATATGATAAATGAGTTATTCATTTGGTGTATTATTAAGGTATTAGTTCGTTATGAGATATTGTTAGCACTTTGATCAGAAAAATTTAACTGTGGGAGAAACATGGAAGTACATAATTTATAATCTTAGCAATATTTTAATAATTGACGGGGACATTCGTGTCACACACATTTATAAAAGCACGAATAATAATCTTTGAACGATAAAAATATTTTTGATATATTAATTGACTTATACTCTTTTAGTCTAATTTTCTCATATTTTTAATTAATTAAGTAAATTTGTGTAATTACAAATAATATTGTCTTATATTAATGGCTGACAGGCAATAACGTGCGAGGCACGTTCATAGAGACTAATTATTATAAAAGCATAAATAATAATGTTGAACGACGAAAATATCCCTGAAATATTGATTGACTTATATACCCTTTTAGACTAATTTTATCGTAAACTGAAAAATTCAAATTTAAAAATAGAGTTTGAAACAAAGACTACTTCTGAATTTCAATTCTAAATCTAATTAATTTTTGAATCTTTGTTATTGCTTGTGTTAAAAGTTTAGTTCTCCAACATAGAAAATAATTAGGTAGTATTAGACCATATTTTAATCGTTAGGTATTCTTAATTTACTTAATGTATCTGGTCTTAATTAAAAGATAGAATAATCATTACACTAAAGTAAAATATTTATTTCTAGAAAACGAGAAAAGTAAATATAACTATTTTGAATAAAAATATAATTTTGAAGATTTTATTAAAGCATAAATATTAATTTTAAAAAATATTTTTAAAATGTTGATCCACTTTTATATCCATCAAATCTAAGTTACCTCATGTCCTAAAACATAAAGATTATTACAATTGTTAAAAAATCCAAGTTTCTTATGAATTAAACAATTCCCGAAAATTATGACTTTCAATGAGTCAGTTAATTATTCAAACAAGTGAACGATCCGCAATTTGAAGAACTTTAAGATCTACAAAATTTGATTATTAAGAGAAAAGTTGTATCCTAATCCAATTTTTTTAAAAACAACCGCAACTTAGTATTCCTAATATACTTTTGTTAGAGATAAGCTAAATACCTCTATAAAAGAATTCATTGTTCTGTATAAGTCATTATAAATTTTTTATTGAGTTACAATTGTAGAAAGAAAATAACAAGACTCGAGATTTATTATTAGTCTTTTAGTAATTAAAATTGAATAAGATGAATATGAATATCCTTCAAATTCGTTATTGAATTCTTATATGCAAAGTTAGCGTGAATATAACGAACAAATGATATGCTTATGTTGTTATGCAGCGATGAGTGATATCGTGCAAAGCACGTTTATAGAGACTAGTTAATTTAATAAGCTCAATATATGAGCACCTAGCCCCAACATGTGGGAGAAAATTTCTCCAACTATCACCCAACTAAAAAGGGAAGTTTGGTGTACTAAGCTTTCGTTATGCGCGAATTCAAGGAAAAATCAGGCCACAAACGTCTATTATACATGCTTTTACTCCGCATCTATGCAAGAAGTTATTTTCATAACTTGAACTCATGACCTCCTGACTCTTATTCACATGAGAACGACTTTACCCATTGTTTGATAAAACCATCAAAAAAATTCAAAACAGTCACTTTATTATATGAAACTAGTTCTGGAAACGTGGGTGGCACATTTATCCCAAAAAATTTAATACAAATTTTGTGTTGCAAATGAAATTTTTTAATGACATGTTATATTATTAGGCTTTCTCTTTGCTACAAAATCAAAAGTAAAACATACAAAAAGAAAGTAACAACTTGTAAGTTGATGTTAGAAAATCTTGAAAACTTGATGCTACTTTACTGATATATAAGTACTTTAAATTAAAGATAAATACATACTCTAACATATATAATTATATGCATATAATAAAAATATTTATTATCTCATAAAATTAACTACTATGCATGATACATAAAAACTTAATTGATATATGTTAAATCACATCATGATAAACTCAAATGCGGTTAGAAGTTACAGGAATCTTGCTTTGATTCAAACACATGAATATTAAAAAAAAGTAAAAAAGAAAAAGATGATTTCATAGTAATCATTGCAGAGCTACAACAACAATGTAAATATTAATATAGCAATCGAAATCTAAAAATATGAAATAATAAGCCACCAAATGTTATGTTTCATTAAGCACCTGAAACAGAAGATGATGAAGAAAAAAGAAGTGAGTTAAAAGAGAAAAGGTTATGAAGATTATATTGTTAAAAAAATCATAACCCTTGAGCACAAATAAAATTATTCAATAAAAATAATGAAAAATTGAGATGCAAATCAGAAATAGTGAAAGGAAAAAAACATGAGAGAGAGATATACTAATATGAGTAGTGATTTTTAGAATTCTTTTTAGCATTAGTAAGACTATGAAATGTTTGTATAATTATGATAGTGACTTTTGAACTTCTCATCATAAATAATGGAAGATTGAAACATTGAAATAATAATGATAATTTTTAGACAAACCTTTGATTTGATTTTTTTGTATACATTGTATTCTCCACAGATTATAACCGGCAACATGGTTTTAAAAATATTTGGCTTTAATGATTCCAATTAAATGCAAAATACAATCGTTTTATCTTCTTCTCTTAATTGATTTACTAATAATCGTTATGTCTTCTTCTTTTAATTGATTTAATGATCAATAATTTTTTGTTCTATCTTCAATTATTTCAATTAGTAATTTAGTCGTTCTTTCATCTTATTTTCATTAACAATAATTATGGGAATTAATTTAAAAGGCAAAATCATCAATTAATTTTGTGTCTTTTTGTTTACCAGATTCATTGTAAAATAATTTTTCATTTATTTAGTATTCAGCCTTGAGTTAATTTAAATTTTATCATTTAATATTTAGTATTTAATTAATTAGATATTTGATTTAGTGTAGGAGTAAAATGATAATCTAACTTTTTTCATTTTGGAGCTTCCTACTTTTAATAATATATATGATTATATAGTGAAGTCATTTAACTTAATTTTTTTTTAATAAAGTCACTCAGCTTTTGAGTTTTCTTTTACAGTTCGCTCTAGTCGGATAATCACTTCCGATCATCAAAAATTTTGACTGCACAAAAAATAAGTTGATTTTGTTATGTCATTTAGACGTGAATCACACACTAAATAACACAAGATTAAAAAAAAAATCCTACCCACTAGTCAAAATGGGTTACTATTTTTAACTCATAAAATTCAAGACCCATTTTGACTATCGAGTATAATGCACTTCTTTACACAAATACAAAAAAACTGTTAGTAAAAAAATACAGCTTCAAACAAATATTGATTCTCTCGTTTGGACAATATCACAACCTTTTCATAAGTCTGAAAAATAACAGGACACAAATATGATTCAGTTATGAGTAATGAATCTGCAAAAGGTAAAGCTTATACGGATAAAACGCAACGTATACCACATTCTATTCCGCTGAATTGCACCTTTAGCTTTTTTCCCTTTTTCAGATAAGAAATTACAGCTTCAGTTCTATACCAGGACCAGCTAAATAGAACACTGATCAATTCCTGTTGGAGAAAAAAAATAGATAATGACAAAGAAAGAAAAGAACAGAGGAACTGAGGTTTAAGTGCATATCTTTATTGAAATAATGACTGTCATATATACAGGAATTCCTAACTGAAAAAGCTAAGAGAAAGGAGTAAAATAAGCTAACATTATCTCCAACTATAGCCTAAAAAATAGCAACAGAAAAAATCAGACCTGCCGCAACATTGCAGCCTTATTTATCTGAACTTAATCCTACTTTTAAGCTGTATTTGAATTAAACCAACAAGTGCAACTAATCTCCACCTTTTGAGGCACTAGTTTCAACACTCCTCCTTGACTCAAGAGCAGCAACACCAAGTCTTTCTCTGAGAAACTCAAATCTTGCTCTAGGTAGAGCCTTAGTTAAAATATCAGCATTTTGAAAATCAGTTTTGTTGTGCACTAAGTCCACGTCTCCATTCTTTTGCACCTCCCTCAAGAAATAAAGCTTGATCTTGAAATGTTTTGTCTTTCCATGTAAAACAGGATTATTTGCAATTGAAACTGCAGCTTGATTATCAATAAGGATTTTGTAATGACCCTCCAGGTCATTTCTCTGTCTCCTTGCATTTTCTACATTTTGAGTTTCTCCGCAGCAGCTACAGGTCATTTATGACTAGCCGAAACTGACGATTTGGTGTCCGGGTCGTTTGTTTGATCGTTATGACCATTTCCCTATTTTAGAATGTCAACTTGGGAAATCCTTGACTTCGGTGAAAATTCTTGGTAAACGTGCTCGGAATCGAGTTCTGACAGTTCTGTTAGCTCCGTAGCGTGGACTTTGGTTTAGTAGGACCTTTGGTCGGGACCCGGGAGATTTTCATCTTGGAATTTTCTCTCATTCTGTGTTTTCAAGCCAGTTTGGCTGGCAGGGTTGACTTTGGTCAACATTTGGAGAAGACAGCCTCGGATGGAAATTTCGTTAGCGTTGTTAGCTACGGAAAGTCGACTTTGGGCTAGGGGTACCTTTTTTGGACTATTGAGTTCCGAGTTAGTTTTGGGCACGGGGCTCACTTTTCCTTAAAATGATCCCCGTTGGTAAATTTGTTGATTCCTTGAGTCCAGAATGTCGTTTCCACTCTAATAGCATATTTGGTTCTTGAGTATCGGATTCTGATTATGCTCGAAATTCCCAGTAGAAGTTTTTAACACTGCTGGTTTTCTATTGCTGGTATGGCCGAAGTTGTTCATCACAATCTCGAAGAAAAACCCTCGCGATCGCGATGAGTTGGCCAGTTTGTTCATTGCAATCTCGAACGTTTTTCTTCGCGATAGCGATGAACATATCCCTGTATGTATATATACCTTCTCCTTCGTTTTCTTCACCAAAAATCCGTTTCTTCCATTGTTCTTGAGCTCCAAGCTCCCAATTTTTGTGTTGGATTATTTCAAGGTGTTGGGGTGATTATTTTATGGTCAGTGATCAATTTCTCGCCTTCAATTCATAAGTTCTAACTTTTAAATTTCGTAAATTCTCCTCTTATATTCTAGTTTGTTCTTGGGTTGTTGGGACTGTTTTGTCCCCTTCCTATGGTCCGTTTCCGCTCAAATTTTGAGCATGTTCTCCCGGGATGGTAAGGAACACTTGTATATTTTTCATTTCTGATTTCATATTATGGGGCCCACTGGCCTGTTTGTTCCCCAAATTTTGACCCGGCTAAATTATTAGCAATATGGATACCGTTAGCTTTATATTGATGTGTAGAACATTGTTATGATAGTGTGGCTGCTTGCGGATACTTCTCGGGGGTGATAGGCTCCGGTCTTGTGGATTGGATTGTGCACGCGTGCTCTGCTTTTCCAGTAGGTTATGGTTTACTATTTATCTAGACTTTGCACGTATAAGGTATGAATATAATAACTTGCTAATGGTTGGTGGGGTCTTGTGGTTTGGATTCGGTTATGATAGGCTTATTGATCCTTATAGGTGATTTAGGTGCTCTAGAGTAAGATTTTGGTTAGAAATCCTTAGTATAGGCGGTAGCTTTCTGTAAGACCGAGCGTAGGCGGTGGAATATCCTTGGGATTACGGTCAGATGCCTTAGTTTAGTTTAGACTGCTTGTGGTTGAGATCATTAAATTAGGGAGCCTTAACCTATAATTAGATAAAGGTTCGGGCTAGAGTAGATGTTATCGTTGCTTTGTTATTATTATTATTATTATTATTATTATTATTATTATTATTATTATTATTATTATTATTGCTGGTTTGGTACTCTATTTATCATGTAATTGTGGGCTCGAGGACGTGGAGATGGGACTGGCAGGAGCCAGGTCAGTGTGGCTGTGCTTTGCTTAATTTTCTTTTGTCGTTCGCTTTATGCTTAGTTTTGGATAGTGGTTTTCCTTAGGCGGGTCCCTTGGGGGTTAGTAGATAGTGTAGTGTTCCCTTTAGTATTTGTATTAGAATAGACGGCCTTAGCATCCGATGGGTATAGTTCATGGTAGGGTAGTTTCTTATTTGGTTTTCTGGTTGTTCTTATCGTGTTATATCCTTATGGTTGGCTTGGTATGCGGATTTGTGGGCCTGAGGCCATGGTGTTTGGCTGGCTGGAATCCAGGTTAGTCCAGATGAAGCTCCAAGGAGAGCGCCTCACTTTTATCACTATGTTTCGATTAATAAAGAGGGGAAAACAGTTTCTTTTCTATAAACTTGTGCAGTCAAGGAGAAATTGTACATCACTATTTTACCGACTTCGGGATAGGAAAATACTTCTGTTTTGTGCACTTGGTTTGAGAGACGATTTGAACCTTGCTTTTCATTGGTTATGGGTTATATTGATAAGCTCCGGCGGCCCCCTTTATATATATATACAGGGTTTTACTTGCGAAAATTGTTATATTGGTAAGCTCCGGTGACCCATGAGAATACTCTGGGTTTTCTTGATTATACGTGGATATTGTGGCATTGATTGTTATATTGATAAGCTCCGGCGGCCTGAAGGGACATTCAAGGTATTACGGTACGATATTGGTTGGTAAGCCCCGGTGGCCCGTGAGGTGACTCAGGGTTCTCATTCATTATTGCATTGGCCACATTTCATTTAATTTTATTTCACCCATTATATATCACATTTTCATGGTATTCCTTGCATATCTTTACTATCAGAATCTGTGTGTAGTTGGCTGTCTTTATCGGGTGTATTTTCTAGACTCGGGAAGTCTGAATTGGTTGTTGTTGGTTTATTGTTTATGTTTTTCATATTGTGGCAGTTTTTTTCCTTTTTTTCTTTAGGTTTTGACCATTATATTTCCTTCTGACTCATCTTTCTTACCCTTGGGTTATATTTACTTTTTGTTATATTTATATCTTGTTTGAGCTCAGTCGGCCGATGATGCCTGCTGGGTACTGCGTGTTTTGGTACTCATACTACACTTCTGTATCTTTTTGTTGATGCAGATCCTAGTACGGGTTATCGCCGTTGATTTGTTGTCCTCGTTCAGAGTTGCTGACTGGAGACTTTGGGTGAGCTCTTGGCTATCGGAGTTGATCCATCTCCCTCTACTTTTGGACTAGTCTCTTACTGTACCTTCAGAGATTGTCCGTATTTTGTTGTATCTATCTAGAACATCT
Source organism: Jaltomata sinuosa (assembly GCA_003996215.1). Classification (NCBI taxonomy): domain Eukaryota; kingdom Viridiplantae; phylum Streptophyta; class Magnoliopsida; order Solanales; family Solanaceae; genus Jaltomata; species Jaltomata sinuosa. The sequence goes on along the minus strand of QJPP01000874.1, from coordinate 628,211 downwards.
AGGTTGTAGCAGCACTTGTATCGACTGACACCAGGTCTTGGGGGATTCTTGTATATTTTATTCGCTCCTTTTCCCTTTTTACTTATGTTGGTTTATCTTGTCTTCCGCTATTTATTGTCGTTTCTTTTGTTTTTGGGTTCTTTATGGAGTTAGCCTATTTCTTGCAGTTCTGGGCTATGAGTCAGCTTGCCTACTGGTGGGTTATAGTAGGTGCCATCACGACTTGTGTTTGCAGGTCGTGACAGAGTGGTATCAAAGCTCTAGGTTCACCGGTGTCGTTGTACAAGGGTAGGTGTCTATTAGACCGGTACGATGACGTCCGTATCCTATCTGCGGGAGGCTATTGGGCATCTTTAGGAAAAGTTCCATCTTGTTGATTCCTTATCGTGCGTTCTTCGCTCCATCAAAGTCTAAACTTCAATTACTTCTTTCCTTCTCAGATGATTATGATGAGGTCGACAGTGGGCTTGGGCGAGGCTCATTCCTTCTGCTGGAGCGCAGTTACCAGAGTTAGGGGTTGAGGGTGTTCAGTTTCAGTGTCAGAGGACGTGGGACCAGCCCAGCCTCCAGCAGGATTTGTAGCTTCACCGGCCCTCTAGGGTATTCTAGCCAGGATTCTTAGCTTATTGGAGAGTATGTCATGGGCTGGGACTATACCTAGTGCACCTGATGGTTCGCAGATCAGAGTTGAGACACAGACTTCAGCTCAGACAGCGGCACATGGTAGTCAGGGACTAGGAGCACAGCTAGCTGTCGTGGCTCCCCATTTGGGTATTTTGTCGAATCCATTGGTTGTTTAGCTATTGCAGCTAGGCTGGTTATGTCGATTGAGGAGCAGAAGATGCTGGGCAGGTTCATCAGATTGGGTCCTCCGAGGTTTTCTAGTGCCCCGAGGAAGGATGCTTACAAGTTTTTGATTAGTTGCCAAGAGAGGTTGCATAACCTTGGGTTAGTTGAGTCTCACGGAGCTGATTACACTTTATTTCAGATGGATGGTTTGGCAAAATAGTGGTGGCGATCTTATACTACTTGTAGACCAGTCGGGTCACCTTCGATGACTTGGATTCAGTTCTCCGAGGCTTTCTTAGAGAAGTTTGTACCTCGCAGTTTGAGAGAGAGGTTGACGGATCAGTTCACCAGGTTAGAGCAGGGCTCTATGTCAGTTTCTGAGTATGAGGCACGGTTCCATGAGTTGTCTAAGCATGCTACTATGATTCTTCCTACAGAGCACGAGCGGGTTCGCTAGTTTGTCAGAGGGTGGGATCTACCACTTCATTTGGCTACAGAGCAACTAGTGGTATCAGGGGATACATTCCTTGCGGTTGTTGATCATGCACGGGTTATTGAGGGTATATGTCTTGAGGTCGGTAGAGGCAGTAGTAAAAGGTCTCGCCATCGGGGTAGTTTCAGTGATTTTTAGTTTCGAGGCAGAGGTTTCTCCCATGGGGGGTCACCCATGACATTTCTAGTTTCACTGGCCAGTTCGTGTGGCATATTAGACTTCAGGGAGCGGTTGTTCGAGGCACAGTGGGAAGAGTAGTCGGGGTTTAGGTTAGACAACTCGAGGTTTACATTCTGGGTATCCAGGCCATGGTGGCCAATCAGGTTTAGCCATATTTTCTCAGTGGGGCACTTCTAGTAGGGGTTGCTATGTTTTTGGTGAGCAGGGATACTTTGCTAGGACTTGTTCGAGATTCAGGGAGTTTCACCCTCTCCGAGTTCCAGCATCACAGGCCAGGAGCGGTGCACAGATTAGTAGGGATGGTTCCTAGGTTGTTAGTGATGGTTCTCAACCGTATCGATCAACTAGTCATGGCAGATGGAGTCACACGGATGCTTCTATTACAGGGTGAGATTGTGGTACTTGTGAATATAGCTACCCTGTAGAAGAATTCTTTTAGTAGTGGATCGAGTATGTCAGCTTTTGGGTAGTAACTATATTGGGTTGTCTTGCTTTTGTTTATGGTGCTGGTTCTAATGTTCTTCCTTTGGGTCAGTTTCTGCAGTTGATGAAGGTTCAGGTGCGGAAGTGTTTTCTAAAGTTAGAGTTTGAGATTTGGGTTATCTTCTGTTAAGGGTTAAGGTGGTGGGCATTCCAAGGACTACCTCAAGACTCGTTCCCTTATAAGTTCCCAGCTATGTCCTTTGGTTTGACCCATATCCCATTAGAGGTTGCAGATTACTCAGCATCGTATTCAGATCCTTTTCGGGTTCCAGTTACTATAGTATTCTTAGGTGGCAGCTGAGTCTACTCAAGGAGTACGGAGGAGATAGATTAGGATTTTGTTATATTTCAGACTTGTGGGTTAGCGGACTATTTCAAGAGGGTCATGGAAGACTTTATCTATTCACGACACTTTTGACTAGATCGATTCAGGATACCCTTCCCCTCTAGCAGTTATACCTGAGTGTTATGGGTTCCCTAAGGGTTGGAGGATTGACTTTAGGCTTTGTCACATACTTGATACATTTCTTGCTTGGTTCTGGTGTCCTTGGGTTCTGCTCGGATAGGCAAACCTAGCCTAGTCCCTTTTGTTGGATCAGACATTGTGTGGTTCAGAGGGTTTGGTTCAGAATCTGCGTTCGGAAGGTTGTCCTTCAGCATGGGTTGCCTGGTTGCTTTCTTCTTCAAATATCGGTGTTTTCTCTTCAGTTGGTTATTTCTGGTAAGTTTGGGTTGTTCGGGTGATCTTACCGTAGTTGTCCATCTGTGAACTGACAGTCAGTCAGGGTAAGCTAATCCAGTCGTAGTGGGTATGTCTCGGGAAAGTGTTTATGTTTCTATTGTTAGTAGGACAAGTGTTTGGTTTTTGTTGAGATCCAGTTTTTTGACTGCTTCATGGAGGTAGAGTATGGTAGGAGTCCTAGCCTTCTGATGGGTTTGTTGATGCTTTTCGAGTTTAACTAGAGTGTTTGACTTTATGGTTTAAATGCTGATGTTTCAGGATAGATGGAAGGGTCTTCGGACCAATGATTCTTTGGTTAGAATATTGGAAGAAATGGGTTTTGTGCTTTGTGTTAGTGCGGTTTTTGGTTCTGTGTGATGATTGCCTTGGTCTTCGTGGTTCTTGTGTTGTGTTGGTGCTTTTCGAATGTTTTCTTTTGGGGTTCTATTTAAGTTATTTGACCGGTTAGCTTTTGAGTTAGAGGTTGTGGTTTTTCCTGTTTTGGCTGGTTTTGAGTTAAGGTTTTAGTAAGCTTTCTTTGGTTATCTTTTCGTTGACCATTGTCCGATCGAAGAGGCTCCTCAAGAGGCCTAGCTCGACTCACGGATATGGTATTTTTTCCTTTCTGGGCCTTTGGTTACTTCTTATTTCTTAAGTTTCGAGGATGAAAGTTCTTTTAGTAGCGGATGTTGTAATGACCCTCCAGGTCATTTCTCAGTCTCCTTGCATTTTCTGCATTTCGAGTTTCCCCACAGCAGCTACATGTCATTTATGACTTGTCGAGACTGACGGTTCGGTGCCTGGGCCATTCATTTGATCGTTATGACCATTTCCATATTTTAGAATTCCAACTTGGGAAATCCTTGACTTTGGTCAACATTCTTGGTAAACGTGCTCAGAATCGAGTTTTGACAGTTCTGTTAGCTCCGTATCATGGACTTTGGTCTAGTAGGACCTTTGTTTGGGATCCGAGAGATTTTTAGTTTGGAATTCTCTCTCATTCTGTGTTTTCAAGCCAGTTTGGCTGGCAGGGTTGACTTTGGTCAACATTTGAAGAAGATTGCGTCGGATGGAAATTTTGTTAGTGTTGTTAGCTTCAGAAAGTTTACTTCAGGCTAGGGGGACCTTTGGTTCGGGTCCCGGGGCTTCCAGACTTATTTTAGGGTATTGATATCCGAGTTAGTTTTGGGCACGGGGCCCACTTTTCCTTAAAATGATCTCCGTTTGTAAAAATCATTGATTTTGTTGAGTCCGGAATGTCGTTTCCACTCTAATAGCATATTTAGTTCTTGAGTATCGGGTTCCGATTGTGCCCGGAATGCCCCGTGAAGTTTTTAGCACTGCTGGTTTTCTGTTGCTGGTATGGCCGAAGTTGTTCATCGCGATCTCGAAGAAAAACCCTCGCGATCTCGATGAGTTGGCCAGTTTGTTCATCGCGATCTCGAAGGTTTTCTTTGCGATAGCAATGATATATACCTTCTCCTTCGTTTTCTTCACCAAAAATCTGTTTCTTCCATTGTTCTTGAGCTCCAAGCTCCCAATTTTTATATGGGCTTATTCCAAGGTCTTGGGTGATTATTTTACGGTCCGTGATCGATTTCTCGCCTTCAATTCGTAAGTTCTAACCTTTAAATTCCATAAATTCTTCTCTTTAATTCTAGTTTGTTCTTGGGTTGTTGGGACTATTTTGACCGCTTCCTATGGTCTGTTTCCGCTCAAATTTTGAGCATCTGCTCCCGGGATGGTAAGGAACACGTGTGTGCTTTTTGTTTCCAGTTTTGGGTTACAGGGCCTACAGGCCCATTTGTGGCCCGAATTTCGATCCGACTAAATTATTAGCAATCACCATTAGCTTCATATTGACGTGTAGAATATTGTTATGATAGTGTGGCTGCTTGCATATACTTCTCGGGGGTGATAGGCTCCGGTCTTGTGGATTAGATAGTGCACGCGTTCTTGGATTTTCCGGTAGGTTATGGTTTACTATTTTTCTAGACTTTGCTTGTATGAAGTATGAATATAATAACTTGCTAATGGTTGGTGGGATCTTGTGGTTTGGATTCGGTTATGACTAGGCTTATTGATCCTTATAAGTGATTTAGGTGCTCTAGAGTAAGATTTTGGCTAGAAATCCTTAGTATAGGCGGTAGCTTTCCATAAGACCGGGCGTAGGCGGTGGAATATCCTTGGTATTAGGGTCAGATGCCTTAGTTTAGTTTATACTGCTTGTGGTTGAGATCATTATATTAGGGAGCGATAGCCTAGAATTAGATAAAGGATTGGGATAGAGTAGATGTTATCGTTGCTTTGTTATTATTATTATTATTATTATTGCTGGTTTGGTGTTCTATTTATCATGTAATTGTGGGCCCAAGGTCATGGAGATGGGACTGGCAGGAGCCAGGTCAGTATGGTTGTGCTTTGCTTAAGTTTCTTTTGTCGTTAGGTTTATGCTTAGTTTCGGATAGTGGTTTTCCTTAGGCGGGTTCCTTGGGGGTTGGTAGATAGTGTAGTGTTCCCTTTTAGTATTTGTATTAGAATAGTCGGCCTTAGCATCTGATGGGTATAGTTCATGGTAGGGTAGTTTCTTACTTGGTTTTCTGGTTGTTCTTATCGTATTATATCCTTATGGTTGGCTTGGTATGCGGATTTGTGGGCATGAGGCCATGGTGTAGGGCTGGCTGGAGTCCAGATTAGTACGATATTATTTTTAAGGGTGAAATGCCCTATCTTGGTTTAGCTACGTGCATATTATGCATACATACATACATTTGAATTGATTCGTGTTCAACTATTTTTCACATATGGTTGGGTTATGATATGGATTAATGGTAGTTGAATGGTATGAAAAGACAGGAATCGATTGGCTCGGTGGTTTAATAAGAAACTCTTCTTTTAACAAATGATTTTTGAACTAAGGAAAGATTTCACTGATTTAAGCTGATTTCTAACGTTTAAAACCCAAAATACTTCCTTTTCAAATGAATGAAGATCCAAGGAGAGTGCCTCACTTTTATCACTATGTTTCGATTAATAAAGAGGGGAAAACAGTTTCTTTTCTATAAACTTGTGCAGTTAAGGAGAAATTGTACATCACTGTTTTACCAACTTTGAGATGGGAAGATACTTCTGTTTTGTGCACTTGGTTTGAGAGACGATTTGAACCTTGCTTTCCATTGGTTATGGAATTATATTGATAAGCTCTGGCGGCCTCCTTTGTATATATACGGGGTTTTACTTGGTGAAATTGTTATATTGGTAAGCTCCGGTGGACCATGAGAATACTCTGGGTTTTAGTGATTATACGTGGATATTATGGAATTGATTGTTATATTGATAAGCTCCGGCGGCCTGAAGGGACATTCCAGGTATTACGGTACGATATTGGTTGGTAAGCCCCGGCGGCCCGTGAGGTGACTCAGGGTTCTCATTCATTATTGCATTGGCCATATTTCATTTCATTTCATTTCATCCATTCCATATCGCATTTTCATGGTATTCCTTGCGTATCTTTACTATCGGAATCTGTGTGTAGTTGGCTGTATTTATCGGGTGTATTTTCTGAACTCGAGAAGTCCGAATTGGTTGTTGTTGATTTATTGTTTATGCTTTTCATATTGCGGCGGTTTTTTTCCTTTTTTTTATTTAGGTTTTGATCATTATATTTTCTTCTGACTCATCTTTCTTACCCTTGGATTATATTTGCTTTTTGTTATATTTATATCTTGTTTGATCTCAGTCGGCTGATGATGCCTACTGGGTACCGCATATTTTGGTACTCATACTACACTTCTGCATCTTTTTGTTGATGCAGATCCTAGTACGGGTTATCGGCGTTGATTTGCTGTCCTCGTGCAGAGTTGCTGACTGGAGACATTGGGTGAGCTCTTGGCGATCGGAGTTAATCCATCTCCCTCTACTTTTGGACTAGTCTCCTAATGTCCCTTCAGAGATTGTCTATATTTTGTTGTATCTATCTAGAACATCTAGGTTGTAGTAGCACTTGTACCGACTGACACCAGGTCTTGGGGGATTCTTGTGTATTTTATTCGCTCCCCTTCCCCTTTCACTTATGTTGGTTTATCTTGTCTTCCACTATTTATTGTCATTTTCTCCACTTTTGGGTTCTTTCTGGAGTTAGCCTATTTCTTGTAGTTCCGGGCTATGAGTCAGCTTACCTACTGGTGAGTTATAGTAGGTGCCATCACGACTTGTATTTTCGGGTCATGACAGATTTCAGTGCTCTTCTTTTGCTCCATGTATAAATCTGCCAGCTTCCGAATCCAAAGGGCTTGATTCATAGTTGATGCAGCTGCAATGTACTCTGCTTCAGCTGTAGAGTGAGCCGCAATATCTTGCTTCTTTAAACACTAAGAGAATATTTCAGAACCAAAACTAAAACAGTAACCTGAGGTGCTTCTCATATCATCTAAGCTACCAGCCCAATCACTATCAGAAAATCCATGAAATTGAAAATCTGATGCCTTTTTGAACATTATGCCAAAATTAATAGTACCTTTAACATATCTAATCACATGTTTAGCTGCTTGAAAATGAATTTCACTAGCACAATGCATATATCTTGAAAGTAAACTCACATTATAAACAATATCTGGCCTTGTTGCAGTCAAGTACATTAGGCAGCCAATCAGACTCCTATAAAGTCCTTCATCAACCTTTTCCGCTCCATATTTCTTGCAAAACTTCTCCTTTTGATTCATAGGAGTCGTTGTAGACTTGCAATCTTCCATTTTGAACTTTTTGATAATTTCCTTAGCATATTTTTGCTGGCATATGAAGATCTCATGGCGTTTTTGCTGAACTTCCATTTCAAGGAAGTAGAACATTGCACCAAGGTCTGTCATCTCAAAAACATCCATTATTTCAGTCTTGAACAGATTGATCAAGTTCAAATTGCTACCTTTAACTAGCAAGTCATCTACATACAAAGAGACAATGGTTAAATCAAAATCTTCTTTCCTAATATAGAGCGTAGACTCACTGAGACTTTTTTGAAAGCCTAAGGTAAGAAAATGAGCATCAATTCTGCTATACCAAGCTCTAGGATCTTGTTTCAAACCATACAATGCCTTCTTTAGCAGATACACTTTGTCTTCTTTTCCTTTGAGAGAAAAACCTTCAAGTTGTTCTATAAAGATTTCTTCTTCAAGGTAGCCATTTAGGAAAGCTGATTTCACATCAAGTTGGTGGATCTTCCATCCCTGTTGAGCTGCTAAGGCTAACAAAATTCTTATCATATCCAAACGGGCTACAAGAGCAAGAGTTTCTGAAAAATCTACTCCAAACATTTGTGCGTACCCTTTTGCAACCAGCCTAGCCTTAAACTTGCTTATAGAACCATCAGGATTGAGCTTAGTTCTATAAGCCCACTTGACTCCAATAGCCTTCTTATGCGATGGCTTGTCAACCAACTCCCATGTGTTGTTCTTTTCTATCATTTTGAGCTCCTCCTGCATTTCAAATCTCCATTCCTCATTTTTAGCAGCTTCTATGAACCCTGCAGGTTCTAAAATTGCAACATTACACCTTTGATATATATCAGAAAGTGTTCTTGTGCCTCTAACAGGTATGTCATCAACATATTCATCTAGAAATTCTAGAATTTTTTATTTTTCATTATCTTCCCAGCTCCAGGTGTCATTCTCTACGAACTTGACGTTCCTGCTAACAATGAGTTTGTCATTTTAAAGTTGATAGATCCTGTAAGCTTTTGATAGACTGTTGTATCCTACAAAAATTTCAGGTTCAACCTTTTTATCCAGTTTATCTCTTTTCACTTGAGGTACATAAAAAAAAAGCAAAGACAACCAAATATTTTCAGATTGGTTAGCAAAGGTTTGTAAACCAAACCAAGCCTTAAATGGTGTCTTCTTTTGCAAGGCCTTAGTTGGCAATCTGTTTAGCAGAAATACTATTGTACTTGCAGCTTCAGCCCAAGATTTCTTTGGCAGCCCTTTCTCATGGAGCAAACACCTTGTCATCTCCATTAGCGTCCTATTTTTCTTTTCCACTACTCTATTTTGTTGAGGAGTATAGGGTGCCTCTAGATGATGCTCAATTCTTTCTTCATTACGAAACTTGTTGAATTTTTCTAAAGTATACTCGATTCCATTATCTGTTCTTATCACCTGAATTCTGCAACCACTTTGATTTTTCACAAAAGCCTTAAATTTCAAGAATACATCAGCGACCTCAGATTTAAAATTCAAAAAATAAATCCAACAATATCTGGTACAATCATCAATATAGTACTTACTACCCTTTAAAGATGGTGTTTTATGAGGTCCACCTATATCTGTGTGAACAAGTTGCAGCTTATGCTTGGCCCTCCATGATGAATTCTGAAAAGGAAGCCTTGTTTGCTTCCCGTATTGACAAGCTTCACAAGCAGGCAGATTTTTCTCAAGGCTTGGGAGACCTCCTTCCAGTTGATTTTCTTTCAGGAAGAGTATGGCATCATGATAAAAATGTCCGAGTCTTTTGTACCATAACTCTGAGTTATTTTCCAACTAGACAACTGTTGCTTGCTCCTCGTCCAACAGATTCAAGGCAAAACTTTTTTCTCTCATTTTGACCTTGAACATCTCCTTATTATCAGCATCCTTGATGACGCATTCTTTTTCTTCAAACAATACTTTGAAACCATTTTCAAGTAGCTTCCCAACACTTAAGAGGTTTTGATCAAGATCAGGAACAAAAAGAACATCAGTTATAAGTTTCAAACTTGTAAGGCTTTCAATTGCAACTGTTCATCTGCCTTTTGCATCAAGATATTCTCCATTTCAAATTCTGACTTTGTGATTAACAGATCTATCTAGATCTTTAAAGATCTCTTGATCTGAGGTCATATGATTTGTGCATCCGCTATCAATTAACCAACCTTTAGAATTGCTTTTGCTAGCAAAACAAGTTGCTATAAGCAATGGCTCTTCTTCATATTGATTTACAGCAGCCTTGGCTTCTTCTTGTTGTGATTGTGACTTGCATACCTTCTCCACATGGCCTATTTGACCATATTTGTTGCACTTGACATCTAGTCTCCACCAACATTTCTGCTAAGAGTCATTTGTCTTCTTGCAATGAGGGCAGGGTGGATGACTTCCTCCCTAATTGTTGTAATTATTGTCCGGCCTTGGCTTCTTGTTCTTTTTTCTTCCCTTGTATGACTCATTGTTCCGTGATTTAGCTTGAAAAGAACCTTTAATAGAACCTTCTTTCCTTATTATTCTCCTTTGCTTCAATGCCTGCAAAGCTTTAACAAGTTCTGCCAAGGTAATGCTTGACAGATCCTTAGAATTCTCTAATGAAGAGATTATGGCTTCATATTTCTCAGGAAGTGTAACAAGAATTTTTTTAACAATTCTTTCATCAGTGAAATCCTTACCAAATAATCTCACCTTGTTGGCCAAGTCGAGTAGATGATCTGCATAATCTTTTATAGTTTCAGATTCTTTCATTCTCTTCATTTCAAATTCTCAAATCAGATTCATCACTTGCATATTCTGCACTCTTTCATTTCCTTGGTATACCTTTTAGAGATACTCCCAAATTTCTGCAACAGACTTCATTTGCATAATTTTGATAAGAATTAAAAGGGAAACTGCAGAGAAAAGGTAAGCTTTGGCTTTGGCTTTGGCTTTGGCTTTCCTTGTCTTTTTCTCCTTGTGATTTTTCATTTGATTCATTATTGGATTATCTCCAAGAGGATTTACTTTGTAGTCCTCTTCTACTGCTTCCCAGAGATCCAGCGCTTGAAGATGAACCATCATTCTAATTGTTCAAGCTTGATAATTCTCACTATTGAAGACTGGTGGAGTTAAGAAGCTTGTTTCAGAATTCATTTTTCTCTAAAGTATTTAAGACAATAGTTCAAAGAATGGTTGTATATGGTTCACTCTTCTCACAGGTCCCTCAAGATGGCAATGCGCTCCGATACCAATTTTGTTGGAGAAAAAAATAGATAATGACAAAGAAAGAAAAGAACAGAGGAGTTGATTTTTAAGTGCATATCTTTATTGAAATAATGACTGTCATATATACAGGAATTCCTAACTGAAAAAGCTAAGAGAAAGGAGTAAAATAAGCTAACATTATCTCCAACTATAGCCTAAAAATAGCAACAAAAAATCAGATTTGCCACAACATTGCAGCCTTATTTATCTGAACTTACTTCTACTTTTAAGCTGTATTTGAATTAAAGCAACAACTGTAACTAATCTCTAGATTTTGAGGCACTACTTTCAACAATTCCAAAATGAAGTGAATGACTTGCGGTGAGACACTTTAAATTACCGTGAAGCATACAATTCAACCAAGACATCCTTTTATCTGAAGATAGTACCAAAACACTCGAGGGGATTGAGGAAATCTTGACATTAGTCCCTAAAAATAGAAGAACAAAAATGTCAGTGTTGCTTATTTGATATAATCCAGTAAGTTCACAAATGAATCAGTACACCACAAAATTTATCATATCTGATACTCATTCCTTCTCATTATTTGCAAATAAAATAGAATAAGAGATATCAAAGCATCCTAACAGATAAACCACAAGTTAGGTAGAATCAACAAATCTAGAAATATAATACTCTAAACTTAGCACAAGTTAAAATAAGTACATAGCATAGCGCAAGCTACCCCTTCTATGATTATGCAAAGTTCGACTATGTCCATCTCACTAATTAAAGTAAAGTTATCAGCAGTATAACACAGTGTTGAATATAAGATCAGACACAAAACCTTTTTTTCTGCAAATTCTTGCAATAAGTTATATGATAATTCATTTTCACGGTTGGTGAAGAAGTTGCATGATCAAATACAAAAAACTGTTATACCAAAATAATAGGGCTTTGCAATAGAAGAATGACCCCTCTTCTTGTAGAAAATAAACAAAAAGAAAGCATAAACAAAATCCTAAGTTCAACAGATGATTAGTTTTTTCACCTTCAAAGAAGCAAAAGAGAATAAGCATTGAAAGCTTTAGATATGAACTTCGCATCACAAAGGACCCAACATTCCATAAGATAAATGATATGACATCTTCCGCGCAATTGATGCATAAAAATGATGATACTAGACATATTCCCTTATGTTGAGTTATAGGGCACATAGTGAACCGTCAATTTTTGTACCATTAGATATGCCCAAGATAACTTTTTCGGTTCATCTACATTGTAACACCCCAGAATTTCCAAGCCCAGACTTAGCTCAGAAAACTAGAAGGAATAAATTTTTCAACTGTCAGCATAACTACGAGTCATTTCCATGAGCCGTGAAACAGTCCACGAGTCATGGAACAGTGTACGAGTCATGGACTGGACTCGTGGAACTAAGATCAGAGGACTGCTCCTCTGATGTTCATTCCACGACTTGAGTCTACAGATCGTAGAAGTTTCCACAGACTGTAGAACCTGTCCATGGAATCTTCCTTACAGATGGATCCCAAGAACCACGAGTGGGATCCATGACCTGTGGGAGTTTCCACGAGTCGTGAACCCAACTTGTGGGACCAGTTCCACTAGCCCAGTATTAAGTCCCCAGGGACCACGAGTGGGATCTATGACCCGTGGGAGTTTTCATGAGTCGTGAACCCAACTCGTGGAAGTCATTCCAGTAGCTCAACTTTCAGGACCAGGAAACCATGACAATGTTCCACGAGCCGTGGAACTTTCCACGAGCCATAGAACCTACCTGTGGAACCTGAGTCGCGAATTTCAGCAGCTTTTCTATTTATTTTCCAGGGGCATTCCAGACTTTTCCTACCTCTTTTAATGCTTAAGCTATGATGTTTTGACTACCCTATGCCTAGTTTAGTAGTCAAAAACTACCTACAACATTCATTCTCCTAAAATTATCAGACTTAGAAAGAAGAGAAACAAAAGAGGCGGCAATTTTCTCTCAAAGAACAAGCAGAGGTCTTCTTCAAGTTCAGCCCCAAAATCCCAAGGATTTCTCCGTAATTTCTTCACCAGGTATGTGGGATTTCACTAGTGGATTGCTTTCAAGTCACGACCCGATTTCTCAGTCATGATGGCACCTACAGCCCCAGTAGGCGAACTAATTCCCGTAGCCCAGGACAGTTAGTAATGGGCTACTATCTAACAAATAAGCGGAAGAATAGTTTAATAAGCAAAAGTAAGAAGGTAAGATGAGGAGAATAGATAACAGGAGTATATATATACATATGCGGAAACTAAACCAAACCCCAAGACCTGGTATCATAGTATAGAGCCAAAACTACATACCTGGAGTGCAAATGATCCCAAACAATATATACAGATGTCTCTGAATGGTAGTAGAGTACATGAAGCAAAAGATAAACTAAAGCTAAGCTCCGATCGCCAAGAGCTCACCCTCAGTCTGAAGTAATCCCCAACAGATCTCCAAGAACGAATCACAGCGATCTAACGGCGATGGCCCACGCTAGGATCTGCACCAAACGATGCAGGGGGTAGGGTGAGCACCAAATGCGAAGCATAAGGTACCCAGTAGGTATCATAGGCCGACTGGGCACATATAAGATAAAAGCGTAATAACAGACAGAACAGAAGCAAGTAGTCACAGAAATCAACGAAAGGTACTCAGGAACTAGCCCAGAGGAAAATCAACAGAACCACATGTGAGGCCAGTAAGCAGAATATACACACTATAGGCACAGGTGAAAGTAAAAAATAACGCACCTGGGGTTCTTGCAATATCAGTGTATACATAATAAGTTTACGAAATGGATGGTATACCGGTAACCTCAAGTATAAGAAGAGGGAAAGAGTAATGATAGACATGCTCAGAGACATGAATCAAACTCAACTAATCATATCAATCTCAAATCCAGAAGCTAACAGTCTAGAAGCAACCAATCCCATACTTAACTGTAACAGGGAACAATTCTGTAAGTAAATAGCAAGAGTCTACCTACAGTCCCCCGGCCGCCCATATAACCGAGGAACACAAACAAGTGAAAACAAACCCTCCGGCATCCCATACTACCGGAGCGTACAATCAACAAACAACAAACAAGGGTGGAGCCTCAAACAATGAATGATATGATGCATGAAGATCTCAAGTGAAATGGTATCTCTGTATGTACCTCCTCCGGTGCCGATCCGGCCCAGCAGGTAGGTTCCATGGAAGGACACTGCCCGTATACCTCTACTCCACCGTATACCCTTTCTCTGGCACACGCAGCCCGCAGCCCCAGGCCCGGATGGCAAGGTCCATGGAGGTCCCTGACCCCATACTAAAACTCAGTACCAAAACATGTCATCCGGAAGCAAGTCCGGGTTCAATATAGAGACCTAGTCTCGAATATGCATGCTCAGACCCTGTCCAGGTTTAAAGTAGTAAGAAAATATCTCAAAAACCCCTCCAAGGGTGCCCGGGCATAACCGGGTCTAAACAGTAGAAAGTCATCTCAGGTGCTCGGTCCGACCGAGGCTAAAAATCATCTCAAGTAGCAAGAACACTCAACTAGCACCCCGGCCCTGCCGAGTCTAGCGTTAATAGTAAAACTGGTGTTTTAAAACATAATTTTACTTTCTTTTACCCAGGAATATTCACAAGTTAAATCAAACCATTTCCAAATCACTTCCATCAAAAACAGGCCCCCAGGGCCATGCAAGGTTTAGAAAATAGTGCCAGTAGGCCCGAAGCCAAATCGTAGTAAAACATGGATAAAACCTTTTTAAATGCATGGAAATGGTATGATCAAACACAATAGCTGTCCAGCAGCTCACAATCAACCTATTGACCCTGCACAGGCCCACAGCTACTCAGCAAGCATAACCAGCCTAGAAGGATAATTTTATGCCCGGGACTCGAGGACATTCCCAAAATCCCACCTTCTATGTTCCAGAGTCAACAAGGTCTCACAGGACCACAAGGGTAAGTAAAATATATCGGCAAGTACTACAAGCAACGGAGGAACAAAAGTAGGCGGACATGAATAAAGCGGTCGAGGTCTGTGGTACCAACCTAATAAACCAACCCAAGGATGCCCATTAATACAATTTTAGCCTATATATGCGGAGTCTAGGGAAAATAAACCGTAACCTACTTGTCATCCGATGACAAGCTTGAACTTCTCCAAAAAAAAAGCTTTGAAACGAAATCACACTTGAACTCAGACTTGAATAACTTGACGTAGATAATTGATTTCCTTTTCGAAATTAAACACAACGTCAAAATATATCTTGTTCCACCTAATTCTCTCCGTATACATATGTAGAAGGTAACCTTTGTTGCTGCAACGTCTCTTTCTAAATATAGAAATGGAAGGGACTTAATAGAGTTGGTAAAATGAGAAGATATCTACTATATAATATAGATATATATATATATATTTGGAGATATTAGTGGAATGCCTAGTGGCATTATGCACCATTGTGTCCACTTTCCACAACTCCACGTGGAGTTTGGTGTCAACCCAAAGTATTTTATCCCGTTATATATATATACTCGGGTATTGCATAAATTCGTGGTAAAATATATATAGCTTTTTAAATATATCTTAATTCATAGAAAATTATTTCAAACAAAACCTACTATATTATAATAATAATTTTTAACATAACTAAATTTACTATCTCCGTTAAAATAATACAATGTATAAAAACCTTATAAAATAAATACATATACAATTATATCGTAACAAAAATATTTTTTATAAACCTTTAAAATATTTTGAAAAGGTAATAATAATATAATTTTCTACCACATTCGACTTTTAAATTAAATATTTTCAAGTACGCACGATTTCGATACTCAAGAACTCTCTTGGAACCCTCCCTTATGTTTTCTCACTGTTTCAGAACTGAAATGGTGTTTTAAAACGTGAAGTTGAGGCTTTAAATCGAATTTGACCCGACCCGGTTCGCGACCCAGTTTCTGCCAGACAGTCCGCGGTAAAACAGTCGTAACTTTTTACTCTGAGATCAGTTGGACGTGACGTTTTGTGCGTTGGAAATTAGACTCGTAGACCTTCGATTTGGTATTTCGGGAGACTTCTAACTCTTTATATATTGAGATAAACGCTCTGAGACATTTTAACCAAAGTTCAGAAAATTTATTAAAGAAGCTTACGATAACTTTTGCCGACTTGCTTGACTTCAAAACTTATCATACGACCAAACAAATGGACCCGGCATCGAAATACCGGCCCCGACAAGCCTTAAATAGCTTAGGACCGCTACAAACAAGCTCTAACGGTACAAGGAAAACGTATACATGGAAATAACCGGAAAGGTCATTACATCATCCACTACTAAAAAGGACTTTCGTCCTCGAAAGTCAAGGTCAAGAGGGTACCTGAAGGCTCAAACATCTACGGATACTGAGCCCACATATCTCTCTCGGTCTCCCAGGTAGCCTCCTCGACTAGACGGTGCCTCCACTGAACCTTAACAATCGGGATCTCTCGAGACCTCAATCTCCTGACATCTCTGGCCAAAATAGTTGTCGGCTCCTCAACAAAGGCTAAACCCTCACCCAACTGAACTGAATCCCACTGTAACACATGAGACTCATCTGGGACATACCGACGCAACATCGAAACATGAAATACAGGATGTATAGCTGAAAACATCGGAGGCAAGGCTAGCTGATAGGCAACACTACCAACCCTCTGAAGAATCTCAAACGACCCAATGTACCTGGGGCTAAGCTTGCCCCGCCTACCAAATCTTATCACGCCCTTCATGGGCGATACACGGAGAAACACCAAGTCACCGACACTAAACTCCAAGGCACGACGCCTACGATTAGCATGACTCTTCTGCCTACTCTGAGCTGCCCGAAGTCTGTCCTGAATCGCTCGGACCTGATCTAAGGAATCTCAAAGCAAATCTGTGCTCTGTAGCCTAGAACTAAAACCATCAAACTAACCTACCGGTGATCTGCAATGCCTTCCATACAAAGCCTCAAAAGGTTCCATGCCGATACTCGAATGGAAGCTGTTATTATAAGCAAACTCTGCCAAGGGAACAAACTGATCCCAAGAACCTTCAAAGCCAAGAACACAGGCCCGAAGCATATCCTCCAAAATCTGAATGGTCCTCTCAGACTGTCCATCTGTCTGAGGGTGGAAAGCGGTACTAAGGTGAACCTCTGTACCCAAATCTCGCTGAATTGCCCTCCAGAACTGAGATGTGAACTGAGTGCCGCGGTCTGAAATAATAGAAGCTGGGACCCCATGCAACCGAACAATCTCACGAAGGTAGATCTGAGCTAACCTCTCTGCACCATAAGAAGTATGAACTGGCAAGAAATGTGCTGACTTAGTCATCCTATCAATAATCACCCATATGGAATCAAACCCATGAGAAGTACGAGGCAAACCAACAACAAAGTCCATAGTAATCCCTTCCCACTTCCACTCAGGAATGGGAAGTCGCTGCATCAAACCACCAGGTCTCATGTGCTCGAACTTAACCTGCTGACAGTTCAAGCACCGAGATACAAACTCCACTATATCCCGCTTCATACCACTCCACCAGTAAAGCTGTCTCAAGTCTCTATACATCTTTGCTGTGCCAGGGTGAATGGAGTATCTAGAACAATGTGCCTCATGAAGTATCAACTGAATCAAATCACTAATCCTCGGAACACAAAGGCGACTATCAAACCTCAGAACCCCATCCGAATCTAGAGTAACCCGACTGGTCTCACCCTGAACAACCCGATCACGAAGGTCACACAACTGCTGATTCTCAAACTGACTGCTCTGAATCTGATCAATCAAAGTAGAATGAACCTCAACACTGGCGAGAACTCTGCTAGGATCCGACAAGTAAAGCCTAACCAAATTGTTAGCCAAGGACTGGATATCCAAGGCCAATGGTCGCTCTGAAACTGAAAGAGAAGCTAGGCTACGCATACTCACTGCCTTCCGGCTCAAGGCATCCGCTACCACGTTTGCCTTCCCCGGATGATACAAAATAGTGAAGTCATAGTCCTTCAGTAACTCGACCCATCTCCTCTGTCTCGAGTTCAACTCTCGCTGACTCGTGATATACTGGAAACTACGGTGATCAGTGAAGATCTCACAGTGAACTCCATATAGGTAATGCCTCCAGATCTTGAGCGCGAAAACTACCGCTGCCAACTCTAAGTCATGAGTGGGGTAGTTGCGCTCGTGAACCTTCTGCTGCCTCGACGCATATGCTATTACTCAACCCTGCTGCATCAACACACAACCAAGACCAACCCCAGAAGCATCACAGTACACGGAGAAGCTCTGACCCTCAACCGGCAAAGTCAAAACTGGATCTGAAGTCAATAAGGCCTTAAGCCTCTGGAAGCTATCCTCACACTGATCCGACCACTGAAATGGGACATCCTTCCTAGTCAGCATAGTCAAGGGTGCTGCTATGGAAGAAAATCCCTCAACGAACCGTCTGTAGTAACCTGCTAACCCAATAAAGCTGCGAACCTCAGTAACAGTAGTAGGTCTAGGCCACTCACAAACCGCTGAAATCTTACCCGGATCAACCCTAATCCCATCATTAGACACCACGTGCCCTAGAAATGCAACTGACTCAAGCCAAAATTCGCACTTTGAGAACTTGGCATAAAGCCAATGATCTCTCAAAGTCTGGAGTATAACCCTCAAGTGCTGCTCATGCTCATCTCTATTATGCGAGAATACTAAGATGTCGTCTATAAAAACTATCACAAATGAGTCCAAATACGGGCCAAGAACCATGTGCATCAAGTTCATAAAGGCTGCGGAGGCATTAGTCAACCCAAAAGACATCACCAGGAACTCATAATGACCATAACGTGTCCTGAATGCTGTCTTAGGGATGTCCTCCGCCCTAATCCTCAACTGATGGTAGCCAGACCTCAAATCAATCTTCGAAAACATGACTGAACCCTGAAGCTGGTCAAACAAATCATCAATCCTCGGCATCGGATACCTATTCTTTACTGTCACCCTATTCAGCTGCCGATAATCAATACACATGTGCATCGACCCATCCTTCTTCTTCACGAAGAGAACAGGAGCACCCCACGGTGACACACTAGGTCTAATAAACCCCTTAGATAACAGATCCTGGAGCTGCTCCTTAAGCTCCCTCAACTCAGCAGGAGCCATACGGTAAGGAGAAATAGAAATGGGCCTAGTGCCCGACTCTAGCTCAATAGCGAAATCAATATCTCTCTCAGGTGGAAGGCCTGGCAGGTCAGTAGGAAACACATCAAGGAAGTCTCTAACCACAGGAACAAACTCAGGAGAAGTAGGGTCAACACTAACATTTCGGACTTATGCTAGATAAGCTAAACACCCAGGGGAAATCAACTTCCTAGCTCGAAGACAAGAGATGATCCCAGATGGTGCATGGCTAACAGAACCCTGCCACACAATCGGGGATACACCGGGCACAGCTATGGTAATGGTCTTGGCATAACAATCCAAAACCACACGGTGAGGGGATAACCAGTCCATGCGCAGTATCACATCAAAATCTAGCATATCAAGAATCATAAAATCACCCCAAGTCTCTGAATTACCAATAGATAGCATACAAGATCTCACAATCCGATCCACTACTAAAGAATCTCCTACTGGGGTCGAAATAGAAACAGGAACAGATAATGGCTCACTAGCCAACCCCAAACAAGGCACAAAGTAGGCAGATACATATGAACAAGTGGATCCAGGTTCAAATAAAGCCATAGCAGACTGATGGCACACAGAAATCGTACCTTTAATCACAACATCTGAGGCCGCTACCTCTGGTCTCCTAGGGATCGCATAAAACTGACGACGACCTCCACTTGCCCGACCGCCATCCCTACCACCTGCTCTGTCGCGCGGAGCACCACCTCTACCCTGATGACCACCCCCTCTAGCCGGGGGCTGAACTGCTCGTAAAGGCTCGGCCAACTGAACTGTACCATGCTGAGGGCAATCTCTAGCAAAATGACCAATCACGCCATAAGTAAAAAAGCCCCTGGCGACCTACTCGATCGAGATGAACCAGCAGATCCCATATAACCACCACGGCCTGATGCCCTAGAAACTGTACCCCTCGAAGACTGGCCGCCATAGCCCTGATGGCTGCTCTGACCCTGCTCGAACTGGGTACTACCGAAAGTCTGAAGGGAAGCCTGAACCGGTCGGCTGGACTGACCCTGGTGCTGCTGTGGCTGATAACCCCGGCTCCACTAGCCAGGACCTCTACCACCATCTCTGGAACCACTATAGACACCCTGATGTCGAGGCCTCTTATCTCTGGACCCCTGATCTTGTCGCTGTAAGTCCTCCACAGTGCGGGCATAGTCTATGATAGCCTGAAATGACCGACCACTGGCGATCAATATCTCAGCTGGCTGCCTGATCTCTAGCCTCAAACCCCATACAAATCTGCGAATCCTATCTTCCTCGGTAGGAATGATCATAGCTCCGAACGGTGCTAGCTGATGAAAATGGGTCTCACACTCTGAGACAGTCATAGACCCCTGCATAAGGTGAGTAAACTGCTCCCTGCGATGCTCACGATCACTCTGAGGTAGGAACTTGGCCATAAAGGCCTCATAAAACTCAGACCAGGTCAAAGGAGGTGACGATGGTGGTCTACAAGCAGCATGAGCCCTCCACCATAACTTCGCTGGGCCCTCTAACTGATAGGTAGTATAACCAACCCCGTGAGTCTCCAACAAACCCAAATAATGCAACATCTCCTCACATGTAGTAATAAAGTCATGTGGATCCTGTCCAGAAGTACCAGCAAACCTCGGAGGTGCTAACCTCAAAAACCTACCCAACGTCTTCTGCTCTGACTCTGTCATAGCTGGGCGAGGAGCAAGAAGATGTGCAACAGATGGAATCGGAATGACCTCCGCACGGGGAGCCATAGTAGCAGGCTGCGCTCCTGAGCTCTGTGCACCCAGGGCTGCCCCCTGAGCGGATGTCTGCGCTCCCTCAGAAGGCCGCTCTCCAATCACACCCAAAAGCTGTAATAGTAATCCCCGAATATCTGGAGACTGAGCTGCGGCTGGAGCTGGCATAGAAGTGGGCACTGGGGCTGGTACTGGAGCTGGTGCTGGAGCTGGTGCTGGAGCTGGTACTGATGCTGGTGGTACCTGGGCTGCCCCCTGATCCACATGCTGCTCGGGCTCTATCTCAACTCTAGCAGCTCTAGCAGGTGCCACTGCTCGAGGGCGTCCTCGACCCCTAGCTGGAGTGGGAGGCTCATCTCTACATGATGTCGATGATCTAGTACGAACCATCTGCGGAAGAATGAAGTAGAACAAATGAGATTTCCAGAAACTTCAAGGGTTCTACGCACGACATAGAAGCAATGAAAGAGTCAAATTTCCTAAAATATCACTGTAGCCTCCCAAAGATTGAATACGGACGTCTCCGCCCCGATCCGCAGGACTCTGCTAGATATTGGCTCCTATACCGATGACACCGGTGAACCTAAGGCTCTGATACCAAGTTGTCACGACCCGATTTCTCGGTCATGATGGCACCTACAGCCCCCCAGTAGGCGAACCAATTCCCGTAGCCCAAGACAGTTAGTAATGGGCTACTATCTAACAAATAAGCAGAAGAATAGTTTAATAAGCAAAAGTAAGAGAGTAAGATGAGGAGAATAGATAACAGGAGTATATATATACATATGTGGAAACTAAACCAAACCCCAAGACCTGGTATCATAGTATAGAGCCAAAACTACATACATGGAGTGCAAACGATCCAAAACAATATATACAGATGTCTCTGAATGGTATAGAGTACATGAAGCAAAAGATAAACTAAAGCTAAGCTCCGATCGCCAAGAGCTCACCCTCAGTCTGAAGTAATCCCCAACAGATCTCCAAGCACGAATCACAGCGATCTAACGGCAATGGCCCACGCTAGGATCTGCACCAAACGATGCAGGGGGTAGGGTGAGCACCAAATGTGAAGCATAAGGTACCCAGTAGGTATCATAGGCCAACTGGGCACATATAAGATAAAAGCGTAATAACAGACAGAACAAAAGCAAGTAGTCACAGAAATCAACGAAAGGTACTCAGGAACTAGCCCAGAGGGAAATCAACAGAACCACATATGAGGCCAGTAAGCAGAATATACACACCCATAGACACAGGTGAAAGTAAGAAATAACGCACCTGGGGTCCTTGCAATAACAGTGTATACATAATAAGTTTACGAAATGGACGGTATACCGGTAACCTCAAGTATAAGAAGAGGGAAAGAGTAAGGATAGACATGCTCAGAGACATGAATCAAACTCAACTAATCATATCAATCTCAAATCCAGAAGCTAACAGTCTAGCAGCAACCAATTCCATACTTAACCGTAACAGGGAACAATTCTGTAAGTAAATAGCAAGAGTCTACCTACAGTCCCCCGGCCGCCCATACAACCGAGGAACACAAACAAGTGAAAACAAAACCCTCCGGCATCCCATACTACCGGAGCGTACAATCAACAAACAACAAACAAGGGTGGAGCCTCAAACAATGAATGATATGATGCATGAAGATCTCAAGTGAAATGGTATCTCTGTATATACCTCCTCTGGTGCCGATCCGGCCCAGCAGGTAGGTTCCATGGAAGGACACTGCCCGTATACCTCTACTCCACCGTATACCCTTCCTTTGGCACACGCAGCCCGCAGCCCCAGGCCCGGATGGCAAGGTCCATGGAGGTCCCTGACCCCATACTAAAACTCAGTACCAAAACATGTCATCCGGAAGCAAGTCCGGGTTCAAGATAGAGACCCAGTCTCGAATATGCATGCCCAGACCCTGTCCAGGACTAAAGTAGTAAGAAAATATCTCAAAAACCCCTCCAAGGGTGCCCGGGCATAACCGGGTCTAAACAGTAGAAAGTCATCTCAGGTGCTCGATCCGACCGAGGCTAAAAATCATCTCAAGTAGCAAGAACACTCAACTAGCACCCCGGCCCTGCCGAGTCTAGCGTTAATAGTAAAACTAGTGTTTTAAAACATAATTTTACTTTGTTTTACCCAGGAATATTCACAAGTTAAATCAAACCATTTCCAAATCACTTTCATCAAAAACAAGCCCCCGGGGCCATGCAAGGTTTAGCAAATAGTGCCAGTAGGCCCGAAGCCAAACCGTAGTAAAACATGGATAAAACCTTTTTAAATGCATGGAAATGGTATGATCAAACACAATAGCTCAGCTCACAATCAACCTATCGACCCTGCACAGGCCTACAGCTACTCAGCAAGCATAACCAGCCTAGAAGGATAATTTTATGCCCGGGACTCGCGGACATTCCCAAAATCCCACCTTCTATGTTCCAGAGTCAACAAGGTCTCACAGGACCACAAGGGTAAATAAAATATATCGGCAAGTACTACAAGCAACGGAGGAACAAAAGTAGGCGGACATGAATAAAGCGGTCGAGGTCTGTGGTACCAACCTAACAAACCAATCCAAGGATGCCCATTAATACAATTTTAGCCTATATATGCGGAGTCTAGGGAAAATAAACCGTAACCTACCTGTCGTCCGATGACAAGCTTGAACTTCTCCAAAAAAAGCTCCGAAACGAAATCACACTCGAACTCGGACTTGAATAACTTGACGTAGATAATTGATTTCCTTTTCGAAATTAAACACAACGTCAAAATATATCTAGTTCCACCTAATTCTCTCTGTATACGTATGTAGAAGGTAACCTTTGTTGCTGCAACGTCTCTTTCTAAATATAGAAATGGAAGGGACTTAATAGAGTTGGTAAAATGAGAAGATATCTACTATATAATATAGATATATATATATTTGGAGATATTAGTGGAATGCCTAGTGGCATTATGCACCATTGTGTGCACTTTCCACAACTCCACATGGAGTTTGGTGTCAACCCAAAGTATTTTATCCTGTTATATATATACTCGGGTATTGCTTGTGGTAATATATATATAGCTTTTTAAATATATCATAATTCATAGAAAATTATTTCAAACAAAACCTACTATATTATAATAATAATTTTTAATATAACTAAATTTACTATCTCCGTTAAAATAATACAATGTATAAAAATCTTATAAAATAAATACATATACAATTATATCGTAACAAAAATATTTTTCATAAACCTTTAAAATATTTTGAAAAGGTAATAATAATATAATTTTCTACCACATCCAACTTTTAAATTAAATATTTTCAAGTACGCATGATTTCGATACTCAAGAACTCTCTTGGAACCCTCCCTTATGTTTTCTCACTGTTTCAGAACTGAAATGGCATTTTAAAACGTGAAGTTGAGGCTTTAAATCGATTTTGACCCGACCCGGTTCGCGACTCGGTTCGCGACCCGGTTTCTGCCAGACAGTCCGCGGTAAAACAGTCGTAACTTTTTACTCCAAGATCAGTTGGACGTGAGGTTTTATGCGTTGGAAACTAGACTCATAGACCTTTGATTTGGTATTTTGGGGGACTTCTAACTCTTTATATATTGAGATAAAAGCTCTGAGACATTTTACCCAAAGTTCAGAAAATTTATCAAAGAAGCTTACGATAACTTTTGCCGACTTGCTTGACTTCAAAACTTATCATACGACCAAACAAATGGACCCGGCATCGAAATACCGGCCCCAACAAGCCTTAAATGGCTTGAGGCCGCTACAAACAAGCTCTAACGGTACAAGGAAAATGTATACGTGAAAATGACCGGAAAGGTCATTACATTTCACCCATTAAGTCCCTAGAATTCAGTCAGTTCTTCAATTTTTCCATGAATTGTTCAGACCTAGGGTTCCTAAATCTTAGGGATTCATTATAATTCAGCTGCTATAGTTTCTATGGTATTAACTACACATTTCTTGGAGATTTAGTATAGTTCATGTAAAAGACTCAGAAACCCTAGCTTGTGTTAATTTCAGAAATTCATGAATTATGCTTGTTAGGAAGATTAGTCATACAATCATGCTTCAGAATTCGAATGCCATATCCTTCAGTATATGTATGTTGCATTCTCAGTTGTTTATCAGTATTTGAGCTATCCATTATTACGGTTGCATTATTTCTTACATTCAGTTGAGAGTAGACTTAGTACCGAGTGGAAGAGGGGGTGAATGCTTAGCTGTCAGATTAGGCTGAGACCTTTAGTAGCAGTTCCCAAGTCCCAGAACTACGGCGCCACCGTAGGTCAGAAAGGGTTCAGCTGTTAGATTAGACTGGTTACCTTTGTCCCTTGTGGACATCAGTTTAGTGGATCCATGTCAGACTTGTTCGTACCCTTGGCAAGGTATGAACACCCTTCAATCTAGGGTTAAATATTGGCCCCATAGTTAGCTCAGCTTGGGGTATGTCGGTTAATAGTGTCTCCCACAGTCAGACTCATGTTGAATCGACCTTATATTTAGTTATTCAGTTCAGCATGTGATATACTCATGATATTTATTTGGTCATTGCATCTCAGCTTACTTCTCAGTTTATGCTTCAGTATATATATATTTCCATGTTCAGTTATTAAGTTGTTCAGCTTAGTCCATATCCCGTATGCTCGGTACATTCGAAGTACTGACGCATACTTTTGTGCTACATCATTTTATGATGTAGGTTCAGGTGCTCAGCATCCAGATCGCGCTTAGTCGACTTCCAGTCCGTACTCAGCAGCTTCAGTGGTGAGTCCTCATAGTTCGAGGATGATAGACATGCTTTACTTTTAGTATTTACTTTTCAGTTTCAGTCTTGTTAGAGTTAGCTGGGGGCATGTCCCAGCAACTCATATCATTAAGAGGCTTTCATACATAGACTAGATTCATCTTGAGTTGTTAGTATTGTTTTTAGACTTCATTATACTCTCTTATATATTTCATATATTCAGACATTTTGGGCTTTCCCCCACTTCAGATAATAAACCATTTTTAGCTTCCGCACAGTGCATGTTTTAATTGAAATTGTATAGATATGCCATGCCATGGGTTAAATTGGGATCACTTATGACACTAAGCACCATGTTGCGTCTAGGGAGTAGCCTCGGAGCGTGATATACAGTATATTATAAAGTCAAATATTAAATCTATAGTTTGAACAGTGTCGCAACCTATTCACAAGTCTGAAAATAAAACTGATCGTAATCCTTTAATGTTAACATTGTGGACAATGGCAAAACAGAAGAGCATATTTCAAATTTGAAAACATATGATTGGAACATGAAGGCTTTGACAACATCAACAACAACGTACTCAGTGACCGGCCCTCGAAGGTAGACTCTTACAGCATATTTTAGATAAGTTCAAGACACACCTTGCCCGTTGGAAAACAAAATTACTAACACCTGCAGGGCGTACTACTTTAATTCGCTCTACTTTAAATTCCCTCCCAAATCATATTATGCAAATGATCCACTTACCTTGGTATATAATCTCTTCTCTAGAGTGTTATGAGTGAAATTTCCTTGGGAAATCTCCATTGAGCTTAAAAGGTTACATTTAGTCAACTGAAAAGTTGTTAATACTCCAAAAAATGATGGAGGCCTGGGAATTCAATGCCTTAAGACTAAAAATAAGGCATTCTTAACATGTACATTTTGGGGATTCTTCAATTCTCAACAGAGCTTGTGGGCTTCTATTCTACGAGCAAATTACCTCTCTTCTGCAAATAGTACTTCATTCCCAAGTCTTCTACCTCTCGAACTTGGAGGGCACTCCAAAGAGGCTGGAACTACTGCCAACTAGGAGCAGTTTGGAAAAGTCTGAACCTTGGGCTAAGCCAGGATGCAAAATTAGTGACCTCATTCAAGGACCTCTAAACCATGACGAAACATGCTGCCTCTTTAGCCAGTCTTAGATCGAACAATTCATGGAACTTAACTTCTATTTCGTTTGATCTGCTGACTCACATACTTCACCTAATTAACTCCGCCTATTTTCCTATTTAAGGTATTTCTTAAAAAAAATAACACAAAATATATTCACTTTATTTGGAATTAATGAAGTGAGTGATGACAATAAAATATTCAACCAAAAAAATAATAAAATCGCATAGAATAAATATTGCATATTAATAAGTCATAATAAAAATAATCATAATTTAAAAGTATTAAGTCATGCTAAAATAAGTCTAATAAGTATCAACTATATGACTAAATATTAAACAGAAAAATAAATTAGTTTATGTATTTATGTAAAATTAAGGAATAAATATCTAACATGATTGTCATTTCTAGTGTTCGATTGAATAATCTTTTGTTAATATTCGTATTGATTTGGGCTTTATTTGAGTTACTAATATCTATGGGTTGTAAAAAGACTAATTGGACCATTTAAAATTCTAAGTTTAAGCTTGAAATAATATGTTGAAAGATAAAAACTATGAAAAAGTTGAAAAAATATTTATAAATTACATCACAATAAATATTTTTATGTATAAAATATTTTTAAAAATAGTATACATGTAATATCAGGTTGGTTCGATTCGGTTTGACTTTTTTAGTTAAAACCAAACCAAATCAATTATAGTCGGGTTTTTTTTTCAATACCAAACCAAATCAAACCAAACTACTAGTCGGGTTTTGTTTGCGGGTTGATTCGGTTTGCGGTTTGAATTTGTACATCCCTACTGGTGAATATGTGTCAAAATAATCAAGACCTTTCTTTTGTCTATAGCCTTTGACAACAAGTCTTGCCTTATATTTGTCAATAGTTCCATCAGCTTTCAATTTCCTTTTAAAGATCCATTTGGAACCTAAAGGTTTATTTCCAGGAGAAAGATCAACCAATTTCCAAGTGTGATTGCTTAGGATTGATTCTATCGCACTATTGACAGCTTCTTTCCAAAAAGTTGAGTCTCCGGAAGACGTAGCTTCTTTAAACATTTGAGGCTCATTTTCAAGAAGGAAAGTCACAAAATCTGATCCAAAGGAAGTAGATGTCCTTTGACGTTTACTACGTCCTGGATTCTATTCATCGGGAGTACTTTCCTTTGGTTCTTCCCGAGGTCGTTTAGTTCTTTCACTTGACGACTCACTATTCATTTTATACGAATAAATATTTTCAAAGAATTCAGCATTATCTGATTCTATTATCGTAGTATTATGAATATCGGGATGATCGGATTTGTGAACCAAAAATTGACATGCTTTGCTATTTGTAGCATATCCAATAAAAATACAATCCATAGTCTTTGGTCCTATCTTGACCCTCTTGGGTTTAGGAACTTGGACTTTGGCTAAGCACCCCCACACTTTGAAATATTTCAAGTTGGGTTTTCTTTCTTTTCATTTCTCATATGGAATAGATTGTGTTTTGTTGTGGGGTACTCTATTGAGTATTTTATTTGTTGTAAGAATAGCTTCCCCCCAAAAGCTTTGCGGTAAACCTGAACTTATTAATAAGGCATTCATTATTTTCTTCAATGTTCGATTTTTTTTTTCCGCAATTCCATTGGATTGAGGTGTATAGGGGGCAGTAGTTTGATGGATAATTTCATTTTCCAAACATATTGCTTCAAAAGAAGATTCATACTCTCCTCCCCTATCACTCCTCATCATTTTGATCTTTTTATTCAACTGATTTTCAACTTCAGTTTTGTATTGCCTAAATGCTTCAATTGCTTCATCCTTACTGTTAAGCAGGTAAACATAGAAATACCGAGTACAATCATCAATGAAGGTTATGAAATATCTTTTCCCACCACGAGATGGTATTGACTTCATATCACAAATATCTGTGCGAATTAAGTCTAAGGGATTGGAATTCCTTTCAACAGACTTATACAGATGTTTAACAAATTTTGATTCAACACAGATTTGACATTGTGATTTATTGCACTTAAACTTAGGCAATACTTTTAAACTAATCAGTTTTCTCAAGGTTTTATAGTTGACATGTCCTAAACGAACATGCCATAAATCATTTGACTCAATCAAGTAAGAAGAAACTGAACTCTTATTCATTTCAACACTCATTACATTGAGTTTAAAAAGGCCCTCAGTTAGGTAACCTTTTCCTACATATATTTCATTCTTACTAACTACAACTTTATCAAAAATAAAAACATACTTGAATTCGTTCTTAGTAAGAAGTGAAGTTGAGACCAAGTTCTTCCGCAAATCAGGAACATGAAGAACATTGTTGAGAGTCACGACCTTGCCGAATGTCATCTTCAAGCATATCTTGCATGTTCCTTCAACTTTTGCTGTAGCGGAGTTATCCATAAAGATGGTCTCATCGAGTCAAGTGGGAGTATAGGATGCAAGAAGATCCTTATTGGCACACACATGACAGGTGGCACCAGAATCTATCCACCATTCCCTTGGGTTGCCAACCAAGTTGCATTCAGAAAGCATGCACACAAGTCCTCCACTTGTTCAACCATGTTTGTTTGACCCTTGTTCTTGCCTTTCTTTGAAGCCCGACAATCTGAAGACTTATGACCAGCCTTGCCACAATTATAACAGTTGCCTTTAAACTTCTTCTTTGGCGGATTGTTCTTTGGTCCAGAAGGATTCTTTCTTTTCTTATTTGTTAGTGCTTCTTCAACAATATTTGCTCTCGATATTGCTGAACTTGCACGAGACTTCTTTTCTGTAGCCTTGTTGTCCTCTTCTTCTTAGACGAACAATCAAGTCTTCAAGAGTCATTTTCTTGTACTTATGCTTCAAGTAGTTCTTAAAGTCCCTCCATGAAGGAGGCAACTTTTCGATGAAGGCTGCTACTTGGAAAGCTTCATTTGTAATCATACCTTCAAAAGTAAAGTTACCGTTAGCCATATGTTCAAAATAACTAACAACGAAGGAATAAAAATTATTTATACCTTCCGCAAGGAGATCATGAATGATAACTTGCAATTTTTGAACTTGGGACATAACATTCTTGTTGTCAACCATTTTAAAGTCCAAGAACTTTGCAGCCACGAACTTTTTCAGTCCGGCATCCTCAATTTTGTATTTCTTCTCAAGAGTGTTCCACAACTCTTTTAAAGTTTTACAAATACTGAAGACGTTGTACAAGACATCCTCTAAGCCATTCAGAATGTAGTTCTTGCATAGGAAATCTGAATCTTTCCATGCTTCAGTAAACACAAACTTCTCTTTATCCAGAGTTCCTTCAGCCAACACAGGAACGTCCTCACTTATGAAGCATTGCAGGCTTAGAATTGTGAGATAGAAGAACATCTTCTACTGCCATCTCATAAAGTCGATGCCCAGAAATATTTCTGATTTTTCTGCCATAGCCATTGCAGGTGAAACATTCATATGACTTGATGATCCTATAGCTGTTACCGCAGGGGAAACACTATTTATAACAGAAACATTTTGATGTTCTATCTCATTCGTCATATTTTTTGTCACAAATTTGACAAAATAATTTAGTATTAGAATACTAACAATAAAGACTATCTCTTTATTCAAACTTATTTGTAGTTATTGATGAAGTTTTTATATCTTCGAATCGTTCAACCGAATGAACTCTAAGTTCTGATGAAGTTTTTATATTCTTCAAATCAGAATAAAGATTCAAACAAAGTAGAAAACCAAAAGGTTTTAATCTCCAGAAATCAAATACAGATTTACAATAATTTCATTAAGATTGTTATTTGGGTGATAAATAAAATTGGTATTTAAAACTAGAATTAGAAACAAGAAGAAGAGATAAAGAAGAAATCGAGCCCACTGAATACTGTCACGACCCAACCCATCGTTAGTGACACCCACCCAACCCCCGGATGATAGAACTAATAGAGTTAAACCCTTTGCCTAGACTAACAGCCTAAAACTAATACAAGCAAGTGCTGGTATCAGTACACCACCACTGTGTACTGGTACGATAATCAGCCAGTTTCCAAATAAACAATGTATAACAGTACAACAATATCAAGTATCAGGTATGAAAAACATGCATAAATAGCCACAGACAAACTTAGACTACCAGTCTCTACTCAGTCTGTTCCCGCATGAATCCACCACCTTACTCTAAGCCACAACTATACCATTAACTATACCTTTCTGTCTAGCCCAGACCCACCCTGGGATCCCCCTCTAGACTACACACATGTTCTTTGAATCAACCCGGCCTAAACCAAGACCAACACAATATCAATGAACAACCCGGCCTAAACCATGACCAACACAATGTTAATGAATAACCCGGCCTAAACCAAGACCAACACAACAGTTAACTAGAATTTCCCTGGACTCTCAAGGACCATCAAACCAATAATCACATATTAGTAAGCAACCCGGTCCACTCATGGAACCAATATCAATCAATGCAATACCATAATAACAATGCAATGATGCAACAAAAGTAAACCCATACCAGGCGTGGTACCCGTGCCAACCATTTGTTATACCCATACCAGGCGTGGTACCCGAGCCAACCGAATGTCAATAATCCACAGTCAAATGTATGAACACACAACTTGTAAAACCAACAAGCAAATATCATTCAATTCACAGACTGTAAAGGAAGGAACCTAGACATTCTACACAACTTTCCTAAGCAATGTAATTCATACAACCACTTAGACATGAGCACAAGATTATACAACATTCACAAGAATCGTAAGCCATCACCTACCTCGAATGATCCAAGCTCTATTCGATCCAAGCTTTCTCGTGTTCCGGATTTCTCTCTCGTTCTTGGTCAAAAAACAACACACAGTACATACAATTAACACACAAGGCCTGCACATTACCTGGATTATACTAAATCCCCAAACCCCAGGCCACCCATGATCATTCCACCCTTTTCCCGAGCTTTTCCACTGTTAATTCTCCTAGTTCTATCATTTTTACGGATAAAAATAGAGAATTTAACAACTTATGGTCATTTTAACATACTTTTATCAACACCCAAGAACGTACATGCTTGGAACCCCCTTCCTTCCCCGAATTATTCCATTCCTAGGTCATGTCAACCTTTCCCCAAATTCCCTCCCAGCAATTCTACCGTATAGGAAAGGTAATACAAAGATTGGGGAACGAAAACCTTACCTTTGGGAAGAATTTCGACGGAAAAAGGAAGAAAAACACCTGGAATCGCCTAGCCCTTCTCCCAAAATGAAATTGTGAAAAATTGAATATTTTAGGAACTGTTTCTGCATTATAATCCCGTCGGCCCGCTATAGCGGTCCCCGCTCCGCTATAGCGGTCCCTCTATAGCGGATGACTACCGCTACGACGGTATTAAGCAGCGTTGACCGCCCTTGACCACCGCTATAGCGGTAATTTCCACCGCAATAGCGGAGGTCGCTACCACGGACCATTGCGCTCGTCACTAGAAGAATATTCAGAAATCTCCCAGTTTTGGCCATTTTACAACACACTTGCTTTCCCCGACGACCCGAAACAACCCTTTCAGGTCAAATACGATTCTGAAAGTTCTACTTACCCAAATTGTATTCCAAAAAGTCCTCCGGACTCCTTTATGTCTTGGCTACGTGGAAAACTAGCTCAAAACATGACAAAAATACCAACCCTGACCCAGATTTCCCTAGAGTCTACCTCTCTCCAAAACTGGCCGAGGCTAGCCTAACCTAGAATTTCAAACTCCCAAACCCGGAGTTTTCTAACTCTAAAACTTAGCACGATTGGACTACCCGTAATGATGGACCCGATCATTAAAAATACACAGTATGTCCTTAGGGAAATTATTCCCCTCAAGCACCCGAGGTTGATGAAATATATCCTCCCAAGATAGAATGATTAACAACAATAAAATAGTGGTACCTCAAATCCTATTGCTCAGCTAACCACTCAACGGTAGTAAATAACACTTGAATTTAGAAGAAAAATATAGAAGTATACTTGTGTTTCTTATACTTAAAATGTACTCAAATTCGTGCTTCATATCTGAGGAAGAATCAGATATTTATAGTAAAAAAGTACTGCTTCAGAAAGGAAGCAAAGGTTCAGAAAAGTTGCACTGTTTCAGATACGATGGGACGATGTGTGGTTCGCATAAGAGGAAGTGCATGTCGCACGTCTGTCTCACATGAAACCAGTGAGTCTTCTAGAACAGGACGTGATGTGCAAAACGCACAAGCCATTGTGTGCATCGCATGTCTCTTCACATGTCATGAAATAGTAAGTCAAAAGGTTGTGTCTCTTCGACGTGCGACTCGTGTGCGTTTCACACAAGCCGAAGTGTGGCTCGCACATGAAGAAATATTATAGGTTAGACTTTTGGTTTAAATAATTAAGTTTAAATAAACCTTGTCCAAAAAGATAATCTCTCGACCGATCTTTTGACAAAGCTGAAGTTGAGCCGAGCCGACGACGACGACAACACGAGGCTTATCTTCTTCCCAACCCCTTTAATACCATGAGGAAGTGTTTCTCAATATAAACACTTGAAATTTCCTTTCCACCATCAATGTGGTACAAATGCTCTTTACAAAAGCAAAAGGAATATTTTATTTTCCGTCCATTTCTATTCCCTCCATTTTTCATTCACTTTTCATTACTAAACCCCAACAACAATAACATTGTAAGTGACATCATTTGGCAAATAATCGTTCTCCTCCATTTTTCTAAGCAGATCTTTAGCTTCATCTAACAACCCTTGTAGACAAAATCCAGTTATCAATACATTGTATGTTCTCACATTCGGAAGCAATCCAATGAAAGAAAGCTTCTTGAAAATAGCATGAGCTTCGTTGAGTCTACCATTTTTGCACAATCCATTAATGACAACAGTGTAAAATGCAACATCATAAATTGCTCCATTTGACTTGTTTTCATCCAAATTCTTCCCGAACACTTCTAAAACATAGAAACCTGCAAAATAGAAGAATTTGTGTCAAATTGCACTAGTTATCCACTTCATACTAGCAAAAGTATAACATTAGAAGATAAATAAGTAGGTAGAATACCAACTTATCAAACCCCCAAACTTGAACTATTTCTTGTCCTCAAGTAAATTAAAAATTCTAACTCAAGAGGCATAAAACACAAGTGCAAATGACAATACCACAAGCCAAGGAAAACTTATTTCAATCACCAAGTATGACTTCGATTGGTACTAACGATTAGTCAATCACATGATGATTTACTCTAAGCATTTCCCTCGTTTCAAAACACAATTCAATGATGCAATGGAACATTAAGAACAATCAAGTGACAACAACCAATCCTCGAGATGTGACTCAAACTACTAGTTTACCAAAACATGCTCATTTGACTCATTTTTGGAGTTTATCAATGTCACCAACTATCCTAATTCGCATGCCCTCATAAGAACGAAAGTTAAGCCCAATTAATCCTACTATCTTTAGGAGCTAAGCCTGTCAAAAACACATTATGTACAAAGAACAATCACAAGGGACTCACACTCACACTCACACTCACACTCACAAGGAAGTTCAAGTGCACACATGTCGAACCATAGGCTTGCCCTTCATGTAGATCGCCATAAATGTAGGGTAGCGAAGCTCGAAATCACCAAGGACTTGAGGGTTACGATGTTGGCTAGGGATGAGGTGAGGATATCATTTGGTTCAAGTGACTACACCTCCCTAATGCTTTTTGTTCTCATTTCGAACACCGCTTACATTTTCAATTTCAACTTCACCTTATTTCTCCCTCACACAACCCAAGATTCTCCTTTTTAACTCATAATCATTCAACTCCTTATATCACCTTCACTTGGTAGCACCTATTTTTACTTTTCAATTTGCTCATTAGATTAATCTTTTGGAGCAATTTTCAATTTTAAATTAAGGTGCTACCTTGCACTTGAAGTGCACTTCTTTTATTTTCCTTATTTGATCACATGCACCCCCAAACTTAGGCATTTGCCTATGTTATATTTCGTTCCCCCCCCCCCAAAATTAGGCTTTTAGCCTACATTTCATTTTCAAGCAATTAGGGAGGATGGGTGCCAAAATTGAGGTTCCAAAAGGTTAAGGTGTTACAAGGTGTCAAAGAATGGTCATAAGCTCAAAAGGGGTTCACTAGGGTTGATGTCATGGGAAGTCATTTGGGTGAAGTGGATATCAAAAAAGGCCTAAGGTCATTTTCCAAGCTTGATTACACCTAGATTTTTGCCTTGAATCACATTCGGGGCAAGTTCTAGACGACATGCATGCCCGAGAATTATTCAACTACACCTCACCACACTTGACATGTGAATTATTCAAGAATGATCAATTTTTAACTTCCTAATCAAGAATTAAGGAGGATCCATTCTATATTAACACCGTTAATAGACTAAGTGTCACAAAAATATTAAAGGGGTTGTCACAACATTAATCTTCGCCATGCACTTTTCACAAATTTTTTGGAAGGGTATGCTTATTTTACTTAACATGCAAGACTATTTCCTTAGTACCAAACAACCAAAACCTCAAAAGATGACAATTTTCCCTTAAGAATAATGTCACTCAATCTATCATTGAGCCAATTCATCTATCTAAATCGGTATGGCTACACAAAGTGGATCAACCCAACTATCACAATCAACAGGCACATGCGATTCGCACATGCCAAAGTGTGGGTTGCACGTGCAATGCACAAGCTAACAGTGGGCATGTGCGAAGCTCGTACAGTTCACACATCGACATGTGCGATGCTGTGTCCCAACTATGACAAGCTCTATCTAGCCTAACGGGTATTCAGACTTCCCTTGGCTCCAAAACATCCAACACACTTCCTATAAACAAACAAATGAAGAAGCTGTAAGAAAAGAACTAACAACCCAAACCATCAACTCCATCCATATCAACAAACAAACCCGACAAGGGCAAAACTTAGCAAAAACAAGCCCGACAAGGGCACATCAATATCCAAAGATACAAAGAAAATAAGACCGACAAGGGCGCAATATCCAAAATAAAATAACATGCTAGATAGAGTGCTAGCCACCCCCAACTAACAATGTACAGTGCCCTCACTGCAACAAAATAAGAGAAGAGTTTGAGGGGGCTCCCTGAAGCGTGTATCACTCAGAACCAGAACTGCTAGGTCCATAGAGGACCCAGTCTCTCTCATCAGCATCTTTCTTAGCGTCAAACCCACATAGCTTTCTCAGAGTGCTCATCATTTTCGTGAGGAACTTGCTTTGCTTCCTATCATGGTCCCTCTGCTTTTTCTATCACCTTAGCCAATCTCTTCTTGATGTGCTACTGCTGGCTCGCTAAACTAACTAGTGTAAGGCCACTGGGAGTAGTGGAGGGTGGAGGCCCTGATACTGGTGCGGTGGAAATCTCACTTGGACCCAAAGGTAAGCCTTCTACAATCAGACGAAAATGGGCATCCATGCCATAGATTTGGCTGGAGATATGGCGGAGTGCCAGAGGCCCAATTCTGAGAGGACCAATAGTCTCAGCAGCAGCGGCTGACTCACGTGCCTCGCTAAACTCAGAAAATAGACCAAATGATGGTGAATCCATGTCTATCTTCCTCTACTTTGATGCTTGCATAGGGCCTCTCTTCTTTAGAGGGTGAATTAATTTTTCGGGCTTCCTCTCACTTTCACCATCCCTCTTTGTAATCCCAGCTTCATAGCATAAGTGAGTGATCAATGAAAGAAAGAGCAGACTATTGCTACTGTTAAGGACCACTTTTTGAATTTCTTACACAATCAGTTGCCCTACATTCACCGACAGCATAGTTGATTTGTGTTCACGGGGTTCCGAATGAATCTCGAGGGTCCGTCGGAAGATTTTTAGACTTGGAATTTGCTGGTTGCTGTACTAAGTTGCAGACCTTTGTTGCTCTTCGCGATCACGTGGATATCATCGCATTCGCGATGGTTTGGTTTCCTGACCATCGCGTTCGCGATGGGTCTATCATGTTCGCGATGTAGCCTGCTGGGACCTGGCTTGACTTCTTCTTCACGAACGTGGCCGAGCCATCGCGATCGCGATGGTTGGGCCAGCTCTTCTCCGCATACACGGGGGTCCTGTCGCAATTGCGATGAAGGACTCCTGGCAGTTATATTAAGTCCCAACTTCATTTTCTTCTCCACAAAACTGAAGAACTTCATTTTTAAGCTCCAAAACTTCTTTTCCCAGCTTCTTTGCTTCAGCACTCTTCATCCGATAAGTTCCCTCGTCACCCCTCTCCTCGTTCCATGTAAATTTCCGTATTTCTTCCGTTAAATTCCTTTGTTGTTTAAATTCTTAGAGTTGGAGAATTCTTGTGGGAGCTAATCTTTGAGGACTGCGTACTCATAAATTTGTGCAACTCAGCTCCGTAGCGTGTTCTCCTTATCGAGGTTGGTTTCCGTTTTTAGATTCCGGACTTTTTCTGCCTTAAATCCCGTGAATTAGTAGCACTTTAGGGCTATTTTGGCCACGAATTGAGCTCCGTTCGCGCCCAAACTTTGGGCATGGGTTCCTTAACCCACCGCGAGCATAATTGTGAATTTTGTTTTCTACTTCATCGTGCGGTCCTCGAGGGTTGCCTGATTTTCCGTATATCAATATGGGTGTCATTCTTCTCATCTTAACACCTGGGTTATGTTCTTGATGGTGTGGAAGCTTTTTGAGGCTGTTCGGAAGAGGAAGGCACACGAGTGACGATTCGTGTTTGCAGTTCGGCCCCGAGGTAGGTTACAGTTTACTTTCTAGACTGAGTTAGTTAGGTTATATATGTTTATATTTTACTGGAAATCTAGGTTAGATTTTAGATAGACTTTAGGATTTAATCCTGTTTATCATGTTAATTGGCCATTTCATGTTTTTAGTCTAGGATTGCATGTTATCCTTAGCCTAGGAGCTTGTTTCCTCTGTGTGACTAGTCTAAGATCCTTGGAATGATTTTAGGAGGCTTTAGAGGTAGAATAGAGCTTGCCCATCATTTTACGCTTTTATTTTCCCACTCTACCGCTTTATTTTTATAATTGTGTGTAACTGTGGGCCCGAGGCCATGGCTAGGATTTGGATGGATTCTAGGTCAGTTTCTCTTGGTTTGAAGGGTACTTTGCCCTGTTTGATCTGATTGTGTGATTATTCCTCTGCTTGTGAGTATTCATACTCATATCTCATGGCATATCACTGGTACGGTATGGAAATGGTTTTTCAAAGGATTTTGTGTTTGAAAAGGGGTTTTTCTACTGTTGTGATGAATTTTGGACTAAAACGAGCTATTTTGAGTAACACCTTGGTTTTTGAGAGGGAAAGAGGAACTACTATTTTTTGTATATAAATTTATAGTCCGATGCAGTATTCCGGACCCCCGATGCATTATTTCGGGTATTTTACTTTCACTTTATATACATATTAGTCCGATGCGGTATTTCGGACCCTCAATGCATTATTCCGGGTATTTATTTATTTCATACATATATATACGCATAGTCCGATGAGGTATTCTGGGTGCTCGATGTGGTATTCCAGGTTTATATTATATTGCATACATATATGCATCATCGTGCATCGCATTGCATTTGTCTTGGCACGTCAATTGACTCTGGTGTGGATTTTTGTTGTTTTCATTTATCTTTTGATTTATCGACTTGTCTTCAGTTTTATAACTAGATTTAGGTGGATCCCTGTCCTGTAATCTATATTTATGTATTATCTTTCTGCACTCGATCGGCCTATGATGCCTACTGGGTACCCATTGTCTCGGTACTCATACTACACTCTTCATCTATTTTTCTGATGCAACACCTAGTACGAGCCACCCTCGCTAATCTCCTGTCATTCGAGGGCGTTGTTGTTCGAATCGCGGTGAGCTCCCAGCACTTTTGGAGACTTTACTTGTTTTCCATCTTGTATATCCTGTCTATATTTTATATTTTGGATAGACAAAGATTTTTGTATAGCTACTCCTTATTTTAGTCATTCTTGTACTAGTGACACCAGGTCCGGGTTGGTGTTCAGGTTGTTTTGTCTTTTGATCACTTTAGGGCTATCTTTTGTATATTTTGTACGCTGGTATGTATATATGCTTTTGGCCCTATCCCTTGTTTATATCTTCCGCTTCTCTTTAGTTAAATTATTATTTACTTCTTTTCGCATGTTTGGGTAAGGCTTGTCTACTGGGGGTTATGTAGACGCCATCATGGCCCGATTTTGGATCGTGACTCTTAACAATCTGAAAATAATCTCAATAACTCAAACTACTTTTGGTGAGCTCATTTTCTTGAGCTAGAAAATAATGATATATGTGTTTCGCTAATTTAACTGTATTTGATTTTTTTGCAGGAAACAAAAGTCCAGTGCATTATATTTGGTGGCGATATAACACATTATGCGGAGCTACTTCAGCCATTTCATACTTATCTGGTATCGGTCGCAAATGTTAGAGCATCAAACAATGCATACAGACATCCAATCAGTGATTTCACTTGGATAATTGATAGGGAGACCATTGTCGGGCCAATAGAAGCAGTTGATCCTCCTGAAAATTCACTCCCTTCACCGGCACAGCTTGCTATAACACCGTTCGACAACTTTGGTCACCAACGTGAAGGATTCGAATTTGGTATTCTAAAATTTAATGCCTTACATTTTTTCTTAACAATAATGTTGTAGCATTTTCCCTTATCTATTAACTTATTGGTGATTGCCCTTTTGTTGCAAGATATCCTTGCAATTGTCATAAACGTTGGCTCACCAACATATACTGCTAATGGATCCAGAATTCAAGAGCTTATTATAATGGATAATCAGTAAGTGCACACTTTATGTTACTTCCAATCTTTTTCTCTTTCTTTCTGCTGCTTCTAATTATTGGCAGCTTTTCTTTTTGCTTCTACAAACTGTCTCTTTGTATTTTTATAATTCTGATGAAACAAGTTTGTTTTTCATGAACATGTCTACTTTGTAGTATTATATGAAAATACTAAAAGTGAAAGAAATTACTTGTGACACCTGAATATAAGTTGCTTGGCCATAGAAAAGTGTTATTCCCCTTACATAATAATATTTCTCTCGTTGTCTTTGTATCTTCTTACTTGGTGACATAAATTTTTTTTCCACGTTTCAAGCACGGATCTTAACTTATCGAATAGGCTTAGTAAAGTAGAAATTATTAGCTGTCAATTATTCATGATCAGCAGTGTAAGAGGTTGTAGCTTTAATTGTTTAAGTTGTCCTCTCATGGTTGAATGTGAAAAAGAGTTTCCTTTCTCCCAACTACTTGTAAAGACCTAAGGATGCTTATGAACTTTGATTCTGCGATGATCTGTGACTTGTGCAATTCTACTAACATGGCTTTAAAAATGTGTGCTAAATCTAGCACAATTCTTAATCTGCAGCTATTTTAATTAATAAAGTATATCTTGGTGAAGATCGCAACTAGCATCAGAATTAACTGCTCTTCTGATACATTGGCTTGATTGCGCTAGAGAATTTGCTTCTGCTGAAAAGTTATTTAGCATCTTACCTGATTAGTAGAAGAGTATTGTTGTATATACTGTTTTAATATACACCTACTTCACTTGTGGGAATAATGATAAAGAACTTGAAATATTTGAAACCATGAGAAAGCAAGAGATAAATGTGGCATTGAGTACTTGCTATTTTTTATTGAATGGTTTTGAAAGAAATGGCTTATTTGATAAATTACAATCTT
The DNA here is from genome assembly GCA_003996215.1 of Jaltomata sinuosa. Taxonomy (NCBI): domain Eukaryota; kingdom Viridiplantae; phylum Streptophyta; class Magnoliopsida; order Solanales; family Solanaceae; genus Jaltomata; species Jaltomata sinuosa. The sequence continues at coordinate 588,055 of QJPP01000874.1, read as the reverse complement.
ATAGAAAAGAAAAGAAGTGATTTAAATCTGAAAGTTGAAGTAGAGAAATGTCAATGGAGGAAACAATGAGTGATCTTCTTTTCGCTGGAAATTAAACAGTTGAGGTGCTAGATATGGATATCTGGACACTTTTCATGATTGATTGGAGTGTTTAGTGTACAAATTAGTTGTTGGTTCGTAGCTTGAATTGTCTATCGTGTGTCTGAATTTATAGAAGTGAGGTATGCTCATCATTCATCTTTTCTGTTGTAAGTTTGTAACCATTGCTTATGGATTTTGTGTCTAAAAACTCAAGATTTTTCTTTGATTTTGATAAAAAATTTAAAATATTTGGGGATCAGGTACTGCACACACAGATAAATACGTAATCTCCATTTTTCAGCATTTAATCCATTTAACAAGAGATTGTAAAAAAATTAAATCCCGACATGCCATTTTGTTGTTTCCACATGGTTGAAATCTCTCTAGATTAGAGAGTATTGATTGTTTGTTTGCTGAAAAGTCTTTGTATAAGCCTGACCCCAACCTGCTCCTTTCTTTGAACATAAGATAACAAGATTCTTAGAATTTTAGTATACATAATGGTAATAGTAAAACTGGTATCTTTAGTCTTATCAAGGTTTTTTCATATGGAAGATGTGTGTGCAGTAACAAAGTTCTCAGAGATAATTTTTGTAGACCCATGCTTGTAAAGTTAGGCTTCTCTCTTGACTTGAGACTTGTTACAATATTTTTTCCCCATCAAGACTGTACTAACCAACATTTAAAAAAAATAGATTTGCATATTCAGAATTAATTAAGCCATAAACAAGTATTTGATTTCCTCATTAGTTCTATTTGCATTTAATACCAAACATTTTGAGATCTTGCTCGATTAAAATGAGTGCTTTCTTTTCATGTCAACCTCAAAGAACCACTTTCTTCTCATTTTTGTAAAAAGGTATTTTCTTATCATGTTGTGGAAAAAGTACTCTCTTTACATTTTGTAAAAGGTATTTTCTTATCATCTCGGCAAAAGAATACTTTCTCTTTATCTTATAATAAGTATTCTCCTGTCTTGTTTGAAAATTTCATTCTTTCTGGAGATTGTTGGTTGTAACTTGCCATAAGGACTCCTCCCCCTCTATTCCTTGTAGAGTGCTTTAGTTCTATTTTCTTGTTTTTCGTCACTGCTTGACTTAATTGTTAAAATAAATGAGAGTTTAGGATAAAGGGTTGCTCTCGTGAACATTATGAGATAAAATGTGAATACCTCATGGTTTTACCATCTTATATTGTCTTGTCTTTATCTTGAGATACTTTTAATTGAAAACTACAAATGAAAAGTGTTTGTAGCGTCAATTCTTTTTGGTGTACATCTTGCTCAAAATAAAATATTACAAAATATAAGTTGTCAACTTTTGATTGAAAACTACCAATGAAAGTGTTTGTAATGTCAATTCCTTTTGGTGTAGATCTTGCTCAAAACAAAATACTACGAAATATAAGTTATCAGCTCATATTTATGCTCCTTGAATATCGTTGCATTTCAATTGTCCTTTCGTGAATACTAAACTGTTTTTCCCCTGCTGTTCATTGTGCTTACCACACAATATGAACTCTTCAAAATAAAAAATGGTGAATTAATTCAAAAAATGCATACTAGATTCACCTCAAGATTTGCAATTTTTTTACCTTTTATTTGTTCATATGTGATCCTCCATCATTACTTTTCCCACCAAAATATAATATAAAAATTTAACACTTTTTTCATTATTTTGTACAGGAAAAACCCACAAAGCTTACACTCTGGGAGAGCTTCGTTGAGCATGACGGGACCAAAATTGTGGAACAACTTCACGACTATCCAATCATTCTGGCAAGGAAAGTTGCAACACCAAAGTCCTCCTCAGATAAATACTTACATGATTACACTGCATCCCTAGAAAATACAATTACAAGCCTAACAAATTATTTCAACACATATAGGATTAACAACGAGATTCAGCACAACAATCAAGATCAATTCTCCGTACCCGCAAATTGCTTCACTTAGGACATGGTACCTTACTCTCAAAAAAATTCTTTTACGTATACATACACATGCATATACAGAAAATAAGACTTTTTTATATTTTAACCCCTAGGACCAAAATAAATGAACATTTGCTAATTGCATACACGGAAAAAAGTGAAAATCCAACAGGCTATCTGCTATTGATACCTTTTAAAAATGAGATTATACCAATTGTCAATGCATATCAGCAACCCTTGGTAAAAGCAACAACAAATTTCATATTCCGCTCCACTGAAGTTTTATTTACACGTTCAATTACAAAACAAAACTTGTAATCTCTTGAATCTCTTAGGGGCAAGTATTTTGCGTGCAAACAGAACTTTCACTGCCAGATGAAAATCAGCAATTCTATGTTATAGGCTGCTCAGACTATAAGAATGTCTTTATCAGAATTCACTCGCGAAAGACATTTTACTCCGCAATTTGTAAGCGATGTACAAACCTTATTCCAAGATATAATGAATAGCACAAAAGTTCTACAGATAATTACTTATAACTTAACATTATCCATTTTCATCGATCTAACAAATACTATCTTGTCTATTTTTTTTTTATAATAGATGCCAAATGTCACTGTTACTGACAATAATGGCTCTGCAACTGCACTTGTCGCGGATGAACTTGCCGAAACAATATTGCATCTCTCTTCGGAAGAAGTTTATGATATTCACTATATCAAGGTATATACTAAAACTGATTCAAATCAAATAAAATATAACCAACTAGGTATCTAACATCGCCCTTTTTTGGGATAAAAGACCAAACTTTTTCCTTAGAAACAAACATACCTTCTAGCGGACGTGATAAAGCAACTGACAGGCAAGATGTTCAACATTCAAATCAAAAGATCATTCGCCAAAAATATGGATACAGCCTCTGCAAAACTAATCATTTTGTCATACATGGAAAATGACAATGGGGATGCCGCACAATCGTCACTTGCTCCAATGGATATCGAAGGAAGCAGCAAGAGAAAGATTGAAGATAATGGCACCCGAAAAAAAACTAACCAAGACATAACAAGCAAAGGAACTACCTCTTATCACACCCATGCTCCGGAGGTGAGAGCTGCCCCTCCAAAAAACTATCACAAGGTATTTCACTTTCTTCGTACATATTATTTTATTCGGGTTTTCTTAATCTCTATTCTTACTTTTTCGTCCTCAATATTAGGTTTGTGTAAAAATAAACTAAAAGCTAAAAGTTGGGTATTCCCAAGTTAAGCTTTTAGCTTATAAGCTACTTTTAAAAAACCAATCCAAAGATCAACTTAGTAGCTTTGAAGAAATGATTTCTCATTGTTTTGTAAATGTCACCAAGTATGGTATACTCTGGGGTGCAACATGCATACATTTTACCATATTTGTGTTGCTTCTATCATATTTGTGAACAGGAATCTGAGGGTCTTAAATGAGATTTCGATGAGTTGCTGGTGTTTCTGTCATTAGGCTATGCCTCATGATTTTCCATGTTAATTTAGAATCTTTACATCAAGTCAATATGCGACTATCACCTTATGATTAGAACTTGTAATTTCTTCATAGTTAAGAAATAAATTCTATTGGCTGCAAATGGAAATCAAATACCATCATTCTTCTTGATTTTATTCTCTGCACATCTCATTCTTCTTCTTTTGCTTCATTTTTTGAGTTTGGGTGTTCTTCATTTTCCAGAAATTTTGGTCTTTTGAATAGTTTTTGGCTCAATATTCAGACCCTTTAACCTGCAAGTAAGGACCTGGTTCTTGGACTTTTTATTATTTATGTGAACTTTGTGTCTTGATTTTACTCTTTTTGACTTGTTCTGGTTTCTGTTTTTGGTTCATTTGTTTAGTTTTTGAGTTGAATCTCTTTTCTGTTCTTGATTTTTTAGGTAAGTTTTCTGGTTTTTGTCTTGAAGGGGAAAAAAGGGTTAAAGATTTTAGCTTTTTAAATCTATATTTGGTGTTGGATTTAAGTTAAACAGTTGAAGAGAAAGATAAAGATTGTAGCTTTATGAAGTAACTTTTCTATTTTTTTGAATTGAAGGGGGAAAAGGGGTTAAAGATTTTAGCTTTTTTCATCAAGATTTGATGTTGGATGTAAGTTAACCAGTCGAGGAGAAAATTAAAGATGTAGCTTTATTCACTTCTCATGATTGCTGGATAATTAACCCTTCATGAGTTCTGTTTGTAGCTTTATTTATTTATCTTTGATGTCTGAGTTAAGTTTAACACTTTGGGAGGAAGTGAAAGATTATAGCTTTATTCACTTTTCATGGGTGCTGGGTAGTTAGTACTTTATGGGTTCTGTTTATTTCTAGGATCAGAGTTTTGTGATTTGTTATTTTAAGCTGGAAATCTGAACTTTGAAGTGATTATTTTTTGTGTGTTTTGGGGTTTTCCCCCCTTCCCGTTTTAGCTTTTCTCAGTTTGGCATGAGTAATAAAGTCATAGTAGTACCAAGTGTTTTAATATATACTTAAGCTGTGACATGAAATTTTCAAATGTTACAGCTTTTTTTTGGATGATCAAGAAATTCAACTCAGGAATGATGAGCCCACTTCTCTACCTTACAGGGACATTATGTTGATTGAGAAGACTAATAGATACATTGCACTATTTTAGTAATTGGTTACACATGATAAATTTTATACAGATGCAACATTCGGACTCACTGGTATAACTTTTTCTTCCCTTTATTATAGTTTACTGCGTTAGCTTCTTAAATATCCTCGTATAATCTTTTTTTTTCTTTAATTTGTACCTTAAAATTTTAGCGCAAAACACCAAAAAAATAGCAGTGTTAATCAACACAAAAGTAGATACATTGCACTATTTTGATTATTGATTACACATGGAAGATTTAATTCAGATGAAACCTCAGGACGTTGTGGGTGGAAAAATTAATTTAAAGGTTGGCGTAGCACTCAGTTACAGTGGTTTAAATATTTTTCAGTAAGTGATTTACATAATCAATGAATTAACAGATGAGGTTTTTCCTTCTCTTTTTCCTCAACAAATGAAAGGGATTCTTTCTACGGGTGTCAATTCGATACATCTCAAATTTCTAAAGTTGATCTCGTGAAGAAATAGAGAGAAATTTTAGCAGTTTGACTGTACAAAAAATTACAGATAAACCTACAGATTCAAGTATCGTACTCTTCCCCTCCTTCATGTTTTCTCTTCATCTTTTTAATCAATGAAATTGTTAGTGATAATATGTTATTTTTGTCCCTTTTTAATTTTAATCCATTCCTTTGTATCTATAAAAGTTAATATTGTTTCACAATTCTGGAAACAAGATTTTTTTTTTGATGGACTCATTCATAAAAAAGAGAGGACCAAGAAGTAGAATAGTTGAGCCCATAAAAGGTGGGCTCAGAACTTTGGTGGAGATTGTAGAGAGGTAGTTATGTGTCGTTACAACGATGTTTTATTTTCTTCCTTCATTTCTTTTCTTACAGTTGAATTTTCTTTTCTCTTTGAATCATTCAACCTTCTTTTCCTTGGAATACTTGGTTACGTGGAATAAATTTTTCCTGTACTTATCTTTCATGACATGATTCGCTTTTATGATGAGTAAAGATAGTTCCATATAAATAAAAAAAAGATAGTTTCAACCCTTTTTCAAATTAATCTTTTTCATGGCACTAAGTTTCAAGAGTTTAAATTCATATACACAGTTAGCGTAAATTCTTTACACAAACTTAAACTTAAACTTAAGTTTTAATAGTATGCGTGTAAAATGGTGGCCACGAATTTTTCTCTGGCTTATATGGTGCGTCACCTTTTCTAATTTGTTATATCATTCGGAATGCACTTTTTCTATTCTTACAGAATTTAGGGAAATAATTTTCCAGAACATGGTACACAGTACACACTAATCACCGCAGAAATCCCTTCAAACTGAACGTTGCTTCCCCTTAACCGCCGCTACAAAACGTTTCAGACAACGCTTCGACAAATCCCCCTACATCCCTATTGATATCCTTCCCAAACTTCATGTTCTTCACACCATGTACCTTCAACACTTTTACCATAAAATCTTAAAAAATTGTTAATCACAAACTCCTACATTCATTCAAAATTCCATCCGAAAATACGACACAACATCAGGTATGGCACTTTGAATTCTCCTGTATTTTTTAAATGAACTTAAACTCAATAAATTCAATTATTAAATCTACATCATAATCAAAATCACAAAAATGTGTTTCTATCTTAATGTTTCTCTTCTTCTTTTGTGTTCCATGGCTTCACCGTCTATATCTCTTCCATCACAATAATTCACTAAGCAACTTCTTTGTTTTCTCTATCCCTAATGTCAAGGTAAATCTTTTTTTCCCTCTATTAATCGATTTCTGTGTTGTTCATATTAATTGCAGCAACTAAACTTTCATATGAAGGAGAGCTTCTTTGTTTTCTCAATATCTAATGCCAAGGTAAATTTTTTTTTACTATGTTAATCGATTTCTGCGTTGTTCATATTAATTGCAGCAACTAATCTTTCATATGAAGGAGAGCTTCTTTGTTTTCTCAATGTCTAATGCCAAGGTAAATTTTTTTTTACTATGTTAATCAATTTCTGCGTTGTTCTTCTTAATTGCAGCAATCAAATTTTCAGATGAAGGTGAGCTTCTTTGTTTTCTCAATCTCTAACGCCAAGGAAAATCTTTTTTTCTCTTTTTATCTTTGATGACTGTGGTATCCGGGTCTATTTTCGCCCACCTCAATTAAATCTTCGAGATCTTTTTTTTTTCTCTCTGTTAATCAATCTCTGCGTTGTTCTTATTAATTGCAGCAACCAAATTTTCATATGAAGGTGGGCTAAGATGAAAGGGTTGTCGGCTGCCTTAGGTTATGAGGCGGGTATTCGAGTTCTTGAACCTACCTTACTTATGATCTTCTATATCAATTGTTAAATCTATTCGAATTTTATTTTCTCTTAATCTCAGTATGAGAAGCCTCTATTCCTAAGTTTGAAATTCACACGAATCAACAAAGATGTAAAACAATTTCAATTGAAAGGTCCCTGAAATTCACATGAATCAACAACGATGCTAACTTAGAGTAACAGTTATCCATCCTAATTTCTGATTGAGCCGTTGTAATAGATTCTTCAAGAAAAAAAATATCTTGAATCAATTCCACATGATGGGGGCAATTTTATTTCAATTCTTTAGTTTTTTTCCCTTTGTTATCATGCTTTGACAATTATGGATTGTCCTTTCTAATATTTAGTTAGTTTTGGTATCTGTTATTGTGTTGACTACTGTTATATTAGTTTTTTGCTCCAAAAAAAGAAGAGAAAGTCCTTATCACCGAGTCTAAAACCTGCAAGCACCAAGAAAGAAGTTATGATTTCACAGGAAGAGTCTCCTTGCACGAAAGGTTCGTTGGATGGGTATTCGGTGACTTATCAGGATGATAGTAAACCTTCTGTTCTCTGAGGCAAAAGTTCCAGACCCTTCCACTCCTCATTTTGTTCTACCAAAGGCACAAATAACAAAATCACATACAGAGAAAGCAAACATAGTACCGATCTGAAAATACTCATTTTGCCTGATTAGCCTTAGTCATTAGCAATATCTTGAATTACAATCTCAGTTTGAAAGTCCAAACGCCACCCACTTCATGGTACACTACCTTTTGCTGGAGTCTTTAAGTTTTATTTGTTCAGTCAATTTGTTATGTCTTAGTCTCGAGGTAGTTGAGGTCAATTTCTTTTAAATAACAATTTTGTCAACTACGATATTTTTTTTTTGATAATGACGAGGTTGACCTTATATAATTTGTCTATAGAATCAGTTATACTACAAATTACATAGGTGCATTTAATTTTCATTGATATCTGTAAAATTAAACTTAAATTCATTTGGATTAGTATCAATCTCTTCGTATGCTGTGATATTGTTCAGATTGATAGTGGAAGCAACATGGAATTCTTCATGAAACAGTTCAAATTCTCACAAATCTGAACCTTTCAATCAAGAAAGCTTACGCCCTTACTCCTCCCGTGATGGTCGCTTGTGTATGGACGGTAAGCGCAATTTATTGAACATTTGGTTTAAGCATATTTTTGAAAACTTTTTTATATATAATATAACTGTTTCAATTCTTTTTAATTTGTCATTTTCACGTTACTGACTTGGATGGAAACAAGTTAATGAGCGAGAGCGTCATCACTTACATTGAACATGTATTTATACAACTTGTAATCCGAACGACAATTGCATTATAAACTATGTTACTTAAGAATATTATACAGTTGCATTGCCTCAATTAGAAACTTAATGTGTAGAGTACTCTATCTATCTATATCTATTCAGTTACTCATTCAAATTAATTGAAACTTTTCGTTACTCATTCAAATTAATTGAAACTTTCACGCCAAATACCATGAAACTCTACCTCTTTCTAATCGTCCTGTTACCACGAAACTTCACCACCTACTTTTATTCCTTATTTTCTCTTATTTTTGTATGCTTTATCGTTAATTAACAATTCTAAACGTAATTCTTACAATTTGCCTACTTTTTATTTTTTTATTTTTCTCTTACTTCTGTGTGCTTTTCCGTTAACCAATTTGAATGCTTATTTGTTTGTTGTTGTGCCCATGGTCTCTTACCTTCAGTTCTTTATTCAAGCGGCCTTTCACATTCTCTTTCACGGCTTACACCATCCCACTGCACTCTGAAATTATTATTCAGAATGCAAACAAAGTTCCACTCGACAGAGTATGCTCCTTTTCCTTTGCCTCCTATAAAGGACCTAAACTATTCTACTCCTTTTTGCGACATAAACCTCGCCTCATCAACACTTTCAAACCAGATTCTTTAGATGTTAAATTTTTTGAAAGCCTTGTTGTTTTCAACTTTACGTTATCCCCACTTTTTACCTGCATTTCTTACTATCAATGCACTTTCAAATACTTATTCGGCATGTCTTGAACACCTGCTACTTTTTCTCTACCAAATAGTCTTACTTCAAAATGACAAAGACCTTGGACATCATCACTTTCTAAACCGATTTTTTTGCTGTAAATAATTTTGAGTGCTCTGTTATTTTCAACTTTACACTGTCCCTTTTCTTGCCAACATTTCTTAACATCACCACTGTCACCAAAATACATTTGCCATTCTCTTTCACACCTCAAAAAAATCCCACCACACTTTCACATTAATATTCACGCTAAAACCTCCAAACAGTCCATGTATGCTTCTATTCGCTTCTATGCTAATTTGTTTTCATTTCATAACAACAAATATTTTCATGTACATTCACACTTTCATATTATAAATATTTCCTTGTACATTCACACTTTTACATTACTATTTACAGAAAATCTCCAGTCTGCCCATGTATGCTACTGTTTCTTTCTCTATCAAATTGATTTCATTCTGCAATCACAAATATTTCTTTGTACATTTGAACACCTCCTTTTGGTTACTTACAACTTATTCCCATATGTTTTCATTAAAAAAAAACTTTACTAAGCTTCATTTGATACTTATCAATTCAAAATAATCGAGAATGAAGATTAAACATTCCAAACTGATTCTTCGAAGTTTGTCTTATAACAACAATCTAGGCCATATCTTCCTTCTACAAACTGCGGCAATATAACTTGGTCCATTTACACTCCACCACCAATTCAGTAGAGGGTTTATGCAAATTCACCCTTATGGTTCTTAGCGACTAAACACGTCCTCAACAATATAATGTAACTGCCATTTGACTTGATGAATGCTACAGTTTTTATTTACTTAACTACGATGTGCTTTATCATTTTAGAATTTCTACTATGGCTAATAAAACGTGCACAATAAAATTACCCGCACTTTAGCAATTTAACTACTTGAGATTATTTTTTAATCACATTGGACGTTGTATTTATTTGTTGATACAAGTGCAATAAAATTACCCCCGATATTCAAAGATGTGCTATATCCAGACATCTCGAAAGTGCGAATTCAGTATGTGAAGAAAAAATAAGAACAACCGCGAAAAGAAATATTATCGCGGACATTGTTGTATGAACTAATATTTATTTATGTAGTTAATATGTTTTCACAATAAAATTGGTCAACAACTGATTTCATTATAAAACTAGATAAAATACTCTTAGCTCTAATCATTTAATTCATTCATGTAAAAAAATAGTAATTTGGATAATAATCTTTATTTGAAATCAGCTTGAGCAAGAATGAAGATTGAAATATAATTAAATGCAAAATATTTCAAACTTCAAATCTAATGTCATTATCAGAACCTAAGCTACATAGTTATACATTAAAGCTACTGTGCAAATAGTACTTCATGGAGGTGCATTTAAGAAAATTTAAACTTATAAAAGATCATGTAAAAAACATCGCCATTTACATGAATTGAGAGCTTTTAAAAAATTAATGTGAATGAAACGTTTCATATGAATCTCACACGCAGTTAAATAACTGTTTTACTTTCACAACTTTTGAACAACAAGAAGAAAAACTCAATAACACTTTAAGATTATCGTGAAACTTTTCAACATTAGATAAAAGTTTATTGCAATTTGGTGCAAGCATCTAAACACAAATTTTATTTCTTTTAATATCCCTTTTCATTCACTTAAGTTACTCATATATGTAGCAAAAACAGTTATAACTAATTAGACAAATATCAAGAAACTGATGACAACAAAGATTTATTAGTATACAAAATCAAAAAGGAAAATGAATAGTACCGAATAATCATCTGAAAGCTTAATGATGTAGTTCACCATCGGGGGAAGCGCGAGCTATTTGCCTAGTATATATATAAAAGAGAATCTTCACCCCGCATGCTCACAGATCAGGAATTACTTTAATCTTTTTTGTTAGAATTTTGAGATGTTTTCTTATTTTAAATAATTTAATTAACTAACTCAACTGAAACAAAACCCACCGTTTCATTATCAGAGAAACCCAACCATTTCTTCTTCCACAATGACAGCCCTTCAATTTCTACCAAACCCTTTCTTCTTCCTACACTGTACGAAAATTCCCAAAAAACATCTCCATGTCTCCCTCTTACATTGAGAAACCACTTCCTTCTCTTCTATCCCATTCTTGAAACCTCCCTGAAAATTAGGATTCTTCTGCCTCCGGTTCAGAAATGGGAAAAATAACAGGAAGTTTTTGAAGGAGGAGGAACAAGCCATGCACACACTGTGTGGTGTGTGGCTGCCGCAACTTTCACAGCCAACAGACCCATTTCTCCGCTTGTTCCTACCTGCTTCTCGCCTAAGAAAAAAGGGCCTGATAACATTTTCAATTTTACTCAAATCAATCAAAAACTAAAAAATATATTCCTTCTGAAATTTCTTATCCAAAATATTTGCTTTAGATCTGTTATTCTTCACTCTTTTCTCTCTTGATTTTTTTTTAAAAATAGGTAAGACTATTTTGGACTTTGTTTTTACGGTACATGGTCACCAAAATACAAGCTTTTATAAATTGGCTTTACTTTTCTCGCAGAAACGATCACAAAGTCGAAGAGAGTCAAACTTTTCAGTAATTGGAGCAAAAGATCAATCACTATTATCATACTTGGTAATGTCTTCCTTCTCTCCTTCTTCTTCTAAGTGATCTTTTTATATCAACATCTACTTCTATTTACTTACTGTGCCTATTGTCGAAAATTCTATTATTGAAGGAGTAATATAAACTTACAAATTTGGAAGGTTTCTACATCAATAGTATCTATCTTAATGGTACATGTTTTACTGTTAAAATACATTGATGCCAGATGTCTATACACCAACTCAGTGAATATATAATTTGTTATCACTTAATTTAGATTGAAGGTAGACAAAGACATTTATTTAGTGAGTTCGTAGCCGATATTATTTTATCTGCTAATGTGACGAAGAGACATGGTATTAGGTTGTGCAAAAGTTTACTAACCGGAGCTATATGGTAGATTGGTGGTAATGACGATTACTCTGCGCTATTCCTTTCATGGAAGTTCGTCCATCTTTTCATTTGGGTAATGAGGTTAAAGTTGATATTCCTGTAGTTTTGGCTTTTTTCTGAATTGGTCTGTTTTCTTTTTTGTTGTTATTTGGATTGTATAAGGATCATCTATATATATACACATATAAAGGAGAAACCTCAGCCCGGTGATGTGGCGCTCTCAGATTTCAGTATTGTTATTTATCTTTTTCCTCAAACTTCCGACCATAATACTTATTTTTCCTAGCAAAAGATGCGCTTCGCAAAAAAAAAAAAGAAACAGACTCACGTCTAAAACTTTAACAACTGAAAAGTTACTACTTTTGATTGCCCTCCAAATCTTCCTCTTCTTTCTCACCCAAGATTAATTTTTGTTCTTCCTTCTTATAGGATTCATATCCATGGCTATCATTGCAAGGCTAGAGCGGGACAAAATTGTTCACATATTTACATATTTGCTGAAAAAAACAAGGTAATACGCTGCTCCTAAACGAGGTGTCCGATTCATAACTCCCTTTTAATTTTCTGATTTTATAAAAATTGAATCCACCTTCTTTGCTAGAGTGTCATGTGGGATTCTTACTGAATGTGCTCCATCAGTCGGATAAAGTTGGAAGCTCTTCCTAGGATCCCCGCAAGACGGTCTCAGGCCAAATATGGTACCTACATCTACTCCCATTTCCTTTTAAAACCATTTCAACCTTCTTTGAATTAGAAAACGTTTCACTCTGTAGAAATCTTTTTTTTTTTAAAATGGACTTTCTTGTGCTTTGGGGGGAGATATTCAGATAGCAAGTGAAAAATAATTAATGACCTTTTGAAGGAAGCCGGAGAAGTAAGGTGAGCAAGTATTTTTACGGTCCTCCATCATTATATGGTTATATATTTCCCTATGCTTTAGTTTTATGTAGGGATCTTTTAGAAATAAAGAGAGAAAGTTCCAAGTTTTTGTTTTTCTACGCTCTATTCTTTAGGAGCCGAATTAATGGAGGAGATGCCTTACTCAGATCGTAAGCCTGAATAGAAAATATTTGTCCTTTTCAATGGAGAAACATTTGTTCTCTTTACTGCTAAGGTGTGCTACTTTCCTTTCTCAATCAACTTGATTCAAAAATGCGGTAAACCTGTTAATCAAGATATGAACCAACTATCTTTTGGAACAAGAAGATTCTGTTGAAACTTTTAAATCCTCTTCGTCTTTCCTTACTTTCCATTTCACTTTCACACTATTTCCTAAGAATTGGATTTATGATTTGAGAAAAAAAATGAAAGTTGAAAACAACATCTGCATTTTTGGTCATTGCAGCATTTACAGGTATTCAGTTCATCCATATCAACCTGTCAAAAAAATGGTGGAAGTTGAAGTCACTAAAGTTGAATCTCCCTCTTCTTCCCAGCATCTCTTTTCTATCAAACTTTTTGCGAGAGAACTTGAAAATCCTCCTTGGCAGTGCACAATATCCCTCCACAATTTGAAATTTCTTCTTCACTGCTCACACAATCCCTCCCGACAGCCCAGGTATGCTACTTTTCCTACCTCAGTTAATTTTTTTATTTCTGTTTCATCAAATATTTTCATGTTGATTTTCTCGGACTTCTTTCGTTTACTGAACAGTGCGACTTTTTCCATGAGACTTTTCACGGTTGGCAAATGTTCTTTGCAAATTGTTGTGAAAAACTACTTCCTTTTGGCTTTTCAAGTTATCAATTTTGAATGCTTAGTCACCTTCTAAATAAGTTCCCCCCTTCCAAGGAAAAAAATGGACTTACCAAGTTCACATATGTTTGTTGTCAGCTAACTTGATTTTCTTTTATGCCACTTTTAGTTATATGTACAACTTTGCACACATGGATACCCATAGTTACAGGAACAAACACTATAATTTAATCATAACATATGAAAAGCTTACTCATATTTCTGAAAAACTCAATGACGGACTGATGTTGTAGAAACATTTAATTAAAAGACATATTTATAACATCAAAAACCATCAGATGGACCAACTGGATGGAGTATAGGAGATTTTTTTCCCGAATTCCAATCACTACCGCATTAGTACGTATTAAAAGTAACAATCCCATGAAACTCTTGAAGTGTAATTGCTAAGTTTGTTCTCTCTCCGGAAGAAAGTTTCATTTTCCCCTGTTAAAGTTGAAGTTTCTTTGTTTTCTATTATTTCAACTTGTATCCCTTACAAAATTGAGCAACGGCTAGGCAAGAATTTGTCCAAGGGATTCAATCCTTTGATGTCCTGAAATGATACTGCAATAAATTTTCATCTGTGACTTTTTTGTAAGTCTTCTTTCCATAAATTATATATACCCAACATTAGCCAATGACAAAGTTTTCAAATATATCGAAAGAATGCTTAATCAATCTATTGTCCTATTTACATATCACAATCACTTCTCTTTTTTTCCCTTTTCTCTTAACATTACATTGAAGGTCATTCAGAACATTATCCCCACTTTTGAGGAATTTCACATCACACGTTGCTATAGACGTGCCTATAAGGTAGCAGATGTTTTGGCCAAAGAAGAATCAGAGATGAATGATGTGAAATGGTATTCCTCCTATCAAGATCTCCCAAGACAGGCAAGAAGATATGTTACATGGACAGACATCAATTTGCAAGCTTCAGAATTAAGGGATCCAAGTCTACTTTCAATTTTACTGACAATGGTTAACTATTGCTTTTTCAGTTTTTTTTTCTTCAGAATAGATGAGATCACTTTTTTCTTTAGATCTAAATCTCCACCCAGTAATATACCTCTCAACTCTATTACATTGCACTATCCCCGTAAATAGTTGGTATATGTCAAACTCTGTTATTTTCTATGAGGAGATTTTGGTTTCATGTCCTTTTCTCTTGTGCCGCTTTTGCTTAATATTTGACAAGGTAGTGGTCTAGGCCAAAAAAAGGCGAGCTGATCATTGTCAGTGCTTGTATTTTTCTAACTCAGTCTAATATTAGTACTTGGTAAATTCTATGTTCAGATTCAGAAATCAGAAGTTACTATTAAAGATTGAAACGCCATCAATTGTATAGTCAACGTTCCCTTTATTGCTCAAATGAGAGGAAGTCATTTCCTTCCTTTTCACTGTCAGCAAGACTTAGAAGTATGAAGTTTGAGGGGCTAATGATATTGAAATCAAAGGCAAAAAGTTGTGTCAAAATTTGAATTTTATACATATTATTTATGATCGCGCGAAGCGCGGCAAATTGCTTAGTTTAAAATATTTAAGAGATATATGAAAAAACTATAATCAAAGAAAAACTTATTTGAATCTCAAAATATAAAAAGTGACACATAAATTAGAACGGAAAGGACTAGAATGTCTACATAACTTTTAACTTGGGTCTTTTTCATGCCTTCTATAGTGAACACGTGTAACTCATAAACTTAATAGTACTACTCTAAAATGTCCTTAACTCTTTACTACCTTACACGTGCGCATCTAGCAATTTTTGGAGGGGTATATTGTCATTTTGATTTATCCAGGTTTCTCAAAAAAATTGTTTGTTCTAGGGTTTTTCTTTGTTAATCGGCTAATTGATGTTAGATCCTATTGTTTTGTAGAGTGTCTTTTAGTTGCTTTAGTATATCCATGTGCTCATTTTTTACTATATTGTGTTGTTTTATTTTTCTTTTTGTGTTTGAGATTTTAATTTCTTGTGATCTTTTAGGGTGTAAATATGAGGTTTTCATGTCTTTTTGAATGTCCAAAAAAAGTTTGAACTTTATTAGTGACATTGCAAAAAAGCAGATAGCTTTGGTATGTTCTATATTTGACTGATACACTTGTGTTCTTGAGTGTCATGAGTGTTTTTGTTAATAAGGAATTTATTTAATAAAGTTGGGGTGTAATTGATTTTTCTCCAATAAAATTGTCATTCTATTTACGACTTCGTAAGGAATGTATCAAGTCAATTATACATATAAAAATGAACGGAGAGAGTACGTAAAGCCAAAGTCAATATTAGAGATGGCAATAGGGTGGGGCAGGCTAGTTACGGGATGGGTTTAGCTTAAATCCGCAATGACTCAACTGCCATATCCCGCCCAACAGAATAATTTTTTTTGTGTTCAATCCGTACCGCCCCACATAAACCCGCCCCCACCCCTGCCCACTTAAGTTTTCTTCCTTATTTCTTTTAGCATTTTGATTGAGTTGCGACATAGAATAGTTAATTTTTAAAATTAAAATTTACATATTTTGAAACTACTATAAGTCACAATAACTAAAAATTAAATCATATAAAAAAATATTTGAAAAAATTATGACAAAAAAATATATCCTTCGACTATTCAAATAGTAACGTAACAAAGGCAAATTAAATAAATTAAAATGAATGGAATAAAATATTTACCGAGTTCAATGTAAATTCAGTAACTGATACCGTAAATTCACCCCTGATCAACCTTTAGATCTTATCACTAAAAGCCCTTTCGTATCTTGAATACTTTTAATGATATGTTCAAATATAGTATAAACAATGCCAGCAACATGTCTGGAATACTCTTTAATGATATATCTAAATATAGTGTAAATAATGCCAACAACATGTCTGGTCACGATGTAATGATACATATTAGTATAGTATAATATTCCTATGTTTTAACCCAAAAAGAAAAACTTTAGATCTTACCATTGAAATCCATTACCCTTCTTAAAAAATCCTTGACGTATCTTCCATTAATGACTCAAACATTATTTAGACGAGTTAAATTTAAATGTGCCCAAATCAAATAAACTCCTCAATCAATACAATTCATGAGTATTTACAAAAATAAAATATTTTAATTTTTAATTATAATTACTATGATATTTAAATTTAATTACAAAAATATAATAACAATCAATGAATTCCAACAATTAACAATTAATGTCAAAGTAATCAGGTTTTATTATTGATTCTGCAATTTCTTAATCCATTGATTTAACTATTCAACTCGAGTAACATACTAATTTTTCATGTAAGCTATATAGATTGCATATCTGTGTAGGCTTGCTGCATAGGCCGGGGTGGCATCATAGGGTTTTTACTCTCCCAACACATTATCATCGATAAACAAATGATTAGAAAGATCAATTGACACATGTATGGAATACAATTGATGCATTTCACATTACTAAATTCAATTATTAGAGTACATGAAAATGACTTAAGGCAATACGTGGAGTAGGCAATGTAACATATACCAGCCCCATTAACTACCACACATATAATTGCAATCCAAATAAATCGTAAATTGTACTGTTCATATCTACTCAAATATTCCTCAGAATTCAGTATCAACAGACACCGCTTCTCATAAATCTGCCTTCAAGGTAGGATGTAATGGAACGATGTCCTCAACACTTAAATTCTAATTCCCTTGACCTAATCTTCGGGTCTTCGACTCATAAAGTAGTTGTGCTTTCTTGGCTATTTCTTCTTATTTTTTATCCAAATTTTTAACATAAGCGGTCATCTTTCTCAATTATTTTAAATATTTTCTCCATTGGTTATAGATGGGCAAAAATTTATCGTTTTTGTTTTACTTATCAAACTTTGTACATGATTATTGAGAAGAGACTATTAATGTTATTACCAACTACGTCTTAATAAAATTAGTGAAATAAAACCAAAACTTAATAAGAGGTCTTTTATGTACACATACACAATTCATTTTAATAATTTAGAGTTATTTTTTTATTCTCACATATTACTTATTTTTTAGTGTAGTCTTCTTAAAAGTAGTGTTGGGCATTCGGTCGATTCGGTTTGGATTGGCGAAATTCGATTCAATTTGTAAAAATGATAATTGAAACCAAATAAAAATAAGTTCGGTTCAGTTCGGTTTATTTCGGGTCAGTTTTTCAGTTCGAATATCATCAAATTAGGCTTGTTTTTGTGATAATAGAGCTGTTAAAAGTGGATCAACTTTTTAAAAAATTGGCTTTGCAAACTTGATTTTCAACGTGATTTTCTTGTGGCTTTCAAAATTCAAACATGATTTTCAATAGGCAACACCAAAACTCACCTGATATCTGTCACGACCCAGACCGCCGTGAGTGACACTCACCTATCCACCCCCGGGTGAGCGAACCATCAATGACCTCGAACTTAACCGTTCTAACAGCTCAAAACCAGAATGCAAGAAATAAACTAGCAATTCAAAACAGTCTAAATCTTTTATAAATAACCTGCGAAAAATTCCTCCCTAGAATTTGAAAGTCATCGTACCAAAACGCTACCAAAATCTAAAGTACAGGGATGCAACCCAAAAATAAGCAATAGTCTAAGCCCGAAATAATTGGGCTACAACCAATAAGAAAGAAATCAAGGCAACTCGATCGAACAACTCACCCTTGATATTTTGAAGTGTTAGGCCTACAAGTGAGGTCGTGCGTCAACCGCCAAAAGATTTTCTGTACTCACAAAAGAAATGCAAGTGCAATATCAATACACAACTACTGTGTACTGGTAGGATCATCAGCCAGTTCCAAATAAACAGTATATGAACAGTACAAAAGTCAAGTAACAGTACAAAAAACATGTAAACAAACCAACAGGTGCTTCTAGACTACAAGTCTCTCCCTAGCTTGTCCCCAAATATAATCCACTTTCACAACTATGATCAACAATCCATAATAAATAATAATTATACCGCATTACATATCCCGAACCCACCCTAGATCCCTTCTAGACAACACCTAAGTATCAAACATACAACTCGGTCTACCATAAGACCAAACTCACAGATCAATATAACAACCTGGCCTCTCAAGGATCAAAATGCAATATCACAATTTATAAACACAGTTCGGTCCACTCATGGAACCAAATCAAATGCACAATGCAATAAGTAAACCCATACCAGGCATGGTACCCGAGTCAACCAGTTAGTATTTCCCATACCAGATGTGGTACCCGAGCCAATCATTAGTATATCCCGTACCAGGCGTGGTACCCGAGCCAACCGTTAGTATACCCGTACCAGGCGTGATACCCAAGCCAACCGTATGTCACATAAATCCACAGTCACAAACAATGAACAATCAAAACTTGTAAACCAACAAGCAATAACAACA
The DNA here is from genome assembly GCA_003996215.1 of Jaltomata sinuosa. Classification (NCBI taxonomy): domain Eukaryota; kingdom Viridiplantae; phylum Streptophyta; class Magnoliopsida; order Solanales; family Solanaceae; genus Jaltomata; species Jaltomata sinuosa. Next base: position 568,964 of record QJPP01000874.1, on the reverse strand, counting down.
AGTTAATTTCATAAGACTGAAAACAGGACTCTTAGACATTCTCATTCCCTAAACATGCAACACATACAATACTTGGACCAAAATACACAAACATACAATGCATACAGGAATCAATAACCATCACCTACCTCGAATAATCAAGCTCTACAGTGCCGGAGCTTTCCCCTTTTCAGGATCCCTTACTTGTTCTTGGTCTAAAAACAAACACATAAACACTATAGTTAATTAACTGGCCTAAATTACCCGGATTATACAAAATCCTAATCCCCAAGACAAACCATGATCATCCCAACCTTTTTCGGGCTTTCCCGCTATTAATTCACCTAAGATTATCATTTATACTGATACATTTAGAGAATTTAAGCTTGGTGATCATTACCCATTAACTATAAATAATACCCAATAACTCTAGCACCCTAGAATTTCCCTTTTTCCCAGATTCTACAATCCTAGGTTATCCCAAACCTTTTTCCAAATCCACCCTTAGTAATTCTATAGCGTAGGAAAGATGTTACGGAGTTTGGGGAGTAGAATTCTTACCTTTAGGATGAAAAATAGATGGAAATCTCCCAAAATTGCCCCCTTCTTCTCCCAAAATGTCTTGAAGAAATGCTGAACTATTTTGGAGAAGTTTCTGCATTAAATCTCATCGCACTCCATTATAATGGTCCGCTCCGCTATAGCGGTACCGCCATAACAGAGTCATTCGCTATGGTAGAGGCTGACCGACGTTGACTTCCGCTGTAGGGGTATTTTCTCTGCTACGACAGAGGTCGCTATGGCGGAGTCGATTGACACAGGACAGAAAGTCGTAAAGTCCCCAAAATTGATTTATTTTATAACACACTTATTTTCTCGATGTCCCGTAACAACTCCTTCACGTCAACCTCAATTTCAGGAGTTCTACTTATCCCAATTCGATTACGAAAAGTTCCTCAGACTCCTTTATGTCTTAGCTAAATGGAAAACTAGCTCAAATCAAGACATTTAACCCAATCCTTACCCAAATTATCCTAGACCATACCTTGCTCCAAAATCGACCGAGACTAGCCTAACCCTGAATTTCAAACTCCCAAACCCGGAGTTTTCTAACTCTAAGAATTGGCATGAATGGTTCACCCATAACGACTGAACCGATCGTTATAACAGATACCAATTTACCCATCATTCATCCCCAAATGATCAAACCCAAAAATATAAAAAGTAAAGAACGAAAAGAGTAGTACATGTATCCTCAAACAGGTGAGGGTACTTGTCCCGTATGTCCTTCTCGGTTTTCCAAGTGGCTTCCTCAACTGGATGATGCTTCCATTGAACCTTTACCATACTAATCACCTTTGTCCTCAATTTTTGAACATCCCGATCAAGAATCAAAACTGGTTCCTCTTCATAGAGAAGATCCTTATCAAACAACACCTCATCCCACTTGATGATATAGTCCCCATCCCCATGTATCGCTTCAACATGGATACATGGAATACCGGATGAACACCCGACAGACTGGCCGACAGTGCTTATCTATAAGCCAATGTCCCTACGATCTCAAGAACTTCAAACAGTCTGATGAACCGAGGGCTGAGCTTTCCCTTCTTACCGAAATGCATATCTCCCTTCATTGGTGACACTTTCAACAATACCTGCTTACCAATTTGAAATTCCATGTCCCTTACCTTGCGATTCGCATATTCCTTCTGCCTGCTTTGGGCAGCTAACAACCTGGTTTGAATGCCTCTTACCTTTTCTTGTGCTTCTTTTACCAAGTCTACGCCCAAAGGCTTTACATCGCCTTCCTCAAACTACCCTATAAGTGACCTACAACTCCTCCCATATAGAGCCTTGAACAGTTCCATATCGATACTGGAGTGGTAGCTTATTGTATGAGAACTCACACAATGGTAGAAACTGGTCCCAATGACCCCCGAAGTCAATCACACATGCTCTCAACATGTCCTCCAATACCTGAATCATCCTCTCCGACTGACCATCAGTCTGAGGATGGAAGGTTGTACTAAAGGTGAGTTTAGTGCCCAACTACTCATGCAACTTACCCCAAAACTTGGAGGTAAACTGCGTACCCTTATCTGAAATAATGGACAGTGGCACCCCATGTAATGTCACAACCTCTTTCACGTAGATCTTAGCCAATTACTGCAAATTATAATCCACCCTGACCGAAATGAAGTGAGTTGACTTGGTCAGCCTACCACCAATAACCAAAATAGAGTCATACTTCGCCAAAGTCTTGGGGAGACCCACCACAAATTCCTGTACATCTTGGTTACACCCGGATGAATCAAATACCGCGAACCATGATCCTCTGCCAATACCTTATGAATTATTTCATCAACCTGAGGAACACAAATCCTTCCTCTAAGACTTAAAACCCCACCAGCATCTAACGTGGCATCTCCGGACTCTCCGGACACTACCTTGCTTCGTAGCTTGCTCAACTGCGAATCCTGAAATTGGTTAGCCTGTATCTCTTCCCTGAATGTGGATTTGACCTCAACACTGGCCAATACACCACCTTGTTATGAGATACCCAAGTGCATGAATTTAGATTCTAAGGCTTGAATATACTTTGCCAATGGTCATTTGGACACTCCCAAATAAGCCAAAATACCCATGCTAACTTTCTTCCGGCTCAATGCGTCTGCCACCACATTAGCCTTACCCGGATGGTACTGAATGGTCACATCATAGTCCTTTAACATCTCCATCCACCTTCTCTACCTTAGATTCAAATCTTTCTGAGTAAAAAGATGCTTCCTAGAAGCATATGCTATCATATTTCTATCTTGCATCAACACAACACCCAAACCCGATTGTGAAGCATCACAATAAACAATAAAGTCCTTGCCTTCAACCGACAAAGACAAAATAGGAGCCGTGGTTAGAAGAGTCTTGAGCTTTTGGAAGCTCTTCTCACACTTGTTGGACCACATAAACGGTACCTCCTTCTGAGTCAGCCTTGTCAAGTGGGTAGCAATAGATGCAAAATCCTTGACGAACCTACGATAGTAGCTTGCAAGTCCCACAAAACTTCTCACCTCAGTCACCAAGCTAGACCGGACACAACTCTTGACTGCCTCAATCTTCTGGGGATCTACCATCACCCCTTTTTCTGACACTACATGCCCAAGAATGCTACTGAAGTCAACCAGAACTTACACTTGGAGAACTTCGCATAAAGCCTTTGATGACTCAAAATGTCCAACACTATACAAAGATTTTCAGCATGCTCCTCCCTACTCTTGGAGTAGATCAAAATATTATCAATAAAAATAATGACGAACAAATCCAAGTAAGATTAAAATACCCCATTCATCGAACTCATGAATGATGCTGGTGCATTGGTCAACCTAAACGACATCACTAAGAACCCGTAATGTCCATACTGAGTCCGAAAAGCAGTCTTAGGAATGTCCTCAGGCCTAAACTTTAACTGATGATATCCTGACCTCAAGTCAATTTTCAAAAACACAGATGCACCCTCTAACTGGTCAAAAAGATCATCAATACGGGGTAAAGGGTACTTATTCCGTATGGTGACCTTGTTCAGTTGTCTGTAATCTATGCACATCTGCATACTACCATCATTTTTTTTCACAAACAAGACCAGAGCACCCCAAGGCAAAGCACTGGGATGGATAAATCCCTTATCTAGGAGTTCTTGATGCTGAGACTTAAGCTCCCTTAATTCTGCCGTATCCATACGATAAGGAGGGATGGAAATTGGGAGAGTGTCCGGCTCTAAGTTAATCAAGAAATCGATATCCCTGTCCGGATGCATACCAGGAAAATCCACTGGAAACACCTCTCGAAACTTTGAGACAACTGGAACTGACTCAATAGATGGGGACTCCACACTATCATCCCGGAGATGAGCCAAAAAGGCTAGACACCCCTTCCCCACTAGCTTTGTAACCCGAACAAACAATATCACCTTGACCGGCTTGGCCCTGTACACTCTTCCCACTCTAGCCTATCCTTACCCGGAATTTCTAGAGCCACAGACTTGGTGTTACAATTAAACACAGCATGATAAGAGAAAAACCAGGTCATGCCCAAAATGACGTCGAAGTCTACCATATCAAGAATTACCAAGTCTACCCACGTATGCAACCCCAAAAATACAACAGAACAATTATGATAAACATGAGTCACAATCACGGACTCTCCAACCCGGGTAGAAACATGGATAGAGGAATCAAGGATATCACATATCAACTCCAGACCCAAAGCAAAACTCACAGACACATAAGAATATGTAGAACCTAGGTCAAATAATACCGAAGCCATTCTACCACAGACAAGAATGGTACCTGTGATCACCGCATCTGATGCCTCAGCCTCGATCCTCCTTGGAAATGCATAATACTGAGCCTGGTCATCAATTCGAGCTACTTTCTTGGCTGGATTTGCCACACCCCTGCCTGTGCCGCTGTTCCCTCTGTCTCCCCGGCCTCTCTGAAAGTTACCTCTCCCACCCCATGGATGACCTCTAGCATAACTACCTCTACCTGTCGGGACCACAATCTTAGACTACTCGTGAACCTAATTACCAGTCTTCCTGTAAGGGCACTCCCTCTTAAAGTGGCCCAGATCACCACAATGGAAATAACCACGATCAAGTGTAGGCCTGCTAGCAGATGTGTAGGAAGCTCCCTGACCTCTAAGAGCTTAAAACTGCTGATTAGCTCCCGAACGACTGCCTGTAGCAGTGGGCAGAGCTGACTGAAAAGGACGGGCAGAGTATACCTGCTGATTATAGCCCCTGGAGTATGAGCCACCATAATTACCCTCATTCTGGGGATTCTTGGCTAACACTTTAACCTGCCCCGCTTGCTTGACTCCCTCAAGTTTCTTTGCATAATCTACCACTTCATTGAAGCCCTTCCCTGCAGAAGTCATGTGTACGGACAACACGTGCAGTTCAGTATTCAAACCCTTCATAAACAATTAAACCCTCTCCTCTTCTGAACCCAACAACTGAGTAGCAAAATGAGACAAAGCATGAACTTTTGCCTCATAAGCAGAGACTAACATGCTTCCCTGTTCCAAAGACAAGAACTCATCCTTTTTCCGGTCTCTCAAAATACGGGGTACGTACTTCTCCAAGATGAGAGCATGAAACTCCTCCCAAGTCAATGGAAGCAAAATAGACGACCGACACTCTACATGAGATCTCCACCACTGCTTAGCATCACGCTATAGCTGAAATGTGATGAACTCCACCCCATGTTGTCGCATGATACCCAGCTTGTGCAACCTTTCATAGCAGTCCAAGATGAACTCATATGCATCTTCCCTATCAGTACCCTAAAACGTGGGAGGTTTCAGCTTGAGAAACTTGGTCAGTATCTCATGTTCATTTCCTGTTATTACCGGGCCTAGCATTGGCCTGAAGAAATCACCTGTGGCAGAAGCTACATCCATCCTAGGAGCTGTAGGGATTGCTATCTGAGTACCCAGAGCCTGATTTGCAACACCCGAGGGGGTGGCTTTGGCACCAAACAAATCACTCAAGAAGTTCCAAGCCTGCTGAAATGCTTCGGGCGTCATAGAGAGAAGGCCTGAACCTCCAGCCGGTGCTGCCTCCGCTTGCGCCCCCATCATCCACCACAACAACTTCCACATCTTCGACAACCTGTTCCTGAGGTGGGGGAGGGGTTGCTTCTCGCTCTCTTTCAGCAGCTTGAGCTCCACCTCTGGCGGGTGTGGCTCTACCTCGACCTCTGTCTCTACCCTTACTCCTACCTCTGACAGCCGGGTCCGCTACTGGGATCGCCACTCTAGCTCTATTATTCCTGGTGTTAACCATCTGCGGACCGAAGAGTGAAAGATCCAGATACCAATTTGTATCACCAGATATCAATTGGAATCAAGTTATAGCACGAAGGAAGAAAAAAATATTTTTTCTAAAGTCCTATAGCCTCCCGCAGAGAAATACAAACGTCTCTGTACTGTTCTGCAAGACTCTACTAGACCTGTTTTGGTACGACGAGATCAACGAACCTAGGGCTCTGATACCATCTTTGTCATGACCCAGACCGCCATGAGTGGCACCCACCCATACACCCCTGGTGAGCGAACCATCAACGACCTCAAACTTAACCGTTCTAACAGCTCAAAACCAGAATGCAAGAAATAAACTAGCAATTCAAAACAGTCTAAATCTTTTATAAATAACCTGCGAAAAATTTCTCCCTAGAATCTAAAAGTCATCATACCAAAATGTTACCAAAATCTAGAGTACGGGGATGCAACTCCAAAATAAGCAATAGTCTAAGCCCGAAACAAGTGGGCTACAATCAATAAGAAAAAAACCAAGGCAACTTGATTGAACAGATCACCCTTGATATCTTGAAGTGTTAGGCCTACAGATGAGGTCATGCGTCAACCGTCGGAAGATTTTCTGTACTCACAAAAGAAATGCAAGTACAATATCAGTACACAACCACCATGTACTGGTAGGATCATCAGCCAGTTTCAAATAAACAATATATGAACAGTACAAAAGTAAAGTAACAGTACAAGAAACATGTAAACAAACCAACAGGTACTTCTAGACTACAAGTCTTTCCCTAGCTTGTCCTCAAATATAATCCACTTTCACAACTATGATCAACAATCCACAATAAACAATAATTATACTGCATTACATATCCCAGACTCACCCTGGATCCCATCTAGACAACACCTAAGAGTCAAACATACTACCCGATCTACCCCAAGACTAAACTCACAGATCAATATAACAACCCGACCTCTCAAGGATCAAAATAAAATATCACAATTTATAAACATTGCCCGGTCCACTCATGGAACCAAATCAAATGCACAATGCAATAAGGAAACCTGTACCAGGCATGGTACCCGAGCCAACCGTTAGTATATCCCATACCAGGCGTGGTACCCGAGCCAACCATTAGTATACTCGTACCAGGTGTGGTACCCGAGCCAATCAAATGTCATATAAATCCACAGTAACAAATAATGAACAATCAACACTTGTAAACCAACAAGCAATAACACCTAGTTTATTTCACAAGACTGAAAACAGGACTCTTAGACATTCCTAATCATTCCCTAAACATGCAACACATACAATACTTAGACTAAAGTACACAAATATACAATGCATACAAGAATCAATAACCATCACCTACCTCGAATAATCAAGCTCTACAGTGCCGGAGCTTTCCCTTTTACAAGATCCCTTGCTTGTTCTTGCTCTAGAAATAAACACATAAACACTATAGTTAATTAACTGGCCTAAATTACCCAGATTATACAAAATCCTAATCCCCAGGCCAAACCATGATCATTCCTACCCTTTCCGGGCTTCCCCGCCATTAATTCACCTAAGATTATCATTTATATTGATACATTTAGAGAATTTAAGCTTGGTGATCATTACCCATTAACTATAAACAATACCCAAGAACTCTAGCACCCTAGAATTCCCCTTTTTTCCCGAATTCTACAATCCTAGTTTATCCCAAACCTTTCCCCAAGTTCACCCCTAGCAATTCTATAGCGTAGGAAAGATATTACGGAGTTTGGAGAGTAGAATCCTTACCTTTAGGACAAAAAATGGTGAAAAACAAATGGAAATCGCCTAAAATCGCCCCCTTCTTCTTCCAAAACATCTTGAAGAAAAACTGAACTATTTTTGGAAAGTTTCTGCATTAAATTCCATCGCGCTCCGCTATAGCGGTCTGCTCTTCTATAGTGGTACTGCCGTAGCGGAGTCATCCGCTATGGCAGAGGCTGACCGATATTGACTTCCGCTGTAGTGGTATTTTCTCCGCTACGGCGGAGGTCGCTATGGCGGAGTCGGTTGACACGGGACATAAATTCATAAAGTCACCAAAATTGGGCCATTTTATAACACACTTATGTTCCTAATGTCTCGGAATAACTCCTTCACGTCAACCTCGATTTCTGGAGTTCTACTTACCCGAATTTGATTTTAAAATGTCCCCCGGACTCCTTTATGTCTTAGCTAAATGGAAAACTAGTTCAAATCAAGGCATTTAATCCAATCCTTACTCGGATTTCCCTAGACCATACCTCGCTCCAAAACCGACCGAGACTACCCTAGCCCAAAATTTCAAACTCCCAAACCCGGAGTTTTCTACTCTAAAAATTGGCACAAATGGTTCACCTGTAACAACGGACCCAGTCGTTACAATATCAGATAAAATAGATCAAATATAAAAAAAACCTTTTCCCATCATGACTTTAGGAAGAACACGAGCAATAGCTAACACCCAAAGCAAGTTCACAAAGTTAACTATGGTGGGGGGTTGTGGCCTGTGTCATCGGTCGTAGATGATGGTGTGGAGTTGTGGGCTGTCATCGACCGTCGACGATGGTGGTTTGGTCTTGTGAGATATGTCAGCGATTGTGAGAGACTAGAGGGTAGAGAGAGCGTGTAGTGTGAAATTGCTGCCACGTTTGCTATCAAATATTTCTAGGTAACAGTTTGTTTAGTTTGTGATTGTGGTTGTAGTGTGAAGTATTAAGGATTGTGTAATTGGGCTTATAACTTTGGGCCTGGTGGTGGTGGGCTGGCCGGCTGGTGTGTATTGTTTATAATATATTATTTAAATTCAATTTTTTTCAGTTTGGTCAGTTTTTTTGGTTTGAACCGAAATATGCCCAGCCCTACTTAAAAGACATAAAATCTTTAACTTCAAATAGTAAAATTATAATTTATAAAAGTAAAAATTAATTCTAGTTATAAGATGTTAGCCATTTATTAAAATACATTACCTTGAATGTTATTGTAAAAAAATTATTAATTAATATGTAGATTTGAGTTATTTAATTCAAAGTTCTAAAATATTTTTGGTAAAAAAGTAGTGGTCTTTCTTTATTCCTTTTCTTTACATATAATTTGTCTTTTTTTTTTTTACAATCTTCAATTGTTTTAAGTGGAAATTCTTTTTAAATATAAATATACACTACTAAAAATGGCTAAAAAAACAAAGGCCAAAAGCGACGGACTGCATCGCTTTTTTTGGTCAAAAGCGACGCAGTCACTTTCATCGTAAATTGCCTTATCGCTTTTCAGATTGTGATGGACAACCTCATTTTTTATTACGATGGAGAGCGACTAAAACGTAAAAATATTATTTTTAATTTTTTTAGAAAAGCGACGATGCCTGTCGACAGGGTCTCATTTGTCTGTCGCTTTTCTGGAAAAAAACTAATGTAATTTTTTCAGAAAAGCGACAATGTATGTCGCATTTTTCTTCGTATTGAAGAACAAAGGGACATAAAGTGTCACTTTTTTGGGAAATTACGTTTGGTTTTTTCCAAAAAAGCGACGGACAAAAGTGACCTTGTCCGTCGCTTTTCTAGAAAAAACCAGATGCAAAAACCTGCAGTTTCTGCATTCCACTTGTCAAAATTGAAAGCATTTCAATATACAGCTACAAACCAACACTAATTTTTGTCAAATCAATCCTAAATCGACTACAACATCATAAACACATTAAAGAACACACACATTAAAGAACACACAAAACCTAAATTTCAACATAAAAATCCAGCATAAGAATCTACAAAGTGTTTCAAAACATCTGAAATATCAATAAAATATCAAAATATCCTTACAAACTAGAAAAATTGACAATCTTAAGGGGGTAGTAGGCACATACTTAGGGGTGAAAAAAATCGAACCGCAAACTAGACCAAACCGCAAACTGAATCAAATCGCAAAAAAAAATTCGACTAGTGGTTTGGTTTTGGTTTGGTTTTAACTAAAAAAAGTCAAACCGAACCGAACCAACCCGATATCATATTTATACTACTTTTAAAAATATTTTATACATAAAAATATTTATTGTGATGTAGTTTATAAATATTTCTTAAATTTTTTCATAGTTTTGATCTCTCAACGTATTGTTTCAAGTTTAAACTTAGAATTTTTAAATGATCCAATAAGTTTTTATAACCCATATATATTAGTGACTCAAATAAAGCCTAAATCAATACTAATGCTAACAAAAAACTATTCAATTCAATACTAGGAATGCCAATCATGTTAGATATCTATTCTTTAATTTTGATAAATACATAAATTAATTTTATTTTTCTATTTAATATTTAGTCATGTAGTTAATAGTTATTAGACTTATTTTAGCATGACTTAATGGTTTTAACTTATGATTATTTTGATTATGACTTATTAAATGCAATATTTATTCTATGCGATTTCATTATTCTTTTGATTGAATATTTTATTGTCATCACTCATTTATATTTTGTGTTATTTTTTTCATAAATACCTTAAATAGTTGAATCTTGCTAGGACTAAAGAAATATTTGAAGCACAAGTTAATTATATGTTTATATAAAGACTTTACCAAAAAATCTGAAAAAACCCAAAGACCCGAGGAAACCGAAAAAATCCGATGTTGAAAAACCTGACTTTTATTGGTTTGGTTTATAAATTTAAAAATCTGACATAAATGAGTTGGTTTGGTTTTTAAAAAATTTGCACCAACCCGATCTATGTACACCCCTACACATGCTCATCCCCATTATTACTACTCTCAGTCGCTTCACTTGAAGAGGAAGGAGAAAGCGAATGATCTTGAGCGTATTTATACATTCGCTTGCCTTATTTACCCATATTTTAGTCTTGTTTCGAAGATAAAAGTCATGTATATCCTTATAATTATTTGCATATTCATGATTGTGAGCTAATATATGTGATTAGGTGTTTTGTGAGGAAAAATATGGAGGAAAACAACCCTTTAGAGCTATAACGGAAGGTGTGGAGTTTTGGATAGACATCGGATGAAGTTTCGAGAAAAAAGGGAGCTGGTGTACTGAATGGCGCATTGCGCCAAGGACAAAACAATAAATATGGCTGTGGTGCATTACGTGGGGCATTGACCCAGCCCCTAAATTACAGAACATCAGAGTTGGCGCATTGGATGGGGAGACGCGCCAGTCCCTATCCCGACCCAAAATTTCTAGAATTTTACTCCAAATCCAAGTAGGAAAAGGGGTTGCTTCCTCATACTCTATAAATACATCCCCAATCACGATTTTTATATAAGTTTTGACCTATGAAGATCTAGGATCCTCCGTCGAGGCCAGAGAATATTAGTTTTATTTTTTCTTCTCCTTTATTATTTATTTTTATGTTTTTATGGATGAATTATTGTAATTACTCCATGTCTATGTAGAGTTAAACTTCTTGTTCTAGGATTATGGTAGCTTCATAATTATTGTAGTAGACTTTTGATTTGGTTTGCAAGATTTTCATATTAGTTATTCTTATAATCTTGTGCCTACTATTTTAAGACTTTGCGATCATTAAAATAAATAAATATTCTCTTTGTGAACTTAAAAGAAGAATCATTGGGATAGAACAAAGAATATAGGGAGCAAGATCTCTCTTTTGTAATGTAAAGAGTAGATTTGCGGGTAGGATAAAAATATATTTAAAACATCTTGCCTGGTTCAAAATGGGAGCAGCTACTTTCTTTACATGCTATCTTGCTCATTAAAATATAGACATAGATTCACATTTGGATAGGTGATTAGGTGTTAGAAAGTTCATAATCATATAATTAATCCCGTAATCAATAATTAGACAATCAAGAAAGTCAATGAACTTACTTACTCAACATGATTGTTAGCAAATTCATAATCGTAGATTAATTTTATCACATTAAATATGTAAAAATCTGCTCTTTATTTGGTTAATTATCATGACCCAAAAGTAAAAGAATTGTGATGGCACCTACCCAACCCAAACCGTGGTAGGAAAACTAAACTCATCAAATGCAATGAGTACAATAATTAAGGAAAATAACACAAATAATGAGTATGAAGTCACAAATCCCCTCAAAATAGGTCTAAACAAAGTATGATCTATCCCAAGACCTTGTAGTCATAAGTACATGAGCAACTCTAATATAGAATGAGTCCAAAATCCAAAAGAATAAATTGTCTAAGAAGTAAAAATGACGAAAACAAGATGATAGAGGGAGTCGGGAAAAGCCTACAAAGGCAAGAGCTCACCGAAATGTCAAATCCACTAGGTCCTCACGAATTAAGGAATGTGATGTCCGCTCATGCTAGGATCTGCATCAAAAGAATACTAAAAAGTAGGAGTGAGCGCGGTTCACTTGTACTCAGTAGGCATCATAAGCCGACTGAACTTAAGCAGTTACTATATCAAATAAAAAATATTAAAATAACCCTGTACGTAGAAAGGTCCCAGCAGTTCAATATCAATAATAACACGGTACATCTCAATCAAAACATCAATCCAAATAATAATGCAACACAATAATAGCGGATGAAATATAATGGCCATGCCTATCAGTATACACCTTTCGAGCATATATCTGTCACGACCCCGACCATCATGAGTGGAACCCACCCAACCCCCGGATGAGAGAACCATTAGAGTCCAATTCTTAGCCTAGCCTAACAACTTAAAACCAGTGCAGAAAGTAAACTAGCATTCAATCTTGAATAAAACCAACTCTATAAATTAATAAAATAAATTGCGGAAATCCCTCCCTAGAATCTAAAAATCATCGTATCGAAAATATCTATCAAACTAGAGTACGAGGATGCAACCCTAAAACAAAGAAATAGTCTAAGCTCAAAATAAGTGGGATACAACCAATAAGAAAGAAACCAAGGAAGCTCGATCGAACAACTCACCCTTGATATCTTGAAGTGTCTGGCCTACAATTGAGGTCGTGCATCAACTGTCGGAAGATTTTTTGTACTCACAAAAAGATAAGCAAGTGCAGTATCAGTACACAACCACCGTGTACTAGTAGAATCATCAATCAGTTCCAAAATATACAATATATGGGTAGTACATAAATCAAGTAAAAGTACAGAAAACACATAGGCAAGTCAATAGGTATTTCCTAGACTACAAGTCTCTACCTAACTTGTCCCACATGTAAACCACCTCAGAGTTATGATCAATAATCCATAACAATAACAATCATATCCCATTACATATCCCGGACCCACCCTGGATCCCCTCTATACAACACCTAAGTGTCAGACAAATAACTCGGTCTACGCCAAGACCAACTCGTAAAACAATATAACAACCCAACCTCTCAAGGACCAAAATACACAACCACAATTCAAGTTCACAACCCGGTACACTCAGGGAACCATTAAGTAAAGATGCAGAAATACAAGAAAGTAAACTCATACCAGGCGTGGTACTCGATCCAACCATTAGTATTATCCCATACTAGGTATGGTACCTGAGCCAACCATTAGTATTATTCCATACCAGGCATGGTACCCGAGCCAACCATTAGTATTATCCCGTACCAGGCATGGTACCTGAGCCAACCAAATTCAAACAACCCACAGTCACAAAAATGAACAATCAACTTGTAAAACCAACAAGCACAATACAGCGTTTAATTTACCAGACTGCTAACATGACTATTAGACACTTCTAATCATTCCCAAAGCAATGCATTTCATACAAATACTTAGATAATTGTACTTAAACACACACATCATACAGGAAGCAAACCATCACCTACCTCGAAATGATCCAAAGCTCTACACAACCGGAGCTTTTCCATTTCCCAAAATTCTTGTCGGATCTTGGTCTAAAACAACACACAATAACCAAGAATCAATTTATATGCCCTATAATTTACCTGGATTATGCAAAATCCTAAACCCCAGGCCACCCATGATCATTCCACCCTTTTTCCCGGGCTTCCCCGCCATTAATTCACCTAGTTCTACCATTTTTATGAATAAAATTAGGAAATTAAGATCACATGATCATAAAACAGTAAATTTAGCAACACCCAAGAACTTCTACACATAGAATCCCCCTTTTCCCCCGGATTCTACCGTCCCTAAGTAATTCCAAACCTTTTTCCAAGTCTACTCCTAGCAATTCTACCACATAGGAAAAGTATTACGGAGTTTGGGTAGTAGAAACCTTACCTTAGGGAAGAAAAACGATGAAGAATGGAGGAAAAACGCCTGAAATCGCCCTAGCCCTTCTCCCAAATGAACTTGTAAAAACTTAATATTTTTGGGAAAGTTTCTGCATTAAATCCCGTCAGGCTCTGCTATAGCGGTACCGCCGTAGCGAAGTCATCGCTATGGCAGAGGCTGACCGGCGTTGACTTCTGCTGTAGCGGTAATTTTTCTATTATAACGGAGGTCGCCGTGGCGGAGTGTCAACCGCTGTAGCAGTTTACAGTGTACAAAAAGTCGTAAAATCTCCAAAACTACCCTATTTTACAATACACTTATTTTCCCAACGTTCTGAAACAATCTTTTCACGTCAACCTCGATTTTGGGAGTTCTACTTATCCGAATTCGATTCCAAAAAGTCCCCCGGACTCCTTAATATCTTGGCTACATGGAAAACTTGAGCAAGTCAAGACATCTAACCCAATCCACACCTGGATTTCTCTAGACTATACCTCGCTCCTAAATCGGTCGAGGCTAGCCTAGCTCAGAATTTCAAACTCCCAAACCCGGAGTTTTCTAACTCTAAAACTTGGGATGAAAAATTTACCTGTAACGACAGACCCAGTCGTTACAATATTGCTCCAGGATAGGACCCATGGGGGACTCACGAGGTCCATGTACAAAATAAGCCAGATATTTTCCCACGGTCTTGTTAGTCGAATCTTTGCTCACGACGATATATATAAAATGCAAATAGTAAATAAGCCAAATCTTTACCCACGATATTTTTGCCGGATCTTTGCCCATGGTGATTGTTGCGTCTCAAGAACACACGCAAGTGTACGTGGTCATACAAGTTATACAGTGACTCTTGCGAGCTGAATATCAACCCCACAGGGACTTGGTGCTTAGAAAACAATCCGACTAACGTATTACTATTGAAGTTTAACAAATGCGATTCGTAACCAAGAGTTTAAGATTTACTTTTATAAATTAATTACTAGAACTAATGACGATATGAAATTTGGATTATAAACAATATATGGAGAACTCCAGGGTTGAGGCATTCACTACACAATCATACTTAACTATGGTTTATAGCCGGTGTTGGTGTTTATCGTGATCGTTGATCTACGGGGTTGATATTATAACCCGGGAATGGTCATCCTCTAAGTCATCCATCCAAAGTAATCTCACAACTACATCGTTGAGCGGGGATGTGAGTCTTTACTTCAGATGCATTCAACTATCTTCCTATTTTATTAACCAAGTGGAGCATTTAATATAATTCTATCCTAACCGCAAATCATACTTTACAATTGCTAACTAACAATAAAAGATAAGATCCACACCTCCTACGTTCTTCATTCCATCTCTTAACTCCTATGGTCAATTCGTTTGAGACTTAGATTTATCCTAAAGTTCATGACGCTTTAGAATAGTAAAATAAGAATGTAAGAACAATCCCAAGACATGATAAACAATTAAAACCAACTATAAAAATATAATCAAACATTCATATTGTAGCCTCAATCCTAGAAAGAGGGTGTTTAGCCACTCATAATCTAATTAGCAATTACAAAATTGATGTAGTTCATACAAGAATTAAGTAATGAAAAAGAAGAGAATAAGAACCCTGAAGTAGCCTCCTCCTTGTGTTTTTGCAATCCAAAGATGTCGAAGCGTGTGTAAAATTAAGACTAGGTGTCCTATTTATAGTGTAGGACAAATTGAACCCACCGAGAACAAGTTCTATGTCACCCTAAACATCGCAGAGCCTAAGCTCCGTGGCACGCTGGCCAATGCAGAGGGCCACTGTTATGGCACATTGCCAATGTGGTAGTCTACTGGAAAGGGAAACTTCACGCTGCTCCACCTCCGTGCTACGCTGCCCATAGTGGAGGCTAGCCTCCGTGGCACAGGGATGGTTCTTGACGCCCCATTTTTGCCTCCAATGGAATCTTTCCACCTTGTATTGTGTCCCAATAGTTTGTAGCATATTTGTAGGCTTTAATTTGCTCCCATAGCTCTTCCAAAGTCTCCTACAACAACTCACAACACCCATAAGTCCATATAACAATATAGAGTTCATCAAAGTATGCTAAAATAAGCATAGCTCAAGCTAGCAAAGCTAGTTTCCTTGTCTAAACTCTAATTAATCATTTTTGGCACATCACTTGCGTTAATTGCACCCTAAACACTATAAACATGTACATTAGCCACAAGGTACACCCTTTACACACTATATACCTCAATAACACATCGAGTTATCCTCAAAACTAAGCTAAACGCACATAGATAATGACATTTAAGTGTATAAATACGCCTAAGATCAGCGATATATATATATATATATATATATATATATGAATAGTAACATAAGCCTTTCAAGGCATATCTTTCAAAAACCAAATCATTTCCTATTTCCATGAACCATGAGATATATGCATATATATGAGCATAAAAAAGAATAGAAACCAGGTGAAATCACTATATCTGAATCTCAAGATCATGATCATATCACCACTATTGGCTACAACCTTAATATCAAACCAAGAGTCCACGTTTGATATCAACAAAATGATACAAGCCTCCATCTAATTCACTATCAAGATCAACATGAACCTCGACAAGGGTATCACAACAATATAGTTCAACTCAAAAGCTATGATAATTACTAATTCACCCAACACATAACATGCTTTACACGATAAGTCCCCACCCAAGCTAAGTCTGAAGAAAGTTAAGCCATAACCTACCTCGAAGTCAAACATCAAAACTCTACGCGATCACACTTGAGCCTTTCCTTTATGAATCACCTCATAACACAATCAATCTATCAATAAATAAGTTCTATGCATAAATGATGTGACGGTATTCTAAGGCACATTTGACGCCTTTAACTAAGAATACTCGCCAGTTTTTAAGCAACCTTTGTGATTTTTGATGTTTTTATGTTGTATTTGCAGGAAATGGAGACAAGGATAGAAAGGGAGTAAAAAATACTCAAGCTAAGTAACACTGGTTAGGCATGACGGAGGGCCTGACGGCTCGTCACACAGGTGACTGAGCATCAGGGGAGCCACCAAACCTGGCAGCTGCTAGAGGCGGCACTGGATATGGGTGACGGTTGGCGTGATGGGCCGTCGCACCTGTGACTGATCGTCAGCCAAGCCGTCAAGCTGGAGCTAATGGAGATCATGCACTGGATAGTGGCGACGGCTGGAGTGACGGGCCATCACACCTGTGACTGACTGTTAGCCAAGCCGTCAAGCTAGAGCTAATGGGGATCATGCACTGAATAGTGGCGACAACTGGAGTGATGGCTAGTCACATGGGTGACGGTCCATCAGGCGACCCGTCAACGCGAAGCGAGACTCCGAAAATTCTATTTTTGGACTTTATTTCCTGGACTGCTATAAATACCCAGTGTTAGGGTTATTTTATTTATTCAGAAAATAATACTTTGTTAGATGTTATTGAATGAGTTTTGAGAAGATAAAACACGACACAAACATGTTTTCTTCCTCTTCTTCCATTGTTCTTGGAATTTTCACCATTGGTGCTGGAATTCTACGAAGTTCAAAGTAAAGTAATAATTTTCTATTGTAAGAATTCTTTCTTCTCATATGAGTACTATTATTTATTTACTTCATTTTGCTACCATGAGTGGCTAAACTCCCCACAACTAGGGTTGTGAGATCCATGGCAAGAGTAACAATGTAGATTTCGGGTAGCATTGAGTTCAATTTATATGATGTCACATGGTTAATCATTCACTATTTACATTTTCTAATGGTTGCAAACATTAGAACATACATAGGTTTGATTTTCTTGAACAAAGAGAATAAAACCGGGAAATTTGATTAACTACGAGGATTCGAGACTACCAACTCTCGTCTTATGATTAATGCTGTAACTAGATTAATCTACTTGATGTTTAGAATTTAAATAAGAAATTTCACCTTTTCAAGTTCGAGAGAATTGAAAAGGAAATTCGTTTATTTGGTTGAGAAACATTTAGATGATATCATTAATTCAATCACATCGTGATATACATATAGAAAGAACCCGATCGAACTCTAACTCGTGATTGTTTACGAAGCCATGGTGAACACATCCCTAGTTCACCTCTCATATTGATTATTACTCGTTGACACTCGTAAATTATTATTTGCATTGTTCAAATATTGATCACACAAACCCCCCCATTTATCGGAAACTATTGATTACTAGTCAACTAAGTCACTAACGACTTAATTTGCACCTTATTCCCTGTGGGATCGACCCCAACCTTAGTTGGGTTCTATATTTGACAGCGATCGCTTATGCTTCTTAATTGGAGTTGTAATTTGGGCGTATCAAATTTTGGCGCCATTGTCGGAGAAGACGGTTGTTCATTAAGTTCGGTGTGTTTATTTGACTCTTAGTCATATTTCTTGTTTTTACTTTTATTTTTTGTTTTTGTTGTTACAGGGTATATAGTTGTGCATGCCAAGTACCCGACACTCGGGTGAATCAACATTACCTTACGATCCCAAGATTGCTAGAACGTTAAGGCGAGCCATGAATGCACAACAACAAGAGGCAGCGAGACTCGCTGCAGCTCAGCGAGCCCAACAACATTTGAATGCTGATGATATTGAGGATGATGTTGTGCTGGAGGAAGAGGTTGTAGTGGGTGAGGGAAGACCAGCTGATATTGTCAACAACAATGCTCCAGCCGATCAAAAGATGGCAAGTAAAGAACTCCCATATTCAAAAGATGAAGGTGGCGGATATGAGGATGTTGCGATGGATGTGCGGGTTTACTAGGAGAGATAGGATTAGGAATGAGGATATCCGAGATAATATGGGTGTGGCGTCGGTGGAAGATAAGATGCGGGAAGCAAGGTTGAGATGGTTCGGACATGTGAGGAGGAGAGGCACGGATGCTCCAGTGCGGAGGTGTGAGAGGTTGGCTATGGATGGTTACAGGAGAGGACGAGGTAGACCAAAAAAGTATTGGGGAGAGGTGATTCGACAGGATATGGCGCAGTTGCAGCTTACCGAGGACATGACCCTAGATAGGAAGGTGTGGAGAACGCGGATTAGGGTAGAAGAGTAGTAGGTAGAAGTGTGTGTAGGCTAGTAGGTAGGAGTGTTTTTCCTTATTGTCCCGACTAGTAATCGTAGTGCTACGCTTAAGTGTGTGTAGAAGAGTAGTAAGATTCCTCGTGGTAGTATTTTGTGGCAGTGCCCTGTTTCTGTCTGTTGTTTGTTACTACATATTATTTCCTATTGTCTCTTGTAGTTTTATCTTGTATTTTTATCCTGTATCATTGTTTCGTCCTTTTTAGCCTATTTTTAGACTGTTTTGTCTTGAGCCGGGGTTCTATCGGAAACAGCCTCTCTACCTCACCTCTGAGGTAGTGGTATGGACTGCGTACACTCTACCCTCTCCAGACCCCACGTTGTGGGAATACACTGGGTATGTTGTTGTTGTTGTTGTTTGTTGTAATGCTCCAGCTGATCAGAGACCACAACAGTGAGGTAGAGGTCGACAGCAACCAAGGCAGTATGCTTTGGATGATGATAAGGATATCGACTTGGATGGAGTTGGTGCTACGGGAGCCATTGTTCTCCCTCCGCTATTGCCTGGAGCTAAGTTCAACATTACTAGCACGATGATTCAGCTGTTGAACTTAATGGGACTGTTCCGTGGTGTTGCTGGTGATGATCCAAACCGACACCTGATGAATTTTGTGGGTATCTGCAAGTCGTTCGAATTGCCTGGAGTAAGTCAGCGATCAGGCTCAGGTTGTTTCTGTTGTCTCTGTCTGATGAGGTAGCATTATGGTTGACAAAGCTAACCCCGACTCTATCACAACCTGGGGAGAGTTGAAAGGAGCTTTCCTAGAAAGGTTCTTTCCTCTCTCTAGGATGATACAGTTGAGGGATAAAATTAGCAACTTCAGACAACAACCTCATGAGGCTTTACATGAGACTTGGTTGCGGTTCAAGAAGAAGCTGACACAATGCCCGAACCATCAGTTGACCGACAATTTCCTAATGCAAACATTTTACTACCAAGCCGACACTGGATAATGCAGCAGGTGGAGAGTTTATGGGTCTTACCTTTATCGATGCCACAACTATTTTGGACCGGATCACTGAAACCAACAGGGCCTGGCATACACGGGACACAGAGGTGGCTGCTAGCACTTATGCAGTCGGTATATCAGCGGAACAGCACAGGAAAGAGGAAGAGCGGGATCAAGATATGGCCCATCTGAAAACGCAAATAGACCTACTGATAAAACATTTGCTGTCAGGAGATATGGAGAAAGTGAAAGCTGTGGGTTCCCAAGGTAGAGTAGCAGAGTTCGAATCTGATGAGGAGGCTAATTATTTAGGGGGTTTCTAGGCCAATGGCCAGGGAAACCAAGGTCGGAACTATCAGAAGGACAACTACTATGAAAAAGCTGGCTACAGAGATCGTGATCAGGGGAACTGGAAAAATAAAACTGATAGAGGTGGTTTGTACGTACCACCTGGTAACCGAGAAAGAGCTAGAAATAAGATAGGGACGTCCAAATTAGAGAATATGATGGCGAAGATGTTGTTGAAGGTGGAATCTACTGACTCCGGAGTCAAGGAAATAAAATCTGAATTATCATCAATGAGTCAGTTAGTGAATTCTCATTCCACCTCAATCAAGCAGCTAGAGCAGCAAATGAGTCAAGTCTCGGCATCTCTAAATCAAAGAAAAGCTGGTACATTGCCGAGTGACACCATTCAAAACTTGAGAAACGACGGGAATTGTATGGCGATCACCACCAGAAGCGGTAAGACACTACCAGAAGCACATCCGATAGTTCAAAAGCAGAAAGATGATATTATTGACAAAGATGAGCTCATTGATGATGAAAAGGTGAGTGATGAGGGTGTGGATGTTCAGGTTGAAAAACCCACTTTGGTAGATGATGATTCTAAATTGCTCACGGAGAAGAGCATGGAAGTTGAAAAACTTCCAAAACAAATGCCAAAGCCTCCTCCTCCTTTCCATCAGAGGATCAAAAAGAAGGTAGAAGATGGGAAATTCCACAAGTTTATCACCATGCTCAAGCAGATCTCTGTGAATATCCCTCTGGTGGATGCGCTTGAAGAAATGCCTGATTATTCCAAGTTTATGAAGGACTTGATCATAAAGAAGAGGTCGGTAAGTTTTGAACCGGACGACAACCTCCACCATTGTAGCGCCATTACATCAAGGTCGCTAGTCCAAAAGAAAGAAAACCCGGGTGCGTTCACTATTCCTTGCACCATCGGAGAGTTTAACTTTGCAAAAGCTCTTTGTGACTTGGGGGCTAGCATAAACTTGATGCCGTTAGCTATATACCGGCAGTTGGGCTTAGGAGCCCCCAAACCAATGGCTATGAGATTGTTGATGGCTGATAGATCGGTTAAACGGCCGGTGGGTATTTTGTACGATATGCTTGTGAAGGTGGGGAAGTTCATCTTTCTGGCAGACTTCGTGATTTTGGACTGCGAAGTAGACTTTGAAGTCCCCATTATTTTGGGATGACCCTTCTTGGCAACCGGAAGAGTATTAGTAGATATGGAGAGCAACGAGTTACCTTTCAGGTTGAACGATGAAATAGTGAAGTTTAATGTGTACAAGTCAATGAGGCAACCGAGGGACATGAATGTCGTCTCGATTATTGATGTTGTTGCCGAATCTGATGTGATTATTTCTATTGAAGAGAGATTTGCTGTAGAGACGTTGGCAGTGGTTATGATGATCTTTGATGATGATGACATCGAAAATTATGAAGAAATTGTAAATGCTGTGGTTGGAATGGGGTTATATTTTTACACCCCAAAGAAATTGGATCTTGACTTGAAGAACAGGCTGACACCTCCTGCAAAACCTTCTATTGAGGAGGCGCCGGTGTTAGAGTTGAAAGAGTTGCCAGGCCAACTGAGGTATAAATTTTTAGGTGATCAAGATACCTTACCTGTGATCATTGCGACAGACCTTGTGGAAACACAAGTGGAAGCTTTAATGTCCATACTGAGTAGACACAAGAGAGTAATCGGCTGGACCATTGCGGATATTACTGGCATCCCGCCAGGTATTTGTACTCATAATATACAGTTAGAAAAAGATTGCACTCCCACCATCGAGCAAGAGTAGAGACTGAATCCGCCAATGCAAGAGGTGGTGAAGAAAGAAATCATCAAATGGCTCAATGCTGGAGTGGTTTACCCAATTTCTGACAGCAAATGGGTAAGCCCAGTACAATGTGTTCCTAAAAAGGGAGGAATGACTGTGGTAGCTAATGAAAAAAATGAGCTGATTCCATTAAGACCTGTCACGGGGTGGCAAGTCTGTATGGATTACCGAAAGCTAAACTCCTGGACTCTCTGTGATCATTTCCCCATGCCCTTTATAGATCAGATGCTGGATAGATTAGCTGGCAGGGGTTGGTACTGCTTTTTAAATGGATAGTCAGGGTACAACCAAATATCTATGGCCCCCGAAGATCAGGAGAAAACCACTTTCACCTGCCCCTATGGTACATTTACTTTCAGGCACATGCCCTTTGGTCTTTGCAATACTCCCGCAACATTCCAAAGATGCATGATGTCTATCTTTTCTGATATGGTGGAGAACACATTGGAAGTCTTCATGGATGACTTTTCTATGGTGGGTGATGCATTTGATGATTGCTTGACTAACCTGGGTCAAGCATTGCAAAGGTGTGAAGAGTCAAACCTCATGCTGAATTGGGAGAAATGCCATTTCATGGTGAAGGAAGGCATTGTATTAGGGCACAAGATATCTATGAGAGGTCTAGAGGTGGATAGAGCCAAGATAGAAGTCATCGAGAAACTACCTCCACCCATCTCAGTAAAGGGTGTGAGGAGCTTTCTTGGTCATGTCGGATTCTACCGAAGATTCATTAAAGATTTCTCTAAGATTGCTAACCCTTTGTGCAGGTTGCTTGAAAAAGAGACTAAGTTTGTATTTGATGCTGAGTGTTTGAAGGCGTTTGAGTGCCTGAAAGAAAAGTTAGTGGCTGCTCCTATTATAATTGCCCCGGATTGGTCCAAACCATTTGAAGTAATGTGCGATGCAAGTGGTGTTATACTTGGAGCTGTTCTGGGACAAAAGCGAGACAAACTTTTTTACCCCATTTATTATGCTAGTAAGGCATTGAATGGGACACAAAAGAACTACACGGTGACAGAATAGGAGCTACTGGCTGTTTTATATGCTTTTGAGAAATTCAGAGCGTACTTACTTGGTACAAAAGTGGTGGTGCACACAGATCATGCAGCCTTGAGGTATTTAATGACCAAGAAGGATGCAAAGCCTCGACTAATCCGATGGGTGTTATTGTTGCAGGAATTTGACTTTGAACTCAAAGATCAGAAAGGTTGTGAAAACCAGGTGGTGGATCATCTGTCCAGGCTTGAGAGGGAAGAGAAAGTAGTAGATGAACCAGAGATTGAGGATGCATTTCCGGATGAGCAGGTGTTGGCCGCGTCACTTGATAGGGTGCCTTGGTACGCCGATTTCGCAAATTATGTGGTGAGTGACATGATCCCGTAAGATTTGAACTTCCACCAGAGGAAGAAATTCCTCCATGATGCAAGTAAGATTTTTTGGGATGAGCCGTATTTATTCCGGTTGTGTGCTGACAACTTAGTAAGAAGATGTGTACCGGAAGTGGAAATGCCAAGCATCTTGCAAGCTTGTCATTCCTCCCTAGTTGGAGGGATCATGCGGGTAATAGAACTGCCCGAAAAATCTTATGGTGTGGTTATTATTGGCTGACAATTCAGAAAGATTCATATGAATTTTCCAAATTCTGTGATCAATGCCAACGAAGAGGAGCAATCTCTCGTCGACAAGAGTTGCCAATGTCCACTATTTTGGAGGTTGAGTTGTTCGACGTATGGGGGATAGATTTCATGGGCCCTTTTGACAGTTCTTATGGGAACCATTACATCTTGGTAGCGGTGGATTATGTTTCAAAGTGGGTAGAGGCGGTTTCTTTGGCCGATAACAAAGGGAAAAGTGTGGTGGCTTTTCTAAAAAGAAACATCTTTGCTCGGTTTGGCACCCCTCGCACAATCATAAGTGATGGAGGGTCACATTTTTACAATAAGGTGTTTCGGGATGCTCTAGCAAAATATGGGGTGAAGCAACCCAAAGTAGCCACACCTTATCACCCCCAAACAAGTGGGCAAGTCAAAGTGTCGAACCGTGAAATTAAAGAGATATTGGCAAAGTCTGTGAATGTGAACTAGCGAGATTGGGCAAGAAAGCTGGATGACGCACTCTGGGTGTACCGAACAGCGTTTAAAACGCCAATAGGTATGTCTCCTTACCAATTTGTTTTTGGTAAAGCTTGTCACTTGCCCGTGGAACTTGAGCACAAAGCCCTTTGGGCGCTCAAAAAGTTAAATCTCAGTTGGAAAGATGCATCAGAACTAAGGTTGGAACAATTGAATGAGATGGATGAGTTCCGATTGTAAGCATATGAGAGATCCTCTCTCTACAAGGAACGAATGAAGCTATACCATGATAGAAGAATTGATAAAAGAGAGTTCAAAGTTGGGGACTTGGTATTGTTGTTCAACTCCAGGTTCAAATTATTTCCCGGAAAACTCAAATCCAAATGGTCCGGGCCATTCAAAGTACACCAAGTGTTTCCATCCGGTGTGGTTGAACTCGAGGATACGGATGGTGAGTTGTTCAAAGCCAATGGGCAGAGGGTAAAGCAATATCTGGGCCTCCCGGAGGAGGTACATGTTCTGTCTCTGGTGTATCTTGATGAAGTCTGAGTAATCAAGATACCCGCATCGTGCCGCGACGTTAAATCAGGCGCTGTATGGGAGGCAACCCATGAATTGTTGTATTATGATATTAGGAAAATTTGATTTGTTAGAATTGGTTAATTTGTGCGTTGAGTGTGCAGGTACAAAAAGGTGGAAGTAACAGTATGTTCTGTCTACAGGTGACGGTTCCTTTGTTGGGTCGTCAACTTAGTGACGGACCATCACACAAACCGTCACAGTTGAACAAATATTTATCCCCACTGTTTGTGGTGACGGTGAGAGTGACGGACCGTCACAGCTTTGGTGGACCGTCATTCCAGGCCGTCACCAAGGCACTCACAAAGGGCTCACTGTTTATGTAAGACACACCTAGTGACGGGCCTCCAGGTGGTTGACAGACCATCACAAGGGTCACCACATCAGGTAAGTATTATATATTTTTTTAAATGAGTTGGTACCGCCCCGACCCAAAACCAACTGAACCCGCTACTCACCTAAACCCGCCTAAATATATTGAAACCATCTTCATCATCTTCCCACTCCTATTCTACTCTCAAACTCCAACCCTCCATTAAAATCAAAATACTCTCTTCCCCAAGCAAATGCCACATCCCCATCGTCCCTTTTTCACCAGTCGTCCAAAATGCAAAAACCAACAATTTCCCGTCGAAGAATAGGGTTGTCCATCGGTTCATGTAAATCAAAAAGGAATAGAAGTTTTTTTCTCACTAACAAAACCAAGGTATGATTCTAAACTCTTCTTCATTTGAATTATTGATTAGTATTATGTCGAAATACAAGGAGGAAATTGTTGGGTTTGTATATTTGTGAACTTGTGATGATGTAAATGTTATTGGGTATGAGTGTTGTTGTTGTTTGAAATTGTAAATTTTACATGGGTGAAGTCTTGAGTAACCCATGGGATTAAATACATGATGGGTGGTGACTTTGTGAAACCAAATCCCACAAAGAATGGGAAAACCCCTAATAGAACACAAGGTGTTCGAGGAAATGCCTCAAAGAGAGTAAAACATCCTTGGTGACGCTGTCTCAACCTGACGGTTGGCATGACGGCCCGTCACACATGTGACGAATCATCAGTTATGCCATCAACAATAAACAGTTCACTGTCTTAGAGTGACAACCGGTGTGACGGTCCGTCACCTATGTGACTGACCATCACCCAAACCATCACTCCGAGATAGTGGCGTTAGTTTAGTGTTTTCCTATTCTCATGTGTTCGAACTTGTTCCCGTGCAGGTACATGGCCCCCAAATAACAACCACCTCGCGGTCAAGCTCAAAATAGGAAAGAAAGAACCGCTACCACTCAGACCCTAGTAGATGAATCGAGTAGCAAAGAAGAAGCAGTTGAAGCCCCAGCTTACCAGACTAGGCTATCCAAACGAAGAAACACCCAAGTCTCCCAGTCTAGAGTGGGTCATCTAGCAGTAGGTCGGGCAGTGATAGTGGATCTGAAGAAAGTGGTAGCTCCAGCCCCAGTCCAAAAGATATAAGTGGTATTGAAACCACCAAAAATGCAGGGAGGGCACCCATGGATAGAGAATCAATCCGGTGGGCATTTGAGGGTGCCCGGAAGCACTATCTTGACGGTATTACCAAAACAATGTCGAGTAGCCACAAAAGACCGATAGCTGAAGAAGTGCAAATTATTACCACGAATTTGCCAGAATACCCAGTTCTTCAGACACAGTTTCAGAGGTAACAGCTTGAGTGGATGAGCTCACCTCAGGGATTCTATTATCCAGAACTAGTCCGGGAATTCTATGCCAACTATTTGCAACTGTTAGAGAGAAAATGTGAGAAAGGAAAAGGGGTTAAATCAGCACCAAGGCAGGATAGGGTTCCGGTTCGGGTTAAACAAGTAAACATATCCCAAGAGACGATTAACAGAGTCCACTTCGTCCCTGAATACATTCCTCCACCTGATATGCCAGAGTTTCATGACAAGATTGCCAACACATACTCGCAGAGACCATGGTTAGCACGGACATTGACTGATGACTCACCATCTTGGCTAATTCAGAGGGGACGGATATCGAAGCAATCACTAAGCTTCGTAGCAAAGTTTTGGTGGGCTGTTGTGCGATACAGGCTATTTCTAACAGGTGGAGATGCTAAATTGGATGAGGGAAGAGCCATTCTTGTGGAAAGTTTGATAGCCGGGTACGTCATCAACTTTGGAATGATCATTGCAGACGAGATGCGGACCAGGTCCATGAAAACTACTTCTTCTTTGTCGTTCCCGTGTCTAGTTACTGAGTTATACAGGCGTGCAGAGGTACCGATATTTGATGGTATTGATGATCAAGTGACAACGTCATCCAAGCAAAATATTGACAAATCAAAGTATGACACTAAGTTTGACATGAGGATTCATAAGCCTCAGATTTTTGAGGAACCAACCACAACCACCTCCGAGGCGACCGACACTCCATCAGGCACAGAGATTCCACTTGCAGTGTTTGATCCGAAGACTTCACAAACAGTGAGAGCTACTGCCAAATGCTCTGGCACTGCAGCAAGGCCTCCCCTACCACCGGAATATCACATGAATCCCCGTAATTTTGCTAAAATGGTGCAGAAGCAGAAACAGATGGATAAACAAATTGGTGCTTGGACGAACTTGTTCAAGCCCACCATTGATGAAGCAATACGGAAGGCTCTGAAGCCATTTGAAGGGCTGCGTGCAAGGGTCAATGCTATGGAAACCCGGATGGAGGAAAGGCTAAATGAAATGAGCATCCCAGACCTGGCAAGATTTGATATGGAACTAAAG
The DNA here is from genome assembly GCA_003996215.1 of Jaltomata sinuosa. NCBI lineage: Eukaryota > Viridiplantae > Streptophyta > Magnoliopsida > Solanales > Solanaceae > Jaltomata > Jaltomata sinuosa. The sequence goes on along the minus strand of QJPP01000874.1, from coordinate 541,370 downwards.
AAGGTAAAGGATGAAATCACCGCCCTCAAGCAAGAAAAAGCGCCTTATGATGAGACTTCAGATTTCATAGACTGGGAAGAAGAAACCACGATAGTGGATTTGATGGATCGGCCACTGAGAATTAATGAAGCCCAAGCAGGTGAAAGTGGGGTAAAGAAGTCAAAGAAGAGAAAGCACAGAAAGAAATCAGCCGAGGAGGACGAGTTAGAGGTTTCAAAGCAGCGGTCGATGGTAGACGAGCAGCTGCAACAGGAAAGAGTGCGTGCCCAAGTAGGTGGGGCATCATCCAGTGCAGTACCAGAGTCTGGAGAGACTCCAGATGTTCATGAGCTGAGTACGCTGGCCAAAACCGGTGTCACTGTTCCTCATCCCGAAGCTTAGGCTTCACTGGTTCCCCTATTCCTTTGTTCTGTATATCTGCTTCGATGAGCATTGAGGACAATGCTAGATTCTTTTGTTGGGGGTAGGGGTATTACCACCGAAGGTTTTTGTTGTCGTGCTTCTTTTCCTTCGGTGTGCTATCTAGTAGAACCGACATATTTAGGTTGTTTTTGCTTTTATTATTGGGTGATATTGTAGCAAGCATGGCTGTGAATGGTTAAAATAAAAAGGAGCCCCCCTCCGAAAAAAAAAAGAAAAAAAAGAGAGTTACTTTTTGTACTTGTGTGTGGAAAATTAACTGTTATGGATCCTTGAGTGTCTTTGTATGCATGTGCGAAGAACGATCTTGTTTAGGCAGAACTGTTGTTTCAATGATTGGTAGTAGTATGGTTTCCTGATGCGAAGTGTGTGAGAGATTTTTGTTGAAATTCTTACTCTGTGCATGCATCTAAAACTTGCTCGGTCTATTTTGTTGAAGTTGGAAGCTAGTTGCTTAGGAAAGGATCTCAGGCCCTTTTTGCGTGTAGTCCACTTATCCCAAAAGACCGCCCAAATGTAAATAATCCCTTTGACCCCTGTTTGAGCCTTGATTGACCCCGTTCTTTTTATACCCTATCACCGTCCCTTTTTAATCGTAGAATCCCTATTTTGGCCCCAGTCCCCCTTTGGACATCGTGCACCTCAACTCAGGCAATCAGCCTAAGTTGAGGGTGGCTACTGTAGCAGGGAAGTGATAAGAAGAAAAATAGGAGGGAAAAGATTGGTTGTGGATAGAATGGAAAAGTGCGGGTGCGTGCCTAGAAAAAGGAAGAAAAAGAAAATAAAAAGAAAGAAAAAGAAATGAAAAAGGAATTGTCAAAATGAAAAGGCCGTATCCGTAGCTAGAGATAAGGAAATTAAAGGCGAATAAAGTGGATGAGGATAGTTTAGTGGAAATAGCGTGTCATCGATTCCAAGGAGGGCTTAGTCACTGACCCCTAAATGTACCCTACCTACACCCGAAGCCTCATTACAAGCCTTAACAAGTCCTGTAGTGATCCTGAGCGACTTTCTGAACAATGGAAATAAAATAGTAAGGGCAAGCCTATGGCATCGCATGTGCATTGTTTGAAATCATTTATGAGCGTGAGCATCTTACTTAGTTCTGAAACTCTGTATGTGGGACTTCCTTATAGTGAGGGCATCGAGATTTCAACATTATCTTTCTAATTGTTGGGATAGCAGTTCATGTATTTGTAGAATGTTCAGTCACATCGAAATGATACCCTTGGATCCTGACGAGTTAGCTTTTCAGAACACTTTTGTAGTACTGGGGGAGCTTGGTCTAAATTGCTTGAATCATTGATTTGCCATGGTTGCTAGAAACATGTTTTATAGCGTCGTAGTTGAGTCATCAGTTCTGTTTCTGTTGTCATGTTGCTTGAGGACAAGCGAACGTTTTAAGTTGAGGGTGTTGATGTGCCGGTATTCTACGACACATTTGACGCCTTTAACTAAGAATACTCGCAAGTTTTTAAGCAACCTTTGTGGTTTTTGATGTTTTTATGTTGTATTTGCAGGAAATGGAGACAAGGATAGAAAGGGCATGAAAAATACTCAAACTAAGTAACACTGGTTAGGCATGACGGAGGGCCTGACGGCTCGTCACACAGGTGACTGACCGTCAGGGGAGCCACCAAACCTGGCAGCAGCTAGAGAAGGCATTGGATATGGGTGACGGTTGGCGTGACTGACCGTCAGCCAAGCCGTCAAGCTGGAGCTAATGGAGATCATGCACTGGATAGTGGCGACGGCTGGAGTGACGGGCCGTCACACCTATGACTGACCGTCAGCCAAGCCGTCAAGCTAGAGCTAATGGAGATCATGCACTGGATAGTGGCGACGACTAGAGTGACGGCCAGTCACATGGGTGATGGTCCGTCAGGCGACCCGTCAACGCGAAGCGAGACTCCAAAAATTCTATTTTTGGACTTTATTTCCTGGACTGCTATAAATACCCAGTGTTAAGGTTATTTTATTTATTCAGAAAATAATACTTTGTTAGACGTTTTTGAACGAGTTTTGAGAAGAGAAAACACGACACAAACACGTTTTCTTCCTCTTCTTCCATTGTTCTTGGGATTTTCACCATTGGTGCTGGAATTCTACGAAGTTCAAAGTAAAGTAATAATTTTCTATTGTAAGAATTCTTTCTTCTCATATGAGTACTATTATTTATTTACTTCGTTTTGCTAGCATGAGTGGCTAAACTCCCCACAACTAGGGTTGTGGGATCCATGGCAAGAGTAACAATGTAGATTCCGGGTAGCATTGGGTTCAATTTATATGATGTCACATGGTTAATCATTCGTTATTTACATTTTCTAATGGTTGCAAACATTAGAACATACCTAGGTTTGATTTGCTTGAACAAAGAGATTAAAACCGAGAAATTTGATTAACTACGAGGATTCGAGACTACCAACTCTCGTCTTATGATTAATGCTGTAACTAGATTAATCTACTTGATGTTTAGGATTGAAATAAGAAATTTCACCTTTTCAAGTTCGAGAGAATTGAAAAGGAAATTCATCTATTTTGTTGAGAAACGTTTAGATGATACCATTAATTCAATCACATCGTGATATACATATAGAAAGAACCCGATCAAACTCCAACTCGTGATTGTTTATGAAGCCATGGTGAACACATCCCTAGTTCACCTCTCATATTGATTATTACTCATTGACACTCGTAAATTATTATTTGCATTGTTCAAATATTGATCACACAAACCCTCCCATTTACCGGAAACTATTGATTACTAGTCAACTAAGTCACTAACGACTTAATTTGCACCTTATTCCCTGTGGATCAACCCCAACCTTAGTTGGGTTCTATATTTGACAGCGACCACTTACGCTTCTTAATTGGAGTTGTAATTTGGGCGTATCAATAAACACAAGTCCAACGATACTCTTATTGCTAAGGTTCTAAATCAGGTCCAAAAAGTCAACCCCAAGCCCACAAGGGAAAAATTGGAATTTTATTTGAAAATAACATTACCAATAACTTAATGAGTTTAAATATGAAATTTCATTGAAAACAGAGTTAAAATCGACCATGAAACCATCAAAATATTATTTGTTAACTTTACCAGGAAAATTCCAAATTGCTAAGTTCAAATGCGGTTTAAAATGAAGAAATTTAAAAAAATTATGTCAAAATTAGTTTTCTCATATCATAAGGATCCTAAATATGAGATTTCATCAAAAACTGAGTTCGAATCAGAAAAACCTCAATTTTTCTCCAACAAACCCACGAATAAAAATGAAAACTCACAGAAGAAATCATTAAATAATACCAAGAGAAGGATTAGATTCTTACCCTCTTGTTAAATCGAGAAGAAAGCCACAAAATCACTTAATTTGGAGCTCTAGAACTCCAATTATGCTCAAAATACCAAATAACACAGTTTGAGATTTAAAAATACTGTGCAAAAAATCTGCACCAACTTTTTATATACACCAAAAAATTACACCAACTTAATTTTTCACTAAAAAAAGTCATAACTCCCTCATACGATAGAGAAATTCCTCAATTCTTTTTCTAATAGCTCCTAAATAATGATATAGACCTACTCGTTCAATCAAAACTTCATTTCACACTCGTTTGCTCAGTCGAATATTATTTTTACTCGTTAAAGAATTATTTCATGCTTCGCAATAAAAACCTGACCTCAACTTATCGAAATGACACCAAAATTTTTAGGTTAGTCCTATAATTCATGCTCAAAATTTTGAAAGTCTCAGAATAATGTTTCGATCTTTAGAACTAAAAATGAACCATTTAATCGATAATTTTTGCTTAAACAAGGCCAAAGCACTCAAAATGTTTAGAAATTCACCTAAAACTCATCCAAAATCTCCCGAACACAAATCAAATATTCTTCTAGCTTGAAAATAATATTTCAGACTCAATGAGATTGTCGAATTTGCCAATCCAGGTCATTATCTATGACTATTGACCCAAATCAACTCTAGGCCAAAACTTTTAACTTTCCAACCAACTACTCAAAACACATACGAACGCTTCGAAACCCCGAACCAATCATGCAAACCACTTGTAAAACATATTCTAGGCCCGATGGAATCCTCAAAACATCCAAATGAGGTCATCCAAATTGAATGCTGACCAAAGTCAACTCTCAACTTAGAAATCTCTAAATTTTCAAATAACAACTCAAAACTCAATCAAAAGCCTCAGGAACTGAACCAAACCTTCAATTAGACCAAATATCACCCTGAGGACCTAGTGGAATCATGAAAACTCAAAAACAATCTTTGTAACCTCGAATGTTGACTTTGGTCAACTCTCTTAAGCTTCCAACTTCCAAAACTCAAAAACTCTTTCAAAACTCATCCAAATATCTCAGGACCCAAACCAACAGTGCTACTAGCCCTAAAATGATATTTTAGAGCTAACAAAACTGATGAAATTCTCATACGATGCTCCAAACTCCAAATGTTGATCAAAGTCAACCATATCAACTTCAAAGCCTTCCAAAATGAAAAACTCTCTTAAAAATTAACCAAACACCTTGAGGACCATTCCACTCACTTTTGCAGACCACAAATACCAAAATACAACTATGGGGAGGGGCAAAACAGTCAAATTCAAGAAAATCCAAAAATTGCTATAAGGATTGTTACATTATCCACCACTAAAACACACATTCGTTCTCGAATGTAAGAGTAAGAAAGGTACCTAATTATCGAAAAGCTGAGGATATGAACTCCAGATGTCTGACTCCATCTCCCAAGTACCTTCTTCAACTAGATGATGCCTTCATTGAACTTTCACTGCTGCTATATCCTTGGATCTCAACTTTCTAGTTTGCCTATCCAAGATAGCTATAGGCTCCTCCTCAAAAGTCATATTCTGATCCAATTCCACCGAATCCCAACTAATTACATGAGAACCCTCGAAACTATACTTTTTTAACATCAAAACATGAAAAATAGGGTGAACAGCTGAAAGACTCAGAGGCAAGTCTAACTCGTAAGCTACCTCCACAATATACCAAAGAATCTCAAAAGGGTCAATTGTAATGATCAAATACATCATTATTTTAGAAATGACAATGTCATGAATTATGAGAATGATTACAGTACGTTTTCATTAAAATGAGGTGACATGGCAGAATAATTTCGAATTTTTGAATTTGATCCGGGCTGATGTCACTCCACTCTAGTGGATATTTCTCTACTATAGCATTGCCACTATAGAGGAAGCCATCATCTACAGCAGAATGACAGAAGGCAATAGCCCAATAACATGATTTAATAAAAGAACTTCTTCTCCTCAGTTGGAAAAGGATACGAGGGTTACTCCATTAACTCTCCTAGGCTGCTCCAAGGCTTGGGAGCCATGGGAAGGAGAGTTTCCGTCTAAAAGGACATGAAACCATAGATTCTGGGGCTTGTCATCCATCAGGGAATGCCTTCACAGAGCCAGAAAATGCATTGTGCAGCTGCTTGGCATCCAGGTACGCTAGGTTCTTTTCCATTGAGTAGATTGACCTATTTTCATTTCCATATTTATTGTATAGACATAAAGGAGAATTCATTCTTAGGACTTCGGGCACAGAGTCTGGAGGATTATTGCATTTGGATTGGTTTGGACTAGAAAATGATTGAGTGGGGGTAATGCATTGTCATATTCCGGGTTATTTATGATTATTATGTGATGTATAATGGTAGGCTTCAGGGAATAGAGAGTTGGGAAGGTTTGGGGAACCAGAAATACTTTGGGGTAGTTAAATGACTAGTAAAAAGAGAGTTGTCAGAATGTTTTAGTACAAAAGAATAGAACAACAAGAATAGTTGAAATGCCAAGGTTAGACGAGGTCCTTCCCATGTTGTATCTGCTTTAGGAAAAGACTGGAAATTAATGTAGCTACTTGTTATGTGCTTGAAGGGGTGAATGGGGATTTAGTCTTCGGACGGGATTCAAGATTGAGTTATGTATCTAGGGGTTAGGGTAGGTGATGGTTATTGATTTCCCAATATGTGTTCATGTACTGTCGCTTAGTATTGTGTGAGTTGCATGCTTAGGGAATGAGGTTGTGAATGTCTACTTATCCAGTTATCATACTTGTAAAATAAACTTGTGTTGTTGCTTGTTGGTTTACAAGTATGCTTTAGTTCATTATTTGTTGATTGATTAGATTTTTGGTGTGACATTCGATAGGCTTGGTACCACACCTGGTACAGGTTACATATTGGTTGTCTCAGGTACCACGCCTGGTACGGGATACTTATCGGTTGGCTCGGGTATCATGCTTGGTACAAGATTTATAATGGTTAGCTCGGGTACTACGCCTGGTACGAGATTGATTTGCTTGCATTGATTGTATTCTTTCGATAGTTCCATGAGTGGACCGGGTTGTATTCTTGAATTTTTATTTCTGCATATGGTCCATGAGAGGCCGAGTGAGTATACTTAAATGTGAGGTTGGTCTTAGTGTAGCCCGGAATTGCATGTTGAATGCATAGGTGGTGTCTTAAGGATCCTTAGTGGGTCTGGTTTGGGTGAAAAGGATATATGTTTATTGTCACTGGCTTGTCAGTGGTTGTTAATTGGTTACATGTGGTTGATAAGCTAAGGAAGAGACTTATAGTCTGGTCATATTGTTGGTTAATCGTCATTATTAAATAAGTTTTGAACCAATTCCATGTGATTGGAGTTAAAAGGTAGACGAGGAGTCTGGAGTGTATTGCTGGATATTAGTATCATGAGTGGGGACTGCCCTAGGGACCCTTGAGAGGTACGTACACTTATAAGTAGCATCATAAACGTAGTTGGTCTAGTTAGGCAGTTAGTTGGGTTATTTCTGGGTGTTTAGTCATAAGGGTAAGGTGACTTGGAAAGTCTACAGGTTAAGGTGCCTTGGGAAGTCTAAGGGTTAGTGTGACTTGGGGAGTCCTAGGAGTTAGGGTACAGAGTCTCATGGTGGTGGAGTTGGCAGCGGAATGAATAGGAAGGGTTGAAACATGATGTATAAGTAAATGGTGGGGTTGATTTTGGGTTAGTAAAGGTGGAGTGTGGAGGACGGGAATATTGTGGTTGATTGCATGTTTTCTCATATTTTTTTTATATGATAGTATGGAGTAGATTTGGATCAACCGATGATACCTACCAGTACGTGTGTTTGTATTGAATCTACTCTTTCTATATCCTTTTTGGGTATAGTCTGGTTGCAGGGCTAGTTATGTTTCATAGGTACATGATGACAGTGATTCATCAGCAGCTTCTACCCTTGCTTCCATGGTGGGAGCCGTGTCCTTTTACATTTCTGTTTCACTCCTGTAGTAGCTCTTGTACCTGCTTAGACTATATTCTAGGGAGGGTTGTCCTCCAGTGGTAGAAAGGGTTTACCGTATTTCTTTTATAAAGAGTTTTCCGAATTTAAAGAATGTAAATGTTTCCATGTTTTTAAAGGAGGATTTTTATAGTTTTACTTGTAATTCCACATTTACCTGTTGGATCGGTGGTAAGGTTTCGTCTATCTAGGTGCAAAGAGTAGGCGCCTGCACGACCGGTAGTTGTATCATGACACCAATAAACCTCGGACTAAGCTTTCCTTTCTTCCCAAAACCTCATTACACCCTTCATGGGGGATACTTTCAACAAAACCCGCTCGCCAACCATGAACTCAAGGTCGCGAGCCCTCCTATCAGCATAACTCTTCTGCCTACTCTGGGCTGCCAAGAGCCTATCTTGAATAAACTTCACCTTATCCATAGAATCCCATAATAAATCTGTATCCCAAGGATTAACGTCAAAGGAATTGAACCAACCCACTAGAGATCGACACTTTCTTCCATACAAAGATTCAAATGGTGCCATATGAATGTTGGAATGAAGGTTGTTGTTGTAGGAAAACTCCACCAAAGGTAAGAACTGGTCCCAATGACTACCAAAGTCAATCACACAAGCTTGAAGCATATCCTCCAAAACCTAAATAGTCTACTCCGACTGACCATCTGTTTGGGGGTGAAAAACTATACTCATCTCGAACAGAGTACCCAACTCACGCTGCATAGAACTCCAAAAGTGAGATCTAAACTGCATACCTCTATCCGAATTGATGAAAATGGGCACACCATACAACCAAACTATCTTTCAAATGTAGATCTTCACCAACTTCTCTACATTGTAGGTCAACATTATTAGAATAAAATGGGCTGATTTGGTCAATCTATCCACAATCACCCAAATAGAGTCAAACTTTCCCAAGGTCTGAGGCAACCCAACTACGAAGTCCATAGTGATACACTCCACTTCCACTCAGGTATAGGCATCCTCTGAGTCATACCACCCATTTTCTAATGCTCATATTTCACTTGTTGACAATTCAAACACTTAGCCACAAACTCCACAATGTCCCTTTTCATCCTACACCACCAATAATGCTTTTCCAAGTTATGATTACATTTCAGTTGCCCCCAGATTAATAGAGTATCTCAAACTGTGAGCCTCCTCCATGATCAATATAGTCAATTCACCCACTCTAGAAACACAAATCCAACCCTTGATCCTCAAAACACCCTCCGGATCAAGAATCACTTCCTTAGCTTCACCACTCAACACCTTGTCCCGAATCATGCACAACTTCCCATCCTCAAACTGCCTACCCATAATTTGTTCCTACAGCAAAGATCGTGCCTCAACACAAGCAAGCACCCTACTAGGTTCAGAAATATCAAGCCTCACAAAGTTATTGGACAAACATTGGACATCTATGGCCAAAGATTGCTTCTTAGCCACCAATATAGCAAGACTACCCATACTAACTACCTTCCTACGCAAGGCATCCGCCACTATATTGGCCTTGCCCAGATGATAGAGAATAGTCATGTCATAGTCCTTCAACAACTCCAACCACATGCGCTGTCTCAAATTCAAATCCTTCTGGTTGAAGATATATTGAAGGCTACGATGATCAGTGTACACCTGCAATGAACCCTATATAAGTAATGTCGCCACAACTTCAAAATAAATACTACCACTGCAAACTCCAAGTCATGAGTAGGATAGTTCTTCTCATGGGTCTTCAACTGCCTCGAAGCATGAGCTATCACCTTCTTTTTCTGCATCAATACACCACCAAGACCCACTCCTAAAGCATCATAATACACAATAAAAACCTCACCTTCCACATGTAAGTTCAAGATAGGTGCTGAAGTCAATAGAGTATTGAGCTTATGAAAGCTCTCCTCACACTCATCGGACCACTGAAAAGCAACATTCTTCTGAGTCAACTTGGTCAAAGGAGCTTCAGTAGAAGAGAAGCTCTGCATGAACCGTTTATAATAACCAGCCAACCCAACAAAACTCCTAATCTCAGTAGGTGATGTAGGCCTAGTCTAATCTGAACTACCTCAATCTTGGCCAGATCGACCATAATACCATCATTGGACACAACATGTCCCAAAAATACCACAGAACTAGCCAAAACTCACACTTCGAGAACTTAGCATATAACTTCTCATCCTTAAATCTTTGGAGTATAACCCTCAAATATTTCACAATCACAAAGGAATCAAGATATGGTCAAAACACCCCATTCATAAATTCCATAAATGTATCCGAGGCGCTAGTCAATCTAAAGGACATCACCAAAAACTCATAATGGTCATATCGAGTCCTAAAAGCTGTCTTAGGGATATCTAAAGTCCTAATCCTCATCTGGTGATAAACTGACCTCAAGTCAATCTTTGAAAATACCAAAGCACCATGAAGCTGATCAAACAAATCATCAATGCGTGAAAGAGGATACTTATTCTTGAAGGTCGCCTTATTCAATTATCGGTAATCAATACATACATAGACCCATCCTTCTTCACAAATAACACAGGAGCACCCCAGAAAGAAACGCTAGGTCTAATAAAACACTTACCCAACAAATCTTAAAGTTGATACTTCAATTCCTTCAATTCTGTGGGAGCCATCCTATAAGGAGGAATGGAAATGGGCCTGGTGTCCAACTCCAAATCAATAGCAAAATTAATGTCCCTGTCCAGAGAAACACCTAGAAGATCTATAGGGAAGACATCTTGGAACACTCTCACCACCCTCACTGCCTCCAAAGAAGGTGAATCAACATTGGTATCACGCACATACACTAAATAAGAAAAGCATCCTTTTTCAACCATCTGCTGAGCTTGAAGAAAAGAAATAACACCTTTAGTGTACGAACCTTGAGTACCCTTCCACTCTAATATTGGCACAACTGGCATAACAATTGTAATATTCTTTGCTCGATAATCCACGATAGCATGATGTGAAGAGAGCCAATCCATACCCAAAATGACATCAAAATCTACCATATCAAGAATAATCAAGTCTAACTAAGTATCATACCCCAAAAGAGTCATAACACAGTATCAGTACACCTAATCCACCATTAAAGAATCACCTACTGGGGTAACAAAACGAATAGGCATGGCAAGGGACTCATATACCATATCAATACCTAAAGAAAAATATGCAGACACATATGAATAAGTAGAATCAGGGTCAAATAATACCAAAGCAGGTCAATGAAAAACTAAGATGATAACTGTAATAACTGCATCAGAGGCCTCCATCTCGGGTGTACTTGGGAATACATAACAATGACCATGCCCGCCTCTGGGATGAGTAGCTCCATGAACACCTCTATGAGCCATCGAATTCCCACCCTTAGAACCCAGTGATCTACCCCTACCACTCTATGCACCTCCTCTAGCCTATGTGGCTGGTGTCTGATATGTCTTCATATGAGAACCCTATTGTGCCTTGCGCCTAGGGTAACATCTAGCAATATGTACTAACTCTCCATAATCAAAGAATCCACCACTCGAAGCAGGCTGGTGGGAAGGTCTGGATGGACTAGAATGCCCATCGCAACCTAAGAATCCAGAATGGGGCCCTCTAGCCATTTATCCTAAACTTTGACCACCTTAAGTACTAAAACCCGAATAACCACTCTTTGAACCATGTAATGTTGCCTGAACTGATCTGCCCATCTGATAATGCTGACCCCTACCTAGGAAATCTCTGCCTCGAGATGATGAACCACTAAAACCATCATAGTTATGAGCCCTTTTACCGCTACCTCCATAAGCATCATGACGAATGCCCTCAATGCTCCAAGCATGATCCATTACCTACTGAAAAGTACCCCCAGTAGTCACTATCTATGCTGTAGCAAACTGAAGTGGAGTAATCAATCCTTTCACAAACTTTCTAATTCTCTCATCCTCGAATGGAATACTCATCAAGGCATGCCTAGACAGGTCATGAATTCTCATTTCATACTCGGTAACTGACATAGTACCCTGCTCTAAGTTATCAAACTCATCCCTCAGACTCCCTCTCAAGCTGCGAGGCACATACTTCCCAAGGAAAGCCTCAGAGAACTGCGCCTAAGTCATAGGAGGCAAAATCGCTGGTCTACACCCAAGATAAGTCTCCACCACTACTTTGTTTCCCCAACCATCTGAAAAGTAGTGTAATCCACACCATGAGACTCAACCAATATAAGGTTATGTAACATGTCCTGAAAACTGACCAAGAACTCATATGCATCCTCCCCAAGTGCCCTAAGGAACTTGGGGGGACCCAATCTCACAAATCTGTCAAACATCTTATGTTCCTCAACTGTCATCATTGGCCTAGCTATAACTAGTGAAGCAATAGGTCTGATTGGTAACACATTAATGCGGGGAGCCATAACAGCATGTTGTGCTCTAGGAGTCTGAAAACCATGAATTGGCACTCTCTCGAGAGGTTGAACCCTATCTCTAGTATGTGATCTATCAGGAGTGACAGGTAAAGCTCTTGTCTGAGACATATCCTCCAAAAAACTCAATATTCAAATCATGATATCCTATAGCATGGGAGTAGCAATAAAACCCGAAGGAACCTGGGTTGGTCCCATATCCTCTGGCTGATAGGTTGCATCCTCAAACCCGACCTCTGGCTCAGGAGATACTACCATAGAACAACCCCTAACTAGAGCTACCCCATGAGCTCTACCTCTACCTCTGCCACAGCCGCAACCCCTACCTTGACCCCTATATAGGTTCCCAATAGTAAATGTTGGCTCATCACCTTCAGTAGCACGAGATCGCATCCTCACCATAGCTGAAAGAGTGAAACACAAGTTTTAGAAATCAAGGAGTGAACAAGTCGCATGGTAAGGAGTCAAAGATTAGAATTCTCCTAAGAATGTTCCATAGCCTCCAAAAGATAGATATGGACATCAACATACTGATCCGCGAGACGCTACCGGACACTTGCTCTTGTACTCATGAGACTGGTGAACCTGGCGCTCTAATATAACTTTTCATGACCTAAAAGCAAAAGGGTTGTGATGGAACCTACCCTACTCAAATCATGGTAGGCAAGTCAAATGCATCAAACACAATAAATATAATAACTAAGGAAAACAACACAAATAATGAGTATGAAGTCATAAATCCCCTCAAAACGGGTTCAAACAAAGTACGATCTATCCTAAGACCTAGTAATCATAAGTACATGAGCAACTTTAATACAGAATGAGTCTAAAATCCAAAAAAAACTATCTAAGAAGTAAAAAAAGATGAAAACAAGATGATAGAGGGAGCCGAGGAAAGCCTCCAAAGGCAAGAGCTCATCAAAATATCAAATCCACTAAGTCTGCATGAATCAAGGCATGTGATGTCCGCTTGTGCTAGGATCTACATCAGAAGGATGAAAGAAAGTAAGAGTGAATATAGTCTACTTGTACTCAGTAGGCATCATACGTTGACTGATCTTAAGCAGTTACTATATCGAATAAATAATATTAAAATAACCCTACATGAAGAAAAGTCCCAGTAATTCAATATCAATAATAACATGGTACATCTCAATCAAAACATCAATCCAAATGATAATGCAATGCAATGATATGGGATGAAATACAATAGCCATGCCAATCAGTATACACCTTTCGAACAGATATCACTCCAGGATAGGACCCATGGGGGATTCGCGAGGTCCATATACAAAACAAGGTGGATCTTTTCTCACAGTCTTGTTAGCCAGATCTTTGCCCATGATGTGTAACACCCCAGAACTTCCAAGACCAGACTTAGCTAAAAAAACCAGAGAAAATCAATTTTTTAAACTGTCAGCATAACCACGAGTCACTTCTATGAGCCGTGGAACAGTCCATGAGTCGTGGACTGGACTCATGGGAATAAACATCAAAGGACTGCTCCTCTGAAGTTCATTCTACGACTTGAGTCTACGGACCGTAGAAGTTTCCATGGACCATAGAAGCCATCTGTGGAATATTTCTTGTATATGGTTCCTAGGAACCACGAGTGGGATCCACGATCGGTATGAGCTTTCACGAGTCGTGAATCCAACTCGTGGTACCAATCTTTAGAGACCTATGGATTTCAACCCAGGAACCACGAGTGGGTTCCACGACCCATGGGAGTTTCTATGAGTCGTTAACCCAACTCATGGAATCCATTCCAGTAGCTCAACTTTCAGGACCAGGAAACCACGATAGGGTTCCACGAGCCGTGGAACTTTCCACGAGCCGTAGAACTCGTCCGTGGAACCTGGTTGCGAATTTTTCTAGCAGCTTTAATTTAATTTCTTAGGGGTTATTTTAGACATTTCCTTTCTATTTTGGCTCCGTCAATAAATAGTCTTAGGCCTATTTTATTTAGGAAAACCCCCCAAAATAAATCAGTTCCTCTCAAATCAATTTTCAAACAGAAAAGAAGTGTCTTCTCCAATTTCCAGGCCTAGGGTTCTCTCCTCCAAGCTTCAACTTTAGAATTCTTACAGGTATTTTCATCCACCAGGTATGTAGGAATTCAGTAAGGGCTTAGTTCGCCCTTATGCCCAATAACCTCAGACTCTTTCAATGAATTCCATGTATTTAAAATTAGGGTTCTTGTCCCTTTTTGCAGATTGTTCTAGAAATCCATGCTCATGAATCATATATGATTTTCACACTGTTTTAGATAACACATACTGATTTTTTTTATGATTTGCTTAGATAGTTATAAGGTCTTTAGAAATCATGGACTTAGCCCTAAATTACAGCATTTCCTAAATGTGTTAGTCTTCTCCAAAACTGAACCTAAACTACTAGTTTGGAGTTAGAGATCAAGAACTCAGTCAGATTTTTAGGTTACTACAGTATTTCAGAAAAATAATATTTTCCGATCAGTTTAGTTCTGTCTCATGAATTCAAAACTATAGATTAAATAAGCTATAGTATTCAGTTTGGGAGTAGGATTTAGCACCGAGTTAGACTAGGGTTCAATGTACCCTCGACTCCCAAAACTATGCGCCATTACAGATTTATATGTCCCCTATGTTGGGCACCAATTTTAGTGATCATGCCACAGTCATGCCTTTATACCCTGGCAAGGTATATTGGGTTCTCTTGATGGGGCGTGTACATCAGACTCTACATTTAGCTTATGTGGTTTATGTCAGATAGACTCTCCCATAGTATTAGTTTCAGTAAGGTACCTCAGGCCCACAGTTTATATTTTTTTTTCTCAGCATGTTTTCAGTCTACTCTTGCATTTTCAGTTATTTATACATGCTTATATTTCGGGCCTATGTACTGCAGTTCAGTTTAGTTTACAATATTTCAGTATGTTCAACATATTTATATTTCAGTCAGCCTTGCATATCCCTCATGCTCAGTACATTCAAAGTACAGATGCATACTCTATGTGTTGTATCTTATCATGATACAGTTTTAGGTTCTCAGCTTCATCCTCGAGATTAGCTCACCCTGGTGCTATATCAGCGACAGCCAGTGGTGAGTCCTCATCATTCGAGGACATATATTTTATATGATTTTTGAGTAGTCAGTTTGTCCTTACTTTCAGTATTTGGAATTAGTTGGGGGCTTTTCCCAGCAGCTTATTAGTATTAGAAGCTTTCAGACATAGAATCAGACTTTAGCTTATGTAGTTCAGTTGATTTTCAGACAGACTGACATTTCAGATAGTTTAGAATATTATTCCTTTCATTTATGATTTATTAAATTATGCTTCTATTGGTTTAGAATTATTTTAGTATGCTTGTGATGTGCCAGTTTCAAGGTTAGCTTGGGGTTACTTATGACCCTAGGTCCCGTGTTACGTCTAGGGGCTAGCCTCGGGGCGTGATAAACTTGGTATCAGAGTATCAGGTTCAGAGTCCTAGGGTGTATGAAAGCCACACTAAGTAGAGTCTCTTTCATGAGTGTGAAGTGCACCACACTTATGAGGGGAGGCTACGAGGTATTCTAAGTAAAAACCCTTCTTTTGCTATCTTTATCGTGTGATGGAGTGTAATTCAACTTTTCTCCTCTAATCTGTTGTTATGCATTTTAGAATATGCCTCCTCGCAGAGCTAACACATGCAATGCTAACTCAGTTCCTCCAGTCCCAAACCATGAGGAGGATTCTCCTGATGTGGTGACAGGTACATTGCAAGTCTTCTATTTAGATGTTTATGCACTGTTAGACCAGGTGCTACATTTTCCTTTGTAACTCCTTATATAGAAGTAAACTTCAGTGTCAGTCCAAAAATCCTCCCAGAACTCATCTCAGTCTCTACTCCAGTTGGTGACCCAGTTATAGCTAGATGGGTATACAGAAATTGCCCTATCCCAGTTTCCCAGAAAGTCACCTCAGCAGATCTTGGAGAGTTAGAAGTGGTAGATTTTGATATTATTCTAGGCATGGATTGGTTACATTCCTGTTATGACTCAGTCGATTATAGAACTAGGATTATTCGGTTTCAGTTCCCAACCGATCCAGTCTTAAGATGGAAAGGTAATAACTCAGTGCCTGTAGGTCATTTCATCTACTACTTTAAGGCTAGAAAAATGATTTCCAAGGGGTATATCTATCACCTTGTTTGGGTTTAGGATTCAAACTCCGAAACCCAGACTCTTGAGTCAGTCCCAGTGGTGAATGAGTTCCCAGAAGTATTTCCAGAAGATCTTCCTAGAGTTCCTCCCGAACGGGAAATCGACTTCGGAATAGATCTCCTTCCAGATTCCCAGACTATTTTGATTCCTCCTTATAGAGTGTCTCCAGCTGAGCTTAAGGAATTAAAAGAAAAGCTTAAGGACCTTATATATAAGGACTTCATCAGACCCACCATCTCTCCATGGGGCACTCCAGCTTTGTTAATGCATAAGAAAGACGGTTCTCTCAGGATGTGCATTGACTACCGTCAGTTGAACAAAGTCACAATCAATAATAAATATCCCATCCCCAGGATTAATGACTTGTTCGACTAGCTTCAAGGCACTAGTTGCTTTTCTAAGATAGATCTCAGATCCGGCTATCATCAGCTCAGAGTCAGAGGTAGTGACATCCCAAAGACAACTTTCAGAACTCGGTATGGTCACTATGAATTTGTAGTTATGTCTTTTTGACTAACCAATGCTCCTGCAGCTTTCATGGACTTAATGAAAAGGGTGTTCAGACAATATTTGGACTTGTTCGTAATTGTCTCATTGTTGATAACCTTATTTATCCTCAAAATAAGGAGGAGCATGCGAATTATCTGAGGGTCATTTTGCAAACTCTTAGGGACCGCCAATTATTTGCCAAGTTTAGTAAGTGTGAGTTCTAGTTGAAATCAGTTGCCTTTCTTGGTCATGTGGTGTCTAGTAAAGACATCCTAGTTGATTCTCTGAAGATTGAGGTAGTAAAGGACTGGCCCAGACCTACTTCTCTGATAGACATCAGAAGTTTTTTGGGTTTGGCTATTTATTACAGGAGGTTCGTAGAAGGATTTTCATCCATAGCTGCCCCATTGACCAAGTTGACTCAGAAAAAGGTCAAGTTTGAGTGGTCATAGGAGAGTGAGAAAAGCTTCTTAGAGCTGAAGACCAGGTTGACTACAACTCCCGTCTTGACTCTACCAGAGGGTTCAGATAATTATGTGGTTTATTGTGATGCATCCAGGGTCGTCCTGGGTTGTGTTTTGATGCAGCAGGGTAAGGTCATAGCTTATACTTCCAAACAACTTAAGGTCCATGAGAAGAACTACCCGACTCATGACCTCGATCTTGCAGCTGTTGTGTTTTCCCTAAAGATTTGGAGACACTACTTGTATGGTGTTCATGTTGATGTATTCACAGATCATAAGAGCCTTCAGTATGTGTTCACCCAGAAAGAGTTGAATCATTGTAAGAGGAGATGGCTTGAGCTCTTCAAAGATTATGATATGAATGTGCTCTACCATCCGGGTAAGGCCAATGTAGTGGCTGATGCTCTCAGCAGGCTGTCCATGGGTAGTGTGTCACATGTCGAGGAAGAGAAGAAAGAATTATCCAGAGATGTTCATTAGCTTGCTCGCTTAGGAGTTTGCCTTATGGACACGTCAGATAGTGGTGTGATAGTCTAGAATGGATCAGAATCTTCATTGGTAGTGGAGGTTAAGGAGAAACAGGATAGTGACACTATATTACTTCAGCTGAAGGGTTCAATTCATCAGTAGAGAGTTGAGGTTTTCTCCCAAGGGGGAGATGGTGTGATTTGTTATCAGGGTCACTTATGTGTTCCAAAGGTGGGTGAGTTGAGGTAGAAGATCCTTACAGAAGCCCATAATTCCTGATATTCCATTCATCCAAGTGCCACTACGATGTACCATGATCTATGAGAAGCTTATAGGTGGAACGGCTTGAAGAGAGACATTGCAAATTTTGTGGCTAAGTGTCCCAACTGTCAGCAGGTTAAAGTAGAACATCAGAAACCAGGAGGCGTGACTTTGGAAATTAGCATTCGTACTTGGAAGTGGGAAGTGGTCAACATGGATTTCATTATGGGATTGCTTCGTACTCGCAGACAACATGACTCCATTTGGGTGATAGTGGACAGAGTCACTAAGTCAGCTCACTTCTTGGCAGTCAAGACTATCGATGCAGCGGAGGATTATGCCAAACTCTACATCAACGAGATAGTCAAGTTGCATGGGTTCCTCTGTCTATCATTTCAGATAGAGGTCCTCAGTTTACATCTCATTTCTGGAGATCTTTTCAGAAAGGTCTTGGTACTCAGGTGAATCTCAGTACAACATTTTATCTACAGACAGATGGTCAGGCAGAGCATACCATTCAGACCTTAGAGGACATTTTGAGAGCTTGCGTGATTGATTTCTAAGGTAGTTTGGATGATCACCGACCTCTCATAGAGTTCACCTATAATAATAGTTTCCACTCCAGTATTCAGATGGCCCCATATGAGGCACTCTATGGGCGTAGGTGTAGGTCTCCAGTTGGTTAGTTCAAAGTAGGTGAAGCAGCCTTGATGGGGCCAAATTCGATTCATGAGGCTATGGAGAAAGTTCAGCTCATCAGGGAGAGATTGAAAACACCCCAGAGTCGTCAGAAGTTCTTGCAGATGTGAGGAGAAAGGACTTAGAGTTTGAAATCGATGATTGGGTTTTCCTAAAAGTGTCACCCATGAAGGCGGTGATGAGATTCTACAAGATGGAGAAGCTCAGTCTCAGGTATGTAGGTCCTTACAGAATCCTTAAAAGGGTTGGTAATGTGGCTTATGAGTTAGAGTTGCCATAAGAGATAGCAGCGGTTCATCCAGTCTTTCACATTTCTTTGTTGAAGAAGTGTGTGGTTGATCTAGCATCGATAGTACCTTTAGAGAGTGTGGCTGTGAAAGGTAGCCTCACCTATGAGGAGGTTCCAGTTGATATTCTTGACTGCCAGATTTGTAGGTTGAGAAATAAATAAGTCACCTCAGTAAAGGTTTTGTGAAGGAATCAGTCCGTAGAGGGAGCTACTTGGGAAGCATAAGCAGCCATGATGGCCAAGTATCCCCACCACTTTCCTTCCGATTCAGTTTCAGCTAGTCTCTTTGTTTACTCTTGTGTAATTCAGTCTCAGTACCTTGTTCCCTTAGTTATCCTTACATTTCAGCATATTTGCATGTTCATGGAACTCAGTTCAGTTAGATATCAATTTCTAGTACTCAGTTGGTAGGGATTGCAGCTCTTTCACTCCAAACTCAGCTGATTTAGTCTTCATTCGAGGATGAATGATCCCAAGGGGGAGATATTGTAATACCCCAGAACTTCTAAGATTAGACTTAGCTCAGAAAACCAGAGAAAATAAAAAATTTCAACTGTCAGCATAACCACGAGTCACTTCCACGAGCCATGGAATAGTGCGCGAGTCGTAAACTGGACTCGTAGGAACAAAGATCAGAGAACTTCTCCTCTGAAGTTCATTTTATGACTTGAGTCTACGAACCAGAGTATTTCCATGGACCGTAGAAACTGTCCATGGAATCTTCCTTGTAGATGGCTCCCAGGAACCACGAGTGGGATCCACGACCTGTGAGAGCTTCCACGAGTCATGAACCCAACTCATGGGACCAATCTTCAAAGACCCATGGATTTCTGCCAGGGAACCACGAGTGGGTTCCATGACCTATGGGAGTTTCCACGAGTCGTGAATGCAAATCGTGGAATACATTCCAGTAGCTCAACTTTCAGGACCAGGAAACCACGACAGGGTTCTACGAGCCATAGAACCCGTCCATGGAACCTGGTCATGAATTTTTCCAGCAGCTTTAATTTAATTACTCAAGGGTTATTTTATACCTTACCTTCCTATTTTGGCTCTGACTATAAATATTTTTAGGATTATTTTATTTAGAATCTTCATTGGTAGTAGAGGTTAAGAGAAATAGGATAGTGACCCTATATTGCTTCAGCTGAAGGGTGCAGTTCATTAGCAGAGAGTTGAGGTTTTCTCCCAAGGGGGAGATGGTGTGCTTCGTTATCAGGGTCACTTATGTATTCCTAAGATGGGTGAGTTGAGGTAGCAGATCCTTATAGAAGCCCATAATTCCAAATATTCCAATCATCCGAGTGCCACTAAGATGTACCGTGATCTACGAGAAGTCTATTGGTGGACCGGAATGAAGAGGGACATCGCAAATTTTGTGGCTAAGTGTCCCAACTGTCAGTAGGTTAAAGTAGAACATCAGAAACCAGGAGGTATGACTCAGGAGATTGGCATTCCTACTTGGAAGTGGGAAGTGGTAAACATGGATTTCATTACGGAATTGACTCGTACTCGCAGACAGCATGACTCCATTTGGGTGATAGTGCACAGAGTCACTAAGTTAGCTCACTTCTTGGTAGTCAAGACTACCGATGTAGTGGAGGATTATGCCAAACTCTAAATCAATGAGATAGTCAGGTTGCATGGGTTCCTCTGTCTATCATTTCAAATAGAGGTCCTCAGTTTACATCTCATTTTTGGAGATCTTTTCAGAAAGGTCTTGGTACTCAGGTAAATATCAGTACAACATTTCCTCCGCAGATTGATGGTCAGGCAGAGTGTACCATTCCGACCTTAGAGGACATTTTGAGAGCTTGCGTGATTGATTTCAACGGTAGTTAGGTTGATCATTGACCTCTCATAGAGTTCATCTATACTAACAGTTCCCACTCCAGTATTAAGATGGACCCATATGAGGCATTTTATGGGCATTGGTGTAGGTCTCTAGTTGGTTGGTTTAAAGTAGGTGAAGCAGTCTTGATCGGACCAGATTTGGTTCATGAGGCTATGGAGAAAGTTCAGCTCATCAGGGAGAGATTGAAAACATCCCAGAGTCATCAGAAGTCCTTGCAGATGTGAGGACAAGGGACTTAGAGTTTGAAATCGATGATTGGATTTTCCTGAAGGTGTCACCCATGAAGGGGCTGATGAGATTGGACAAGAAGGATATGCTTAGTACTAGGTATGTAGGTCCTTACAGAATCCTGAAAAGGGTTGGTAATGTGGCTTATGAGTTAGAGTTGCCAGCAGATCTAGAAGCAGTTCATCCAGTCTTTGACATTTCCTTATTGAAGAAGTGTGTGGGTGATCCAGCATCAATAGTACCTTTAGAGAGTGTGGATGTGAAGGTAGCCTCACTTATGAGGAGGTTCCAGTTGATATTCTTGACCGTCAGATTTGTAGATTGAGAAATAAAGAAGTCACCTCAGTAAAGGTTTTGTGGAGAAATCAGTCCGTAGAGGGAGCTACTTGGGAAGCAGAAGCAACCATGATGGCCAAGTATCCCCACCTCTTTCCTTCCGATTCAGTTTTAGCTAGAGGTAATAGTTCCTCTCCAGTCTGTCAGTTTACTCTTGTTCCCTCAGTCTCAATAACTAAAATGTTCATGTAACTCAGTTCAGTTAGATATCAGTTTGTAGTAATCAGTTGGTAGGGATTGTGTCGTTTCCCTCCAAACTCAGCTGGTTTAGTCTTCATTCAAGGATGAATGATCCCAAGGGGGAGATATTGTAACCCCCTAGAAATTCCAAGCCCAGACTTAGCTCAGAAAACTAGAGGAAATAATAATTTTCAATTGTCAACATAACCACGAGTCACTTCCACGAGCCGTGTAATAGTCCACGAGTCGTGGAGTGGTCTCGTGGGAAGAAAGATCAGAGGACTGCTCCTCTGAAGTTCATTCTATGACTTGAGTCTATGGACCGTATAAGTTTCCATGGACTGTAGAAGCTGTCCATGGAATCTTCCTTGCATATGGTTCCCGGGAACCACGAGTGGGATCCACGACCCGTGAAAGCTTCCACGAGTCGTGAACCAAACTCGTGGGACCAATATTTAGAGACCCATGTATTTTAGCAAAGAAACCACGAGTGGATTCCATGACACGTGGGAGTTTCCATGAGTCGTGAACCCAACTCGTGGAATCCATTCCAGTAGCTCAACTTTCAGGACCAAGAAACCATGACAGGGTTCCACGAGCCGTGGATCTTTCCACGAGCCATAGAACCCGTTTGGGGAACTTGGTCGCGATTCTTTCCAGCAGCTTTAATTTAAATATCAGGGGTTATTTTAGACCTTTCCTTTCTAATTTGTCTTTGACTATAAATAGTCTTAGGCTTATTTTATTAAGGAACCCTCCCCCAAAACAAATCAGTTCCTCTTAAATCAATTCTCAAACAGAAAAGAAGCGTCTTCTCCAATTTCTAGGCCTAGGGTTCTCTCGTCTAAGCTTCAACTTCAGATTTTTTGCAGTGATTTTCATCCACCAGGTATGTGGGAATTCAGTAAGGGCTTAGTTCGCCCTTATGCCCAATAACCTCAGACTCTTTCAACGATTTCCATGAATTTAATACTACAGTTCTTATCCCTTTTTACAGATTGTTCTAGAAATCCATGCTCATGATTCAGCTATGATTTGCACACTCTTTAGATAACACATACTAATTTTTTTATGAATTGCTTAGATAGTTATAAGGCCTTTAGAAATCATGAACTTAGCCCTAAATTATAGCATTTTCCTAAACATGTTAGTCTTCTCCAAAGTTGAACCTAGACTACTAGTTTGGAGTTAGAGATCAAGAACTCAGTCAGATTTTCAAGTTACTACAGTATTTCAAAAAAATAATGTTTTCAGATCAGTTTAGTTCTGTCTCATAAATTCATGACTACAGATTAAATGATCTATAGTATTCAGTTTGGTAGTAGGATTTAGCATCGAGTTGGACTAGGGTTCAACATACCCTCAAGTCCCAGAACTACGCATTATCGTAGATTTATAAGTCCCCTCTGTTGGGTACCAGTTTTTGTGATCACGCCATAGTCATGCCCTTATACCCTGTCAAGGTATATTGGATCCTCTTGATGGGGCGTATACATCGGAATCCATATTTAGCTCACGTGGTTTATGTCGATTATTAGACTCTCCCACAGTATTAGTTTCAGTAAGGTACCTCATCCCACAGTTTATATTTTTTATCTTAGCATGTTTTCAGTCTACTCTTGCATTTTCAATTATTTATTCATGCTTATATTTTGGGCCTATGTACTGCAGGTCAGTTTAAAATACAATATTTCATAATGTTCAACATATTTATATTTCAATCAGCCTTGCATATCCGTCATGCTCAGTACATTCAAAGAACTAATGCATACTCTATGTGTTGTATCCTATCATGATGCAGCTTCAGGTTCTCAGCTTTATCCTTGCGATTAGCTCGCCCCGGTTCCAAATCAGCGACATCCAGTGGTGAGTCCGTATCATTCGAGGACATATATTTAATATGCTTTTTGAGTAGTCAGTTTGTCCTTACTTTCAGTATTTGGAGCTAGCTGGGGGCTTGTCCCAGCATCACATTAGTATTAGAGGATTTCAGACATAGAGTCACACTTCAGCTTATGTAGTTCAGTTGATTTTCAGACAGACTGACATTTCAGATACTTTAGAATCATTATTCCTTTCATTTATGATTTATTAAATTATGCTTCTGTTGGTTTAGAATTATTTTAGTATGCTTGTGATGTGCCAGTTTCAGGGTTAGCTTGGGGTTACTTATGACCCTAGGTCCCGTGTCACATCTAGGGGCTAGCCTCGGGGCATGACAAACTTAGTATCATAGCATCAAGATTAAGAGTCCTAGGGTGTCTGAAAGTTGCACTAAGTAGAGTCTCTTTCATAGGTGTAAAGCGCGCCACACTTATGAAGGAGAAGCTACGAGGTGTTCTAAGGAAAAACACATCTTTTGCTATCTTTATCGTGTGATGGAGTGTAATTCAACTTCTCTCTTCTAATCTATTGTTATGCATTTCAGATCATGCCTCCTCACAGAGTTATTGCATACAATGCTAACTCAGTTCTTCCAGTCCTGAACTATGAGGTTATGAATGCAGAGTTTTGTAATGCGATCCAATTGTTGGCACAAACCTTAGCTAATTAGGCTAATCAGTAGGCCCTAGTTCTGCAAACCCCAATAGTGGATCAGCTGCAGCCAGGGTTCATGATTTTGTTCATACGAATCCGCCAGAGTTTCTAGGGTCGAAGGATGGTGAAGACCCATAGAATTTCATTGATGAGATTAAGAAGATTCTTGAGGTGATGCAAGTGACTGGTACTGATAGTGTTGAGTTAGCATCCTATCAACTCAAGATGTGGGTAACATCTAGTTCATGTAGTGGAAAGACAACAGGGGTGTGAATTTAGCTCTTGTGACATGGGACTGTTTTACTGGAGCTTTTTGGGACAGGTTTTCCCGAGAAAGTTGAGGGAGTCTAAGGCCCAGGAGTTTATGAATTTTAGGAAGGGGTTGATGTCAGTTTAGGAATATGGATTGAAGTTCACTCAGGGTTCCAGGTATGCTCCCCATATGGTGGCCGACCCGAGGGCTTAAATGGGCAAGTTCTTTTTTAAAGTATCTGATCTAGTGAAGACAGAGTGCAGGACTGCTATGCTATTAGGGGATATGGATATCTCCAGATTGATGACCCATGGTCAATGAGTTGAGAGGGATAAGCTCAAGGAAATAGCTAGAGATAACAAAAAGGCTAGGACACGTAACTATGAATATTGTCAGCAGAGGTCGGGTGATGGGAGTTGCTCATAGTTTTAGCAGAGGTCAGCAGCCCCAATGCCTTCATCAGCTAGTGCTCCATCTCCCAGGCCTCGACAAGACCAAAAAACAGGAGCATCGGGCTCAAAGTCTCAGGGCAGTGCTTCAGATAACCGTACTTTTACATCATGCCTAAAGTGTGGTAAGAACTATCCGGGTGAGTGTCTTGCTGGCAAAGAGGGGTATTTTGGGTGTGGTCAGCTTGGTCATAGGTTGAAGGAATCCCTTTCCACAAGGAAGGGACAGAGAGGTAACAAATCTCAGTCTACTACTTTAGCAGCTGTAGTGGGCCGCCCCACTCAGCAGGGTGCCTTGTCTAGTATAGGTGGTAGTCTACATCAGAACAGATTATATGCTCTTCAGACTCGACAGGACTAGGAGGATTTTCCCGATGTGGTCACGGGTACGTTGCAAGTCTTCTATTTAGATGTTTATGCACTGTTAGACCCAAGTGCTACACCTTCCTTTGTAACTCCTTATATAGCAGTAAACTTCGGTGTCAGTCCATAAATCCTCCCAGAACCCTTGACCCAGTTATAGCTAGATGGGTATACAGAAATTGCCCTGTCACAGTTTCCTAGAAAGTCACCTCAGTAGATCTTGTAGAGTTAGAAATGGTATATTTTTATATCATTCTAGGCATGGATTGGTTACATTTCTATTATGCCTCAGTTGATTGTACAACTAGGATCGTTTGGTTTCAGTTCCCAAACGAGCTAGTCTTTAGATGGAAGGGTAATAACTCAATGCCTGTAGGTCACTTCATCTCCTACCTTAAGGCTAGAAAAATAATTTCCAAGGAGTATATCTATACCTTGTTCGGGTTAAGGATTCAAACTCCAAAACCCCAAATCTTGAGTCAGTCCCAGTGGTGAATGAGTTCTTAGAAGTGTGTCTAGAAGATCTTCCTAGAGTTCCTCTCAAACGGGAAATCGACTTCGGAATAGATCTCCTTCCAGATACCTAGCCTATTTCGATTCCTCCTTATAGAATGGCTCCAGCTGAGCTTAAGGAATTGAAGAAACACCTAAAAGACCTTCTAGATAAGGGCATCATCAGACCCAGCATCTCTCTATGGGACACTCAAGTATTGTTCGTGCATAAGAAAGACGGTTCACTCAGGATATACATTGCTATCGTCAATTGAATAAAGTCATAATCAAGAACAATATCCCATCCCCAGGATTGATGACTTGTTCGACCAGCTTTAGGGCACTAGTTGCTTTTCTAAGATAGACCTCAGATCCGGCTATCATCAGCTCAGAGTCAGAGGTATTGACATCCCAAAGACAGCTTTCAGGACTCGATATGGTCACTATGAATTTGTAGTTATGTCTTTTCGACTAACCAATGCTCCTGCAGCTTTCATGGACTTAATGAATAGGGTGTTCAGACAGTATTTGGACTTGTTCGTTATTGTCTTCTTTGATGATATCCTTGTTTATTCTCGAAATGAAGAAGGAGTATGTGAATCATCTGAGGGTCATTCTGCAAACTCTCAGGGACCGCCAATTATTCTCCAAGTTCAGTAAATATGAGTTCTGGTTGAAATCAATTTCTTTTCTTGGTCATGTGGTGTCTAGTGAAGGCATCCGAGTTGATTCTCAGAAGATTAAGGCAATAAAGGACTGGCCTAGACCCACTTCTCTGAAAGACATCAGAAGTTTCTTGGGTTTGGATATTTATTACAAGAGGTTCATAGAAGGATTTTCATTCATAGTTGCCCCATTGACCAAGTTGACTCAGAAAAAGGTCAAGTTCTAGTGGTCAGAGGAGTGTGAGAAAAGCTTCATAAAACTGAAGACCATGTTGACTACAACTCCCGTCTTGACTCTACCAGAGGGTTCAGTTGGTTATGTGGTCTATTGTGATACATCCAGGGTCGGACTGGGTTGTGTTTTGATGCAGCAAGGTAAGGTCATATCTTATACTTCCAGACAGCTTAAGGTCCATGAGAAGAACTACCTTACTCATGACCTCGAGCTTGCAGCTATTGTGTTTTCCCTAAAGATCTGGAGGCACTACTTGTATGGTGTTCATGTTGATGTATTCACAGATTATAAGAGCCTAAAGTATGTGTTCACCTAGAAAGAGTTGAATCTTCTTCAGAGGAGATGGCTTGAGTTCCTCAAAGATTATGATATTAATGTGCTCTCCATTCGGGTAAGGCCAATGTAGTGGCTGATACTCTCAGCAGACTGTCCATGGGTAGTGTGTCACATGTCGAGGAAGAGAAGAAAGAATTAGCCAGAGATGTTCATCAGCTTGCTCGCTTAAGAGTTTGCCTTATGTACACGTCAGATAGTGGTGTGATAGTCTAGAATGGATCAGAATCTTCATTGGTAGTGGAGGTTAAGGAGAAATAGGATAGTGAACCCATATTGCTTCAGCTGAAGGGTGCAGTTCATCAGTAGAGAGTTGAGGTTTTCTCCTAAGGGGGAGATCGTGTTCTTTGTTATTAGGGTCACTTATGTGTTCCTAAGGTGGGTGAGTTGAGGTAGAAGATCCTTACAGAAGCCCATAATTCCTGATATTCCATTCATCCAAGTGCCACTATGATGTACCATGATCGATGAGAAGTTTATTGGTGGAACGGATTGAAGAGAGACATTGCAAATTTTGTGGCTAAGTGTCCCAACTGTCAGCAGGTTAAAGTAGAACATCAGAAACCAGGAGGCGTGACTTTGGAAATTTTCATTCCTACTTGGAAGGGACTTAGAGTTTGAAATCGATGATTGGGTTTTCCTAAAAGTGTCACTCATGAAGGGGGTGATGAGATTCGACAAGAAGGAGAAGCTCAGTCTCAGGTATGTAGGTCCTTAAAAAATCCTAAAAAGGGTTGGTAATGTGGCTTATGAGTTAGAGTTGCCAGCAGAGCTAGCAGCGGTTCATCCAGTCTTTCACATTTCTTTGTTGAAGAAGTGTGTGGTTGATCCAGCATCGATAGTACCTTTAGAGAGTATGGCTGTGAAAGGTATCCTCACATATGAGGAGGTTCCAGTTGAGTTTCTTGACCATCAGATTTGTAGGTTGAAAAATAAATAAGTCACCTCAGTAAAGGTTTTGTAAAGGAATCAGTCCGTAGAAGGAGCTACTTGGGAAGCAGAAGCATCCATGATGGCCAAGTATCCCCACCACTTTCCTTCTGATTCAGTTTCAGCTAGTCTCTCTGTTTACTCTTGTGTAATTCAGTCTCAGTACCTTGTTCCCTCAGTTATCCTTGCATTTCATCATATTTGCCTGTTCATGGAACTCAGTTCAGTTAGATATCAGTTCTAGTACTCAGTTGGTCGGGATTGCAGCTCTTTCCCTCCAAACTCAGCTGGTTTAGTCTTCATTCGAGGATGGATGATCCAAAGGGGGAGATATTGTAACACCCCAGAACTTCTAAGCTTAGACTTAGCTCAAAAAACCAGAGGAAATAAAAATTTCAACTGTCAGCATAACCATGAGTCACTTCCACGAGCCATGGAATAGTGCACGAGTCGTGCACTGGACTCGTAGGAACAAATATCAGAGGACTTCTCCTCTGAAGTTCATTCTATGACTTGAGTCTACGGACCGTAGAAGTTTCCATGGACCGTAGAAGCTGTCCATGGAATCTTCCTTGCAGATGGCTCCCAGGAACCACGAGTGGGATCCACGACCTATGAGAGCTTCCACGAGTCATGAACCCAACTCGTGGGACCAATCTTCAGAGACCCATGGATTTTAGCCCAGGAACCACGAGTGGGCTCTATGACAAATGGGAGTTTCCACGAGTCATGAATGCAAATCGTGGAATCCATTCCAGTACCTCAACTTTCGGGACTAGGAAACCTCGACAGGGTTCTACGAGCCGTAGAACCCGTCCACGGAACCTGGTTGTGAATTTTTCCAGCAGCTTTAATTTAATTACTCAGGGGTTATTTTTGACCTTTTCTTTCTATTTTGGCTATGACTATAAATAGTCTTAGGCTTATTTTATTTAGGAAAACCCCTCCCAAAACAAATCAGTTCCTCTTAAATCAATTCTCAAATAGAAAAGAAGCGTCTTCTCCAATTTCTAGGCCTAGGGTTCTCTCCTCTAAGCTTCAACTTCAGATTTCTTGCAGTGATTTTCATCCACCAGGTATGTGGGAATTCAGTAAGGGCTTAGTTCTCCCTTATGCCTAATAACCTCAGACTCTTTCAACGATTTCTATGAATTTAAAACTACGGTTCTTATCCCTTTTTGCAGATTGTTCTAGAAATCCAGACTCATGATTCATATATGATTTGCACATTTTTTAGATAACACATACTAATTTTTTTATGAATTGCTTAGATAGTTATAAGGCCTTTAGAAATCATGAACTTAGCCCTAAATTATAGCATTTTCCTAAACATGTTAGTCTTCTCCAAAAATGAACCTAGACTACTAGTTTGGAGTTAGAGATCAAGAACTCAGTCAGATTTTTAGGTTACTACAGTATTTTAGAAAAATAATGTTTTCAGATCAGTTTAGTTCTGTCTCATAAATTCATGACTACAAATTAAATGAGCTATAGTATTCAGTTTGGGAGTAGGATTTAACATCGAGTTGGACTAGGGTTCAGCATACCCTCAAGTCCCAGAAATATGCATCATCGTAGATTTATAAGTCCCCTCTTTTGGGCACCAATTTTTGTGATCACGTCATAGTCATGCCTTTATACCCTGTCAAGGTATATTGGGTCCTTTCGATGGGGCATATACATCGGACTCCACATTTAGGTCACGTGGTTTATGTCGGTTGATAGACTCTCCCACAGTATTAGTTTTAGTAAGGTACCTCAGGCCCACAGTTTATATTTTTTTTTCTCAGCATGTTTTCAGTCTACTCTTCCATCTTCAATTATTTATGCATGCTTATATTTTGGGCCTATGTACTACAGTTTAGTTTAAAATATAGCATTTCATAATGTTCAGCATATTTATATTTCAATTAGTCTTGCATATCCCTCATGCTTAAGACATTCAAAGAACGGATGCATACTCTATGTGTTGTATCCTATCATGATGTAGCTTCAGGTTCTCAGCTTTATCTTTGCGATTCGCTCGCCCCGATGCCATATCGGCGACATCCAGTGGTGATTCCTTATCATTCGAGGACATATCTTTAATATGCTTTTTGAGTAGTCCATTTGTCCTTACTTTTAGAATTTGGAGTTAGCTGGGGTCTTGTCCCAGCATCACATTAGTATTAGAGGATTTCAGATATAGAGTCAGACTTCAGCTTATGTAGTTCAGTTGATTTTCAGACAGACTGACATTTCAGATACTTTAGAATCATTATTCCTTTCATTTATGATTTATTAAATTATGCTTCTGTTGGTTTAGAATTATTTCAGTATGCTTGTGATGTGCCAATTTAAAGGTTAGTTTGGGGTTACTTGTGACCCTAGGTCCCGTGTCACATCTAGGGGCTAGCCTCGGGGCATGACAAACTTAGTATCAGAGCATCAATTTTAAGAGTCCTAGGGTGTCTGAAAGTCACACTAAGTAGAGTCTCTTTCAAAGGTGTAAAGCGCGCCACAATTATGAGGGAGAGGCTACGAGGTGTTCTAAGGAAAAACACTTCTTTTGCTATCTTTATCGTGTGATGGAGTGTAATTCAACTTCTCTCTTCTAATCTATTGTTATGCATTTCAGATCATTCCTTCTCGCAGAGCTAACGCATGCAATGCTAACTCAGTTCTTCTAATCCTGAACTATGAGGTTATGAATACAGAGTTACGTAATGCGATCCAGTTGTTGGCACAAACCTTAGCTAATTAGGCTAATTAGTAGGACCTAGTTCTGCAAACCTCACTAGTGGATCAGCTGCAGCCAGGGTTCATGATTTTGTTCATACGAATCCGCCAGAGTTTCTAGGGTCGAAGGTTAGTGAAGACCCATAGAATTTCATTGATGAGATTAAGAAGATTCTTGAGGTGATGCAAGTGACTGGTACTGATAGTGTTGAGTTAGCATCCTATCAACTCAAGATGTGGGTAACATCTAGTTCATGTAGTGGAAAGACAACAGGGGTGTGAATTTAGCTCTTGTGACATGGGACTGTTTTACTGGAGCTTTTTGGGACAGGTTTTCCCGAGAAAGTTGAGGGAGTCTAAGGCCCAGGAGTTTATGAATTTTAGGAAGGGGTTGATGTCAGTTTAGGAATATGGATTGAAGTTCACTCAGGGTTCCAGGTATGCTCCCCATATGGTGGCCGACCCGAGGGCTTAAATGGGCAAGTTCTTGTTTAAAGTATCCGATCTGGTGAAGACAGAGTGCAGGACTGCTATGCTATTAGGGGATATGGATATCTCCAGATTGATGACCCATGGTCAACAAGTTGAGGGGGATAAGCTCAATGAAATGGCTAGAGATAACAAAAAGGCTAGGACAGATAACTATGAATATTCTCAACAGAGGTCGGGTGGTGGGAGTCTCTTATAGTTTTAGCAGAGGTCAGCAGCCCCAACGCCTTCATCAGCTAGTGCTCCATCTCCCAGGCCTCAGAAAGACCAGAAAATAGGAGCATCAGGCTCTAAGTCTCAGGGCAGTGCTTTAGGTAACCGTACTTTTCTATCAAGCCTAAAGTGTGGTAAGAACTATCTGGGTGAGTGTCTTGCTGGCAGAGAGGGGTGTTTTGGTTGTGGTCAGCTCGGTCATAGGTTGAAGGACTGCCCTTCCGCCAGGAAGGGACAGGGAGGTAACAAAGCTCAGTCTACTACTTCAGCAGCTCTAGTGGGCCGCCCCACTCAGCAGGGTGCCTTTTCTGGTATAGGTGGTGTTCTATGTCAGAACAGATTATATGCTCTTCAGACTCGATAGGACTAGGACGATTCTCTTGATGTGGTCACGGGTACGTTGCTAGTCTTCTATTTAGATGTTTAAGCACTGTTAGACCCAGGTGCTACACTTTCCTATGTAACTCCTTATATAGCAATAAACTTTGGTGTCAGTCCATAAATCCTCCCATAACCCTTCTCAGTCTCTACTCCAGTTGGTGACCCAGTTATAGCAAGATGGGTATACAAAAATTACCCTGTCACAGTTTCGTAGAAAGTCACCTCAATAGATCTTGTAGAGTTAGAAATGATAGATTTTGATATCATTCTAGGCATGGATTGGTTACATTTTTTTTATGCCTCAGTTGATTGTAGAACTAGGATCATTCGGTTTCAATTCCCAAATGAGCTAGTCTTTTGATAGAAGGGTAATAACTCAGTGCCTGTAGGTCACTTCAACTCCTACCTTAAGGCTAGAAAAATAATTTCCAAGGAGTATTTATATCAGCTTGTTCGGGTTAAGGATTAAAACTCAAAAACCCTGAATCTTGAGTCAGTCCCAGTGGTGAATGAGTTCCCAGAAGTGTTTCTAGATGATTTTCCTAGAGTTCCTCCCGAACGAGAAATCGACTTTGGAATAGATCTCCTTCCAGATACCTTGCCTATTTCGATTCCTCCTTATATAATGGCTCCATCTGAGCTGAAGGAATTGAAAAAACACCTGAAAGACCTTGTAGGTAAGGGCTTTATTAGACCCAGCATCTCATCATGGGACACTCCAGTATTGTTCGTGCGTAAGAAAGATAGTTCTCTCAGGATGTGCATTGCTACCGTCAGTTGAACAAAGTCATACTCAAGATCAAATATCTCATCCCCAGGATTGATGACTTGTTCGACCAGCTTTAGGGCGCTAGTTACTTTTCTAAGATAGACCTCAGATCCAGCTATCATCAGCACAGAGTCATAGGTATTGACATCCCAAAGACAGCCTTCAGGACTCGGTATGGTCACTATGAATTTGTAGTTATGTCTTTTCGACTAACCAATGCTCCTGCAACTTTCATGGACTTAATGAATAGGGTGTTCAGACAGTATTTGGACTTGTTCGTTATTGTCTTCTTTGATGATATCCTTGTTTATTCTCGAAATAAGGAGGAGCATGCGAATCATGTGAGGGTCATTCTGCAAACTCTCAGGGACCACCAGTTATTCTCCAAGATCATTAAATATGAGTTCTGGTTGAAATCAATTTCTTTTCTTAGTCATATGGTTTCTAGTAAAGGCATCCGAGTTGATTCTCAGAAGATTGAGGCAATAAAGGACTGTCCCAGACCCACTTCTCTGACAGACATCAGAAGTTTCTTGGGTTTGGCTATTTATTACAAGATGTTCGTAGAAAGATTTTCATCCATAGTTGCCCCATTGACCAAGTTGACTCAGAAAAAGGTCAAGTTCCATTGGTCAGAGGAGTGTTAGAAAAAGCTTCTTCGAACTGAATACCAGGTTGACTACAACTCCCGTCTTGACTCTACCAGAGGGTTCAGACGGTTATGTGGTCTATTGTGATGCATCCAGGGTCGGCCTAGGTTGTGTTTTGATGCAGCAGAGTAAGGTCATAGCTTATGCTTCCAGATAGCTTAAGGTCCATGAGAAGAACTACCTGACTTATGACCTCGAGCTTGCAGCTATTGTGTCTTCCCTAAAGATCTGGACACAATACTTGTATGGTGTTCATGTTGATGTATTCACAGATCATAAGAGCCTCAAGTATGTGTTCACCTAGAAAGAGTTGAATCTTCTTCAGAGGAGATGGCTTGAGTTCCTAAAAGATTATGATATGAATGTGCTCTACCATCCGGGTAAGGCCAATGTAGTGGTTGATGCTCTCAGCAGACTGTCCATGGGTAGTGTGTCACATGTCGAGGAAGAGAAGAAATAATTAGCCAGAGATGTTCATCAGCTTGCTCGCTTAGGAGTTTGCCTTATGGACACGTCATATGGTGGTGTGATAGTCTAGAATGGAACAGAATCTTCATTGGTAGCAGAGGTTAAGGAGAAACAGGATAGTGACCCTATATTGCTTCAGCTTAAGGGTGCAGTTCATCAGTAGAGAGTTGAGGTTTTCTCACAAGGGGGAGATGGTGTGCTTTGTTATCAAGGTCGCTTATGTGTTCCTAAGGTGGCTGAGTTGAGGCAGAAGATCCTTATAGAAGCACATAATTCCTGATTTTCCATTCATTCGAGTGCCACTACAATGTACCATGATCTATGAGAAGTTTATTGGTGGAACGGCATAAAGAGAGACATTGCAAATTTTATGGCCAAGTGTCCCAACTGTCAGCAGGTTAAAGTAGAACATCAGAAACCAAGAGGCGTGACTTAGGAAATTAGCATTCCTACTTGGAAGTCGGAAGTGGTCAACATGGATTTCATTATGGGATTACCTCGTACTCGCAGACAGTATAACTCCATTTGGGTGATAGTGGACAGAGTCACTAAGTCAGCTCACTTCTTGGCAGTCAAGACTATCGATGCAGTGGAGGATTATGCCAAACTCTACATCAGCGAGATAGTCAAGTTACATGGGTTCCTCTGTCTATCATTTCAGATAGAGGTCCTCAGTTTACATCTCATTTCTGGAGATCTTTTCAGAAAGGTCTTGGTACTCAGGTGAATCTCTGTACAACATTTTATCTGCAGACGGATGGTCAGGCAGAGCATACCATTAGGACCTTAGAGGACATTTTGAGAGCTTGCGTAATTGATTTCAAAGGTAGTTTGGATGATCACCGACCTCTCATAGAGTTCACCTATAATAACAGTTTCCACTCTATTATTCAGATGGCCCCATATGAGGCACTCTATGGGTGTAGGTTTAGGTCTCCAGTTGGTTAGTTTGAAGTAGGTGAAGTAGCCTTTATGGGGCCAGATTCGATTCATGAGGCTATGGAGAAAGTTCAGCTCATCAGGGAGAGATTGAAAATAGCCCAGAGTCATCAGAAGTCCTTGCAGATGTTAGGAGAAGGGAATTAGAGTTTGAAATCGATGATTGGGTTTTCC
Organism: Jaltomata sinuosa; assembly: GCA_003996215.1. NCBI lineage: Eukaryota > Viridiplantae > Streptophyta > Magnoliopsida > Solanales > Solanaceae > Jaltomata > Jaltomata sinuosa. Next base: position 506,706 of record QJPP01000874.1, on the reverse strand, counting down.
TAAAGGTGTCACCCATGAAAGGGGTGATGAGATTCGGTAAGAAGGAGATGCTCAGTCTCAGGTATGTTGGTCCTTACAAAATCCTGAAAAGTGTTGGTAATGTGGCTTATGAGTTAGAGTTGCCAGCAGAGCTAGCAGCGGTTCATCCAGTCTTTCACATTTCTTACTTGATAAAGTGTGTGGTTGATCCAGCATCGATAGTACCTTTAGAGAGTGTGGTTGTAAAGGTAGCCTCACCTATGAGGAGGTTCCAGTTGAGATTCTTGACCTTCAGATTTGTAGGTTGAGAAATAAATAAGTCACCTCAGTAAAGGTTTTGTGCAGGAATCAGTCCGTAGCGGGAGCTACTTGGGAAGCAGAAGCAGCCGTGATGGCCAAGTATCCCCACCACTTTCCTTCCGATTCAGTTTCAGCTAGTCTCTCTATTTACTCTTGTGTAATTCAGTATCAGTACCTTGTTCCCTCAGTTATCCTTGCATTTCATTATATTTGCATGATCATGGAGCTCATTTTAGTTAGATATCAGTTTTTAGTACTCAGTTGGTAGGGATTGCAACTCTTTCCCTCCAAACTCAGCTGGTTTAGTCTTCATTCGAGGATGAATGATCCCAAGGGAGAGATATTGTAACACCCCAGAACTTCTAAGCCTAGACGTAGCCCAAAAACCAGAGAAAATAAAATTTTCAACTGTCAGTATAACCATGAGTCACTTACACGAACCGTGGAATAGTGCACGAGTCATAGACTGGACTCGTAGGAACAAATATCAGAGGACTACTCCTCTAAAGTTCATTCTATGACTTGAGTCTACAGACCATAGAAGTTTCCACGGACCGTAGAAGCTGTCCATGGAATCTTCCTTGCAGATGGCTCCCAGGAACCACGAGTGGGTTCCACGACTTGTGAGAGCTTTCACTAGTCATGAACCCAACTCGTGGGACCAATCTTAAGAGACCCATGGATTTCTGCCCAAGAACCACGAGTGGGTTCCATGAACTATGGGAGTTTCCACGAGTCATGAATGCAACTCGTGGAATCTATTCTAGTAGCTCAACTTTCAAGACTAGGAAACCACGACAGGGTTCTACGAGCCGTAGAACCCGTCCATGGAACCTGGTCGTGAATTTTTCTAGCAGCTTTAATTTAATTACTCAGGGGTTATTTTAGACCTTTCCTTTCTATTTTGGCTCTGACTATAAATAGTCTTAGGCTCATTTTATTTAGGAAAAACCCCCAAAACAAATCAGTTCCTCTTAAATCAATTCTCAAACAGAAAAGAAGCGTCTTCTCCAATTTCTAGGCCTAGGTTCTCTCCTCCAAGCTTCAACTTCAGATTTCTTGCAGTGATTTTCATCCACCAGGTATGTGGGAATTCAGTAAGGGCTTAGTTCTCCCTTATGCCTAATAACCTCAGACTCTTTCAACGATTTCTATGAATTTAAAACTACGGTTCTTATCCCTTTTTGTAGATTGTTCTAGAAATCCAGACTCATGATTCATATATGATTTGCACATTGTTTAGATAACACATACTAATTTTTTTATGAATTGCTTAGATAGTTATAAGGCCTTTAGAAATCATGAACTTAGCCCTAAATTATAGCATTTTCCTAAACATGTTAGTCTTCTCCAAAAATGAACCTAGACTACTAGTTTGGAGTTAGAGATCAAGAACTCAGTCAGATTTTTAGGTTACTACAGTATTTTAGAAAAATAATGTTTTCAGATCAGTTTAGTTCTGTCTCATAAATTCATGACTACAAATTAAATGAGCTATAGTATTCAGTTTGGGAGTAGGATTTAGCATCGAGTTGGACTAGGGTTCAGCATACCCTCAAGTCCCAGAAATATGCATCATCGTAGATTTATAAGTCCCCTCTTTTGGGCACCAGTTTTTGTGATCACGTCATAGTCATGCCTTTATACCCTGTCAAGGTATATTGGGTCCTTTCGATGGGGCATATACATCGGACTCCACATTTAGGTCACGTGGTTTATGTCGGTTGATAGACTCTCCCACAGTATTAGTTTCAGTAAGGTACCTCAGGCCCACAGTTTATATTTTTTTTTCTCAGCATGTTTTCAGTCTACTCTTCCATCTTCAATTATTTATGCATGCTTATATTTTGGGCCTATGTACTACAGTTTAGTTTAAAATATAGCATTTCATAATGTTCAGCATATTTATATTTCAATTAGCCTTGCATATCCCTCATGCTTAAGACATTCAAAGAACGGATGCATACTCTATGTGTTGTATCCTATCATGATGTAGCTTCAGGTTCTCAGCTTTATCTTTGCGATTCGCTCGCCCCGATGCCATATCGGCGACATCCAGTGGTGATTCCTTATCATTCGAGGACATATCTTTAATATGCTTTTTGAGTAGTCAGTTTGTCCTTACTTTCAGTATTTGGAGTTAGCTGGGGGCTTGTCCCAGCATCACATTAGTATTAGAGAATTTCAGACATAGAGTCAGACTTCAGCTTATGTAGTTCAGTTGATTTTCAGACAGACTGATATTTCAGATACTTTAGAATCATTATTCCTTTCATTTATGATTTATTAAATTATGCTTCTGTTGGTTTAGAATTATTTCATTATGCCTGTGATGTGCCAGTTTCAGGGTTAGTTTGGAGTTACTTGTGACCCTAGGTCCCATGTCACATCTAGGGGCTAGCCTCGGGGCATGACAAACTTAGTATCAGAGTATCAGGTTTAAGAGTCCTAGGGTGTCTGAAAGTCGCACTAAGTAGAGTATCTTTCATGGGTGTAAAGCACACCACACTTATGAGGGAGAGGCTACGAGGTGTTCTAAGGAAAAACACTTCTTTTGCTATCTTTATTGTGTGATGGAGAGTAATTCAACTTCTCTCTTCTAATCTGTTGTTATGCATTGCAGATCATGCCTTCTTGCAGAGCTAACGCATGCAATGCTAACTCAATTCTTCCAATCCTGAACTATGAGGTCATGAATGCAGAGTTTCGTAATGCGATCCAGTTGTTGGCTCAAACCGTAACCAATCAGGATAATCAGTAGGCCCTAGTTCTGTAAACCCCATTAGTGGATCAGCTGCAGCCAGGATTCATGATTTTGTTCGTACGAATCTGCCAGAGTTTCTAGGGTCGAAGGTTGGTGAAGACCCACAGAATTTCATTGATCAGATCAAGAAGATTCTTAAGGTGATGCAAGTGACTGGTACTGATAGTGTTGAGATAGCATCCTATCAACTCAAGGATGTGGCTCACATCTGGTTCATGTAGTGGAAAGACAACAGGGGTGTGAATGCAGCTCCTGTGACATGGGACTATTTTATTGGAGCTTTTCTGGACAGGTTTTCCCAAGAAAGTTGAGGGAGGCTAAGGCCCAGGAGTTTATGAATTTGAGGAAGGGGTTGATGTCAGTTCAGGAATATGGATTGAAGTTCACTCAGCTTTCCAGGTATGCTCCTCATATGGTGGCCGACCTGAGGGCTCAAATGGGCAAGTTCTTATTTGAAGTATTTGATTTGGTGAAGACAGAGTGCAGGACTGCTACGCTATTAGGGGATATGGATATCTCCAGACTGATGACCTATGCTCAACAAGTTGAGGGGGATAAGCTCAAGGAAATGACTAGAGATAACAAAAAGGCTAGGACAGGTAACTATGAATATTCTCAGCAGAGGTCGGGCAGTGGGAGTCGCTCATAGTTTTAGCAGAGGTTAGCAGCCCTAACACTGTCATCAGCTAGTGCTCCATCTCCCAGGCCTCGGAAAGACCAGAAAATAGGAGCATCAGGCTCTAAGTCTCCGGATAGTGCTTCAGGTAATCGTACTTTTCCATCATGCCTAAAGTGTTGTAAGAACTATCTGGGTGAGTGTATGACTGGCATAGAGGGGTGTTTTGGTTGTGGTCAGCTTGGTCATAGGTTGAAGGACTTCCGTTCCGCCAGGAAGGGACAAGGAGGTAACAAAGCTCAGTCTACTACTTCAACAGCTCTAGTGGGCCGCCCTACTCAACAGGGTGCCTTGTCTTATATAGGTGGTGGTCTATGTCAGAAAAGATTATATGCTCTTCAAACTCGACAGGACTAAGAGGATTCTCCTGATGTGGTCACGGGTACGGTTCTAGTCTTCTATTTAAATGTTTATGCACTATTAGACCCAAGTGCTACACTTTCCTTTGTAACTCCTTATATAGAAGTAAACTTTGGTGTCAGTCCACAAATCCTCCCAAAACCCTTCTCAGTCTCTACTCCAGTTGGTGACCCAATTATAGCTAGATGGGTATACAGAAATTGCCCTGTCACAGTTTCCTAGAAAGTCACCTCAGTAGATCTTGTAGAGTTAGAAATGGTAGATTTTGATATCATTCTAGGCATGGATTGGTTACATTTTTGTTATTCCTTAGTTGATTGTAGAACTAGGATCGTTTGGTTTCAATTCTTAAACGAGTTAGTCTTTTGATGGAAGGGTACTAACTCAGTGCCTGTAGGTCATTTCATCTCCTACCTTAATGCTAGAAAAATAATTTCCAAGGAGTATATCTATCACCTTGTTCGTGTTAAGGATTCAAACTCCAAAACCCCGAATCTTGAGTCAGTCCCAGTGGTGAATGAGTTCCCAGAGGTGTTTCTAAAAGATCTTCCTAGAGTTCCTCCCGACGGGAAATCAAATTTGGAATAGATCTCCTTCCAGATACCTAGCCTATTTTAATTCCTCCTTATAGAATGGCTCCAGTTGAGCTTAAGGAATTGAAAAAACACCTAAAAAACCTTCTAGATAAGGGCTTCATCAGACCCATCATCTCTCCATGGGACACTCCAGTATTGTTCGTGCGTAAGAAAGACGGTTCTCTCAGGATGTGCATTGCTACCATCAGTTGAACAAAGTCATAATCAAGAACAAATATCCCATCCCCAGGATTGATGACTTGTTCGATCAGCTTCAGGGTGCTAGTTGCTTTTCTAAGATAGACCTCAGATCCGGCTATCATCAGCTCAGAGTCACAGGTATTGACATCCCAAAGACAGCCTTCAAGACTCGCTATGGTCACTATGAATTTGTAGTAATATCTTTTTGACTAACCAATGCTCCTGTAGCTTTCATGGACTTAATGAATAGGGTGTTCAGACAGTATTTGGACTTATTCGTTATTGTCTTCTTTGATGATATCCTTGTTTATTCTCAAAATGAGGAGGAGTATGTGAATCATCTGAAGGTCATTCTGCAAACTCTCAGGGACCGCCAGTTATTCTCCAACTTCAGTAAATATGAGTTCTGGTTGAAATCAATTGCTTTTCTTGGTCATGTGGTGTCTAGTGAAGGCATCCGAGTTGATTCTTCAAAGATTGAGGCAATAAAGGACTGGCCTAGACCCACTTCTCTGACAAACATGAGATGTTTCTTTGGTTTGGCTAATTATTACAAGAGGTTCGTAGAAGGATTTTCATCCATAGGTACCCCATTGACCAAGTTGACTCAGAAAAATGTCAAGTTCCAGTGGTCAGAGGAGTGTGAGAGAAGCTTCTTAGAATTGAAGACCAGGTTGACTACAACTCCTGTCTTGACTCTACTAGAGGGTTCAGACGGTTATGTGGTCTATTGTGATGCATATAGGGTTGGCATGGGTTGTGTTTTGAAGCAGCAGGGTAAGGTCATAGCTTATGCTTCCAGAAAACTTAAGGTCCATGAGAAGAACTACCTGACTCATGACCTCGAGCTTACAGCTATTATGTTTTCCCTAATGATCTGGAGACACTACTTGTATGGTGTTCATGTTGATGTATTCACAGATCATAAGAGCCTCAAGTATATGTTCACCTAGAAAAAGTTGAATCTTCTTCAGAGGAGATGGCTTGAGTTCCTCAAAGATTATGATATGAATGTGCTCTATCATTCGGGTAAGGCCAATGTAGTGGCTGATGCTCTCAGCAGACTGTACATGGGTAGTGTGTCACATGTCGAGGAAGAGAAGAAAGAATTAGCCAGAGATGTTCATCAGCTTACTCGCTTAGGAGTTTGCCTTATGGACACGTCAGATGGTGGTGTGATAGTCTAGAATGGATTAGAATCTTCATTGGTAGCGGAGGTTAAGGAGAAATAGGATAGTGACCCTATATTACTTCAGCTGAAGGGTGCAGTTCATCAGTAGAGAGTTGAGGTTTTCTCATAATGGGGAGATGGTGTGCTTTGTTATCAGGGTCGCTTATATGTTCCTAAGGTGGGTGAGTTAAGGAAGAAGATCCTTAAAGAAGCCCATAATTCCTGATATTCCATTCATCCGAGTGCCACTACGATGTACCATGATGTATGAGAAGTTTATTGATGGAATGGCATGAAGAGAGACATTGCAAATTTTGTGGCTAAGTGTCCCAACTGTCAGTAGGTTAAAGTAGAACATCAGAAACCAGGAGGTGTGACTTAGGAAATTAGCATTCCTACTTGGAAGTGGGAAGTGGTCAACATGGATTTCATTACAGAATTTCCTCGTACTTGCAGAAAGCATGACTCCATTTGGGTGATAGTGGACAGAGTCACTAAGTCAGCTCACTTCTTGGTAGTTAAGACTACCGATGCAGCAGAGGATTATGCCAAACTCTACAACCGCGAGATAGTCAAGTTGCATGGGTTCCTTTGTCTATCATTTCAGATAGAGGTCCTCAGTTTACATCTCATTTCTGGAGATCTTCTCAGAAAGGACTTGATATTCAGGTGAATCTCAGTAGAACATTTTATCTGCAGACGAATGGTCAGGCAGAGCATACCATTCAGACCTTAGAGGACATTTTGAGAGCTTGAGTGATTGATTTCAAAGGTAGTTAGGATGATCACCGACCTCTTGTAGAGTTCACCTATAATAACAGTTTTCACTCCAGTATTCAAATGGCCCCATATGAGGCACTCTACGGGCGTAGGTGTAGGTCTTCAGTTGGTTAGTTCGAAGTAGGTGAAGCAGCCTTGATAGGGCCAAATTCGATTCATGAGGCTATGGAGAAAGTTCAGCTCATTTGGAAGAGATTGAAAACAGCCCAGAGTCATCAGAAGTCCTTGCAGATGTGAGGAGAAGGGACTTAGAGTTTGAAATCGATGATTGGGTTTTCCTGAAGGTGTCACCCATAAAGGGGGTGATGAGATTCGACAAGAAGGAGAAGCTCAGTCTCAGGTATGTAGGTACTTACAGAATCCTAAAAAGGGTTGTTAATGTGGCCTATGAGTCAGAGTTGCCACCAAAGCTAGCAGCGGTCCATCCAGTCTTTCACATTTCTTTGTTGAAGAAGTGTGTGGTTGATCCAGCATTGATATTACCTTTAGAGAGTGTGGCTGTGAAAGGTAGCCTCACCTATGAGGAGGTTCCACTTGAGATTCTTGAACGTCAGATTTGTACGTTGAGAAATAAATAAGTCACCTCAGTAAAGGTTTTGTGGAGGAATCAGTCCGTAGAGGGAGCTACTTGGGAAGCAGAAGCAGCCATGATGGCCAAGTATCCCCACCACTTTCCTTCCGATTCAGTTTCAGCTAGTATCTTTGTTTACTCTTGTGTAATTCAGTCTCAGTACCTTGTTCCCTCAGTTATCCTTGCATTTCAGCATATTTTCATGTTCATGGAACTCAGTTTAGTTAGATATCAATTTCTAGTACTCAGTTGGTAGGGATTGCAGCTCTTTCCCTCCAAACTCAGCTGGTTTAGTCTTCATTCGAGGATGAATAATCCCAAGGGGGAAATATTGTAATACCCCAGAACTTCTAAGACTAGACTTAGCTCAGAAAACCAGAGAAAATAAAAATTTGAACTATCAACATAACCACGAGTCACTTCCATGAGCCATCGAGTAGTGCGTGAGTCGTAAACTGGACTCGTAGGAACAAAGATCAGAGGACTTCTCCTCTAAAGTTAAATCTATGACTTGAGTCTATGGACCATAGTATTTCCATGGACCGTAGAAACTGTCCATGGAATCTTCCTTGCAGATGGCTCCCAGGAACCACGAGTGGGATCCACGACTTGTGAGAGCTTCCACTAGTCATGAACCCAACTCGTGGGACCAATCTTCAGAGACCCATGGATTTCTGCCCAAGAACCACGAGTGGGTTCCATGAACTATGGGAGTTTCCACGAGTCATGAATGCAACTCGTGGAATCCATTCTAGTAGCTCAACTTTCAAGACTAGGAAACCACGACAGGGTTCTACGAGCCGTAGAACCCGTCCGTGGAACCTGGTCGTGAATTTTTCCAGCAACTTTAATTTAATTACTCAGGGGTTATTTTAGACCTTTCCTTTCTATTTTGGCTCTAACTATAAATAGTGTTAGGCTTTTTTTATTTAGGAAAAACCCCCCAAAACTAATCAGTTCCTCTTAAATCAATTCTCAAACAGAAAAGAAGTGTCTTATCCAATTTCTAGGCCTAGGGTTCTCTCCTCCAAGCTTCAACTTCAGATTTTTTACAGCGATTTTCATCCACCGGGTATGTGGGAATTCAGTAAGGGCTTAGTTCACCCTTATTCCCAATAACCTCAGACTCTTTCAACGATTTCCATGAATTTAAAACTACGGTTCTTATCCCTTTTTGCAGATTGTTCTAGAAATCCATGCTCATGATTCATATATGATTTGCACATTATTTAGATAACACATACTAATTTTTTTATGAATTGCTTAGATAGTTATAAGGCCTTTAGAAATCATGAACTTAGCCCTAAATTATAGCATTTTCCTAAAAATGTTAGTCTTCTCCAAAATTGAACCTAGACTACTAGTTTGGAGTTAGAGATCAAGAACTCAGTCAGATTTTTAGGTTACTACAGTATTTCATAAAAATAACATTTTCAGATCAGTTCAGTTCTGTCTCATAAATTCATGACTATAGATTAAATGAGCTATAGTATTTAGTTTGGGAGTAGGATTTAGCATCGAGTTGGACTAGGGTTCAGCATACCCTCAAGTCCCAAAACTACGCATCATCGTAGATTTATAAGTCCCCTCTGTTGGGCATCAGTTTTTGTGATCACGCCATAGTCATGCCTTAATACCCTATCAAGGTATATTGGGTCCTCTCGATGGGGCGTATATATCGGACTCCACATTTAGATCACGTGGTTTATGTAGATTTATATACTCTCCCACAGTATTAGTTTCAGTAAGGTACCTCAGTCCCACAGTTTATATTTTTTTTTCTCAGCATGTTTTCAGTCTACTCTTGCATTTTCAATTATTTATGCATACTTATATTTTGGGCCTATGTACTGAAGTTCAGTTTAAAATACAGCATTTCAGAAAGTTCAGCATATTTATATTTCAATCAGCCTTGCATATCCCTCATGCTCAGTATATTCAAAGCACTGATGCATACTCTATGTATTGTATCATATCATGATGCAGCTTTAGGTTCTCAGTTTTATCCTTGCGATTAGCTCGCCCCGGTGCCATATCGGCGACATCCAGTGGTGAATCCTTATCATTCGAGGACATATCTTTAATATGCTTTTTGAGTAGTCAGTTTGTCCTTACTTTCAGTATTTGGAGTTAGCTGGGGGCTTGTCCCAGCATCACATTAGTATTAGAGGATTTTAATACATAGAGTCAGACTTCAGCTTATGTAGTTCAGTTGATTTTCAGACAGACTGACATTTTAGATACTTTAGAATCATTATTCCTTTCATTTATGATTTAATAAATTATGCTTCTGTTGGTTTAGAATTATTTCAGTATGCTTGGGATGTGCCAGTTTCAGGGTTAGCTTGGGGTTACTTATAACCCTATGCCCCGTATCACATCTAGGGGCTAGCCTCGGGGCATGACAAACTTAGTATCTGAGCATCAGGTTTAAGAGTCCTAGGGTGTCTAAAAGTCGCACTAAGTAGAGTATCTTTCATGGGTGTAAAGCGTGCCACACTTATGAGGGAGAGGCTACGAGGTGTTCTAAGGAAAAACACTTCTTTTGCTATCTTTATCGTTGATGAAGTGTAATTCAACTTCTCTCTTCTAATCTGTTGTTATGCATTTCAGATCATGCCTTCTCGCAGAGCTAACACATGCAATGCTAACTCAGTTCTTCTAGTCCTGAACTATAAGGTTATGAATGCAGAGTTTCATAATGCGATCCAGTTGTTGGCTAAAACCGTAGCCAATCAGTCTAATCAGTAGGCTCTAGTTCTGCGAACCCCACTAGTGGATCAGCTGCAGCCAGGGTTCATGATTTTGTTCATACGAATCCGCCAGAGTTTCTAGGGTCAAAGGTTAGTGAAGACCCACAGAATTTCATTGATGAGATCGAGAAGATTCTTGAGGTGATGCAAGTGACTGGTACTGATAATGTTGAGTTTGCATCCTATCAACTCAAGGATGTGGCTCACATCTAGTTCATGCAGTGGAAAGACAACAGGGGTGTGAATGCAGCTCCTGTGACATGGGACAGTTTTACTGGAGCTTTTTTGGATAGGTTTTCCCGAAAAAGTTGAGGGAGGCTAAGGCCCAGGAGTTTATGAATTTGACGAAGGGGTTGATGTAAGTTCAATAATATGGATTGAAGTTCACTCAGCTTTCCAGGTATGCTCCCCATATGGTGGTCGACCCGAGGGCTCAAATGGGCAAGTTCTTATTTGAAGTATCCGATCTGGTGAAGACAAAGTGCAGGACTGCTATGCTATTAGGGTATATGGATATCTCCAGACTGATGACCCATGCTCACCAAGTTGAGGGGGATAAGCTCAAGAAAATGGCTAGAGATAACAAAAAGGCTAGGACAGGTAACTATAAATATTCTCAGCAGAGGTTGGGCGGTGGGAGTCATTCATAGTTTTAGCAGATCAGCAGCCCCAACGCCTTTATAAGCTAGTGCTCCATCTCCCAGGCCTCGACAAGACCAGAAAATAGGAGTATCAGGCTCTAAGTCTCAGGGCTGTGCTTCAGGTAATCGTACTTTTCCATCATGCCTAAAGTATGGTAATAACTATCCGGGTGTGTGTCTTGCTGGCAGAGAGGGGTGTTTTGGGTGTGGTCAGCTCAGTCATAGGTTGAAGGACTGCCTTTTTTGCCAGGAATGGACAGGGAGGTAACAAAGCTCAGTATACTACTTCAGTAGCTCTAGTGGGCCGCCCCACTCAGCAGGGTGCCTTGTCTGGTATAGGTGGTGGTCTACGTCAGAACAGATTATATGCTCTTCAGACTCGACAGGACTATGAGGATTCTCCCGATGTGGTCACGGGTACGTTACTAGTCTTGTATTTAGATGTTTATGCACTGTTAGACCCAAGTGCTACACTTTCCTTTGTAACTCCTTATATATCAGTAAACTATGGTGTCAGTACACAAATCCTCCCAGAACCCTTTTCAGTCTCTACTCCAGTTCGTGACCCAATTATAGCTAGATGGGTATACAGAAATTGCCCTGTCACAGTTTCCTAAAAAGTCACCTCAGTAGATCTTGTAGAGTTAGAAATGGTAGATTTTGATATCATTCTAGGCATGGATTGGTTACATTTTTGTTATGCCTCAGTTGATTGTAGAACTAGGATCGTTCGATTTCAATTCCTAAATGAGCTAGTCTTTTGATGGAAGGGTAATAACTCAGTCATGTAGGTCGTTTCATCTCCTACCTTAAGGATAGAAAAATAATTTCCAAGGAGTATATCTATCACCTTGTTCGGATTAAGGATTCAAACTCCAAAACCCCGAATCTTGAGTTAGTCCCAGTGGTGAATGAGTTCCTAGAAGATGAGTTCCCAGAAGTGTTTCTAGAAGATCTTCCTAGAGTTCCTCCCGAATGGGAAATCGACTTCGGAATAGATCTCCTTCCAGATACCTAGCCTATTTCGATTCCTCCTTATAGAATGGCTCCAGCTGTGTTTAAGGAATGGAAAAAACACCTGAAAGACCTTTTAGATAAGGGCTTCATCAGACCTAGCATCTCTCTATGGGACACTCCAGTATTGTTCGTGCGTAAGAAAGACGGTTCTCTCAGGATGTGCATTACTACCGTCAGTTGAACAAAGTCATAATCAAGAACAAATATCCCATCCCCAGGATTGATGACTTGTTAGACCAGCTTTAGGGCACTAGTTGCTTTTCTAAGATAGACCTCAGATCCGGCTATCATCAGCTCAGAGTCCGAGGTATTGACATCCCAAAGACAGCCTTCAGGACTCGGTATGGTCACTATGAATTTGTAGTTATATCTTTTAGATTAACCAATGCTCCTGCAGCTTTCATGGACTTAATGAATAGGGTGTTCAGACAGTATTTGGACTTGTTTGTTATTGTCTTCTTTGATGATATCCTTGTTTATTCTCGAAATGAGGAGGAGTATGAGAATCATCTGAGGGTCATTCTGCAAACTCTCAGGGACCGCCAGTTATTCTCCAAGTTCAGTAAATATGAGTTCTGGTTGAAATCAATTGCTTTTCTTGGTCATGTGTTGTCTAGTGAAAGCATCCGAGTTGATTCTCAGAAGATTGCAGCAATAAAGGAATGGCCCAGACCCACTTCTCTTACAGACATCAGAAGTTTCTTAAGTTTGGAAATTTATTACAAGAGGTTCGTAGAAGGATTTTCATCCATAGTTTCCCCATTGACCAAGTTGACTCAGAAAAAGGTCAAGTTCCAGTGGTCAGAGGAGTGTGAGAAAATCTTCTTAGAACTAAAGACCAGGTTAACTACAACTCCCGTCTTGACTCTACCAGAGGGTTTAGATGGTTATGTGGTCTATTGCGATGCATCCAGGGTTGGCCTGGGTTGTGTTTTGATGCAGCAGGGTAAGTTCATAGCTTATGCTTCCAGATAGCTTAAGGTCCATGAGAAGAACTACCTGACTCATGACCTCGAGCTTGCAGCTATTGTGTTTTCCCTAAAGATCTGGAGACACTACTTGTATGGTGTTCATGTTGATGTATTTCACAGATCATAAGAGCCTCAAGTATAAAGAGTTGAATCTTCTTCAGAGGAGATGGCTTGAGTTCCTCAAAGATTATGATATGAATGTGTTCTACCATCCGGGTAAGGCCAATGTAGTGGCTGATGCTCTCAGCAGACTGTCCATGGGTAGTGTATCACATGTCGAGGAAGAGAAGAAAGAATTAGCCAGAGATGTTCATCAGCTTGCTCGCTTAGGAGTTTGCCTTATGGACACGTCAGATGGTGGTGTGATAGTCTAGAATGGATCAAAATCTTCATTGGTAGCAGAGGTTAAGGAGAAATAGGATAGTGACCCTATATTGCTTCAGCTGAAGGGTGCAGTTCATCAGTAGAGAGTTGAGGTTTACTCCCAAAGGGGAGATGGTGTGCTTTGTTATCAGGGTCGCTTATGTGTTCCTAAGGTGAATGAGTTGAGGCAGAAGATCCTTACATAAGCCCATAATTCCTTATTTTCCATTCATCTGAGTGCCACTACGATGTACCATGATCTATGAGAAGTTTATTGGTGGAACGGCATGAAGAGGGACATTGCAAATTTTATGGCTAAGTGTCCTAACTGTCATCAGGTTAAAGTAGAACATCAGAAATCAGGAGGTGTGACTTAGGAAATTAGCATTCCTACTTGGAAGTGGGAAGTGGTCAACATGGATTTCATTACGGGATTGCCTCATACTCACAGAAAGCATGACTCTATTTGGGTGATAGTGGACAGAGTCACTAAGTCAGCTCACTTCTTGGCAATCAAGACTACCGATGCAGCGGAGGATTATGCCAAACTATGCATCAGTGAGATAGTCAAGTTGCATGGGTTCCTCTATCTATTATTTCAGATAGAGGTCCTCCCTTTACATCTCATTTTTGGAGATGTTTTCAGAAAGGTCTTGGTACTCAGGTGAATCTCAATACAGCATTTAATCCACAGACGGATGGTCAGGCAGAGCATACCATTAAGACCTTAGAGGACATTTTGAAAGCTTGCGTGATTGATTTCAAAGGTAGTTAGGATTATCACCGACCTCTCATAGAGTTCACCTATAATAACAGTTTCCACTCCAGTATTCAGATGGCCCCATATGAGGCACTCTATGGGCGTAGGTGTAGGTCTCCAGTTGGTTAGTTTGAAATAGGTGAAGTAGCCTTGATGGGGCCAGATTCGATTCATGAGGCTATGGAGAAAGTTCAGCTCATCAGGGAGAGCTTGAAAACAGCCCAGAGTCGTCAGAAGTCCTTGCAGATGTGAGGAGAAGAGACTTAGAGTTTTAAATCAATGATTGGGTTTTCCTGAAGGTTTCACCCATGAAGGGAGTGATGAGATTCGGCAAGAAGGAGAAGCTCAATCTCAGGTATGTAGGTCCTTACAGAATCCTGAAAAGGGTTGGTAATGTGGCTTATGAGTTAAAGTTGCCAGCAAAGCTAGCACTGGTTCATCCAGTCTTTCACATTTCTTTGTTGAAGAAGTCTGTGGGTGATCCAGCATCGATAGTACCTTTAGAGAGTTTGGCTGTGAAAGGTAGCCTCACCTATGAGGAGATTCCAATTTAGATTCTTGACCGTCAAATTTGTAGGTTGAGAAATAAATAAGTCACCTCAGTAAAGGTTTACCGGAGGAATCAGTCTGTAGAGGGAGCTACTTGGGAAGCAAAAGCAGCTATGATGGCCAAGTATTCCCACCACCTTCCTTCCGATTCAGTTTCAGCTTGAGGTAATAGTACCTCTCTAGTCTCTCTATTTACTCTTGTGTAATTCAGTCTCAGTACCTTGTTCCCTGAGTTATCCTTGCATTTCAGCATATTTGCATGTTCATGGAATTCAGTTCAGTTAGATATCAGTTTCTAGTACTCAGTTGGTAGGGATTACAGTTCTTTCCCTCCAAACTCAGTTGGTTTAGTCTCTATTCGAGGATGAATGATCCCAAGGGGGAGATATTGTAACACCCCAGAACTTCTAATCCTAGACTTAGTTCAAAAAACCAGAGGAAATAAAAATTTTCAACTGTCACCATAACCACGAGTCACTTCCACGAGTCGTGGAATAGTGCACGAGTCGTGGACTGGACTCGTAGGAACAAAGATCAGAGGACTTCTCCTCTGAAGTTCATTCTATGACTTGAGTCTAAGGACAATGGAAGTTTTCATGGACCGTAGAAGTTGTCCATGGAATCTTCCTTGCAGATGGCTCCCAGGAACCACGAGTGGGATCCACGACCTGTGAGAGCTTCCACGAGTCATGAACCCAACTCGTGGGACCAATCTTCAGAAACCCATGGATTTTAGCCCAGGAACCATGAGTGGGTTCCATGACCCATGGGAGCTTCCATGAGTCATGAACGCAACTCGTGGAATCCATTCCAGTAGCTCAACTTTCAGGACCAGGAAACCACGACAGGGTTCCACGAGCCGTAGAACCCGTCCGTGGAACCTAGTCGTGAATTTTTCCAGCAGCTTTAATTTAATTACTTAGGGGTTATTTTAGACCTTTCCTTTCTATTTTGGCTCTGACTATAAATAGTCTTATGCTTATTTTGTTTAGGAAAAAAAAAACCAAAACAAATCAGTTCCTCTCAAATCAATTCTCAAACAGAAAAGAAACGTCTTCTCACATTTCTAGGCCTAGGGTTCTCTCCTCCAAGATTCAACTCAGATTTCTTGCAGTGATTTTCATCCACCAGGTATGTGGGAATTAAGTAAGGGCTTAGTTTTCCCTTATTCCCAATAACCTCAGACTCTTTCAACGATTTCCATGAATTTAAAACTAGGGTTCTTGTCCCTTTTTACAGATTGTTCTAGAAATCCCTGCTCATGATTCGTATATGATTTTCACACTGTTTTAGATAACACATACTGATTTCTTTATGAATTTCTTAGATAGTTATAAGGCCTTTAGAAATCATGAACTTAGCCCTAAATTATAGCATTTTCCTAAACATGTTAGTCTTCTCCAAAAATGAACCTAGATTACTAGTTTGGAGTTAGAGATCAAGAACTCAGTCAGATTTTTAGGTTACTACAATATTTTTGAAAAATAATATTTTCAGATCAGTTTAGTTCTGTTTCATGAATTTAGGACTACAGATTGAATAAGCTATAGTATTCAGTTTGGGAGTAGGATTTAGCACCGAGTTGGACTAGGGTTCAGCGTACCCTCAAGTCTCAGAACTACACGCCATCGTAGGTTTATAAGTCCCATCTATTGGGCACCACTTTTAGTGATCACGCCTCATGCCTTTATACCCTGTCAAGGTATATTGGGTCCTCTCAATGGGGCGTATACATCGGACTCCACGTTTAGCTCACGTGGTTTATGTCGGTTAATAGACTCTCCCACAATATAAATTATTATAAGGTACCTCAGGCCCACAATTTATATTTTTTTTCTTTCAGCATGTTTTCATTCTACTCTTGCATTTTCAATTATTTATGCATGCTTATATTTTAGGCCTATGTACTGCAGTTTAGTTTAGTTTACAATATTTCACTATGTTCAGCATATTCATATTTCAGTCAGCCTTGCATATCCCTCATGCTTAGTACATTCAAACTTGCATATGCTATGTGTTGCATCCTATCATGATACAGGTTCTGGTTCTCAGCTTCATCCTCGCGATTAGCTCGCCCCGGTGCCATATCAGCGATAGCCAGTGGTGAGTTCTCATCATCCGAGGATATATCTTTTATATGCTTTTTGAGTAGTCAGTTTTTCCTTACTTTCAGTATTTAGAGTTAGCTGGGGGCTTGTCCCAGCAGCTCATTAGTATTAGAGGCTTTCAGACATAGAATCAGACTTCAACTTATGTAGTTCAGTTGATTTTCAGACAGATTGACATTTCAGATATTTTAGAATCGTTATTCCTTTCATTTATGATTTATTCAATTATGCTTCCGTTAGTTTAGAATTATTTCAGTATGCTTGTGATGTGCCAATTTCAGGATTAGCTTGGGGTTACTTGTGATTCTAGGTCTCATGTTACGTCTAGGGGCTAGCCTCGGAGCGCAACATGATGATAAATAAAAAATACAAATAGTAAATAAGTCAGATCTTTGCCCACAACAATATATAAAATGCAAATAGTAAACAAGTCAGATCTTTGCCCACAGTCTTGTTGCCGAATCTTTTCCCACAGTGATATCTATATGAATAGTAACAAGCCTTTCAAGGCATTTCTTTCAAAAACCAAATCATTTCTTATTTCCTTGAACCATGAGATGTATGTATATACATGAGCACAAAAAAGAGTATAAACCAGGTAAAACCATCATATCCAAATCTCAAAATCATGATCATTTCACCACTATTATCTACAACCTCAATATCAAACCAGGAGTCCACATTTTATATCAACAAAATGATATAAGCCTCCATTTAATCACTATCAAGATCAACACGAACCTCCACACAGGTATCAAAATAATATAATTCAACTCAAAATCTATGATAATAACTAATTCACCCAATTCATAGCATGCTTTATACGATAAGTCCCCACCCAAGCAAAGTCTGAAGAAAGTTAAGCCATAACCTACCTCGAAGCCGAACACACTCTACACGATCACATTTGAGTATTTTCTTTATGAATTACCTCAAAATGCACCAACTCTATCAAAAATAAGTTCTACGCATAAATACTAGTCGAACGATACTTATGTTTCTAAGGTTCTAAACTGGGTCTAAAAGGTCAAACCAAAAGTCAACCTCGAGCCCACAAGAGCAAAACTGAAATTTTATTTGAAAATCACATTACCCATAACTTAAAGAGTTCAAATATGAATTTTCATTGAAAATGGAGTTAAAATTAACCTTGAAACCATCAAAATATTATTTTTTAACTTTACCGGGAGAATCACATATTGCTAATTTCAAACACATTTAAAATGAGGAAATTTGGAAAATTTATGCTAAAATCAGTTTTCCCATATCATAAGGACCCTAAATATGAAATTTCATCAAAAATTGAGTCTGAATTGGAGTAACTCTAATTTTTTTCCAACAAACCCACAGATAAAAATGAAAACTCACAGAAGAAATCATTGAATAATATCAAGAGAAGGATTAGATTTTTATCTTCTTGTTAAACCGAGAATAAAGACATGAAGATTACTTAATTTGGAGCTCTAGAACTCCAATTATGCTCAAAATACCAAATAACATTGTCTGAAATTTAAAAATACTAAGTAGAAAATCTGCACCAGCTTTTTATATACACCATAAAATCGCACCAACTTAATTTTTCACTAAAAAGGTTGTAACTCCTTCATACAATAGCAAAATGCCCGGATTCTTTTTCCAATAGTTCCTAAATAAGGATACGGACCTACTCATCAATCAAAACTTCAATTCACACTTATTTGCCCAGTCAGATATTATTTTTGCTTGTTAAAGAATTATTTCAACCTCCATGATAAAAACCCGACCTTGACTTATCAAAATGACACCAAACCTTTTGGATTAGTCCTATAATTCATGCTCAAAATTTTGAAAGTCTCAGAATAATTTTTCGATCTTTAGAACTAAAAATGGACCATTTAATCGATAGATTTTGCTTAAACAATGCAAAAGTACCCAAAATATTTAGAAGTTCACGAGAAACTCATATGAAATCTCTCGAACACAAACTAAATATGCTACTAGCTTGGAAATGATATTTTGAACTAAATAAAATTCGTCGGATTTGCCAATGAATGTAATTATCCATGAATGTTGACCCAAGTCAACTCTAGGCCAAAACATTCAACTTTCGAACCAACAACCCAAAATGCATTCGAATGCTTCGAAACCCGAACCAATAGTGTAAACCACTTGTAAAACATATTCTAGATCTGATGGAATCATCAAAATATCCAAACGAGGTCATCTTAATCAAATGCTGACTGTAGTCAACTCTTAACTTAGAATCTCCAAATTTTCAAATAACAACTCAAAACTCATTCAAAAGCCTCAAAAACTGAACCAAACTTTCAACTAGACCAAATATCACCCTGTGGACCTAGTGAAATCATCAAAACTCGGAAATAACCTTTCTAACCTCGAACATTGACTTTGGTCAACTCTCTTAAGCTCGAACTTCTAAAAAACCTCTTCCAAAACTCATCCAAATATCTCCAAACTCGAACCAACAGTGCTACTAACCGTTAAATGATATTTTGGAGCTAACGGAACTGACGAAGTTCTCATACGATACTCCAAACTCCAAATATCGACCAAATTTAACCATATCAACTTTAAATCCTTTTGAAATGGAAAACTCTCTTAAAACCTACCAAACATCTCAGGGATTGTATCACCCACTCCTGCAGATCACAAATACCAAAATACAACTACGAAGAGGGGCAAAATAGTCAAAATCCAAAAATTATTATAAGAATTGTTACATTAATTGTTTAGTAGTTATTTTCTTTTAATTTCTTTAGTGACTAAATATTTCTTTGGGATCTACCACTTGAATAAATAATAAGCATTAGTTTAATTTAGTGAATAGTTAATCGATAAATCCCTGTGGGTACGTTATCTGAATCTCAATCCTATATTACTTGTACGACCATGTATACTTGTGTGTGCGTTAGGATGCAATAAGTTTTTAACATCATTGTCAGAGACTTAGAAATTAATTATTTATCTAAGTTAGACTTTTTTATTTATTTATTTGAGTTTGTACATATTTTATTTTCTTGTTTAGATAGTTTATTTTTTTATATTTCCTACTCTTTTTAATATGACATCTTGGGATAAATATTGATTGAATGATGAGTATTCAAATGTTGGTAATCTTTGTCAGTACTGTTACGACCCGATTTCTCGGTCATGATGGCACCTACAACCCCCTGCGAACCAATCCCCCTGGCCCAAAATGATTAGTAATGAGCCACATTCTATCAACTAAAATGGAAGAACATTTTAATACGCGGAAGCAAGGGAACAAGATGCAGATAATAGACGACAGGAGTAATATATACAATGCGGAAGCTAAGCGAAACCCAAAACTTGGTATCATAGCATATAAGAGTCAGACCTACATAAGGAGTACAAGGGTCCAAAATAATATATACAAAGCTGTCTCTGAGTAGAAATAGAGTACATAATCAAAAGATAACTAAAAGCTAAGCTCCGGTCACCAAGAGCTCACCCTCAGTCCAGAATATCGCAAAAGCAGCTCCTCGCACGAGTCTCCAATGAGCTAACGATGATGGCCCACACTAGGATCTACACCAGAAGATGCAGAGTGTAGTATGAGCACCAAATGTGAAGCATAAGGTACCCATTAGATATCATAGGCCGACTGGGCACATATAAGATAAAAGCGTAGTAACAGACAGAATAGAAGCAAGTAGTCATAGAAATCAACGAAAAGTACATAGGATCTAGCCCAGATGGAAGAAAATAGAACAACATACAAGGCTAGCAAGTAGAATATATACACAACAAGCACAGGTCATAGTAAGAGACGATGCACCTGGGATCCTCACAAAAACAGTATATATAAACAGGTTTTATAAGCGTATGGTATACAGGTAACCTCAAGTATAAGGAAAGAGAGAGAAGAGTTAAGATAGGCATGCTCAGAAAAACAAGAATCCAACACCAAAATAATCATATCAATCTCAAACCAGAACTAAAAAATGTTGTAGTATATAATCTCAAAATCATAACCGTGATAGGGGATAGTATCATGATAAAGTAACAGGAGTCTATCTACAGTCCCCCGGCCGCCATACAACCGAGGAATGCAATCAAGTGAAAACAAAATCCTCCGGTCGCCCATACAACCAGAGCGTACACTCAACAAAACAGAAAAGAAAGGTGGAGCCTCAAACAATGAATGATATGCTATGAAATGCCATGACAGTGAAACCTTAGTGTCAGTATGTTACCCCCTTCGGTGCCCCAAAGGTCCAGTAAAGGCAGGATCCATGAAAGGACTTCTCCCGAGTACATCTTCTCTACCGTAAACCTCTACCCCCGGTCACCCTTTTGCCTGTAGAACTTGGTTCAGAATGAAAGGGTCCATGGATGTCTACTCGTAGACCACATACTACACTCTAACCTTAAAATACCCATCCGGAGTACCACCAGATCCAAACTAGTCACCAATGCTCGAAATGTGTGCCTGAATCCTATCCATGTCTAAATCAATGAAATAAATGTAATAAATCCCCTCCAAGGGTGCCCGGGCATCTCCGGGTCTTAAACACTAGTAAAACAAGTATGTTGCTCGGCTTTACTGAGTCTAATCTCACTTTATTATAAATAGCGAGAATTAATCCAGTACCTCGGTGCACCCAAGTCTAATAAAAGATACGAAAACAGAGACAACTCTCTCCTTTTAACCTTTCTTACCCCAAGAAGATCCACAAAAGGGATACCAAACCATTTCATAACACATTTGACCGAAAATAGGCCCCCAAGGCCATGCAAGGTTTGGAAATCATAAATAGTAGGCTCGAAGCCAAAACCGTAGTAAAATCGAGTAGAAAAATCCATTATATGCATGATAATGGCATGCTCAATCAAAATCAATAGCCCAACGGCTCACAAATAACCTAACGGCCCTGCACAGGCCCACAGCTACTCAGCAAGCATAACTAGCCTAGAAAGATATTTCTATGTCCGGGACTCGCGGATATTCCCAATAACCCAGCTTCTATGTTCCAGAGTCAACAAGGCCTCACAGGACCACAAGGGTGAATAAAACATATCACGCAAGTACTACAAACATCGGAGGAAGGAAAGTAAGTGGACATGTATAAAGCGGTCAAGGACTGCGGTACCAACCTAATAATCTTAACCCAAGGATGCCAGCTAGTATAATTTTAACCGATATATGCTAAGTCTAGGGAGTTTAGACAGTAACCTACCTTCGTCCGATGACAAGCTGCTGGGACAACGAAATCCAAGCCCGAATCGCTCCGAGAAACCCCGAACAATGGTAAAACTATCAAAAACATAAATAATACATCAAGGCGAGTCAAACAATACCATATTGCTATAATAATAGCCGGGCCAAAATTTGGGTCATAAGAGAGCCCGCGAGGCCCACAACCCAACCAAAAATGAAAAGGAGCATGATGACCACCACGATGCCAAGACTACATGCTCTAAAATTGAGCACAAGTGGCCAAGAAAAGGATGCCAAAACAGCCCGCTCAAGTTGAGGTTTAAAAATGGAAATTTAAGAACAATAATCGGAAATTAGGCAAGGATTACTTACCACAAGGAGAGAAATTAAGCCAAGACGGATAATTCTTCAAGCCCACGAGCATGCATGAGTTAGGAGGCAGAATCTACCACAAATTCCAAGCTTTTGGAATTTAACAACAATGGTGGATTTGAAGAGAAAATCAAAAGGAAGCAAGTAGGGGAAGATGACTTACCAAGCGAAGGAGAAGCACATATTAATGATGAACAAATAATTCCCCAAAATTAGAACTGATCAGGATCAATTTGAGAGAGTGTTTATGAGGTTTAGAGTTGGAAAAGTCGAGAAAGGGGGCTGGTAAAATGAACACAAAACAATATATAGTTGCTGAAAATAGGCCAGCCCAGGCGCCACGGCGGCCCTGCAAGCGCAGGCGCGCGCGCGCACCGGCGGCCAAGGGAGCGCAGGGGCGCTGAAGGCCATGGCATGGCCTGGAACGCAGGTGCGCTGCCTAGGCGTAGGCACAAGTACGCCCAAGGCCATGCCCCGGTGTCCATGACAACAACAGCAACAGGCAAATGCCAACTTTGGAAGATTTTTCATCGAATGGACCTCCGGGAAAGAGTTTGGGGTCCTGTGAACTCAAACGAGCAGAGCTAATTGACTAAAAATGGCATTTCAGACTCAACGGAATTGATGAAAATCCCAACGAAGGTCGATAGCACAAAAGGGTAGTCCCCACGCCCGAGAACCAACTTTGACCAAACTTTCCAAAATGAAACACCAAGGCCAAAAATGAGTCCGGAGGCCTCAGGACCCGAGCCAAAGGTCCCCCTAGCCCAAAGTCAATATTTCAAAGCTAACAGCGCTGTCAAAATTTCCATGCGAGTCTGTCTTCTCCAAATATTGACCAAAGTCAAACTTTCAAGTTTAACTTGGCAGAAACACAAAAACTAAGATGAAACAAAACCTAAAGCTCCCAGAACCCGTCCAAGACTCCTTCTAGACCAAAATCCATGCTCCAGAGCTAACAGAACTGTCGGAATTCAATTCTGAGCATGTTAGCTAAGAATGTTGACTAAAGTCAATGATATTCTAAGTTAAGCTCTAAAATAGAAAAAGGGCAAAACAACCAAACGAACGGCCAGGGCACTGAACTACCGGTCCCAGCAAGCCATAAATGACTTGGGGCAGCTACAGGAAAGCTCTAACAGTATAATGAATGCGTAAATGCGAAGATGACCGAAAGTCATCACAACATCCACTACTAAAAAGACTTTCGTCCTCAAAAGTCAAGAAGAAGGAAGTACCTGAAGGCTCGAACAACTGCGAATACTGAGCACGCAACTCACTCTCGATCTCCCAAGTAGCCTCCTCGACCGGACGATGCCTCCACTGAACTTTCACAACCTGAATCTCCCTAGATCTCAATCTTCTGATATCTCTGGCCAGAATAGCAATTGGCTCCTCAACAAATGACAAACTCTCGTCCAACAGAACTGAATCCCAATGCAACACATGAGACTCATCTGACATATACCGGAGCAACATCGAGACATGAAAAATTGGATGAATAGCTGCAAACATCGGAGGCAAAGCTAACATGTAGGCAACACTACCAACCCTCTGTAGAATCTCAAACGGCCCAATAAACATGGGGCTAAGCTTGCCCCACCGACAAAATCTCATCACGCCCTTCACGGGCAATACTCAAAGGAAAACCAAGTCACCAACACTGAACTCCAAGGCACAAAGTCTACGATCAGCGTAGCTCTTCTGCCTACTCTGGGCTACCCTAAGTCTATCCTAAATCAAATGGACCCGGTCCAAGGAATCTCTAAGCAAGTCTGTACACTGTGGTCTGGACTCTAAGCCATCGAACCAACAAATCGGCGATCAGCAATGCCTACCATACAAGGCTTTGAAAGGTTCCATGCCAATTCTCAAATGAAATCTATTTTTATAAGCAAACTCGACCAATGGCACAAATTGATCCCATGAATCTCCAAATCAAGAATGCAGGCCCGAAGTATGTCCTCCAGGACCTGAATAGTCCTCTCGGACTGGCCATCTATCTGAGGGTGGAAAGAAGTACTAAGTTGAACCTCTGTACCCAAATCTCGCTGAATAGCCCTCCAGAACTGAGATGTGAACTGAGTGATGTGGTCTGAAATGATAGAAGTTGGGACCCCGTGCAACCGAACAATCTCACAAAGGTAGATCTGGGCTAACCTCTCAGCACCATACAAAGTCTGAACCGGCAAGAAATATGTTGACTTAGTCAGCCTGTCAATGATCACCCAAATGGAATCAAACCCACGAGGAGTACGAGGAAAACCAACAACAAAGTCCATAGAAATACCTTCCCACTTCCGCTCAGGAATGGGAAGTCGCTGCAACAAGCCACCCAGTAACATGTGCTCAAACTTAACATGTTGACAGTTCAAGCACCGAGATATAAACTCCACTACGTCCCACTTCATACCACACCACTAGTAAAGTTGCCTCAAATCTCTATACATCTTTGTCGCACCAGGATGAATGGAGTATCTAGAGCTATGTGCCTCACGGAGTATCAACTGAATCAAATCACCAACCCTCAGAACACAAAGTCAACCATCAAACCTCAAAATACCATGAGAACCCAGAGTAGCCTGGCTGGCCTTACCCCGAACTACCTGATCACGAAGGTCACACAGACTCTGATCCTCCTCTGAATCTAATCAGCTAGAGTAGAACGGACCTCAACACTGGCAAGAACTCTATTAGGATCCGAAAAGTAAAGCCTAACCAATAGGTTAGCCAAAGACTGGATGTCAAAGGCCAACGATCGCTCCGAAACTGAAAGTAAAGCTAGGCTGCCCATACTCACCGCCTTCTGACTCAAGGCATCTGCTACTATGTTACCCTGCTCCGATGGTATAGAATAGTGAAATCGTAGTCCTTCAGTAGCTCAATCCATCTCTTCTGCCTTGAGTTCAGCTCTCGCTAACTCGTAATGTATTGAAAACTATGGTGGTCAGTGAATATCTTACAGTGAACTCCATACAAGTAGTACCTCCAGATCTTGAGCGCGAAGACTACCGCCACCAACTCTAAGTCATGAGTAGGGTAGTTGTGCTCGTGAACCTTCAATTGTCTCGACACATATGCTATCACTCGACCCTGTTACATCAACACACAACCAAGTCATACCCCTGAAGCATCACAATATATGGAGAAACTCTGACCCTCAACCGGCAAAGTCAAAACTGGAGTTGAAGTCAATAAGGCCTTAAGCCTGTAGAAGCTATCATCGCACTGATCGGACCACTGAAATGGAATATCCTTCTGAGTCAGCATAGTCAAGGGTGCTTCTATGGAAGAAAACCCCTCAATGAACCGTCTGTAGTACTCGGCTAACCCAATAAAGCTGCGAACCTCAGTAAGAGTAGTAGTTCTAGGACAATCATGAACTGCAGAAATCTTACCCGGGTCAACTCTAATCCCATCCTTAAGGACCACGTGCCCTAGGAATGCAACTGACTCAAGTCAAAACTCGCACTTTGAGAACTTGGCATAAAGCTGATGATCTCTTAAAGTTTGAAGTACAGTCCTCAAGTGCTGCTCATGCTCATCTCTACTTCAGGAGTATACCAAGATGTCATCAATGAAGACTATCACAAATATGTCCAAGTACGAGCTAAGCACCCTATGCATCAAGTCCATGAAGGTTGCGGGGGCATTAGTCAACCCAAAAGACGTCTCCAGGAACTCATAGTGGCTATAATGTGTCCTAAATGTTGTCTTAGGGATGTCCTCTGCCCTAATCCTACACTGATGGTAGTTGAACCTCAAATCAATATTCAAAAACATGGAGGAACCCTGAAGCTGATCAAATAAGTCATCAATCCTTGGAATCGGATACCTATTCTTCATTGTCACCTTATTCAATTGCCAATAGTCAATACACATCTGTATCAACCCATCCTTCTTCTTTACAAAGAGAATAGGAGCACCCCAAGGAGACACACTCGGTCTAATGAACCCCTTGGCTAACAAGTCCTGGAGCTGTTCTTTAAGCTCTCTCAACTCAGAATGAGCCATACGGTAGGGAGGAATAGAAATGAGCCTGGTGCCTGGCTCTAACGCAATGGCAAAATCAACATCTCTCTCAGGTGGAAGGCCTGGCAAGTCGGTAGAAAACACATCTAGGAAGTCTCTAACCACAGAAACGGACTCAGGAGATGTAATTTCAACACTAGCATCTCAGACATATGCTAGGTAAGCTAAACACCTACATGAAATCAACCTCCTAGCTCAAAGACAAGAGATGATCCCAGATGGTGCATGGCTAACAGAGCCCTACCACACAACTGAGGATACATCGGGCATGGCTATGGTAACGGTCTTGGCATAACAATCCAAAACTGCATGGTCAAGGAATAACCAGTCCATGCCTAGTATCACATCAAAATCTAGCATGTCAAGGATCATCAAGTCACCCCAAGTCTCCAAATCACCAACATAAATGATGCAAGATCTCACAATCCGATTCACTACTAAAGAATCTCCTACTGGGGTCGAAACAAAAATAGGAATAGATAATGGCTCACTAGCTAACCCCAAACAAGGTAGAAAGTAGGCAGATACATATGAACAAGTGGATGCAATATCAAATAAAGTTGTAGTATACTGATGGCACACAAAAATCATATATGTAATCACAGCATCTGAGGCTTCTGCCTCCAGTCTCCCAGGGACCGCATAAAACTGATGATGACCTCTACTTGCTTGACTGCCATCCCTACCACCTACTCTGCCATGTGGGGCACCACCCCTAGCCTGACCACCACCCTCTCTAGCTGGAGGCTGGACTGCTCATAATGGCTCAGCCGATGGAGCGGATGATTGAACTGTACCCCTCTAGGGGAAATCTCTCGTATAGTGACCCACAACCCCACACTCATAACAAGGTCCTGATGGCCTAAAGTGTCGATATGGACCGGCAGAACCTGAATGGACACCATGTCCTGATGCCCCGAAAGATACACCCCTTGAAGGCTGACCGCTCTGGCCCTGATGGCTACTCTGACCCTGCTCAAATGGAGTACCTCCCATAGTCTGAGGAAATGCCTAAATTGGTCGACTAGATTGACCCTAATGCTATTATGGCTGATAACCTCGGCCCCACTAGCTTGAACCTCTACCCCCCTGACGGAAACCATTGTAGCCACCCTGATGTCAACGCCTCTTATCTCTGGCCCCGGGGTTATAACGACGCAAATCCTCTACGGTGTGAGCATAATCCATAATGGCCTGAAATGATCTACCACTAGCAACCAATATCTCGGCTGGCTCCCTAAATTCTAACCTCAATCCCCAAACAAACCTGTGAATCCTATCCGGCTCGGTAAGAATGATCATAGCTCCAAATGGTTCTAACTAATGAAAATGGGTCTCATACTCAGATACAGTCATAGATCCCTGTATAAACTGAGTAAACTACTCCCTGTGATGCTCACGATCACTCTAAGGTAGGAACTTGGCCATAAAGGCCTCATAGAACTTAGACCAGGTCAAAGGAGGCGATGTAGAAGAACAGCAAGCAACTTGTGCCCTCCACCATAACTTTGTTGGGCCCTCCAACTGATAAGTAGTGTAGCCAACCCTGTGAGTCTTCAATAACCCCAAATAGTGAAACATCTCCTCATGGGTAGTGATAAATTCATATGGGTCCTGACCCAGTGTACCAGCAAACCTCGATGGTGCCTATCTCAGAAATTGACTCAAGGCCTTCTTCTCCCCATCTGTCATAGCTGGGCGAGAAGCAAGAGGCTGGGCAACTTCTAGAATCAGAATAACCTCGCACGGGGAGCCGCAGTAGCAGGTTACACCCCTGAACTCTGAACACCCAGGGCTTCCCCCTGAGCGGATGTTTGTGCTACCTCAGAAGGTCTCTCCCCTATCATACCCAATAGTTGTAGTAGCAACCCTCAAATATCCAAAGACTGAGCTGGGGCAGAGACTGGTACAAAAACTTGTCATGAACTGGCACTGGAGAAGGTGGTACTTGGGATGTCCCTGAGCCCATATATTGCTGCTCTGGAGCAAACTATGGCTCGTAGTCAAACTCGGGCTCTATCTCAACTCTAGCAGCTCTAGCTGGTGCTGCTGCTCTGGGATGACCTCTACCTCTACCCTTGCGACAACCCCAACCCCTAGCTAGAGTCAGAGGTGCGGGGACAGGAGGCTCTCATCCGCCAGAAGCTGAAGATCTTGTATGAACTATCTGCGGAAGATTGAACCAGAATAAGTGAGATTTCTAGAAACTTTCAAGGATACTACGCACGAGAGAGAACAATAAAAGTCCACTTTCCTAAGATGTCACTATAGCCTCCCAAAGATTAAGTATGGACGTCTCTGTCCCGATCAACAGAACTCTACTAGATATTGGCTCCTATATCGATGACATCGGTGAACCTAGGGCTCTGATACCAAGCTATCATGACCTAATTTCTCGGTCATGATGTCACCTACAACCCCCCCAGTAGGAGAACCAATCCCCGTGGCCTAGAACGGTTAGTAATGGTCCATATTCTATCAACTAAAATGGAAGAACAGTTTAATAAGCGAAAGCAAGGGAACAAGATGCAAATAATAGACAACATGAGTAATATATACAATGCGGAAGCTAAACCAAACACAAAACATGGTATCATAGCGTATAAGAGTCAGATCTACATAAGGAGTAAAAGGATCCAAAATAATATATACAAAGCTGTCTCTGAGTAGAAATAGAGTACATAATCAAAAGATAACTAAAAGCTAAGCTACAGTCGCCAAGAGCTCACCCTCAGTCCAGAATATCGCAAAAGCAGCTCCTCACACGAGTCTTCAATGAGCTAACGGCGACGGGCCATACTAGGATCTACACCATAAGATGCAGAGTGTAGTATGAGCATCAAATGCAAAGCATAAGGTACCCAGTAGGCCAATTGGGCATATATAAGATAAAAACATAGTAACAGACAGAATAAAAGAAAGTAGTCATAGAAATCAATGAAAAGTACACAGGATCTAGCCCAGAGGGAAGACAACAGAACAACATACAAGGCTAGCAAGTAGAATATATACACAATAGGCACAGGTCATAGTAAGAGATGACGCACCTGGGATCCTCGCAAAAATAGTATATATAAATAGGTTTTATAAGTAGACAGTATAATGGTAACCTCAAGTATAAGGAAAGGGAGAGAAGAGTAAAGATAGCCATGCTCGTAAAAATAGGAATCCAACACCAAACTAATCATATCAATCTCAAACCAGAACTAACAACGTTGTAGTATATATTCTCAAAATCATAATCGTGACAGGGGATAGTATTATGATAAAGTAATAGGAGTCTATCTACAGTCCCCCGTCCACCCATACAACCGAGGAATGCAATTAAGTGAAAACTAAACCCTCCGGCCGCCCATACAACCAGAGCGTACACTCAACAAATAGCAAACAAGGGTAGAGCCTCAAACAGTGAATGATATTCTATGAAATGCTAAGATAGTGAAACCTTAGTGTCAGTATGTTCCCCCCTCCGGTGCCCCAAAGGTCCAGTAAAGGCAGGATCCATGGAAGGACTTCTCTCGAGTACATCTGCTCCACCGTAAACCCCTACCCCCAATCACCCTTTTTCCCGTAGCACTTGGTCTGGAATGACAGGGTCCATAGAGGTCTACTCGTAGACCACATACTACACTCTAACCTCAAAATACCGTTCAGAGTACCACCAGATCCAAACTAGTCAGCAATTCTCAAAATATGTGCTTGAATCCTATCCAGGTCTAAATTAATGAAATAAATGCAATAAATCCCCTCCAAGGGTGTCCGGGCATCTCCGGGTCTAAAACAGTAGTAAAACAAGTCTGTTGCTCAACTTTACCATGTCTAATCTCACTTCTTTATAAATAGCAGGAATCAATCCAGTACCTCCGTCCACCCAAGTCCAATAAAAGATATGAAAATAGAGACATCTCTCTCCTTTTAACCTTTCATACCCCAAGAAGATCCACAAAAGGGATACCAAACCATTTCATAACACATTTTACCAAAAATGAGCCCCCGAAGCCATGCAAGGTTTGAAAATCATAAATAGTAGGCTTGAAGCCAAAACTATAGAAAAATCGAGTAGAAAAATCTGCTATATGCATGATAGTGGCATGCTTAATCAAAATCAACAGCCCAACGGCTCACAAACAACCTAACGGCCCTGAATAAGCCCATATCTACTCAGCAAGCATAACAAGCGTGGCTGAAACCAGGTCTCGGAGGCCTCGGGACCCAAGCCAAAGGTCCTCCTAGCCCAAACTAGACATTTCGGAGCTAACAGCACTGTCAAAATTTCCATCCGAGGCCTTCTTCTCCGAATGTTGACCAAAGTCAAACTTTTAAGTTCAACTTGGTTGAAACACAAAAACTAAGACGAACCGAAATCAAAAGCTCCCAGAACTCGTCCAAGAGTACTTCTATACCAAAATACATGCTCCAGAGCTAATGGAACTATCGGAATTCGATTTCGAGCATGTTAGCTAAGAATGTTGACTAAAGTCAATGATATTCTAAGTTAAGCTCTAAAACAGAAAAAGGGAAAAACATCCAAATGAATGACCAGGGCACCAAACTACCGGTCCCAGTAAGGCATAAATGAATTAGGGCCCCTACAGGAAAGCTCTAACAGTAAAATGAATACGTAAATGCGAAGATAACCGGAAGGGTCATCACAAGTACTGTGGAGGACCCCCGCTAAGTATCAATTGACATTATATTCAAGAGAGCGGGTTGGGTACACCTACCCAATCTTTTGAATTGAATGTATATCGTATATGTGGTGGTCAGGATGACCACTGAAATAGTTGTCCTAACTTTTAATCCTCTCCCCCTGAGCCCCTATTATGATTCTTCTGTTGTTTATGATGTTGGCAGTAGTAATGAAGTAGAGGATGCGGATCATGATACTCACATTATAGATATATTGAAGTAAATACTGGATCATCAAGAAAAATTGAGGGAAGCCATGGAGAAGATAGATTCCCAACTCACAAAGATGCATGCTATGACTAAAACTTGTATTGACAAGTTACGGCTTTAACCAATACCCAAGATGAATCCCTAGTAGAAGAAGAAAGTGAGTCCCTACTAAGAAAAAGCTGTGAGAAAGCAGACATAGTGAGTCAATCTTGGCTAAGGGAACAAGAGAAAAAAATTAAATTTTATAAGTTTCTCTATGATAGTCTTACAATCATGATGAAACAACAGAGAAAAGAAAGAGTTGAACTCAGACAAGAAATAGACTAATTTGGCTAAGATATTTATGGCTTTGAGGCTCACTTGAAGAATAAGGTTGAGGCTTCTGAGGCCCAATCATCAATTTTTATGGATACTGACCAACTAGTGAAGCAGAAAGAGGAATTACTACCATTCAACTATGTTTTATTCATTAGTACCGATATTGAGGAGGTACATGAAAGTGAGCATGTCACAAATAATGCTAGTTTGGAGTTAGAAAGTGTTGTACCTCATTCTCACTACTTTTCTATATTATTTTTGGATAATGACATGAGAATCGAGTCATCTAAACTAGTAGTAAGTGTGTAGATGAGGAACAAGTTCCTACATTCTAAAATTTGTCATACCAAAGATACAAAATGACATTTCTTACTTAAGGGCCAAGAAGTGCCAGATGTGACATCCTTTACTGCTTCCTTTATCTTTGTACCACCACCTCTTGAGAAGAGCAAAATATTTGATGCAAAGTTAGAGGTGCAATTCATAAGTTCTAAGTGGAAATAAAAGTGGCGAACTTGATGGCATTGTGTCGTGATGTTAAATTAGTCGCTTATTGGGAGGTAACCCAATTTGTAGTGTAGCTTCTTATTTTTTTTATAGTGTCACATTTTATTTTGTCTTTGTTTTGTAGATTTGGGGAAGTTTTAGTATCCTAATTTAAAAGTAAAGGAGCATGGTTTAAGTTTAAGAGTGGGTCGTTCACCCCTTTTTATTCATTTTGAAGAAACATGTTGTTAGTTAGGCCCTACAGGGCCTCAGGGAGTATCTCTCACCTTTCGTATTCATCTTTTTCTATAAATTACTTTGGAGACAATTCATGATTTTAAGTATGGATTGGGAAATCTTCTAGTATTTATGAGTTAAGGGTGAGTATGTCATAGGATTTTATTTGATTTGAGAAAAAAAACTACTAAAAGATTTTTCTAATTTTTTTAGCAGCATATCTCATTCACCCCTTGATTTTTCTTATGACCTCGGTTCTTTTTCAAGGGGGTACCCTTTGAACCAAGTAATTTTTTATTTTAGAAATAGTTTTATATTTCTTAGTCACAGGTAGAGAACTTTTCCCGATGATGGATAGATAACGATCATCTTGAGGGAAAATAGTCATAGGAAGAAGAAGGATTAGAAACCATAGACTTTTGAATGCTAGGTACTTCGCCGAAGTATACACTAGAAGTCATGAGTAATTCACTCAAAATAAGCGTAAAAGGTAGTAAAATTTGTTTAGAGACACATAGGCTCTTAACTTGACTCAAAAACATAAAGATGGACTTAATAATGTTAATTTATTCAATTTGGATGTATTGTGAATATGAAGTCTTAGAAAGCCATTTTCGAACCATTGTGTTATGTGTAGTGAGTGTTTTTTGTGTTTCTTGTATATTTTGATATCTAGAACTTTCACTGTGTGTGTATGAAATGAAACATAGTGTTGACTTGTGGGATATGATCAAGGCATTTTTTGTGAGCCACTTCTTTTTGACTATTGTTTGTGCCACTCTTTATATTATTCTTAGTTAAGCCCCTTTGAGCCTTGAGCCTTTTTTTTTACTAGCCGCATGTTTAGCCTATCACTTTTATTTGATTACCTTATATTAATTTGATCCAAAGAGTCCCTAATGCACTTTATAGTTGAAAGATAAAAGTAAAAGGGGAATAATAAAGGAGGGGTAAAGATAGAGGGAGGTTGTTGTGATAAGAATGATACTTAGATGTGGTGCCCTTGTGAAAAATAATTTGTATATTATTAGTAAAGAGAAGAAAAATGGAAAAAAAAGAGAGGAGAAATTTAGAAAAACAAGTAAAAAGAAAGATTAGAAAAATCTCCTTGCTAACAATAAGTGAATGAAGGATAGAGCAAAAAAACAAAAGAAAAGGGGGGGGGGAGTTTGAAGGGAAACATGAACATAAGTTGAAGTTGAGGTGATAAAAGGAAAAGAGTGAAAAAGTTTAAAGTGAGTGTCTTAAAGTTCATAGGGAGAGTAGTTACTATTAGCCAAATATTTTATACTCGTTCCTTAGCCGATATTACAACCCGTAAAAGTCCTTTTGATTCTATAATTTTTGATGCTTTGTTAATAGAGTATTACATTAAGGGCAAGCTTATGGTATGTCTTGTATGCATGGAACTTTTTTTAAGAGAGTGAGTGAATTTCTTATTTATATGCCCCAGTTTAGATATATAAATGCATGATGTGAGTGAGGGGCGTCTCTCTTTAATGTGAGGGCACAAAATGGTGAGAATTTAGTGTACTAATAATTGCTATATTTACACATGATCATGTTAGTCTTATTTTTCGTGAAGAGTCAGTTCTAGAGGTTGTGGAGTTTCAATGAAGGGTCTGTGAAAATGTGATTGATGTATGTGTATTGAGTGGATTATGGGTCATGATTAAACTGTCTAGTTAACTTGGGTTGTTATTGCAGAAACTTCCCCAAAAACATTCATTATTTCTAAAACACGTTTTGGGGAGCGCTTAGGAAATTTAGGTTAATTTTCACCTATTTTCCACCAGATTTCTTCGTAAAGGTAAGTTATTTATTCCTAATAACTAGTTTTCAATTCCTTGACCTTGAAATCACTAGTTTACAGGTCTTGGGGAGCGTTTAACTTGACCTAGCTGTAAATTCTGGTGCAAGAGGGGTATTTTGGGTGTAAAACCTTTGGGTTTTAGTTAAAGGTTAATTATTTACTCTTACATGACTATAATTCACTAATGTAACCATGAAATTGGTAGTTTTAAGGTGAATTTATGGTGGAAAATCCCTGAAATGGGTGGGATGATCATGAAATTAGCCTTGGGGTTTGGGATTAGGATGTAATCCTTGATATTATAGGTCATTTGGTTGATCATGTGTTTATATTCCTATTTTTAGACCACAATCAAGCCAAGGTTATAAGAAACGGGAAAACTCAGGTTCAGTCGAGTATTTCAAGCTTGGATTGAGGTAGATAATGGTTTGAATGTAATTAAAATCCAATTTGTGTTATGTATATATGATAACTATTCCTTAGTATTTCTTGTACCGTGCATGATCAAGGAAAAGTGAATGATTGTTTGACATTCTAAGTGTTAATTGCATGCAATGAGTTTAATTAAAAGCTTGTTAGTTTTTACAAGTGTTGTTTCTGTTATCATTATGGTTGTAATTGTATCGATATCTATCATTATTGTGGAATGTATCAGTATTTGAATATCTCCATGAGATTGGTTGATATAAGGTTCGTAGATACTAGATGTCTAGGATTTGGTACATGGACATGAGCTCGTCCCCTGCAGGTCATGGCTAGTGGGAGACCATAAAACCCTTAGTATGTATGTACAAGTATTTGGTGAGTGTGACGGTTCCTTGAGTGAACTGGGATTATGTGTTTACTTGATATATATATTGGTTCCTTGATTTGAATTGGGCTTAACTGTTTACTTGATATACATGTTGGTTTCTTAAGTTGAACCGTACTTAACTGTTTACTTGATGTACATGTTGATTCCTTGAGTTGAACCGGGCTTAACTATTTACTTGATGTACATGTTGGTTCCTTGAGTTGAATCGGGCTTAACTGTTTACTTGCTATATATATTGGTTCCTTGAGTTGAACCGGGCTTAATTGTTTACTTGAGATACATGTTGATTCTTGAGCTGACCGGGTCTATGTGCTTAATTGCTATGGTGGTTTCTTTATGTAAACTGGAAAGCATGTTATTGCTATATTTGTTGTCCTAGGGATCCCTCGGTGGTCCGGGTTACTTGCAAGATGTGACATAATTATGTTTTGTCTATTACTTGTGTAGTTGGGACATGATTTATATGATTGTTGAGTCGGAATTATTGACTTGGAGTCTTATTGGTAGTCATAGTTCGACTTGACTTGTTATTCTTGTTGACTCATATTTACTGAACTTCATATTGTACATCTTATAAGGTTAAGTGTTATGAACTTGGAGTAGAGTTGCATGATAGGGTATCATGGTTTTCTTGTTGTACTACGTTATGGTTATGTGTTCATATTTCTCATTTTTAGATTGGCCAATGACCCTACTAGTACACCATTGTTTCTTGTATACTGATATTGCACGAGCTCTTTTTTTGTTGAGTACAGGGCATTTTTCAGCAACTGCTTCGAGATCTTAGCTATGATTCAGACCGTATTTGAACTCAAGGGTGATTTACATCTTTCGGGCTACCATGAGTTGTTCTTTTATTTTTTTGGTCCATTATTTCGGACTTTTAGATGTTACTTTGGTTTTTGGGGTTACATCCCCTTCTTTAACAATTATTAGAGTTTTGGTACGATGACTTTCAGATTCTAGGGATGGTTTATTTTTGCATATTTTTTCTTACTCTCATTGAGATATTAATTATTGGATTTATTAATTAAAATGTTTTAGTTGCTCATTTTTATCTAAGTGTTGGATGGTTTAATAAGGTTAGTTGGTTCTCCCACTGAAGGGTTTAGTGTGGGTGCCACTCACTACGGGTTTAGGTCATGACAAAGTTGGTATCAGATCCCTAGGCTCATTGATCTCGTCGTACTAAAACAGGTCTAGTAGAGTCTTGCATAATGGTCGGAGACGTCTGTACTTTTCTTCGAGAGGCTATAGAACTTTAGGAAATTATCCTTTATTTCTTCCTTTGTGCTATAACTTTATTCCAATTGGTATTTGGCAATCCAAATTGGTATCTATCCCCCTTCATTCTTTTGTGTATAGATAGTTAACACTAGATTGAATGGAGAAAAAGCAGAAACTCCAGCTGCAGAATTGGCTATTCGAGGACGAGGTAGGGGTAGTGGAAAGGGAAGAGTGGGAGCAACACCTACTAGGGGTAGAGCTCAGGCAGCAGCTGACTAGGCCCGTCAGAGGCCAGTATCTCCTCTCCCACCCTAGGGTCATTTGGAAGAGGCCAAGGCAATGGACGAGGATGGAGTAGAACCGGAAGTGGCGGCACCGACTAGAGGTGCAATCCTTCCTCCGATGTCTTTTGAGGTTATTCAGCAGGTTCTGGATTTTCTGAGAAAGTTGGTTGGTACTGGAGCCACCCCCACTATGCTAACTTTCCAGGTTCCAGGTGCTCATGCCACTACCAATTTAGCTCCCAAGAAGGATAAGGCTTCGGGTACTGATGCATTTTCTTGTCCTGCACTAGGCCCCATCATGACCGAGACCAAACATGAGTTGCTGACCAAGTTTCTGAAGATAAAACCTCCTTCATTTAATCATATTGAGGCTGAGGATGCATTTGAGGTCATCCTTGACTGTTATGAGAGGCTACATAAATTAGGGATTGTGCAACAGCATGGTGTTGAGTTCGTGACCTTCCAACTGCAAGGGGATGCCAAGCAGTGGTGGAGAGCCCATATGGAGTGTCGGTCACTAACTTTACCTCCATTAACTTTGGCTCATTTTCATGCCTATTTTTTGGAGAAGTATGTACCCTGTACTCTTAGGGACTGCAAGAAGTATGAGTTTTTGGCCTTTGAACAAGGCAATATGTCAGTTGGGGCCTATGAGGCTAAGTTTTATGCTTTGTCTTGCTATGCTACCCAGTTGTTGGGCCCTGAGGAGGAAAGTATCTGGTTATATGTTAATGGTTTGAACACTGATCTTTAAGTTTTGTCTATTCACATCACTTATGTAGGAAGGAGCTTCAATAATGTAGCTGATTATATGAAAAAGCTTTATGGAGTTAAGCAAGTTAGTCAGGCTAAGGTATTGGCAAGAAGTCCCAGAATGCAAGTAACTACAGTTGATCTTATTCCACAGGTCACAGCCAGTAGAATCACTTAGCTCATCCCATTAAGCCAGCTTTTCCAGCCTCTACAAGTGGTCATCCAGGGGCTATTCAGTAGTCTCGAGTTGCTAGAGGCCAAGGGGCTTCCTATTCTTTTGCCAACAGGCCTTCTCTTGAGTGAGACTGTTATATTTGTGGTGCTGGGGGGAACTTCAAGAGAGAGTGTCCTCTGAGGTAGATAGCTAATCAGGTATGGCAGCAAACCAGGGTTGTGGTTCCACCAGGTAAAGGG
The DNA here is from genome assembly GCA_003996215.1 of Jaltomata sinuosa. Classification (NCBI taxonomy): domain Eukaryota; kingdom Viridiplantae; phylum Streptophyta; class Magnoliopsida; order Solanales; family Solanaceae; genus Jaltomata; species Jaltomata sinuosa. The sequence goes on along the minus strand of QJPP01000874.1, from coordinate 469,336 downwards.
GTAGGTGGTAACGTTAAGGGTCATCTACAGGGTAGACGGGGTAATAAAAAAAGAGGTTGTGGTGGAAACAAATGTTATGGTAATGTAGGAAAGGATGGAGTGCAGCCTGCTAGAAAGGTTGCCCAGCTTGATGATAGAGCTCACCGTTATGCCTTCCTAGCCAAGACCGAGGCCGGGGCATTTGATGATATTATTACAGGTACTATACTCGTTTGTGAATGGATGGCTACTATTTTGTTTGATCCGAGTTCCACTTACTCTTATGTATCTGGTAGATTTTCTTTGGGTCTAGACTTGGTCTGTGCTATACTTGATTCTCCTATATATGTTTCTACTTCGATTGAAGATTCTATGGTAGTGACCCATGTATATCGTGCATGTTCTATTTTGTTTATGGGTCTTTAAACTTAGGTAGACTTGATCATTTTGGACATGCTTTATTTTGACATTATTCTAGGAATGACTTGGTTGTCTCCGTATCATCCTGTTTTGAACTATAATACTAAGACAATGACTCTAGAAATGCCAGGTATGGGTAAACTAGCATAGAAGGGTATGTTTAAGTTTAATTCGGTGAAAATTATATCTTTTATTTGGGCTAGAAAGATAGTGGAAAAGGGGTGTTCAGCCTTCCTGGCTCATCTTTGGGATGTTAGTGTGGAATCTCCTTCTATTAAGTCGAATTATGTGGTTTCTCAGTTTTAGGAGGTATTTCCTTCGGATTTTCCTGCTATGCCTCCAGACAGGGATATTGAGTTTTGTATTGATTTAGAGCCGAGCAGTCGCCCAATTTATATTCCTCCTTAATGGATGGCTCCAGTAGAGTTGAGGGAGCTCAAAATCCAGTTATAAGAACTTCTTGTTAAGGGATTTATTCCTCCCAGTGCTTCACCTTGGGGTGCTCCAGTTTTGTTTGTTAGAAAGAAGGATGGTAGCACGAGGATGTGCATTGATTACAGGCAGTTGAACAAGGTTACCATCAGGATTAAGTATCCCTTGCCCCGCATAGATGATCTTTTTGACCAGTTGCAGGGTACTTTGGTATTCTCCAAGATTGACTTGAGGTTGGGTTACCATCAACAGAAAATTTAGCCTGAGAATATACCTAAGATAGCTTTCTGGACTCGGTATGGGCATTACGAGTTCCTAGTGATATTTTTTAGGTTGACCAATACACCAGAAGCCTTCATGAGCTTGATGAATAATATTTTCAAGTCTTTCTTGGATTCTTTTGTTATAGTTTTTATTGATGATATTTTATTTTAGTCCAAGATCAAGGAGGAACATGCAGGTCATCTTCGCATTGTCTTGGGAATTTTGAAAGAGAATCAGTTGTATGCAAAGTTCTCAAAATACAAGTTTTGGCTGTCTTTAATTGCCTTCTTAGGGCATATAGTCTCTGAAAAGGGGATGATGGTAGATCCCCAGAAGATTAAGGAAGTTAAGAGTTGGGTTCGGCCTAGCTCTGTGATTGAGGTTCAGAGCGTCATGGGTATTTCTAGTTACTAACATAGGTTTGTCAAGAATTTTGCTTCTATTTCTACCCATTTGACAAGGTTGACTCAGAAGGAGGTGCGATTTGTTTGGTCGGATAAGTGTGAGGATATCTTTCAAAATCTCAAGACACTTTTGACTATAACTCCAATTTTTCATTCTCAATTAAAAGTAAGGGTTTTGTTGTATTTTGTGATGCTTCACATTTGGGTTTGGATGTTGTGTTGATGTAGGATAAGAATATAATGTCATTGCTTACGCTTCGAGGCAATTGCAGTCTCATGAAAAGAATTACCTAACTCATGACTTAGAATTGGAAGTGGTGGTGTTTGCACTTAAGATTTGGTGACACTATCTTTATGGTGTCAAGCGTAAGGTATTCACAGACCATCATAGCCTACAGCATGTGTTCACGCAAAGGGATTTAAACTTGAGATAGAGGAGATAGATGGATTTGTTGAAAGACTATGATGTGACCATCTAATATTATCTGGGTAAGGTCAATATGGTGGCAGACGCATTGATCCAGAAAGCAATAAGTATGGGCAGTTTGGCATGTTTGAGGGTGTCAAGGCGACCCTTGGCTAGGAAGTTTCAAACTCTAGCATCTAAGTTCATGCAGTTTGGTATTTCTGAAAGGGGTGGAGTGTTGTCTAGTATTGAGGTGAAGTCAACATTCCTCGATCAAATCAAGGCCAAACAGTTTAAGAATGTAGAATTGAATAAACTCCAAAATAAGGTGGTGTCTGGTGAGGCTTTAGATGCCACACTTGATGCGTGTGGAGTATGTGGTTTAGAGTGAGAGTATATATTCCTCGGGTTGGTGATTTGATCCAAAATGTGCTAGTTAAAGCTCATGGCTTACGATATTCTATTCATCCAGGTGTAACCAAAATATACCGTGGCTTAAGGCAGCTTTATTGGTGGCCTGGGATGAAGAAGTACATAGTGGAGTTTTTATCCAAATGTCACAACTGTCAGCAGGTAAAGTACGAGCATTAAAGGCCTGCGGGTTTGCTACAAAGGATACCCATTCCCGAGTGGAAGTGGGAGAGGATCGCTATGGATTTTGTGGTAGGTCTTCTTAAGACCTTGGGGAAGCATGACTCGATTTGGGTTATAGTGGAGGTTGACTATATCATCCCACTTTATTCCGGTTAGAGTGGACTACAGCTCTAAACAGTTGGTCGAGATCTATATCAGGGAGATAGTGAGGCTACATGGGGTGCCACTTTCCATTATTTCAGACAGAGGTACGCAATTCACTTCTAAATTTTGGGCAGGTTGCATGAAGAGTTGGGCATCCAACTTACTTTTAGCATAACCTTTCATCCTCAAACTGGTGGACACTCAGAGAGGACGATTCTAGTGCTTGAGGATATGTTGAGGGCGTGTGTGATCGACTTTGATGGCTATTGAGACCAATTCTTTCCATTGTGTAAGTTCTCATACAACAACAGGTATCACTCTAGCATTGACATGGCTCCATTCAAGACACTCTATGGTAGGGGGTATAGATCACCCATAGGATAGTTCGAGGCTGGTGATGCAACCTTTGGGCATTGATTTGGTGAAGAAAGTTCAAGAAAAATTAAGATTTATCCAAACCAAGCTGTTGGTATCCTAGAGCAGGCAAAAGGAGTATGCAGATTGTAAGGTGAGGGACATGTCATTCAAGGTTGGTAAACAGGTTTTGTTGAAAGTGTCACCTATGAAGGGAGTCATGAGGTTTGGCAAGAATGGAAAGCTTAGCCCTTGGTATATCAGTCCATTCGAGGTTCTTAGCGATTTAGGACAGGTAGCGTGCAGGTTGGCATTGCTGCCAAGCTTGTTGGGGGTCCATCTGGTGTTCCATGTATCCATGCCTAAGAGATACCATGGGGATGTGGATTACATTATCAAGTGGGATTCAGTTTTGTTATATAAGGACCTTAATTATAAGGAGGAGTCGGTTGTCATTCTTGATCGAGATGTCCAAAATTTGAGGACAAAGGAGATTAGATCAGTAAAGGTTTAGTGGAAGCATCATCCGGTTGAAGAAGCCACTTGAAAAACCGAGAAGGACATGTGGGACAAGTGCCCTCACTTGTTTAAGGATTCAAGTACCCTTTCATTTTCTTGACTTGGCTCATTTTTCTTGTTTGATCATTTGGGGATGAATGATGAGTAAATTAGTATCTATTATAATGATCCTTTCTGTTGTTACGGGTGAGCCAATCATGCAAAAATCTGGGTTAGAATATTTTCAAAATTGGAAGTTAATTTTTTTAGGCTAGGTTAACCTTGGAAGAAATCTGAGTAAGGTATAGTCTAGGAAAATTCAGGAATGGATTGGGTAAATATAATCAAGTATAGCTTGAATTTATGTTACCTAAGACAATAAGGAATCCATAGGACTCATTAGAAGTGAATTCGGGTAAGTAAAACTCTCGATATCAAACTTGACGTAAAGGGATTAGTCCAAAATATCATGGTTTGAGTGTGCATTGTGAAAAAGATAAAACTGGGAGCAATCCTGAGTTTTTATCTTGCCACACCTGCTATAGCGGGTGGCATGCTGCTATGGGGATGTCACTATAGCAGAATGATTCCCGTTATAGCCGAAGTCAAAGACAGCTAATCCAACTATAGCGGATGGATTTCGCTATAGTAATGCCTCTATAGCGAGATCATGCCTCTATAGCAGGGTAGATCACTATTATTGCAAAAACTTCTCCAAAAATATTCATTATTTATAAAACACATTTTCGGGAGGGCTTAGGCGATATGGGGTGATATTCACCTGTTTTCCACCATATTTCTTCTTAAAGGTAAGTTATTTATCCCCATTAACTAGATTTTTGATTCCTTGACCTTAAAATCACTAGTTTACGAGTCTTGGGGAGGATTTAACTTGACCTAGCTATAAATTCTGGTACAAGGGGGTATTTTAGGTGTTAAACCTTTGGGTTTTAGTTAACGGTTGATTATTTACTCTTGCATGACTATAATTCACTAATGTAACCATGAAATTGATAGTTTTAAGGTGAATTTATAGTGGAAAACCCTGGAATGGGTGGAATGATCATAAAATTGGTCTTGGGGTTCAGGATTATGCTGTAATCCTCAATATTATAGTTCATTTGATTGATCATGTATTTATATTCCTATTTTTAGACCACAATCAAGCCAAGGTTGCAAGAAACAGGAAAGCTCAGGTTCAGTAGAGCATTTCAGGCTTGTATTGAGGTAGGTAATAGTTTAAATGTAGTTAAAATCCAATTTGTATTATGTGTACATGGTAACTATTCCTTAGTATTGCTTGTACCATGCATGTTCAAGGAAAAGTGAATGATTGTTTAATATCCTAAGTGTTAATTACATGCAATGAATTTAACTGAAAGCTTGTTAGTTTTTACAAGTATTGTTTATGTTATCATTATGGTTGTGATTGTATTGATATCTATCATTATTGTGGAATGTACCGGTATTTGGATATCTCTACAGGATTGGTTGATATAAGGTTGGTAGATACTAAATGTTTGGGATTTGGTACATGAACAAGAGCTCATCCCCAGCAAGTCATGGATAGTGGGCGATCATAAGACCCTTAGCATGTGTGTACATGTATTTGGTTAGTGTAACGGTTCTTTGAGTGAACTGGGGAATATATATTTACTTGATATACATGTTGATTCCTTGAGTTGAACCGTGCTTAACTGTTTACTTGATATACATGATGGTTCCTTGATTTTAACCGGGCTTAACTATTTACTTAATGTACATATTGGTTTCTTGAGTTGAACCAGGCTTAACTATTTACTTGATGTATATGTTGATTCCTTGAGTTAAATCGGGCTTAACTGTTTACTTGATATATATGTTGGTAGACACTAGATGTATGGGATTTGTTACATTGACAAGAGCTCGTCCCCTGTAAGTCATGGCTAGTGGGCGACCATAAGACCCTTAGCATGTGTATACAGGTATTTGATGAGTGTGACAGTTTCTTGAGTGGACCGAGGATTATATGTTTACTTGATATACATGTTGATTTCTTGAGTTGAACTGGGCGTAACTATTTACTTGATGTACATGTTGGTTCTTTGAGTTGAACCGGACTTAACTGTTTACTTGATATACATGTTGGTTCCTTGAGTTGAACCATGCTTAACTATTTACTTAATATACATGTTAGTTCCTTGAGTTGAATCGGGCTTAACTATTTAATTGAGATACATGTTGATTCTTGAGATGACTGGGTCTATGTAATTAATTGCTAAGGTGGTTTCTTTATGTAACCAGGAAGCATGTTATTGCCATAGTTGTTGTCCTAGGGATTCTTGGGTGGTCCGAGTTACTTGCAAGATGTGACATAATTTTGTGTTGTCTATTACTTTTGTAGTTGGGACAAGACTTATATGATTGTTGAGTTGAGATTGTTGACTTGGAGTCTTGTTGGTGGTCATAGTTTGACTTGACTTGTTATTCTTGTTGACTCATATTGACTGAACTTCATGTTGTACTTGTTACAAGGTTAAGTGTTATGAACTTGGAGTAGAGTTGCATGATAGGGTATCATGGTTGTCTTGTTGTACTACGTTATGGTTATGTGTTCATATTTCTCATTTTTGGGTTGGCCGATGACCCTACCAGTAACCGTTGTTTCTTGTGTACGGATACTACATGTGCTCTTCTTTTGTTGAGTATAGGCCATTTTTTGGCAATTGCTTTGAGACCTCAGCTATGATTCAGACCGTATTCGAACTCAAGGTTGAGCTGCATCTTTCGGGCTACCCTGAGTTGTTCTCTTGTTTTTCTGGTCCATTGCTTCGAACATAGATGTTACTTTGATTTTTGGGGTTGCATCCACTTTTTTTAACAATTATCAGAATTTTGGTACGATGACATTCAGATTTTAGGGATGATTTATTTCTGCATATTTGTTCTTACTCTCATTAAGATATTAATTACTGAATTTATTAATGAGAATGTTTTAGTTGCCCATTTTCTTCTAAGTGTTGGATGATTTAATAAGGTTAGTTGGTTCTTTCACCGGGGAATTTAGTGTGGGTGCCACTCACGACGGATTTAGGTCATGACAAAGTTGGTATCATCCTCAAATACTACCATATCCCTATCATCATCTTTACTCAATCAACTTATAACAATTAGTTTTATTAAGTTGAAACCGTTGAATTACTCAGTTTGAAGGACACAAACCCTTCAACTAATGAAAACTTTGGAGATTTATGAAATCACAAAGGAGATCCCCCATTCGAAAATATATTATTAGATGAGAAAGCAGAACCAATTAACCACCCCAAGTTCATTGCCTGGGAAGAACGCGATGTTCTAGTTCGGAGTTGGCTCTGGAACAATGATAGAAGAATCAATGTTCCTCATCATAGGATGTACTCGAAAAAATAAATATGGGCTTGTCTCAAAGATACTTATCTACAAGAAAGCAAGGATAAGGAGTTTCAATTGATGCAGCAACATGAGACCGTGAGGTTGGCAACGAAATCTATAGATGAATACATAGAGGAATTTAAGGAAATTTATGATAACCTCATGGCTATATATCCACAAACCTTTAGATGAAGATAGCAAAGTTATTAATTTTGCTAGAGGTCTTAAAAGCAAATACAATTTTCTTCGAACTGTTATGTTAAGTAAGCCCCGTTATCCCACATTTAATCAATTTGTTAATACTCTTAGGGGACTCGAAATGAGAGAAGATGGAGACGAGAAAAAAGTACCAACTTTGCTTGATCCTTCCATGGCCTTCGTGACCCAAAAGTCACAAGGACGAGGCGTGGAAATTATCACAATGGATGAGGACAACAAAGAGGTTGAGGAGGCCGGTCATACAATCAGAAACAATATGATACAACTCAAAATGGAGGAAATCAGCAAAAAGAGCGTCCTAAAGCTAATCTATGTCAGATTTATGGAATGAATAATCATACATCACTCTCTTGTTTTTATAGATGGGATTACTCCTATCAATCACAACAAGAAGTTCCTCAGTGATGTAGATCAAAGTGACACTATTTCAAGCAAGCCGCTCATAAGGAGTCAAGCTAAAGACCTTCAAACATTGCAAGCATTATGGATGAAGATGGATTCTTTGGAAGGCTCCAACATGAAAGACTTGAAGATATTTAATATAATAAGTGCTCTACCATTTTAATTAGCTTGTAATTTTAGTGAAGGGAAATTGGGTCTTTTCTTACTACTTTTAACTCTTCATATAAATAGTAGAATATTAGGATTTCATAGATAATTTTTGACATATTGAAGGATTAAGGACGGACTCCACATGCCTAATTTTTTCCGAGAAAAAAAGGTTCAAATTTACCTATTAACTTTTTATTATGATTTAAAGCTATCATCATATTGAAGCTCCAACAGATATCATATGCTAAAAATGAGACCTTTCGTAAAGATGATAATAATATTAGATCAAAAGTCTAATGGGACTGTAAACTTATTTAATTTTAAATAGTACAAAAGTAAATTTTAACTTTTTTCCCACCTTTTAATATCTCTAAATATACCTAAAAGATATATATATTAGTTCACTAATTGGTCAAATCGACTTTGTGATCTCTTTAATGGTGAAAAGGTTGATAATGGAGTTAAATTTTGTTCAAGAAATTACAACAAAGAACTAGTCTTCTGTTGCCGTAGAGATGACATCACCGTAACATCGGATGAACTCGTCTAGATATTGAAATGCTAGTCCTCAGGCTAGCTCGCCGCCTGCTTATAGGCCATTATTGCCAAGTAATATAATGATTTATGCTCACTAATTATAGTATTTTTAAATTACTACAAAAAATAGTTAGAATTTTTCATTTTTATAGCATATTTTTACTGTGTATGTATGCATATGTATGAAGTCTAACGTACATTTTTTCATGTTTAAATGTATGACTAGCTCACTAGCTAGTGTATGTATTATATATTTAGAAAAATTATTGCTATATTTTGAAACCTCAATAATATCACTATAACTTTTTATGTATTGAGCATTTTTTCTCGATTAAATAAAAGATTTTATTCGACGTTGAAATTTACACAGACAGACTTTTTGGGCTCAAGGCTCAGATCGCACGAAATTCACCCAACGAGACTGGTACCTATATATAGAACTTTAAACACCACTACGAGATAATTACAGTCTAATATCTTTGAATGATCTAGTTTATAAAATAGCCACTAAAGATATAAATTTATCTATTTCGATCATATTGATAAAGAAGTTTGACCAAAGTGTACATATGGATAAGTTCCCCTACTTATATATTAATCCAATTTGAAAAAGAAAAAGAAATAGGAGGGGGTGAGGGTGGGGGTGGGGGTAGGGGTAGGATTGTAGGGGGTAGGGTCATCAAATATAGACACCCACACAGTAAATAACGTTAAGTCAGTCCTTACGTTCAATTCGCGGTTCATACTTTCTTATTGAGATATTGGCCTATAAAAGATTGGAATTTGGATAATTCATCCAATAAAATATATTTTCTTCTCCCTTCTAACTTTCCAAGATCAAGCTTTCATTATACGTGCATGGCTGTAAATACCTCTATGTTGCAGCTAAAGATCAAGCCTAATTGTGAATCAAATATTATTTTACTCAATGATCTGACGATTTCCATTTGTGAAAACGCTCATTACCTGCCAATTGCAACATCTTCGCCATAATTTTATGAAGAAATGGTATGTACGTGCAGTCTAATTTCTCTCTCATGAAAATCATTTGTCTGTGTAATCATTTATTTAGCTTTTTGCAACTGGGATTATTGTAGAATAATTAAGAGGAACTGCATGCCTTAGAACTTTAAAAATAAATGTCTTGCAATGCACTCATATTCATTATGAGACGCCTCCAACTTGACTATAGATCAAGACTTCTTATAAATTGCATTCATCTTAGTGCATTTCATTGGGAAACTTCCAATGTTCGAATTAAATTGATAGAATTATTGCGATGGGTGCATTAATGAGAAAGTGAGAGGCTTACATGGCTTTTTGGGAAATATTGTAATTGTTTTTCTACCTAGAAAAGCCTTTGGTTTAGATTAGGTTTAGATATATGTGCAGATTAATCAAATGGGACAGAACCAACCAAACTTTGTGGATGTTCTCCTCAGATATGCCATCCAATATACTTCCTCTCCCTCAATTGTTGTGGAGGGGTTCGGAGTACGGCAACCAAAGTATTTAATTTTTATTATAAATTTGGGTATAGATTTTTCAAATATTTTAAAATAAGATTTAAATATTTAAAAACTATACGAAAAGTACTAGTTAATATGATTAATGATTCAAAATCTTTCTGAAAAAGTTTTAAGTATTTTCTTTTGTTGACCTACATTTAGCATCACATGTCTTACGTTATCGTAGCAACTAAAGCGGGTCATTTTAATAGAGGTACCCATAAAAATTTAGACAAATGAGAAGACATCACATATGATTTTGTTGCATAGCTTGGTTAGGATTAAGCACACCCCCCCCCCCCCCCCCCCCCTTTTTTTGGCATTTGGAATTGTTATTTATAAGTTCATCATCCGTTATGTCTAGTCGCATTCACTGTCCAACATGACCATAAACGAAAAGTCTTTCCATACCTAATTAATTCATGCACCAAAGTAGGGTAGGATTTGGACTTCCCCTTGTTTACCCCAATTTTGGTACAGTTGAATTTGTAGGTAAGTTAAAAGCACGCGCTCCAATTTAATCTCGCTCGTGTTATTAATTTGTTAACAATTAATGTATTCAGTAATTGAGGGAAGGCAATAATATGGAAAAGATGAGAAGTAGCAGCAAATAAATAATAGAAAATGGGTAGAGTGCATAAACTAGGCTCGCCGAGGCCATTCTCGAGAGCAAACGAGAACAGAATTGAGCCTCTAAAAGGTATTAAAGAACAACTAAGCTTTGAGTAGCTATGAACAGTAAAATTTAAAGAGCAAGAAATTAATATTGTATTGATATTCAGAATGAGATAGAGGAGAGAACAGAGGGGAGTTGGATCCGGGATCCCTTTACAAGTAAATTAGGGTCACTATTTATAGTATACAAGCTAAGGCATTAGACCAGCTATGTTCTAGAAGTTTCACCAATGTGAGGGAGCCACCTGTCTGGTTCGTTAGCGTGCTCCTATGGTTCTGCCTTGCAGGTGCTCTTCCGCGTCTCTTACATTCTTGTCTCCTTCTTATCACTTCGTGCCATGTCACCGATGGCGATGAGAGGAGGAAACTTCCTTGTCTTCGGGGTGATATTCACGTTGTGACAGTAACACGCCCAAACTATTCGCTCGACTACTGCCATGTGTCTTCGTGCTGAATTTATCTCATACAGTAGTCTCTTCGTCTGTCGAGGTAATGCGCTAAGTAATTCTCGAGAGCTGAAAAGGAAATGATTATTATGTCTGACCTATCATGCCTATGATGCAGCCGAAGCATCACTTCTCCCTTTTTGAAATGTTTCCTCACCACGTGTCTAGTTTTGCCGCATTATTTTAACCTAAGCGACGCTTGGTAAGACATCCCTTTTTCAAAAGTTACTGCTTCATTCAATAGTCGTTCATACTCCTATACCAACTTAAGCATTCATTGTCTTCGTTTCTCTTCATCTAATTGGTTTTCTCTTTCTCTGCTTTAGTATCATTATGTATTCTCTGAGAAGCAGTGCCTTTTCCACCCCAGCTATTAGTGAGCGCTTAAGAGGAAAGAGTAGGAATGCTATTTTTTCAATTAGCAATGTTATCCCCGGATCATGTAGCTTCTTGAATGACTTCAAAACACAGAAGGTCAGAAGCAGTATTAACAAGGAGAATCAACCGGTATGTGAAATATGTTCGACCCTAACAAAAATAGATATTGACATGGTGCAAGCGACCGGCAATTGGCCGTCCAGACGGTTTCGAGTTGGTGCCCCCAATACTTTTTGAAAACATCACTTCCCTAAGGTATGACGACAGCTACTCATTTATACTTACCCCTTCAGCGATTGGTCTCGGTAATCCATTTGACGAGGTAATCCTTTCCTTCTGTTCTACCTTTCAATTGCAATTGGGTTAGATTGACCAGGTGTGTTGAGGGTCATCGTCTGTTTCCGATTGTTGGCCAATTTAGTAGGGGAAGATTTCACCTTATCCCATTTGCTTTCGCTCTACTTCCTCCGCCTAGTCCGAAGCAGGATAGTGCAACTGACCTGTCACGGTAGTAGATCTTTGTTGGGTTTGCCTGATGACATTGATGATCGAGAATGGGTTGATCTATTCGTGGTCATGGTGATAGATGATCTCCAAGTGACAACTCTCCTGGATCATTAGAACACACGGCGTAATCTTTTTTCTTTGCGTATAATGACAAGTTTGTCTAACACTTTTATATTCGCATTCTTATCAACCTTCCTGAACCTCGTGCTTCCCTACAACTGTTCCTATTTTTTATCACTTGCTTTCTTGATAGGGAGGAAGATGTTCGAGCATGGGTTTCAAAGATTCTCAGCCAAACCACTCCCAATGATCGGTCTTGGACCCACATCTCTCACCGATTAGGGGCGAGATGAAGAAAATGGGTGAGTACCCTTCGCTAATTGTTTTTTCCTTCTTTCTTGTTGCTTATCTTTAGCTTTTCCTTGTCATTTTTTTCCTGTCAAAAAACTTTGCCGATTCACCTTCATTAGGGGCAACGTCTCATTGCAGAGACAAATACTGCTACAATTATGCTCCCAATAATCCCGTCAGGTTGCCTTCTTGGAAGGGCTTTCATCTTAGCGGGTCAAAATGGAAAATCCTTAGGGATGAGGATTTTTCCCCTAGAGGGGCAAAAAGACTATGCCAGAAGTTATCGTGGTGAGATATGACTTGGATCAGTCAAAAAGCTAGCCGCTCGTAAGCAAACCAAGGGGCGTGACTTTCACTAGTCCTGAAGTTGCCCATCCTTCTCGAGTTGTTGGAGGCACTTCCTTCTCACTTGTGGGAGAAATTTCTCTCGATCGTCTTATGGAGGAGAATTCTCGCCACTGCAGCTAAGGCACTTCCTTTTATGATTAATGAATTAGAACTCGTTAACTATGAGACTTATTTTAGCATGCTTTTCTCGAGGGATGATTTACATGTTATGTGGCATCGGGTGCCTTTTTCATGAGTATCCCCAAAGGGTCATATCCTAAGTGTGTTTTACCATAGAGTTTGCTCGAGTAGATTTTAAGACTGAGTTAGAGAGTGTTAATTTGTAATAGTTGATGACCAAAGGTAGATGATATTAGGTTTTTTATTTTTAGCATTACTATGAAGTCATTTGTGAGATCGAGGCATAATTAGCACTTTAATCTGATTGAGGACTTGTCGTAAGTATGCTTTTCTTAAACCTCATATTCGAGAAGGAATTCCTATTTATTTATATGGATGTGCTGCTAAGTTAGGACGTCTCTGAGAGCAATAAAGCATAGCATTGAGAGATGATCTGTCTCTCTTTCTATCATTTTTGATTGTGGACTCTTTAATAGGGACTCTTATATGTTTTCATAATGACTCGAGGATTTCTCATGATTGATCATACTCTGAGGGCGTAAAAAGCATTGTTTTGGACCTTCTACTCTCATATGATCAGTTCGTGTGGTGAGCGCGAAGGAAAATATTATTATAGGGTGACACAAAGATGTGGTTAGAGAGTTGAATCACAAGTCCAAAGTCTTTAGAAGCTATTACGTGACCCTTATAGTAGTCCCCCGTCAGCTTATCCTAAGCAGTTAGGATTGACTTTTGGGAGGCTACATCATCTGGATTGAGAATCCCTTGTGTTGTGCCATGCCTCTGTGAATGCTTGAGAGTGAGCTTACTTTGGGAGGCTGCATCATCGGGATCGATAATCCCTAGCATAGTGTCGCACAGTTACGAATGCTCGAGAGTAAGCTTACTTTAGGAGGCTTCATCACCGGGATTAAGAGTCCCTAGAATGGTGTCGCACCCCTTACGAATGCTTGAGAGTGAGCTTACTTTAGGAGGCTACATCATCGGGATTGAGAGTCCTTAGCATGGTGTCGCACCCCTTTGGTCGAGGGGCTCAAAGAACGCGGCCTTAGTCTTTCTAAACAAAGAATTTGTGTTCCCAAAATTCTCTTTATTCATGATTTTCATATTTGCAAGACCGTTAGGCCAGATACAGGATTCAGATTATGTGTTTTGTCCTAATCTTTCTCCGAAAGTCCCTTCTGCTACCTTATTAAAATTATTGTTAGCCAAAAACCCTCTTTGGGGATAAAAAGGCTTGGTCAAAGGGAAAAAGAGTGTAGTTTGTCCTTCTAGGTCTTTGCGCTCGATCTCCTAGCTAGTGAGTTCTCCTTTCGTTGGGTGCCCTTGAGGAGTCTTCATGCTCCAGGCTGTTGGCATCCATCTCGGACTCCACCTAGAGGTAATTCCCCCTATGAGGGTGAGAGAGTCGGTGTCGAGGTCCTGCCAAAAAAGGAAAATAGATAGTTATGGATTAAATGGAAGAGGTGAGGGAGCATACTTGACAATTCGTTCGAGACCACCTAGTTTATCATTTTTCAGGGAGCTCCCTGGTTGACTGGTTGGTTGTTCGCTTCGCCACCTTTTCCATAATTGTCCTTGACTCGGTCACTTCAAAATTTCTCAAGTGAGCGTCCTTGAGTAGTTCAGCCAGTGCCTCTCTTAAATGGTGACATTCCCCAGTATCATGACCATGCAAGCCAAGAAATTTTCACCATGCGCTACTGTTTCAAGGATCGAGCTTGGTGCAAACGGGTTTCAAAAACTTGGTCCCTTTGATATACCGAATGGTTGTACTAGTTCTCCGGGTTAATGGTGAAACAGTATTCTGAGAGGTGGGGAACATTGTCAATGGCATATACCACGGGTTTTTGAGCTTCCTTGTCTTGGAGGACCCTCTGTTGAAAGTCTCTTCTCTCGAGTCGAGGAGAGACTGAGGAGTGACGGCCGATGTGTTGTCTCAAAATTGTTTTGAATTCTGTCGCGTATGGAACATACCTCCCTTGTGATGAACCTTTCTTATTGCTCCATTAAAGGGAATTTTTTGGGGTTCTTTCCCCTCGATACCAGGGATTCTAGTTGGTTTTTGCTTCATTCGACACTCAAGGGGTGTTGCTTCCGACTCTCTTGCAATCATCTTCGATCTGAATCTTATATTCGTATCAACTGTGAACTTCAGCCCATGTTGTTGCCTCAAACTGTGTCAGGCGTTCTTTCAATTTAAATGAAGCAACCGAGCTCTCAGGATTCAGTCCCTTCATAAAAGCTTCCGCAGCCCGCTCGTCTGGCACTATAGGTAGCTACATCCGCTCCTTCTGGAACCTACCGACAAACTCTCAGAGGAGTTCCATGCCTCCTTGTTCTATCTTGAAGATGTCCCCTCTTTGGGGGCGTACTTTCATTGCTCTCACATGGGCTTTAAGGAAGTAATCTGCCAACATGTTAAAAGATTCAATAGAATTTTCAGGTAAGAGGGAATACTAGACCAGTGCTTCGCCCGAGAGGGTTTCATCAAATTTCTTGATCATCTCTGACTCAGCTTCCTCCATCGTCAGATTGTTACCATTTACCGTTGTCGTAAAGAACAAAAAATGTTCTTAGGGATTTGTAGTTCCATCATACTTAGTGATGTCGGGCATCATGAACCTTTTTGGGATAGGTCGAGTCACTGCGCTAGCCATATAGGGTACTTTTGCATAGCTCTTCAAATATGGCCCTTTGGCTACGGGAGAAACTCCCGGGATTCGGTTCATGCGAGTGTGAAGCTCTGTATTCTGGGCCTCGATCGCGCTTCGCGCGATCATTTAAGAAGCAATATTTTCTCTTCGATTAATTTTATTTTCATTTTATTGTCTAATCATAATATTTAATTATATTATAAAGATTATTTTCAAACGATGAAAGAAAATAAATCTTAACAAATTTAACATCTATTAAATAAGAAATAATCTTTATCAATAAGTTAAAATATATCCTTTAATTGCAAATTTGTTGCATTTTTGTTGCACATCCAAAAAATTTGGACCTTTATTTATAACATATACTCCAATATACTTTTTTCCCTGAGTGTATGAAATATCTCACAATGTGAAATAACAGTAACATACTAAATAAATACGTTATTTATAACACCAACAATTATAAAAACATTAAAATCTCATTAAGTTTTGCTTTACAAATTTCAAAAGTTCAAAATAAACAAAAAATAAACTCTTATTTCTCATTGAAACATATAGTCAATAAATATAGGCTATAATATTTTGAAAATTAGTGTACATTAAAATAATCATAATTGAATGAGTATTAAATATATTAATTAATTTCAATAAAAATAATTTTAAATGACAACCTGGAGAAAACTAAAAAAAAAAGAAATTAAAAAGAGAGGAATAATAAGGTAAATGAGAATTTGATATGTACAAAGGAAAAAAGAGAGATTTAAGGAAACTTATAAATAAAAATAAAAATTACCTTTCTTATATTTCTTTTTCTTAAAAAGGAAAATGTAATATATTTTAAAAGTATATTTTTTTTTTAGCCTTTTTCACATTCTGCATCACTACATATACATGATCATGCCATTAAATATATTTTTTATTTGATTTAGACATGATAATTTATAGTCAATCTTTTTTAAGAAAATACTTTATTAAACACTTTTTGCAGCCGCTTTATCAAAAAATAATTCACTATCAATTCTTGATAAACCTTGAAGTTACTTATATTATAAACACATTTGACCTCAATAATTTTAAAATATATAAATTACTTAGCTTCAATCTTGACAGTGATTATGTCAACTTACTACAATTGTGTGGTGCCTTGTAAGAAATACTGTAATTATAAATGAATAATTTTTTCCATGAAATCAATATAATATTTATGTAAGAGAAGGAATAGAATAAAAAAGAAAATAACCCCTATCAAGTGCTAAATCAAAAGTTGATCTTCAAAATATTATTCATGACCAACATTCTCTCTTAAATTTCTCTTTCAGGAATTACTGTACACAACACTAAAAATATTACACTTTATGTTAGTAATACATGATCTTATTCTTTAATTAATATAAAATAATTAAAAATAAATAAATTTATTTATTTAAATAATTAATACTCTATCATATATATACACAGAGCTAGAGAGCAAATCAAAAATGAAAATAATAATAATAGGCTTTTTGCATAAGATGAAAACTGCAAGAATGAATGAATAAATAAATTTTGAAAATGGTTCGTGAGATAACAAATCATGATTTGCAAATTCAAAGATATGAGACACTTTGGAACTTGATAGAAAAATGATCTTCTTAAATAACAAAAAAAAAGAAAAACTTGGGAGTAGCTCTTAAACGTGCGGAGAGGAAATTTTTTTTGCTTTAACTAATTTATTTAATGCAAATTAATTACATTAATTATGGGGTAATCAAAAACTATAGAAGAAGATTAAAAGGCATGAATTAATACATACTAATTATTAATATCAATAAGTAATATTTTTAAGTTTGCATTGAATTCAGTTTTTTCTATGAATTTATATAATTTTTAATAAAAAAATGAGATAAAAAACTAAAAAATGATAAGATAAATATTAATGTTAGTCATAGAGAATTGTTACATCACCTCTTTTATTTTCAATTTTACTATTATACATAGATAGATAGATTTAAATTTAATTGCAATTATGTTTGTGAATATATTAAATTAATTAAAGAAGAGAAAAAGACAATAACGAATTATTTTGAAAAAAATATGGAAGACAAAGAAGGCAAAAGGAGAGTTTTTGGGAAAGAAATAAATAGTAATAATAATGAGGAAAGAGAAAAATTAAGCGTACTTATTTTTCTGAATTTTATTTAAGCATAAAATTAAGAAAATATTTAAAAATTTGAGAAAAAAATAAATAGAGATCATTTCTTTTTTCAACAAAATATTATAATGTCTCTATTTTATAGAATAATAATATGAAATACCAAATGATATCATGAACATAACTATTAATACAATTTAGGAGTTATGATCATCAAAATCAAGGGACTAACGAAAATAAAAACTAATAAGTTTGTATGTTAAAGAATATGAATGAATAGAGTAGTAATTGACACATTTATTTTTGTACAATAATAAAAAAAGAAGAAGGAAAAACTGTCAAAAACTGAGAGAAACAAAAATAGAATCCTTGACCAAAAATAGGTGTCACGTCACTTTTTTTATCTAGCTTATCAAAAATACGTTATACTATAATACACATTTTATTTTTGCTTCTTTTCTTTTCTTTCTCATACTTATATCTTTCTGATCACTATGATAAACTCATCGGGTTAAAAATTCAATATTAGAAAAGTTAAAGAAATCAAATCTCAGAGACACATAGCTATAACCATACAGAGAATCATAGTTGATTTAAAGAAAATAAAACCCTCAAAATTAAAAAAGTTATAGCAAGTGTGAGAAAGTTGAGTTATATTTTAAGGTTTCTTTTATATTATTATTTGCATGCAGGTGCAATACAATTTATATTTAATTATTTTGAGATGAAAGAAAAATACCTATATTTTTAAAGATGTCATTTATTTTGAAAGCATGTAGAAAATCATACTCATTTGTTTTATTTATTTATAACTATTGAAAGGATATCTAAAATTCAATATGAGATTAATACAATAATTCCTATAATTTTGAGTAGGCATTATCCAAGAAACGATAAAAATATTATAATTACATTCACGCTATAACTATGTAAAGCTTGTAATAAATAAAAAAATAACAAAATTGGATAATAGGCTATAAAATCATTACATTTGAATTCACATTAATACTATTATATTTATATTAACATTAAAATTACGTATAAGTTTGCAACAAATAAAAAAATAATAAAATTTATCGCTAATCACAACATATTCTTCAAGCTTGAATATAAATATTGACAAATACTTCTTCACAAATAAGGCTACATGCCATTATCCCCCATTTCCTAATAAATAAAACTATGCAATCAAAATTCTATATAAAATTAATAAATGTGGGAAAAGCACCAATAATGAAGGGGAAAAAAAGCTTTTTGTAAAATATGTTTCAAATGAAAAAGGAGCAAAATAATAATAATAGAGAATTGAGAAGAAAGTTGTGGAATGAAAAAGGGAAAATATTATGTAGTGGAAATGATTTCCTTTAGTATTTATAGAAAGTTGTGGAATATAAATGGATTTGAGTTATTATAATTAAATGAGTATTAAATGCATTAATTGTACCTAATGAATTTTTATTGCTAGCAGAAGTGCAGAACGAGGGCTTCAAATTTTAATTGGGCTTTACTGCATTTTATTGCTATGTTTAGTTGTGCTTTATGAAATTTTTATTAATTAATAATACTCTAATTAGTAAATGAACCAAAAAAAGAGCAAAAAAAAATTCAAAGAAATTCCAAAAAATGAGAAAAAAGATAAATCTCAATGCTGCCCATAGAGAGCGCCACGTCATCGAGTTGAAAACTAATAAGTTTGTATGTTAAAAAATATGAATGAATAGAGTAGTAATTGACACATTCATTTTTGTACAATAATAAAAAAAAATAGGAAAAATTATCAAAAAAATGAGAGAAAAAAAAATAGAATCCTTGACCAAAAATAGGTGTCACGTCACTTTTTTTTATTTAGCTTATCAAAAATATGTTATACTATAATACACATTTTGTCTTTGCTTCTTTTCTTTTCTTTCTCATACTTATATCTTTCTGACCACTACGATAAACTCATCGGGTTAAAAATTTAATATTAGAAAAGTTAAGAAAAACAAAGCTCAGAGACACATAGCTACAGCCATACAAAGAATCATAGTTGATTTAAAGAAAATAAAACTCTCAAAATTTAAAAAATTATAGAAAGTGTGAGAAAGTTGAGTTATTTTTTAAGGTTTCTTTTATATTATTATTTGCATGCAGGTGCAATACAATTTATATTTAATTATTTTGAGATGAAAGAAAAATACCTATATTCTTAAAGATGTCATTTATTTTGAAAGCATGTAGAAAATCATTCCCATTTTATTTATTTATTTATAACTATTGAAAAAATATCTAAAATTCAATATGAGATTAATACAATAATTCCTAAAATTTTGAGTAGGCATTTTACACGCTATAACTATGTATAAGCTTGCAATAAACAAAAAAAAATAACAAAATTGGATAATAGGCTATAAAATCATTACATTTGAATTCACATTAATTCTATTATATTTGTATTCACATTAAAATTACGTATAAGTTTCCAACAAATAAAAAAAAAATTATCGCTAATGACAACATATTCTTCAAGCTTGAATATAAATATTGACAAATACTTCTTCACAAATAAGGCTACATGCCATTATCCCCTATTTCCTAATAAATAAAACTATCCAACCAAAATTCTATATAAAATTAATAAATGTGAGAAAAGCACCAATAATGAGGAAAAAAAAACTTTTTGTAAAAAATGTTTCAAATGAAAAAGGAGCAAAATAATAATAATAGAGAATTGGGAAGAAAGCTGTGGAATGAAAAAGGGAGAATATTATGTAGTGGAAATGATTTCCTTTAGTATTTATAGAAAGCTGTGGAATATAAATGGATTTGAGTTATTATAATTAAATGAGTATTAAATGCATTAATTGTACCTAATGAATTTTTATTGCTAGCAGAAGTGCAGAACGTGGGCTTCAAATTTAATTGGGCTTTACTGCATTTTATTGCTATGTTTAGTTGTGTTTTATGAATTTTTTATTAATTAATAATACTCTAATTAGTAAATGAACCAAAAAAAGAGCAAAAAAAAATTCCACGAAATTCCAAAAAATGAGAAAAAAGATAAATTTCAATGCTGCCCATAGAGAGCGGTTATCGAGTTGAAAACTAATAAGTTTGTATGTTAAAGAATATGAATGAATAGAGTAGTAATTGACACATTCATTTTTGTACAATAATAAAAATTTAAAAAAATGGAATAATTGTCAAAAAAATGAGAGAGAAAAAAATAGAATCCTTGACCAAAAATAGGTGTCACGTCACTTTTTTTTATTTAGCTTATCAAAAATATGTTATACTATAATACACATTTTGTCTTTGCTTCTTTTCTTTTCTTTCTCATACTTATATCTTTCTGACCACTACGATAAACTCATCGGGTTAAAAATTCAATATTAGAAAAGTTAAGGAAAACAAAGCTCAGAGACACATAGCTACAGCCATACAGAGAATCATAGTTAATTTAAAGAAAATAAAACTCTCAAAATTAAAAAAATTATAGCAAGTGTGAGAAAGTTGAGTTATTTTTTTAAGGTTTCTTTTATATTATTATTTGCATGCAGGTGCAATACAATTTATATTTAATTATTTTGAGATGAAAGAAAAATACCTATATTCTTAAAGATGTCGTTTATTTTGAAAGCATGTATAAAATCATACTCATTTTTTTTATTTATTTATAACTATTGAAAGAATATCTAAAATTCAATATGATATTAATACAATAATTCCTAAAATTTTGAGTAGGCATTATCCAAGAAACAATAAAAATATTATAATTACATTCACGCTATAACTATGTATAAGATTGCAATAAATAAAAGAAAAAACAAAATTGGATAATAGGCTATAAAATCATTACATTTGAATTCACATTAATACTATTATATTTGTATTCACATTAAAATTACGTATAAGTTTGCAACAAATAAAAAAAAAAAAAATTATCGCTAATGACAGCATATTCTTCAAGCTTGAATATAAATATTGACAAATACTTCTTCACAAATAAGGCTACATGCCATTATCCCCCATTTCCTAATAAATAAAACTATGCAACCAAAATTCTATATAAAATTAATAAATGTGGGAAAAGCACCAATAATGAGGGGGGGGGGGGGGGAGCTTTTTGTAAAAAATGTTTCAAATGAAAAAGGAGCAAAATGATAATAATAGAGAATTGAGAAGAAAGCTGTGGAATGAAAAAGAGAGAATATTATGTAGTGGAAATGATTTCCTTTAGTATTTATAGAAAGCTGTGGAATATAAATGGATTTGAGTTATTATAATTAAATGAGTATTAAATGCATTAATTGTACCTAATGAATTGTTATTGCTAGCAGAAGTGCAGAACGTGGGCTTCAAATTTAATTGGGCTTTACTGCATTTTATTGCTATGTTTAGTTGTGCTTTATGAAATTTTTATTAATTAATAATACTTTAATTAGTAAATGAACCAAAAAAGGAGAAAAAATTCCAAAAAATGAGAAAAAAAATAAATCTCAATGCTGCCTAGAGAGGCGCCAAGTCATCGAGTTGAAAACTCTCTTTTATATATATACATATATATATATATATATATATATATATATTGAGACTTATAGTACTTTTTATGTAGTTAAATGTGTAAATTTTGTTTCAAAATATTAAAGATTCAATGTCTGAATTTACATCGAATATAGTTAGTTTGGCTCTCGTATTCCGAATCAAGCCAAATAAGGGAGTTGGCTGTAATTGAGACAATTCTGATGGAAGATATGAATTTTTCAAGATAGTTAATCATTTTTTTAACCGTGAGAGGGTGAATGTAATTTAGATCAAACGAAGTGAAAGAGTTGAGAAGGAAGCTTGTCCGACAGGGAGAGGGAGATCATTCAAAATCCGTTGGCTCCAGAGGCACTGCCGCGGGAGTAGTAATTATGAGTGGTGGTGACTATTGAATATTTTAGCATGTTTTGATGTAGGGGTGTCAAAATGAACCCAAATACATATAACTCGTCCAACCCGTCCATATTTTTATGGGTTGGATTCATGATAATTTAATATTGAGTCAACTTTCAACTCATTTGAGTTTAACCCATTCAAAATAATCTTGAGTTGAGCCCAATTATATCTCCACTTCAACCAGCTTCTTTAATGCTTAATATTTTTTTAAGAAAATAAGCTCCTTGAAAATAAACAAAATGATTTCCTTGATGAAGGAAAATCAAACACCCACCCCTATCTTACCCCAACCACCCCACCTTACCCGACCCACCCACCCCCACCCTCCCTAATTTTTTATTTTAAAAAAAATTAAATTTTTAATTTTTTTTAAAAATAAAATAAGTTTTTTTTGGAGGGGGAGGGTCGGGGTAGGGGGTAGGGAGTAAAAAAAAAAGTTTTAAATTTTTTTTAAACAATAAATTTAAAAAAGAATATTTTTTTTTGGGAGGGGGGGGGGAGGGTCGGGTAGGGGTGTAAAAAAATTGAATTTTTATTTAAAAAACAAATTAATAAAGTTAAATTTTTTTGAGGGGGGATGGGGTGGCGGGGGCATTGGGGTAAGCGGAGATAGGAAAAAAGTTTTAAATTTTCTTGTAAAAAAAATTATTTTTTTTAAAAAAAAATAAAAAAAATGGGTGTGGGGTGGGGTGGGGAGTCGAGGTGGTGTAGAATTTTTTTTGTGTGTGTTTCGAGGTGTGGGGGGAGGGGGGGGGGGTTAATGGAGTGGTTGATAAGTGAGTAACACAAAAGTATGTTAATATAATAGTTGTTATGAAATAATAAAATAAGAACAAGAAGAATAGAGAGGAAAAATAGAGAGCTTCTTATTTTTCTTGAGAGATGTATTTAGGGATTAAGGGATAAATTACAATGAAGGAAAATCCCTTTATTTATAGGGAAAAACTGACTTGGTCCCAAAGTTAGGGTTTCTAACTTTTCTCCAAAAAAACATAAAGATAGATATTCACTACAATACAAATACTTTTATATCACTGTCCCTTGAATGTCTATTTGATGAATAATTAGCCTCGTTAAAATCTTACTAGATAAAACCTAGTGGAAAAAATTCTAGTGAAGGAAAAAGAGTACACATATCTCATAATACGCATTTTTGGCTGCCTCATTAAAAACCTTACAAGGAAAACTCAGTGAGACAAAACCTTGTGAGGGAAAAAGAGTACAACGCGTATTAACTCCCTCTGATGTGAACATCAATTCAATGACTTGACTCTTCGCATTCCAATCTTGTGCACCATTTTCTCAAAAGTTGTAGTTGATTGAAACTTGGTGAATAAATCTTCCATGGTAGAGTCTCGTGCTGATAATGTGTTATGAAATAATATAATAAGAACAAGAAGAATAGAGAGGGAAAATATAGAGCTTTTTATTTCTTTTGAGAGATGTATTTAGGGATTAAAGGATGAATTACAATGAAGGAAAATCCCTTTATTTATAAAGGAAAACTGACTTGGTCCCAAGGTTAAGGTTCTTAACTTTTTTCTCTCCAAAGAAACATAAAAATAGACATTCATTATAATACAAATACTTTTATAACAATAGTAGTATTGTTTAGATTAAACGCGTCATGACCCAACACGATTTATAGCCCAATTTAATTCAACCCAAAGTAAATTTGGGCATGTCATGACTCAATCAAATTAGAATTCAACCCATTTTAATCTCTTCATTTTCAACCCAATCCGCCCATTTGACACGTCTATTTTGATGTTATCTTTTGCCAAGACCCAATTTTTAAGCCATTGTTGTTGAGTTTGAGACAATTACCACTGGATGTGGATCCAGAATTTTAGTTCTATGAGTCTAATTTTTAAGATTATTAGCCTTGAACCCCATTATCTTTTGAAGTTATTGGTTCGCATATACTACTTTATTGAGATTTTGGTGATTTTTTTATATATAAATTTATGCTCTGCTGCCTGAATGCAGTTCCCAGTAAAGGATCTAAAATAGTTGCTGTTTAAAACTAGTCAGGAGAAGTTCTATTTGCACAAGATTAGAACATACAACTTCTCTCTTGTAGTGTATCGAAAACAAATTAGTTTTTTGGCTCTCGGGTAAACCAAATTTGGATGATTAGAAGAGTCATATTTTTGTTGTTTAAATCCATTCTCCAGTAATATTAAATTACAATATCTTGGTTAGATCTTCGGTTTGTCAGAATAATCATCTCTAGATTATCTGTATAAGCACTTCTATTCCAGATTCATCAGTTTATGGATTTTGACCCGACCCGACCCGCCCGTATTCCGGGGTTATGATGGTTTATTATCCCGACTGGAATTCTGGAAAGGTGTCTTACAAAAATCCTTTGTTTATCAAAAGAACGACTTTTGGTAATTGTACCCAATATATCTATAGCACCTACTGAAATTTTATGTTTGCAGGAAAACAGAAGGTAAAGAATGAGATATTTATATCAACTTTCCAGTAAGAAAAGAGATGTGAAGTCTAATTAATCCAGGAAGCTCATGCCAAGCATACCAGAGAACCATTAAGTCACAAATTCGGTGAATAATTGTTACTCCTATTAATCATATTTAGTACGAGGAACATACGATATGGTTGAGATGCAAGCAGGTGGTAGCACCACCACTGGAGGTGGAGGCCTCCTCCAATTTGTGTTACATGTGGTTCGTGGTCGATGGTTCTCACTTTTTGCCTCTTTCCTCATCATGTCTGGAGCAGGGGCTACTTACCTTTTCGGGACATACTCCCAGGAGATAAAAAACTCTCTTGGATATGATCAGACCACACTTGTTCTGTTGGGTTTCTTCAAGGATTTTGGAGCCAATATTGGAGTTCTCTCTGGCCTATTAGCCGAGGTAAGTCCAACATGGTTCGTACTGCTAGTTGGTGCAGGTATGAACTTTGCAGGCTACTTTATGATATGGCTTTCTGTTATTGGCAAGATTTCCAAGCCAAAAATTTGGCAAATGTGCATATACATATGCCTTGGTGCCAATTCTCAGAATTTTGCAAATACAGGAGCTCTTGTGACCTCTGTGAGGAACTTCCCTGAGAGTAGAGGTAACATGATAGGTCTTTTGAAAGGATTTACAGGGCTAAGTGGAGCTATAATGACACAATTATATTTGGCTGTTTACGGAAATGATGCTCAATCACTTATCCTCCTTATTGCCTGGCTGCCGGCTGCATTATCAGTCATTTTCGTCTATACCATTCGAGAAATGAAAGTCGTTAGGCAACCAAATCAGCAAACTGTTTTTTACCATTGCTTGTTAATATCAATTGTCCTGGCATTGTTTCTTATGGTCATGACACTGGTTGAGAAAGCAATATCGTTTTCTCATGCTGCCTATGTTGCAACCGCCACTGTCGCCTGTGCTTTACTTTTCTCCTCTCTTTTAGTTTTCATTAGAGAGGAGTTGGCTATCTGGCATCAAATGAAATCGTCAGTTGATGGAGCTGCAAACACAATCACGGAAAATCCACCAGTAACAGTGGTGAAGGAGATGAACCAAATCACACAGCCACCAAAAGAAAACTCTGAGACAACCTCTTGTTTTTCAAACATCTTCTTTGAAAAACCAGCAAGAGGAGAAGATTATACCATCTTACAAGCACTCCTTAGTACTGATATGTTGATTCTGTTCCTGGCTACATTATGTGGACTTGGATCAAGCCTAACTGCAGTTGATAACATGGGCCAGATAGGTGGATCTTTAGGATATCCAAAAACTACCGTTAAATCCTTTGTGTCACTTCTCAGCATATGGAATTTTTTCGGGAGAATTTTCTCAGGATTTGTCTCTGAAAGCCTGCTAGTCAGGTACAAATTTCCTAGGACACTTATGATGACATTAGTCCTTCTTCTCTCGTGCATCGGCCTCCTTTTCATTGCCTTCCCCTTCCCCGGTTCAGTGTACGTGGCATCTATAATCATCGGTTTCTCATTTGGTGCTCAATTGCCATTACTTTTCACAATCATTTCTGAGCTCTTTGGGTTGAAGTACTATTCTACATTGTTCAACTGTGGGCAATTGGCTAGCCCTCTTGGCTCATACATCCTGAATGTGAAAGTTACTGGACCTCTTTATGATAGAGAGGCATTGAGGGATCTCGCGAAAAAAGGTATGACTAGAGCATCTGTCAAGGAACTGACTTGCATGGGTAACCAATGTTATCGGCTTGCATTCATTATCCTTGCTAGTGTCACATTCCTTGGAGCTATGGCCTCATTGATTTTGGTTGCAAGAACTAGAAAGTTTTACCAAGGAGATATATACAAGAAGTTCAGAGAGCAAGCAGAGGCACCTGAAACAGAAATGACTTCTTCAAACACTACTAAGACACCCCTAATGAGCGAATAACGTGGCCTACTTTGACATTTTGTTAAGTATTATTCTTTTGTGTATATTATCATTAAATTAAGTGATATAGACGGATTTATATAGAGTGAAGAGCATAAATATCCACTTTTAGGCTCACCATTTAACTTATGCTCGCTCTGTAATTTTTTTTTAATAAGTTTATCCGCTTTGAAAACAATTTAGACGTGCGCGACTGAGGTTGAAAATTCGCGTTTGATTTGCATGTAAAAATTATCTTAAATCTCAGTTGTGTGCGTCTGAATCTTTTTTTTGCTAAAAACACTCTTGTTTTTCGAATTTCAACACTCAAATCTACTCTAAATAAGACCAAATCTGAATTCATGTATCATAAAGAAAAAATCTCAATCATCAATTTGTCAAAATAACAACAAATCTACCAAATTTTTTTAACACCTTTTAAATTTTTTCATGTATGTCTGCGCTCAGTCATATATGACTGAAACACATGTTAAATTGACTATAATTTAAGTCATTCGCGTTTGGCAATTTTTTTGCCAAAAAAATGAAAATTTCTTCTTCAAATTTCAATACTCATATTTATTCGAAATAGCTCAAATTCAAAACATAAGTTTCATATATCATAAAAATAAACTTCAATCAACAATTTGTCAAAATAACAACAAATATAACAAATTCATTTAACACCTTTTTATTTTTTTCATATATGTTTGCGCTCAGTCATACATGATTGAAACAAACACATTTTAAAATTGGCTGAAATTTTAGTCATGTGTTTCAGTGCAGAAGCAAAAACAAAAGAAGAAAAAAAAAGCATGCACATTTACCTAAAAAAATAAAATAATACTGGCTATTTGTGCAAAATAAAACGCAAAATAAGTACTAGTTGATAACGTTCAAATCTACCTCTCACTTAAGAGAAGTGTAAACGGTCATATGCAATATAAATACCCAACTTAAAGTCGGGATCAATCCCATAGGGAACAATGTAAAGGCGATCGAGAAAGTAATGAATTACAACCACTTACTCTAATCCAAAAGCAAAATGATAAATATTTTTTTGGGGGGTTTTGATCTAGAAAGGAACAAAGATACAATTAACTAGAAGATGGATAAAGTGATCAATGACCTTCACAAGCAAGGAAAAATAGGAGATTTGGAAATGAAAAATCATTTTATATCAATACGATTCATTGTAAATAATTGTCTACTACTAATTTAATCATGGGTTAAGCAAATTAGACAATCCGCCAATATCTCTCGAAAGAAAATATTTCTCAACTAGTTCTCTCGAACCTAGCTAAGTGACAACAAAGATATTTCACATTTAGGCAATACTTAAATTCTCCTATTTTTAGTTCGAATTCATTAAATGAGGTTTAAAGCCCCAAACTGCGCTAATTAACCTTCCTCAACTTCAATTTCTTATTTCGAGCTCAACTAAAGTAAAAGGGGCAAGTCCAATAGTTGATCAATCCTTTTAGAAAGCAATACAAACACAAGATTAATTAGATAATCAAAGACCCATTTCATAAACTAGAAAGTATTCAACTAATTACAAAAGTACAAGATAGAAATTCAATATTATTTATCTCTACCACAATACTCAAATCTGATATTAGCAACTACACTCACATATATTCAATATAAAACAAAGAGTTGAAGATTAGGAAGTAAAGAGATTAAGAATTGCTCATAGAATCTTCCAATCTTCACTCCAACGGTGTAAGATGCTTGAACCTTGCTCCCTAAGCTTGGGAATTTACCAAAGATGGATTTTCAAGAGAGCTGGATGAGTTTTATATGAATTGGGGATAAGAAAATGTGAAATGACCAATCTGGACAGAACTGAAGCCCGTCAGCCGCACATGTGAAAATTTCATCGCAGGTGTGATATCGCTGCAGCGGAGAAAGTATCACAGGGGCGATCATGGAGCTCATACAGAAGCTCCGCCGGAGTGGCCTTTTGGCGCTGCGTCTCTTTTTTCGTAGTTGCGAAACTGCTGAAGCAGTTCTTTCCGTGCAGGAGCGACATCCTTGGCAGCTTCACAACAATAATTCACTCTCTTTGCTAAATTTTATTTTCTTTTATCCTGAAACCTTTTATTCCTCACCACATCTGAATAGTAGCAATTTACACCATAAGTAACCTTATATTATAATTAGAAAATACAAAGACGTAAAAAAAGAGACATTAATAAGTGGTAAAATCACCGCTTATCACTAGTTAAATGGGCCAACCTAAATAAGGCGCCCCATGAAATTTTTACATTTATTTAGTAAACTTCAACTTGCTAGGGATTTAGGGCGTGTCCGCTATGGAGGAAAATATTTGAGGAAAATCTCTTTTCAATTTTTTCATGTTTGGTTGGTTAATATATTTTGAAAAATATCTTTTTTAGGAAAATAAATTTCTTAAAATTGAGAAAAATGATTTCCATAATGGAGGTAGGAAAAATAAGTTCCATATATTCCAATTTCATTATCTCCTCCTCTTCCATCCAACGCCTCCGACCTCCACCCGTGGACCATCCCCCCACCAGAGGCGAAGCTAGAATTTTGATCTTATGGATTCTGAACTTTTATAGCGATTATTTCAAGCGTTAATAACTGGGTTCTAAACTTAATATTTGTACATATTTAATGAATTTCTTAATAAAAATATACTATTTAAAGAAAATTATTGGATTCGGCCGAACCCGTACCCCTACCCGTACCCGGGCTTCTAGAAATGCTCCTGTCCCCCGCCACCCTCGATCCCCTACTTCCACCTCACCCCCCTCTATAATATATTGTTAAATTACATATAAATACTCTTGGGATAATATTATTTTTCTAACTTACCCAACACTAAAAATAAGTTGGAAGCCCATTATTTTAACCTTATGTTTATTTTTTTTTGCCATTAAGAAGGAGACTCTTTCTTTAAATAAAATTTATAAGAGAAAAAAAAAATTAACCTTCTTATCTCTCCTCTTTTTTTTTTTTTTTGGGGGGGGGGGGGGGGGGTTAAAGAGAGTGGGGTCTTATTTATTCACGAAAATGAAAGCCAAATAAAATTATAGGGGGAATTTATGATAGAAAGAGAAAGGCGTGTTGTGTGTGTCACCGAGTTGGTGGGAACCTGTAGGAAGGGGGACGGGCCGCCAAAAATAGTACAAGTTAAACACAAATCTAGTGTACAATCGGATATACATTAACTATCAAGAAGCTGAAAATTTGGATGTTTTAGTCCATACTCCAACTATGTCCTCATAGTTGGGGCTATGATTCTTCTTATCCATGTAATTAACAAACAAAAAGCATGTATCATCAAAGGGGAAAAAAGACAAAAGTATATCATCCACGTACATTATGCTATTTTGGACTAGTTTATTTAGGATATAAATCATTCATGGAATACTCCCTCGATCACAATTTAATTAATGAATTTTACTTTTATCAAAAAACACTACAAGAGAATATGAATTTAGCTACAGAATTTATTGGTGATTTCTAGCTAATTCGTCGCTAAAAAGCTCTTAGCTAATTGAAATTTTTATAATCTATCGCTAATCCGTAGCTAAATAGGATTAGCATGAAATTTTTATTATTTAGCTACTAAATTTTGTCCGTCACTAGTTGTCTGTTTTCTAGTAGTGAAAAGATAATCCAATTCATATAGTTATAATAAGCAAACATAAATGCTGTAATTTCGAGTGTAGGATCTTGGGAAGTTCTTTTTTTCTTTTGGTTTTCCATCTGGTGTTTCAATAAGATTTTTTTCATATGCAAGGCTCGAACCCGAGATTTCTGGTGTGGAGGGATCCCAACCATCCCATCACAACCCATGTTGGTATCTTGAGAAAAATTGAATTCGTGCAAATTCAAGTTTAATATCAATTCCGAACAATATGGCATAAAGATTTCTCACGACACTCGATACCTTAACTTCACCAAACAAATTAATTTGCCTATTCTATCCTTAACATACTTTATATATATTGCGATTTAAATTTAATTTATATAATCTTTGAAAAGACCTAAATTATAAACTTTAAAAAGTTAACTTTTAACTTTCATAATCAGAAACATCAAACAAAATAATGTTGTTCTTACATGTCATTTAACTGCTCATGCAAAAAGGGAAATCATAACCTAATTATATCTGTGAAACTTCTATAACATAAGAGAAACGAAATGTACGAGTTAATAAAAAATAGAAGAAAAGTAATTGTGCCCACATAATGGAAAAAATGTAGCTAACCACGAGTTTGTAGAGAGTGAGGGAGAACCGACTTTAGTGCTTTAGTGATTTTTTCTTTGTGATTGTCATTACTGATGCCTTAAATCGAACTTATGAAGATCCTCATAATTATATTAAAAATCCTGTAAGTAGCTAAGCATTCAAATGTTTCTTCTTAATGACTAATGATGTGAGGCCAAAAAGACATATATTTAGATATCATTTGCTTCACATTAGATGTTTTTTATCTTCTCTTTGAGCATTGATTTTATGAAATATGCTTATGATAGTTTTTTTTGATGTGTAAGATGAACTTGGAGGATTTTGAGCCAAAAAAACTCAGATATATTAGAGCCTCAAAGTTTGAGTAGAAGTCACAAAAGACAATCAAGAATTAGTTCGAAGGTGCAAGACCAAGTACAAGACTTAAAAAAAATTAAAATCAAAGAAAGGAATCAAATGGCTTGCCGTGATGCACCCAACAAGGTGGGCCATGTCACGGTAGCATTGGAGAAGTTTAGAGGAAACAAGAGAAATTATTTTCGTAAGTTTTTTTTCTATTTATTTCTTTAATCATCGAACCTGTGCTATTCATGATTTCTTTGGTCTGTAATCAAATTATGAGTAGCTAAATTTCTTAATTCTAGGGTTGTGGTATGTACACAAAAGTTGTAGTTGGATAATCATATGCTTATGAAAGTTTTTCAATATTGAGTTGCTTACTTTTTCTTGAGCGTAATTATTTGATTTTTTTTGTCAACTATTGAATATTATTGGTGACGCGTAAACTGGACTCGAAAGAGGAAATTTTCATGCGTAATAAGAAAAATTAGGACTTGATTGTGAACCTTATAAGGAAAGAGAACGATTCGCTAACAGGGATAAAAATATACTCGTTAGCTTGCTTAATTGATACAGATGACATATCACATGCACTTCACTATTGATCAACAACCATAGAAATATAGGAGTTAAAAATAGTTCGAGTATTCTTAGAGTTATCAGCATGATGCTCAGTAAGTAATATCAACAAGCAACTATTAACTCAGAAAAATAATTAAGCGTGTGGCTGGATAACTATTTTATTCCTTTTTCGGAAAGGAATTATGGAAAAGAATTAATTTTTGACACTTTAAATCATTTTAAAACTTAACAAAAAGTTCTAAAATAATTTTTGAAAACAAACAGAGTCGTCACTTAATTTTTGTAAAGAAATTAAGAAAACTTGAGAAAATTTTCATAGACTTAAAAACAGATATAAATCTTTAAAAATAGAAAAACTAGGTAAGGGTTCAAGTAACATCTTAAGAAGATTTTTAAGGCACTTAAGAACGTCCGTTAAAACGGTTGACCAAAATAATTTTTGACTAACTTAAATAAAATGACTAATTTTTATAAATAGTTAAAAGAGAAAATAGCCATATGTCCCCCCCCTCCCCCGCCAATCTATATACGGATTCTCAAGTACACATTTATACTTCACGGGGGTCCTATAACCCTCCTGAAGTATTTTAAACAGAAATATATATACCCTTGAATGGTGATGTGGCATAGCAAGTGTGTTCACTCTCCTGTAAGCAAGTGTGAGGCAAAAAAGTAAGTCAACATTAATTAATTTGACAATTGTCCTATCTTGATTGGATACTATCTAATTAATTAAATTTAATTAACTATAATCACTCTCTCTCTCTCTAACCTCTTCTCTCTTTTGCCAAACTACGCCTCTTCAACTCAATTCCTCTGTGGCAAGCACCTATACAATTTCTATCTTCTCCTTCTTTTATTTTTAATCCATAATATACTTTTTGATTACCAACAAATAACAACCAAAAGAAGTGAAAGTGAAAATCTCTTTCGATTACAGTAGCGGCTAACAAAATTTCATCTCGATGGAAAAAATTTCCGGCTCAACATTGGAAGGAAAAACTGTAATTGCAACTGGAGAAACCTCATCGGTTATGGTACAACCGGAGTTTCTTGACTGAAATTGAAAGCGAGTCTTAAATTTTGAGAAATTTCATATTCATATTCAACAAGAAGGGAATTGGAGAACCAATAGGTGTAGAGCTACCTTCAGGAGACAATAATTGTAGCAAGATAACCATCATAGAAAGATTCAACATCCATGTCAGCTTTATTGGATTCAACAATAACAATTGGGTTTATGCAAATAATGATCGAAAAGACAGAAGAATGGCGTAGGGTGGTGGGTATGGTGGGGATGAAGGTAGATTGGAGGATATGAAACATCTTGATAACAATGGAGAAAAAATGGAATGATTTGGGAAGGGGAAAAGAATGGTGATGAAATTTTGCAGTGGTGATGAAAGGCAAGAATAATGGAGCAAAAAAGGAATGCATCTGAAAAGGGGGACTATATTTGGTGCTAGAAAATAAGTGCGTGTATTACACAATGCACAAAGATTTGGGGGTGATGTTTTAAGAGTGTCAAGATCCCAGTTTAAAATACTTCGGGGGGGAGGGCAGGGGGGGGGGAGAGCATTTGACTATTTTCTAGATTCTACGATTATAGTTTTGAAATAATATGCCGTTTTAGTTATTTTTCCCATTTGACTATTTTCTCAATAGTTAAAAACAAGCAGCATTTTTTATGATTTTTGAAAATGGCATAATTTCAACAAAATACATAATTCATTTTATTTATGTTAAAGGAGATAGAAAAATTTCTTGAAGAGACAACTATTTGAAGAAAAGAATCTGAATAATTTTTATTCCTTTTTCGATTAAGAGTGTGAAAATAAAGAGTTGCAAATTTATTTGAAACAACGATTATTCAAAGATCATTCAAATTAAAAAGCCTCTTGTTAAGTCAAAGATTTTTAAAAGACTTATTTTTTATTATCTCATGCAAATATTGAAATCAAAAGAAAATAAAACCCATTTTGAAAGAAAGATATAAAATAGGCCAAATTAAAAATCAATTCAAGAAGCTTACTTAGAAAAAATGTCGAAAATTGAAACCTTCATTTTAAAACCAACTTGAAAGGATTAATAATCAAAGCAATCTTTAAGATTATTCAAAAAATTGATCAAAGAGGTAGAAAATATTTTTTATGACATTCAAAAATTCTTTTGATCCTAAATAAGACTCAGTAACACATATGTGGGGAAAAATATATTCTTTATTTGAAAAATTTATTTTTTTTATGCAAGTTAACATAAAGTCCCACTTAATTCATTTTTATGCTAAGTTGAGAAATTTTTGGATCAAATAAATGGGACAATTACATAAATGTTCTTTAAAGGGAGTGACTTTGCATTTTTGCCCCCTATAAGAATGGTCTTACAAAAATAGTCTTCCTTCTTTTTATGTATAGAACAACTACCTTTTTGCCCCTCTATATCTCAAATATTTTTAAACAACTCTCCATTTCATTTGCCTCTCAACTTCTATATTTATTTCTTTTTCTCTATTTTATTTTTCTTTGATTTTTATTTTTTCTTTTTATCTTTTTTTTCCTTTTTTCTCAACCTTTATTTTTTGTTTTATTTTTTCTTCTACGTTTTTTTTCTCATTCTTTATTCTTTTCCTTTTCTCCTCTTTTTTTTTTCTCAACCTTTATTTTTTTTTTATTTTTATTTTTTTTTTTTTTTTTATTTTTTTCTCAATCTTTTTTTTTTTTTTTTCTCCTCCCAACTTCTATTTTTTTATTTTTCTCTTTTTTTCTTTGATTTTTTTATTTTTCTTTTCACTTTTTTTTGGATCATTTTCTCAATCTTTATTTTTTTATGAGATGTTGTATAACTCTTGCTTTAGAGGCAAGACTTAGCCCAAGGACTTCCAAACAACAAATTAACCCCTCTCCCCCCCCCCCCCTCATATGAGCAAAACTTGACACTAGCACATTGTGTCTTGATTTATGAGATGCTTTATAACACTCGCCTTAGAGGCAAGATTTAGCCCAAGGACCTCTCAAAAAATATAAGTTACGCCCATGGGCAAGAGTTCACACTACTTCATTATGTCTTAATTTATGAGATACTCTATAACTCTTGTCTTAGAGGGAAGACTTAGCTCAAGGATTTTCAAACAACAAGTTATACCCCACGAGCAAGACTTGACACTACCTCATTGTGTCTTGATATATGAGATATTCTATAACTCTTGCCTTAGAGACAAGACTTAGCCCAAGGACTTTCAAACAACAAGTTATGCCCCATGGGCAAGAGTTGACACTATCACATTGTGCTTGATATATGAGATGCTCTATAACGCTTGCCTGAGAGGCAAGATTTAGCCCAAGGACTTCCAAATAACAAGTTACGCCCCATGGGCAAGAGTTGACACTACCACATTGTGTCTTGATTTATGAGATGTTCTATAACTCTTGCCTTAGAGGCAAGACTTAGCTCGAAGACTTTCGAACAACAAGTTACGCCTCATAGGCAAGAGTTGACACTAGCACATTGTGTCTTGATCTATGAGATGCTCTATAATATTTTTCTTAGAGGCAAGACTTAGCCCAAGGGCCTCCCAAAAAATAAGTTACGTCCCATGGGCAAGAGTTAACACTACTTGATTGTGTCTTAATTTATTAGATACTCTATAACTCTTGCCTTAGAGGCAAGACTTAGCTCAAGAATTTTCAAACAACAAGTTATGCCCCACGAGCAAGGCTTGACACTACCTCATTGTGTCTTGATTTATGAGATGTTCTATAACTTTTGCCTTAGAGGCAAGATTTGTTCCAAAGGACTTCCAAACAACAAAGCACGCCCATTTACTTCGATATCAAAGAAAGAAAATCCTCTTTGCGGATTCTCCAACTTTTTGTTCATTAGCAAAAAATAATAGAGGTTAAGAAAAAAAGAGAAAAAGAAAAAATAAAGATTTTTTAAAAAAAAAAGGAGAAAAAAAAATAAAGGTTGAGAAAAAAAGAAAAAAGAGAAAATAAATAAATAAATAAAGGTTGAGAAAAAAAGAAAAAAGAACAAAAAAATAAAGGTTGAGAGAAAAAGAAAAAAGAAAAAAAAGAACAAAAAAATAAAGGTCGAGAAAAAAGAAAATGAGAATTAAAAAAACTTGACAAAAAAAATAAAAGATAAAAGAAAAAGGAAAAAATAAAATTAAAAGTTGAGAGACAAATGAACATGGGGAGTTGTGGTATAGAGGGGCAAAAAAGTATTTGTTCTATACATAAAAAAGAAGGAAGGGTATTCTTTAAAGACTTTTCTTATGGGGAGCAATAATTGAAGACCATTCACCCTGGGGGATACTCCATGTAATTTCCTGCAAATAAATTGCAAGACTTTAAAAAAACACTCAGAAGATCTATTTAGATTAATTAAACTAAAGATAGGAGTTAACACATACAAACAATAATAATTGCAAATAAAGAAATCAATGAGGGAAAGAGTTCGAGGTTGGGCTATTCCGGCCCATTTGACGCTGGTCCAGATCTGAAATTCTGGAAGAATAATGGACTTTTAGCCCATTTGTGACTTGTATATCGCTTGATATACACCGTATACCAGCCCCTCTTTTCTTCCTTTTTCTTGCCATAACCCTGTATATCAGCTTTCTCTGCCATATATAAGCTACATCAGTCCATACACCACTTATCTATCACCACCAGTTAAATACTAGTTCACATTTGGACTTGTAACTGACTTGAATTTTGTGACTTGTCCAATGGAGAATGCAAAGTAACGGGATCCAAATGGACCCGGACGAATTCACATGTGTCAAAGAAATGATAAAGAGTTAATATATGATTGGAGAATGTTGAAAGCATACTACAAACAATTACTTTAGACACAACAGTCAAAACAATCATATATCTTTCAAACGATATAAGCAGTGAACATTTCTATAATGACCCGTTCCATCGTTACGGGTGAACCTTTCATGCTAAGTTTCGGGTTAGAAAACTTTCAGGTTTGGGAGTTGGAATTTTTGGGCTAGGCTAGTCTCGGATGAATTCTGAGTAAGGTATAGTCTAGGGCAATCTGGGTGAGGATTGGGTAGAATATCTTAGGTCAAGCTAGTTTTCCATTAGCCAAGATCTTAAGGAGTCCAGGAGACTTTTCAGAAATGAA
This sequence comes from Jaltomata sinuosa, assembly GCA_003996215.1. NCBI lineage: Eukaryota > Viridiplantae > Streptophyta > Magnoliopsida > Solanales > Solanaceae > Jaltomata > Jaltomata sinuosa. The sequence goes on along the minus strand of QJPP01000874.1, from coordinate 432,444 downwards.
TTCGGGTGAGTAGAACTCTCGGTATCAAAGTTGACGTGAAAGGGTTATTTCGGAACATCAGGATTTGAAGTGTGTTATAAAATAGGCACTTTTGTAGGATTTCCTGAGGTTTTGTCCCATGTCAACTGCTACTGATAACGCTCAAAAGTACTCTCCAAAGATGGAGGTAACAGCGATCGTCAAGCAAAACACATTTATAAGTACCCAACATGTGTCGGGGTCATACCCACAGAGACTTGGCAATACCACAATGATGATTGTATTGAAATGACTTCACCAAGAGAGTAAATGCTCGAAAACAGGAAAAATAAAGGATTGGAGAAATTGGGATTCTGTCACAACAATCTCAATTCGTAACAAAGCAAGAAAGTAAAATGGGTGTACAAATTTGAGTAGACGACTAGAGATGTGCATCTAATGGGGCTCTAATATGGGATATGGTAATTATTTATTCATGCTTATTCTCAATCATTGACATAGGTAGCCTTGGTCATGGGTATGGATTGTTTATCTCTCGATCAACAACCATATATCTGACAATCTCGATTAGAGCACTATTGGTTTAATAACAAACAACCAAGATCAAGCTTAGGGAGGTCAACTATCTCTAGCTTAGACCCTTAAATGGGTGATTCCTTTGATATGAGCTATCTCTAACCTCAATCTAGGCGGAATCCCAAGTTTCCACTAGTAATTTTATATCCGAAACTATGAAATTCTCTCTCAAGCAACAACATAGCCAAGTAAGGAAAATTAATGTTTGCAACCACCAATTTTAGGATTAAAACTTGGTTAAACTACTAGACCCATGTCAAATAAGCAATTATAAACAAGAATTAGTAACACCCACACCTATTTGTCAAGCACCCATTATCAACACATCCTTAGACAAATGAAATTAGCCACTCATACTAAGAGAAAGAGATATACCAATTGGGTAAGTCAAATTCCTCTTCATTCAAGTGTAATCTCAAGTTCTAAGCTCAGTTTTTGTACACAAATAGTTAACCAAGATTTGAAAGAGAGAATGGATTGAAACGCTCTTGTTCTTGGAGAGGAAGACTTGTTCTCAAAGCTAAAATTACTTGAAAAATATTCAGAGCTGAAAAGATCTCTTTACAATTGTGCCTAAATTGGCTTTTTATAATTTTCCAAAATGTCACTAATTTTCTGGACAAAATTGCCCTTCGGGTGGTGTGCGATGCGACGTGTGATTCACACGTCCTGATGTGCACGTCGCACACCGTCTTCAGTTGAACCAGTGACTTCAGCAAGTTTGGAGGCCTCGTGCGAAGGAGGTGCGGTCCGCACCATGAGTTGTGAGCGTCGCTCATCGACCACACCTTTTAGCAGATTCTTCAGTGAATTTTATGGTTCCATGCGGTGTAGGTGCGTTCTGCACCATAGCCTGTGCGTGTTGCACGGGCACCGCATATCGGGTCAAAAAATCTTCATCTTTTCTGATCACTTCACACTTCACTCCTTTTAAGCTCTTTTTGGGTCCATTTCCTTATTTTCTATATTTGATTACAAGTACTTGCATAGACATCAATAAAAGGCCATAAGAACCTCTGAATCTATTCAAAATATAGCAATAATTCATGGATAAAGGCTCAATAAATTAGTAGATTACCGACTTATCAAACTCTCAAATTTGAACTATTGCTTGTCCTCAAGCAAGATACTCACAAGGTAAGGAATGAATTATTCTTTAGACCTAATCAAGGCATAAAGGACTAAACTATACTAAAAAATTAAGAAAAGATTAAACAAAAAGACTGAAGCAAAAGACTCAATTACAATGCTCGTCTCAATTTGAACCACCACACTATCAAGACAATTGGTCATTTCAAAACCTTTTCCAGAAGGACTTCATTTCTCATTCAAAATAAAGGGAATTTTTTTCATTCAAAACAAGACACTTAAGCTTCTCAAGTCATTGACATGGACCGTCAAGGTTTGCCTCGAGATTCACCACATAACTTGTCTCATTCATTCCTATCAATTGAAATAGAGACTTCATGTTTCAATTTGAGTGCATGAGGCCACTCACTACAAGAAAGAATCTCACTCACAATCATGCAATTCACAAAACAACGAGATTATGGGATAACCAAGATGACTCTCACTCTCTCAAAGAAGTTCAAGTGCACACACGTCGAACCATTGGCTTGCCTTTCATGTAAATCACTACTAATGTAGGGTAGCCAAGCTCGGAATCACCAAGGACTTGCGGGTTACGATGATGGCTAGGTCTAAGGTGAGGATTTCATTTGGTTCAAGTGACTACACCTCCCTAATGCTCTTTGTTATCCTTTCAAACACCGCTCATATTTTCAGATTTTGACTTCACCTTATTTCTCCCTCACACAACCCAAGCTTCTTTTTCAATCATAATCATTCAACTCCTTGTATCGCCTTCATTTAGTAGCACCTAATTTTTGCTTTTCATTTTTCACTCATTAGATTGACTTTTGGAGCAATTTGCAATTCAAACCTAAGGTGCTACCTTGCACTTTGAAGTGCATTCCTTTTCTTCTCCTCATTTGATTACATGCACCCCCAAACTTAGGTATTTTCCTATGTTGTCTTTTCACCCCCCCCCTCCCCCCAAACTTAGGCTTTTAGCCTACATTTCACTTCCAAGCAATTAGGAAGGACGGGTGCCAAGATAGAGGTTCCAAGAAGGTCAAGGTGTTAACAAGGTGCCGAAGAATGGTTACAAGCTCAATGAGGTTCACTAGGATTGATGTTGAGGGAAGTCATTTGGGTGAAGTGGATATCAAAAAGGGCCTAACGTCATCTTTCAAGCTCGGTTACACCTAGAATTTTGCCTTGAATCACATTCGGGGTAAGTTCTAGATGACACGCATGCACAAGAATCAAGGTAAATCCTCACCACATGAGGTATCATGCCACAAGACTTCTCTCATTAGTCTCAAAATTAATTGGGACAAATGACTTTCGACAAGCTATTCTGAGTTCATTACACACTCGTTCGTGAGTCAATCAAGCCAAAGCAAGAGTGTGCAAGTCATGACAAGAGAATGCTTTTCCTCAAAATTTCATTTCCCTTCTTCGTTTTATTTTCAAAAACAACTTGCCAAGATTTTTTTTTCGGTGGGTCCATTTCGAGACAAGCAACTACAAACTCAATTTTAAACTAAAACTTGACATTTTTCCTTAAGAAAGTCTCCTCTCAATCTATCATAGGGAAACATCAACCCGGTTCGACACAAACAAAAGAAAAAGAAAGATAAAGAAAAATTTTTCTCCTTGGGAAAGACCCGCGGTATTAAAAAAACCCTCGGAGTTTATTGCTAAACTACTATTAACAATGCGATATTCAAATTTTGTGCTCATGATTCATTTAAAAACAAGCCTTGGTGTAGGCCTTTAGCGCATTTGCAAAGCATGGGTAGTGGAACAATGGGGTGTGTATGACCAACTCGGCAACACAATTAAAAATCAAGCCCGACAAGGGCACAATTAAGCTCAAAACAAAATTAAATAAGAAAAAGGCCCGGCAAGGGCAATAAGCATCACAATCATCCAAAATATGCCCGATAAGGGCCAAATCAAATCTAGCAGAACTAAAAATGTCAACAAGGCCTGGAAAGGGAAATAAAAATAATATCTCAAGCCCAATCTTGGGTAACCAACAAAAAGCAAGTAAAGCCACCCCCCTCCCTATAAAAGAAGCATTGCCCTCAATGCTATAACTCACGGGAAGGAAGGTGGAACTCCTTGGATGCCTATGCCTCATCATCATCATCTACAGCTGCTGCTCATTATCTGAAGTCCATCAACTCGGGCCAACATCACCCTTTCAGGAGTGCATAGAAAGTGTAGATTCCTGAAAGACTTGCTGGAACAGAGGGTCCTCATCATCATCCAAACCTGCATCCACAGTACCGGGCAAACATCCTCATCATCCGCATAATCTTCTAGCAAGGTATCCAAGGGACCATGCCTATAACGGGGCTGAGGTAAAGTGCTTAAATCTGCCTCCACCACCGGAGCTTTGCCTTTTGCCTTGTCAACATCCTTCTAGAGTATTTTGATTGCCCCCTTGATAACATCCACCCTTTTGCAAAGGTTGGTCAAGCTGTTCACGACCTCCTTGAGGGCCCTCTTGACTGCCCTATCAATCAACCCTGGTAGATCACTTGACAATTTCCTCAATTGACTCTCATGGTTGTATATTGTGTCGACCATATCTTGAAGGCTATTTTTGGTCGGTGTGGTGGTACGAGTGTGTGTCTCGGAGGTAGTCCGGAAAGGGGATGAAGCATCTGCTCCGGCATTGATCTCATCACTGTCAACTTTCCTCAACTGCTCCATCCTTTGTCTCTTAAATCTGGGGGCAGTCCCTATCTATTTTCTTATCAAGATCGATAGTCCCAATAGCACGAGTGAACTTATCACAACTAAGGATGGGGACATTAGCCTTAGCACAAAGCTTAGAAATCAGTACTGGAAAGGGGAAAGAATCATTTCCTCGGTAAGCTTTTATCCTTATCACCATAGCTGCCAACTCTCCAAAATTTACATGATCTCTCATCATAATAGCCGCAATTAAAATGGCCCCATCTTGAGTTATTTTCTAATCATTTTGGGAAGGCAAGAAATGATTGCACACCAGATCATTGTAACACCTCGGGAACTTATCCAGCTATCTAAGTTGAAAACCTCAAAAAATATTAAGTTACCAGAGGCGACGGGTCAGATGACGATTCGTGGTTTTGGACCACAGCCCGTCCTGTGCACTCGTTGTCCAAGTTCCAGAGGACCCCTAAATTTGTTCCAGAGATGACGAGTCAAAGCACAGTCCATCCTTCCGGATGACGGACCGTCATTCCACTCTCTAATGAGACTCGTCGTTCAAAGTTCAGAAACTTCCCTTTCAGGTCCCTTAAATGACAGGTTGTAGGACGGCCCATCCTTCTGGACGATGGGTCGTCATTTCACTCGTAGTCCCAGAGGTCCAGAAGACTCTCAGACTTCCTAGGCAAATCACAACTCACAGGATGGTCCGTCCTTCTGAAGTACAGACCGTCGACCAACTCGTGGTCCCTGAGATCGACCTTTTTAACAGTTTTTCTAAATTAAGTCCCGGGGGTATTTTAGTCATTACCCACCCTTTTAACTCCTAAGTGATGTCGTTTTAACTATTTTAAGAAGGGTTTTCACCCTCATTAACCTAAGTTTCTTCTCATCACTCCACTCTTCTCCCAAAAAGGGAAACTTCTTCTCCAAGCTTCAAGTCTCAAGCTCCAAGTTCAAGTCTCCTAAGTCTTTCCAAATCAAGTAGGTTATCTTCAACCAAGGTATGTGGGGAATCAACAATGGGTTCCTTTCACCCTTGTGCCCAAAATCCCTAATTCAAATTTTGATTTCATGATCTTAAAATTAGGGTTCTTATCCAATTCTTATGGGTTTTTGCTAAGTATGATCTTCTTATGATTTGGTTTTGAAATTATCATTAAATTGCATGATTTCACATGATTTTTTTTTACACGCTAACTCTTATTTCATGAATTGAAGTTTAACCATGGAAATCCCTACATGCATGAAGATTTATTTAAGCAAATTGGATTTTTATAGCAGGTACCTTATGGGTTTTCAGGCATGTGCATGACTAGTTCCTATATTCTATGAAAAATCTATGTACTATAAAATTGAAATAGAGTCATGCCAAGTTTTACAAGTCATGAAGTATGCAAGTTTTCCATGTTATGAAGTATTATGCAAGACAAGACACCGGAGGTTCCATCAATGCTTATGAGTCATTTTCTAAACTAAAGCTCATGAGTAGTATGACGATCCGAGTTATGAACAAGTATGAACAAGTTATGAACAAGTATGAACAAATATGAACAAGTTATGGACAAGTTTGGCATTAGATATGTCATATGTATATGAGCTCATGTTATTATTATATTTTGGGAGTAATATTTAGCATCGAGAGATGAGGGTTCAGATAACCCAAGTCCAAAACTACGTTGCCACCGTAGGTTGCCCGTGTTGAGGCTTATTATAGCAAAATCCTGGTATGAAATGGTTCTAACTTTGGACGGTTAGGACAACTCTTTCAGTGTGGGTACAAGACACTGAACTCCATGTAGCTCGGCATGATTTAATGTCGGTTAAGAGAAACTCCCACATGTTTATTTTCAAGTTATGAAGTTATATGAACCTATATTACGAAACTCAAGTTTTATTTCATGCATTGGTATCTATTTATGACCCTTCTTTAAGTAACAAGTTCATTCTTAAGCATAGTTTAATTATTTTTATCACCATTCATACATCGCTCACATACTCGGTACATCCTATAGTACTGATGCATATCTTGCGCTGCATCTTTTGATTATGCAAATTCAGGTGTTCCTTCCCAGACTCGTAGCTAGAGTTCCCCGGCCACATCTCATCAGCTTGTGGTGAGTCCTCTTAGGTCGAGGACTATATATATATGTTCCTAGTTATATTAGCTTCTTATTTTTGTACTTCGAGTTAGCTAGGGTCTTGTCCTAGTAACTCCTGATGTCATGTAAAGGCTTTCCAGACATAGACAGTATCTGAAGTTCTTTCTAGACTTTGTATCGTTATGTGATCCCAGACTTGTCTATTATGTTATCTACTTTTGGATTTCCCCTACTGTGCTTCCGCTCTTATTTATTGTTATACTTGAGTATGCTATGACCAAGGGGTTAGCTTGGGGTACTTGTGGTCCCAAGTCCTGTGTTACATCCAGGGGGTAACCTCGGGGCGTGACAAACTTGGTATCAAAGCCTCAGGTTCAGGAGTCCTAGGATGTCTGAAAGCCACATTGAGTAGAGTCTTTTTCATGTGTGTAAAGTGCGCCATACATATGAGAGGGAAACTATGAGGTGTCTTAGGAAAATTTCACTTCTTTCATGATCACATCGTGTGATAGAGCTTAACTTTAATGTTCCTCTAATCCTTATCTTGTACGTTTCAGACTATGCCTCCTCGACGTGCTATGTCTCCCCGAGCCGCTCGGAATGCTATTCCTCCCGTTCCAGTTCCCGATGTCACAAATGAGGAATTTATAAACGCCATCCATTTTCTAGCCCAGACTTTGGCCACTCAAGCCAATTAGCAGGCTCCTGCCCCCGTTCATCCTCAAGGTGGGGTAGCGGCCCGAGTTCGTGACTTTGTCTGGATGAACCCACCTGAATTTTGGGGTTCAAAAGTGAATGAGGACCCTCTCAACTTTATTGATGAAGTGAAGAAGATCTTTGAAGTTATACAAGTGGTTGGGGTTGATTGTGTTGAGCTTGCATCCTATCAACTCAAGGATGTGGCTCATATTTGGTTCACGCAATGGAAGGAGGCTAGGGTGAGGGATGCGATCCCCATGACTTGTGAGCGTTTTGGGAGGGCCTTCCTTGATAGGTTCTTTCCCTGGGAGTTGAGGCAAGCGAAGGTGGAGGAATTTGTGAACTTGAGACAAGGTTCAATGTCGGTGCAAGAGTATTGACAACCAAACAAGACACCAAAATTATATTCCCTGGACTATTTTTTTATCTCAGAACTATTTATTTTTATCTCTCACACTAAACGACCCCTTAGTTCATTTTGAAAAATTTCCTTCTTTTCACTCTTTTGAGTTTGTTTCGTAGTCCTCATTGTCGATTCGAACTCTATCAAGCCAATAAAAAAATATTGATCAAAGATTGGAAGGAATATGACCTCTAAGAGCGAAGGTTTCTGAATCAAAGATTGGATTTGATCTTTAGAGGCCATGATATATAGAGAGAATAGGATTAAATAAGCACATAAATATTGAAGTACTAAATTGTATACTACTCAATATGGGAAAAGAAATTAAAATAGAAAAGAAAATGTAAGAAAATACATTTAGTAATTACATAAATAAAATTTTAACCTTTTTTTCTAGTGGCTGTTGGTGGAGCAATGACTTCGGTGGTGGAGGACCTGGCAGTATAGGTTTTGTCGAAGGGGTGGTTGCTTTTGGTTGTGTAAGAGGAGGTTGTGTCGCAGGTTATAATGGTGGTGGAGGAGGTGTAGGTCATAAAGAAAGAGTAGAAAAAGAAAAAAAAACAGAAAATATATTTGGTTAATAAAAAAGGAGTAATATTTTTGACTTCTCACTCTCTTAATACTTTCTGCCACGTCAGGGCTAAGGAAATAAATAATTCAACTTTAAAATAGTTCAGGGGTAATAGAATTCACGTAAAGAAAACGTATGTCCCTGAAATTTTAGTCATAGTATGGTACTTAATTTTTTCCATTTAGTAGTTACCGTTTATCAAAGTAATATAATAGTTGACACCAAATTGTGTTTTTGATTTGGTCAAAAGTATAAATTTCTCTAATTATTTTGTCATAAGATTTACAAATATTGTTAATAATTACGGTAGACAATAAAATTCGCGTTGAGAAAATAATGATTAAGACCATAAAATATCACAACAATTATAGTATTTGATTTTAATACATGAGCGTTACAATATCTGTGAATCCTCTGATTCTTCTTTTCAAGTATAAATTTAAGGACCTTTAAGCTTGACCTTAAATTTTGATGGACTTGATCTTCACTTGTGAATTTGAAGAGTTTGATCTTGACTTGTTCTTGAATTCAAGGGCTTTTGAGCTTGATCTTGAACTAGTGGTCTTGATCTTATGTTGTATTTGAAATTGAGTATTTGAATGCTTGAACTTGTAGCTTGTAGAGAAATCTGTGGCGTTTGATCTACGAGCTCTCTCTGGCTTCTTGTTAGAATTTTGGTGTATTTTCTGAATTATGGAAGACCTCTATTTATAGTTGTAGAATTGAGGAGTTGTGGTAAGAACATACTTCTTTCGGTCAATTAAATTTAAGTGACGTGATGATATTTGATTGGTCAAAATATGTCACTTGTATACGCGACGTATTTTCATTGGCCTTTGATTTCACTAGGCATACTGCATCATTTTGACACGTGACATGACCTTATTGGCTTCTTATTTGACTTGGTGTGCCACGTCATTTGACACGTGGCACCAAAATGGGCCTATAAGGTAAGATGACATCTTGGGCTTAGCAAAGTGGGTTCATCGTTTGTAGTCCAAATCAATGGACTATTGCCCACTAAAATCAGACTTTAATTAAATTTATATTTATTAGACTTAAATAATTAATTCACAATATTTATTTGAACTTAATATATCTTGAATTTAATATAATTCAAGTCATTTTATAAATTTATATGTTGGTGTAATATACCACAATAATTAAAATACAGTTAAAAAAATAAAATATGAATAAAAATATATTCAGGCTGAGGCGCGGATATCTCGCTCTCTTTAAGGAGATTCAAACCCACTGTGTTATAATATACACCGATCCAGCAGTATATCTCTTGACTTGTCCCCTCCAGGATGCAACAACCCAACAACGTCGTGTGACTCAAACAACTCCGAATTAGTTGAAGAGTCCAAAACTCCACCAAAAGAACATCTTCCTTTAACATATAATTACTATCTTTTTACTCTTCTTGTAGAGTGAATGTAGTTGAAGACTTAGAAAATATTCTTTGTCTAAACTCTCTCTTTCATTATTTTTACCTCACTACATACTAATTTTTTTTTTCACACTTCACATATTTCATCTTCTTTTTTCACTATATTTTCTTGTTCACAATATAATATAAGATCACCACTATTTATAGGTGAAAAATTCTTCCTTGTATTGAATAAGAAGAAGGTGAATAATAAAGTAGGTAAATGAATGACTTAGAGGTTACATGAGTTATATAACATAAAGAGGTAGAATAATGCGTTAAAGGTTACAAAAGTTACAAAAACTAATGGTCACATTCTATCACCATTTGATGTGAGTAAAGAGGCATAAAGATGCCACTCACAAATGCCATGAACGGAAGGAGTAATGTGCTAGCAATGCAGCACATTGACACACTTTAATATATTAAAATATTAATATTAAAATATTACTTTAATAATCTCCCACTCATTTTATATTAATATAAGAGAGTATTTCACCAAATTAGTTGAAGGGAGATTATTACGCATAATGAAGGTGTGCTCTGCATTGAACCTTCACTTGGTAAAATAGTAACATTTACTTCAGAGTCAGTAGTGGTCTCAGACTTGAACTATGACTACTTAAGGAAAATAAAGTTTACTGCTTACACACAATAATCAAGGTGTTAACATAAGGTTTAATAGCCAGCACATTACGGCCTTGTGCTATCCCAGTTTTTTATAAGTGTTTTTGAGAATAAGCTCAATTCTCATAGAAAGCGGCCTACTTTCACAATTATATAGGTGAAATTCGTCAAGGGTGTTCCTGTAATTTAAACACCCACTCATAAGAGATACAAACTTTCATTAAGAGTTTTTTTTAAACTCAACCTTCATAAACTATTAAAGGAAAATGTACTCACACCATAGGAAGTAATAAAATAATAGTACATTTCACAACAAGTCACCATATGATTCATTTTTCCCATTAAACCTGGTTATAGGATCTCTAGTCCTCAGGTTGGATTTCTTCATATATGACTCAAAAAATTTGAGCTTAAATTCTTTCCCCCTCAATGTGCTTCAGACCCTTTTCTTGCTAAGGCCTTGGTCTAAATCTGCAAGATTTAACACAATTATATTAATGATATACCACAGGTCAATATGATCTCACAATATTGTGTTTTTCTCCTTATAGATATGAATTTATCGTTATAATAATGATTTTATACTCTACCAATAATATTTGTGCTATCACAATTAATCAAAATTAGAGAAATTAATTTCTCAAATAAGTGATTGATATAATAAATCTCTAGTCAATTCCCTTTTTTACTAGTTGAAGCTAAAATAATTAGTTCAACCTTCATGGTAGAGTTAGCCACAATAATTTTTTATTTTTACCAAATAGGACCAAATTTTCTCATGCTTCAAAAAAGTCTTTGAGTACAACAAGATTTATTTGTATACAACAAGCCATAAACTTTCGTACCAAGTAAATATACATGGCTTACTTGTACCTGCTAAGTACTTCTACTGCACACACAATATCGAGTCAAGTGCAAGTAGTCACATATTGCATTTTTTCAAATAGGCTAGCAAACTTGTTTTTTCTATTTGTCACACCAGTACTTTTACATATTTGAATTAAAAGGAGTTGTAAGGCTCATACAATCAACAAAATTATATTTCACAATTCTTTTCACCATAATGTGACTTGTCAAGAAATATTTCACCACATGTTTTATGACATTTTTTTTATTTCTAAAATGAAGTTTATCTCACCAAATAAATCACGTCAAAATGACTATTCAATATTTTTTTAATCATTTCTTTGAACATGTTAGAGTCAAAAATTATCAAATCATATTCAAATAATAACATGTGAATTATCCCAAGCTAATATATGTACTTTTAATACTCTTTTTAGAGCATTTCTTAAAGATACAAAAATCACATTTTTCATGATGAATTTCTTTACTCATTTCATTAACCCCCATTATTTCAAGAATTTAATAAAAATAAATATTCATGAAATATAGTATCACTTATTCATGAAAATATTAGGTAATTTTTTTTTTTACCTTTCCTCCATAGTAATTAAAAAAGTTTTTTACCTTTCCTCCGCTTGAGTTAAGAAAGTAGAAAAAAAATACTTTACTCACCTATTTTTTCTCTTCCATCTCTTGAAGAGATCTAGTGACGTTGAAGTGGGATGATGTTGAGATCTCCCATCTTGATATTCACAATTTTTGAACTGTAATAAAACATAAATCTCCTTAAAATTATTGGTGTAATATACCACAATAATTAAATTACAATTGAAATAATAAAATAAAGAAAATATGAATAATAATATATTCAGGCTGAGGCGCGGATATCTCGCTCTCTTTAAGAAAATTCAAGCCCACTGCGACATAATCTACACCGATCCAGCAGTATATCTCTTGACTTGTCCCTTTCAGGATACAACAGTCCAACAACATCGTGTGACTCAAAAAACTCCGGATTAGTTGAAGAGTTTAAAGCTTCACTAAAAGAACACCTTCGTTCAACATATAATTACTCTCTTTTTACTCTTCTTGTATAGTGAGTGTAGTTGAAGACTTAGAAAATATTCTTTGTCTTGACTCTCTCTTTCACTATTTTTACCTCACTACATACTATAATATTTTCTCACACTTCACATATTTCATCTTCTTTTTTTCACTATATTTTCTTGTTCACAATATAATGGAAGACCACCACTATTTATAGGTGAGAAATTCTTCCTTGTATTGAATAGGAAGAAGGTGGATAATAAAGTAGGTAAATGATTGACTTAGATGTTACATGAGTTATATAACATAAAGAGATAGAATAATGAGTTAGAGGTTACAAAAATTAATGGTCACATTTTATCACCATTTGATGCGAGTAAAGAGGCATAAAGATGCCACTCACAAATGCCATGGACGGAAGGAGTAATGTGCTAACAATGCAGGACATATATTAAAATATTAATATTAAAATGTTACTCCAATATTATATCTAATAAATTTTAAATAATTACAAATGCCCCCTACTTCAAGTCTTGTCGGGGTACAAGTTTATCAAGTTTTTCCGACTAGACTTGAAATAATATTATAATAGCAAAAAGGCTCAGTGAACTTGCACAAACATCTTTGTCCTTTCACAAACATCTATTCGCATTATCAAAACCAATATTAATCTATATTTCTCCTTTGATCATTAGGCCAAAACTAATCACGTGGATCAATTGTGAGCCAAAATAGGAGTAATACATTTTTTTCCCAGAATGCATATAACCATGTGGATAATTTTCTCCCTTTTTTACTTCAACTTGACTTTTCTTTTTCGTAATCCATTTTGTTTTTACACATTTTAGACTTCTCAAACAGATTAGGACACAAACTCTCAATCCAAGAAGAATTCTGATAGTTTTCATGGCCACTAATTATCTATAAATAGATACATTATCTTTGTTATTTTTACATCGTGGGCAAGTTGCGAGCCACAACACAATACCAAGTAATTACGGTCATATAAGCTTTCTTTCTTTCTTCTGATTTTTGTCATTTTCTTTATAGCCTAGTATGCCTGTGGTAGAAAATTTATATTTTATTGTAAAAATGTGGAGATTATGAACGGTTTAAGAGCCTACCTCTACCCGAAAGCAGCGGCGAGACGGACATTGAGCGAATTTTACTCTTAGCAACTCCTATGTTCGAAGCAAGATGTTTTCTAATTAGACCACGAATTACAAATGTCTGGAAAAGTTCTATTGCTATTTCACGAGGCAATCCACATCGATGTAATGAAAGTCGATCTAAAATATGTTCAAAATTCAGAATTAAACTCCTTCAATATTGTTCTAGATAATTCTTTGAAGTTCCTTTTAAATTCTGTCATGCTAAAAATTTCAGATCTGCGCGGCATTATTAAAACTTCCATATCATGATGTAGGAATGACAAAATTACAAGCATATTGATTCTTTCAAAACTAAACACAAAGCTCTACAACATATTCAAAATTTAGAATTTATTACCTTCGAGATTTTTCAGATGTTATTACGAAATCAACATTAGATTTTGACGAGCCGATAGTTTCAGATTTGTTCTGCCTCACTACAAAAATTTGTATCTCAATGTACAAGTATCAAAATAGCAATCCGCTTGATTTTACAGAAACTAGATATGAAAGGCTATGACATATCCAAAATTTAGAATTTAAATCTTTCAAAATCGTTCTAGATAAGTTTTTGAAAGTTGACTCTAAATCTTATCACGCAAACGATTTCAGATTTGCGCATTTGTGACAAAATTCATAACTTGGAGTAGTAGTGCTAAAATCATGAGCTTCTTTTTTTGTTCAAAAGAGAATTCCAAGAACTACAATCTATATAAAAATCATGGACAGAGGCCTTATAGATCTGTACAGATATTTCCTTGAAGTCAGTTTAGATTCTGCCTTCGACGGGTAATCTTCTTTCCTCTGCTTATTTCCTTTTTTTGTTGTCTTTTTACTCTTTCTTTTTTATAGGACAAAGATCACTATCTGAAGGAGAAGACGATTTAATATGATGATATGATCAAACATTTGTTTATTGTTCGAGGTGAAGACTTTACACCATCTGAATCAAAGTGTCGCCTTGTCTGAGCCAATGATTTTACACCACCTAAGGCAAAGACTTTGTATGATCCGTGGAAAATATTTTACACTGTCTGAGCCAAAGATCTTACATTTTCCTAAGTGAAAATTTTACACCTTCTGAGTCAAAGGCGTATTATTCGAATCAAAGACTTTACACTATCTGAGGCTAAGGCTTTACATGATCCGCGATAAATACTTTATACTTTCAGAGTCAAAGACTTTTATAAATTACCTTAGATGAAAACTTTACACCATTTCAGTCAAAGGCATCATATTGTCCAAGCTAAATATTTTACACCATCTAAGGTAAAGACTTTACATTATCTGCAATAAAGACTTTACACTATCTTTCAAGAACCGAGGTGCAAAGGAACTAAAATTATCCATTTTAAAGCATAAAAATTTAAAGATCCTTTTAAGAATAACCCCGTAAAAGTCCAAATTAAGGTGCAAAGAGATAAATTTTGTCCACCTTAAGGTATAAAAATTTAGAGATTCTTTTAAAAATAAACCCGTGAAAGGCCAGCTTAAGGTGCAAAGAGACAAATTTTGTCCACCTTAAGACTGAAAATTTAGTAGGTCTCGACTTGAAGACTTGATAGATTTGGTGACTACAACTTGAATACTTGGAGCATTTGGTGAGTACAACTTGAATACTTGGAGAATTTGAAGACTTCAACTTCTAGACATACCCGATTTGAAGAACTCAACTTGCAGACTTGGAGGATTTGAAGATTTTAATTTTCAAGATTTGGAAAATGTGAATACTTCAACTTGCAGACTTAGAGAATTTGAAGATTTCAACTTGTAGATTTGGTGAATCTGAAGACTTCAACTTGTAGACTTGGTGAATTTGAAGACTTCTTATAGACTCGACAAATTCAAAGACTTCAATTTGTAGACGTGGTAGATATGATGGCTATGGCTTGAATATTTGATAAATTATTGAGGATTTCAACTTTTAGACTCAACAGCTTTAAAGAATTTAAATTGCGGCCATGATGGTCTTGAAACTTCAACTTGATGACTTGGGGGATTTGAAGGTTTCAACTTGTAGATTTGGAATATTTAAGAAATTTAAATCATGTTAAAGAACCTCATTTCTCTATAGAGGGGTTTTCCCCATCGGGCCATCAATGTTTGGTAAAAGTTTGAAGTTAGATGAAAGAGTACTTGTAGACCTGACTTTCGTGTGACAGAACAAGTGCGAACATGTATTTTTTTGACATTCATGTGACCGAACCTAGAATGAAATTCTAAGCATTTATGTACCTCGGTGTAGGATTAAGTCATAACGTAGTTCTGAAAGAGTGATTTTTTGGTCCTAACCTTTGCCTAAGCCGCCTCTTGCAAGGTTTTCAACCTAGCGGATTTTTTTTTGCATCCTAACTTTTGCCTAGGCCATCTCTTTTGAAGGTTTAAACCTAGCAGACCTTTTTTGGGGGTGTCGTATACAGTTTATACTCTTACTGGCCAGGAGTAACATTCAATTTATGCTTGTGTCTTAAGGAGAGTCAACTTACTTTAAGGATAATATATTTTCAAGAACTTGACTTTAATAGGTCCAACCCTTATGCCATCTACATCAATAAGCTTATAAGAACCATTTGAATATGCTTCTTATATAATGTATGGTCCATCCCACTTTGAGGTTTGCCCCTAGACTTGTGTGAAGTGATAATAGGTCTCCTTACTGCAAGGGACTTGATTTCTAACTTGGAAGCACATCAAGAGAACCTTTTAGTTGAAAGCAAGAGATAGACGACCTTAATAACATTCCAAATTTTGTTGAGCTTCCAGCTTTTTCTCATCAAGTGCTTCTATCTATGCAGACACAATTGAGCATTTTCTTCTTCGATGAGCACTTTTTGAATAACAAGTCTTAAAGAAGGTGTTTGACACTCAAGTGGTAGGACTGCTTCAACTTTAAAAATAAGTGAGTATGGGGTTGCTTGTGTTGGTGTACGGTGATTCGTCCTATATGACCACAAAGCTTCTTCCATTCGTTCATGCCAATTTCATTTGGATTTGGAGAGGACCTTCTTAAACAAGTTGCACAAAGTCTTATTCAGCTAGACCATAGGCATTAGCATGTCACATAGATGATTTATGCTACTTGAAACCAAAGAGATCACAAATCTTGTTCATCAACTTGTTATCAAATGGCTTGCCATTGTCTATTATTATGTATCGAGGAATGCTAAAATGATAGATGTTATTCACTCAGATGAAGTTTGTAACGTTCTACTTCTTTACTTCTTTGAGAGCGATAACTTTGGACTATTTGGAGAAGTAATTTGTTGCATCCAAGATGTATAACTGTCCACCAGAAGATTTTGGTAGGATCCAACAACATCCAATCCCCTAGCATAAAACGTCTAAGATGCGATAGTTGGATATAGTACTTTGGGAGGCTGATATATGAAATTTGCGTGAAACTGGCAAGTCTTGCACCTTCTAGCATAGTCCAAGCCATCTTTCACCATTGTCAGCCAATAATATCTCATCTATTTTATATGAAAGTGGAGCTTTGGTCCAGACTGATGAGATCCACATACTCCCGAGTGGCTCCTTGCAAAGCTTGGAGTTCTTCTTCCTCTCCCAAATATTATAAGGGTACTCCCTCAAATGATCTTCTGTATAATGTGTCCTTATAGTAAAGAAAGCAAGGTGCACAGTGACAGATGTCAGTACTTCTCCTTTGATTTTCTGGAAGTATCTCATAACACAAGTAGTCAATAATAGGTTGTCGCCAATCTTTCTTCACGACTTTAGAAATAGCGACAAGATGCTTAAGCTCATTTTCTACATATTCATCCTCATTTGGTGGTGGTACTACCCATTTTTGGTAGATAATAACTTGTGTATGATCTAGAAGAGTTAGAGTTGAAGCTATAGTAGCCAAGGCGTTAGCTTTCCTATTTTCCTTCCTCGGTATGTGTTGGAGTGTCACATCTCGAAGACATCCTATTAACTTTTGAGCATAACCATGATATGGTTGTAGCTCAGGCTTATTGACCTTATATATTCCCAAGAGTTCATTGATAACCAACTGAGAGTCACCAAAGACTTGTAATCGGAGTTGCTTTATGTCAACGACCATCTTGTGGAGTGACAAATACTACACCAGCACCAACACCAGCTCCAAGTTGATGTGCTGCACCATCAAAGTACATCTTCCATGGAGGTTGAACTTCAATAAATATTGCATCCTCATTAGTAAGTTCATAGATTAGCTCCCAATCATTAGGTATCGGGTGATCCGCCAAAAAGTCTGCTAATGCTTGTCCCATTATAGCTTTTTGAAGGATGTACATGATCTCAAACTGTTAAAACTGAAGGTACCACCTTGCAAGTTGGTCACTGAGAACTGGTATTAATATCACAAACTTTATGGGATTTTCCTTAGAAATAAGCCGAACAATGTGAGCTTAATAGTAGTGCTTGATCTTTTGGACTGAAAAGAATAATTCCAAACATAACTTTTCAATTGGTAAAATACTTCATCTTATTTGGTGTTATTATTCTACTTAGGTAATAAAATGAGTTCTCTTTATATTCAATATTTTGTTGAGCCAGTAGTCCTCCAACTGACCTTTCTTAAGTCACAATGTAGAGTATTAATTGTTTTCCAGGTATAAGAGCCGGAAGAACTGGAGGATTTATCAAATATGACTTGATACTTTCTAAAGCGTTATTACAAGCTTGGTCCCACTTGAAAGGGGAACCCTTCTTCATGAGATGATTGAATGGTTGACATCTTACAAATAGATTCGAGATGAATCTCCTTAGGTATGCTAGCTTTCCTTGAAGAGCTACTACAGGGGAAATACAAGAATTGAAAAGAAGTCACAACTTCCACCATGGAATCGAAGAGTAGAAGCTGCTGGAGATAGCCATCGTCATGTATCTATGAAATATCACTGACCCTGCCACTAGACTATACCCAAAAAGGTATAGTAATAGTAGTATCAGTACAAAACACACGTACTGGTAGGCATCATCGGTCGACCCGAATCCACCACATACTCTCATATAAGGAAAATAAAAGAAAAACATGAAATGAGTTATAATAATCCAGTCCTTCAACATCCATATTTACCACCATGAGCTTAACTCCCATGGACTTATTTGTTCCATCCCCCAGCCTTTCTATCCTGTTCCTCTGCCAACTCTACCACTCAGAGACTCTACACCTTACACCTACGATTTCCCAAGTCACCCTTACCACCTAGACTTCCCAAGTCACCTTAACTCTAGTTCGACAACTATGTCCGAACCCGGACTACCACTCCATTATTCAAGTCTACCACTATGACTCAACAACCAGAAGTAAACCCCTCCTACTGAAAGACTAGGACACATATAGTCATGCCACTACCTACAAGTACTGGACTGCCCCAGAGACCCCTAGGACAATACCCAATAGATAATTATCGCCAGCAATACGGCCCCAGACTCTCAGTCTTACTCACTCTGTGACACAGGTTCAACAACCATTTAACAATGAACAATAATCATGGCATTAACCCTTTTTACATTAGTCGAACCAATAAAGGATCCCTAGACTAATACCTAAGTGTTAACATGCGATGCTCGGTCTACCCCAGGACCATCCTCACATTTAAGCGTAACAACCCAACCTCTTAAGGACCAATATAATCAATCACAGATTCAACAATCAACCCGGTTCACTCATAGAACCATCGACAAACATATTCAATAATGCATAATTAAACCCGTACCAGGCGTAGTACCCGAGCCAACCAATATAGAACCTGTACCAAGCGTGGTACCTGAGTCAACCGTTAGTATCCTGTACCAGGCATGGTACCTGAGCCAATAAAATATCACACAAAACCAACATGCAAACATTAAATGAACAGAGAACACCCTTGTAAAACCAATAAACAACAATCAAGTTCATTCCATATTGTCACCCCACATACTTGGACATTTATAACTTCCTTTCCTAGGCACGAAAGCACATACATTACTAAGCTATAATTACATTTATATACATTGTATTTGGCAAGACAATAACCATCACCTACTCAACAATCTAGTTCACAACCCCAACCTTGAATTCTTATTCGGGGACTCTATTCTGGTTCACCCTCTAGACATGTATTCCACTGATACATCAATTTAGGAACCCCCTTTTTAGACAAAACAACATAGAGAAGACACCTCCTAACATTAGTGCCTCAACCATTCTTGTTTACCCTATTCCTTTTATATTGAATCATTCCCAAAGCCCCCTATAACTAGTCATTTATTTACCCATATCACTTTCAGTTCCCCAAACCTCCCGAACATTCTAGTTCTTTGGACCCAACTCGACATTTATAAACAATCCGAAATGAAACACCTCCACCAACCCTATCATTTTCTATTCAAACCAGTCAAACCCAATAGTCCTCCAAACTCTATGGCCGAAGGCCTAAATATAAATTCTCCCTTTCAGCCTATAACAACAATATGAAATAGAAACAAGTCTAAGTCTACTCAATGAAAGAACCTAGCCTACCTGGACGCCAAGCAGCTGCATAACACATATTTTGGCTCCGTGAAAGCATTTCCTGACGGATGACAACTCCAAAATCCATGATTTCTCATTCTTTTAGCCAAAAATTCTCCTACCCATGGCTCTCAAGCCTTAGAGCAGCCTAGGAGGGTATTTAGAGTAACCCTCATATGTTTTTCCAACTGAGAAGGAGGAGTCTAAAATATAAATTGCATGTTTCAGGGTTATACTTTCTGCCATACCGCTATAGCGCACGATAGACCACTACAACGATGGTGCTATAGCAGAATAATTTCCGCTATAGCAGAGTGATGTCAGCCTGGAAAAATTTCAAAAATCCAAAATTTCCATCACCTCAACCCCACTTAATTCAAAACAAAAATTAAGGGTTCCCGGAATCCGTGATATGGTAATTTCTAACATAATAATGGATTAGGTCATTACAATAGATACCAATTTATCTATCATTCATTTGCGAATGATCCCTTAAAGAAAGGAAGAAGAAACTAGTCTGGGGCTCTCACAGTCCCACCTTGGCAGTATAATTATGATTTCACATGAAATATCGGCACTCCCCCTATTTTAGTCACACTTGACTCAATAGGAAATATATTAGGATCCCGCTTTGATGAGGAATTTCCTTCCCCGAGCTATCAAAAAAATTCTTAAAGTAACCTTCTCCGAGTACTCAAGAAATCTGAGGCCTCGTAGAAACATCGGTGCGAAAGAATTTCAAAAGACTTGGAAGGAACCTTTTCTTTCCAAAGTTGAACTGCCATCCGCTATAGCAGAATTTATACTGCCATAGTGGTACCGCTATAGCGAGGTGCTGACCTTTATAGAAGTTGGCATCAGTTAAAAAAAGGGAGAAACAGGTTTCATTCCCATTATCCTCTATTTTGCCATCCTAAAACACTTCCTTTCTCCCGATCACCCTGCTTCCGACATTAGAAATTCTAGGTAACAATCGTACCCGCTTACTCTTCTACTTCATTGCACGATTATAGTTAGGGTTGTGGTAGAAAATAGTGATTTGGGTGGATATTGTAGTTTGGTTTTTGAATTTGAAAGTAGGTTGGATTCTCTTCGAATTTTCAAAGCATGGGTGCTTCCCTTACATTTACAATGCCTCCACAGCGTTTTGGGCATAAGGATTATGTAACTCTTGGTCAAAAATAGGCTCAAAATGGTGGGGAAGGTCAAGGGTTGTTCTTGGAGAAAATTCGTGATTTAAACCAAATTTAGAGGTGATAATGCCCAATTTTTTCATAAAACAGTGATAGAGTACTTTAGAAACATTGATATGGACTTGGGATATTAAAAATAGAGTTTTGGGTCAAGGGGCACCATTGATGCACCCCTTGGAGTTTCCGGGACGATGAAGATCGCTATAGCGAAACACCCCCACTATAGCAGTTCTACAATAGCGGAGAAATTCTCACTATAGAGGTCTCGTTGTAGCGGACGATCGTCCGCTATAGCGGAATACAAAAAACAGTAGCCTCCCAGGCCTACTTAAATTGAAATTTCTCCATTTGAATTACCTTTCCTTGTGCTTTTATGGGTTCTAACCCCACCCTTTTCCACATTGCAGGTTGACATACTCAATGGCTGACAAACACATTCTCAAGTATCCCTATGATAGGTTCCCCGATGATGCTAGTCATGAGACGGACTAGGACTATCAGAGGCTAGGTCTCTGTTTTGAGAGGGCCTTCAAAATGGACGGGGTGGATGATAAAGTAGCCTCCTTCTATTGCAGACTTCAAGAGTTCAACTGGGGCCCATTGGTGGTGGTTCCCCCTTCTGAGCATTCAGGTTGGGTGAGGGAGTTCTACACCAAATCTCCACCATTCTTTGGGATGATCCCAACCTCACTATCTTTAATCCAGGGGTGGATGTTCCTGTGGACTCTCAGACTATAAATGAGGTGCTAGGAGTGCCTCATATTTCGAATACGGCATATAAGGCCAAGGCTCGACTGTGAGATATGACATGGATGAGAGATACCTTGGTAGATGAGGAATTCAAAGGCGAGGTCTACTAGCCCAATGCTGAGAGCATCATTAGTGTTTACTTTTCAACCGATGCTAGGAGGTGGTTGAATTTGGTATCATGGAGGATCCGCATGTCTGGGAAACACCACAGATATGACTTATGCTTAGGCATTGGTGGTAGCTTGTGCTATGTAGGGGATTATTTTGAATGTGGGGGAACATATCATATTTGAGTGGAGGGACTTCTACCGGGGTCCTAAAAAGGGTCCCTTTCTTCCAGGTCTGGTGTATGAATTGGTGCATGAGGGTTGCAGTGCCGGGGGATCATACTGATAGTGAGATAGAGATGGATGTTGCCTTCAACCCTCTCTGGGTAAAAGTGGTCACCTCTAAGGGAAATAAGAAGAGGAAAATGGATGATTCGGGAAGCAGCCAGGCTGTCATGGATGCTGATGATGATGATGGCACTCCTGCCCCTCCTTCCTAGTCCCATCCCCTGGTTTCTAGAAGCTAGCTCAAGGAGAACCTGGTCGTGGTCAGGCAATTTAAGGAGGGCATTACCGCTGGAGGTACAGCCCCATCCCCCTCTGCTCAAGATTTTGCAGCACTCCGCAGGGAGTTAGATGAGGAGAAGAAGAAGAGGTGCTCCCGAGATCACATTCTTGCCCGGATGTAGAAGACCATTAAGGTCATGTTCACCTGCTCTGCCCCCGATCAAGAGCTTCCCCAGCTAGAGCCAAAGGACTTGTAGGAGTTCCCCTTCTTGAGCGAGGATGAGGCCTAGGACTCCTCTTCCCCCTTTATTATATTAGACTAATGCTTCCTTGGTTTTATCCTCTTTTTATGCATGTACTAGATGAAGTTTTCCTTTCCTTTCCCCCTTCATGTTAAGCAATTGGATGCTAGTTTTAGACAATTATTTACCGTATATGCATGCTATAGTAGTTCTACTGGTGATTTCCTGGTTTTACATAGCAGCTCGTAGCTTAACTACCACTTTTAAACTCCCAGAAATGAAAGAAAAATAGGGGAAAATAGGGCAAGGGTTCTGCCCCGCGCTCTTCTGCTATAGCGGGTGTCACACTGCTAAAGCGGTACCGCCATAGCGGGGAAATTTCTGCTATAGCGGTCCTGACAGTAGTGGCCAAAAATCAAAATTTTTAGCAATTTTTGCTCATTCCCCATTCCTGGTTATCAATGTTAACCCCATAAATCCCGCCATGGTCTTAAATATAACCCCAAGACCATCCCCAATACTTCATAAGTTGAAACTTAGCATCACTTAATCATCAAATCAATTACGAATTACAAAGGAAAACTGTTCACATCAATGCATTCCTGCTATCATACAAGAACAACTTCCCCATTTTTCCCATGGTTCCCAACCAACTCGACTGTCCTGAAACTGGAGTTTTCCCACAGTCACAAGTCTTGTTCCCTTACCATCTTAACCAATGATAAGTCCCATTCCAAAATGTAATACAAAATTTCCATTCGAGACACACAACACAACAATCAGGTTATAACTACTCCCAAACCAACATGTTCACAATAGTCAATCAATTACACACCAACAATTGCAGTCAAATAAGTAATGAAACACACCCAATTTCAAGCTTCAAGTTTCAACAAATTTCAAATCACATATACTTCTCTCTCTTCACCCCATGGATGACTGTTAGTCTATCATCCATGTCTTACCACAGCCTCTCGGCCAGATACCAATTAGAACCTTCTCGGTTCTAACTTCTCGTGCTTGTCTTATTGGAGCCGGAGTCAAATGACATCCCCTACCTTGTTGAGATACCTATTGAAATCGAGCGATACCAATTGGACTCAACCCATACAACCAAGTAACAATCCGTACGAAAGGAATAAAAGAAGAGAGGTGATTACTAGAATGCTTCATAGCTTCCTAAGGATTAGACGTGGATGTCAACCCACCAATCTGCAGGACTTTATCCAACATTTTTCGCTTGTATGGGGAAACTGGTAACCTAGGCTCTGATATAATGTAACACCTCAAAATTCGATCGCTTTTAAACTTAAGAAATCTGAAAATTCTGAACTTTCCATAAATGACGGGTCCAAACCACGGACTGTGGTTTGAACCAGGAGTCGTGGAGTGAATCCATGATTTAAGTCTGCCAGGATCCGTCTCTGGTTTGAGAACCACGAGTTGGTTCTATGAACTGTAGTTCAGTGTACGGCCCATCCTATCAACTCATGGAACTAGACCTGAGGACTTACTGATTCCCAGGAACCACGAGTTAAGACGATGGACCGTGGTTTGAATTACGGACCATCCTATTGACTTGTAGAACCTGATCAGAGACCTGCCAAGTCCTTCAGGAATGATGAATTGGTTTGACAGGCCGTAATCTATTCTACGGTCCATCCTGTTAACCCGTAAACTGCCTTCTGTAGCCTATTCAGATTGGCCAGGAACAACGGATGGAAACCACGAGTCGTGGTTTGATCTACAACTCGTGGAATCTGTATGTGGTCCTTGAAAGTCAACTTTTTCTAACTCTTTTCTCATTATGTCCCAGGGGTATTTTAGCCATTACCCACCCTTTTAACTCTTATGTGAGGTCATTTTGACCATTTTTAGCATGATTTATAAACCTATTAGCCTAAGTCCCTTTTCATTACCTCATTCATCTACCAATTGGGAAAAGAACTCCTTCAAGCTCCAAGTTCAAGTCTCCTCTTCTTTTCAATTTCAAGTGGGTTAGCTTCAATCAAGGTATGTGGGTATTCAACAATGGGTTTCTTTCACCCTTGTGCCCAAAACCCCTAATTTCTATTTTGATTTCATGAACTTTCAATTAGGGTTCTTACCCAATTCTTATGGGTTTTGCTATAAATTACCTTCTCATGATTTTATTATGAAATTCTATTAAATTGCATGATTTTGCATGGGTTTTTACATATGAACTCCTATTTTATAAATTGAAGGCTAATTATGGTAAATCCTACATACATGGATTGATTTAAGTAAATTGGGTATTTGATAGCATGTATTCTCATGAATTTTCAAGCAAGTGCATGCCTAGTTCCTATGTTCTATGAAAATATATGTTATTATGAAAATTGAACTAGAGTAATGCAAGTTTCCAAGTTATGAATTATTATGCAAGACAAGACACCCGATGTGCCATCAATGCTCATGGATCATTTTCTAAACCAACGTTCGTGAGTAGTGTGAAGATCTGGGTTATGAACATGTTTATGAACAAGCTTGACATCTAGATATGTCACATGTATGTGAGGCTCATGTTATATGTTTTGGGAGTAGTATTTAGCATCGAGTGATGAGGGTTCTAGATAACCCAAGTCCAAAACTACGTTGCCACCGTAGGTTGCCCTCCGTGGCTTATGAAAGGATCCTTATGATATGGTTCTAACCTTGGCCAGTTAGGACAACCTTTTTCAGTATGGGTGTATGACACTGGACCCCATGTAGCTCAGCAAGGTTTATGTCGGTTAAGATAAACTCCCACATGATTATTTTCAAGCTATGAAGTTATATGATACTTTACTTTGAACCTTGACTTTACTTCATGTTTTATGTCCTATATCTTGATAACTTCTTATACTATCTCTTTATGAATGAGCTCATCTTAAGCATGTTTTAAGTATGTTTTTATCATGATCATGCATATCTCAAATACTCGGTACATCCTATAGTACTGACACATATTTTGCGTTGCATCCTCTTGATGATGCAGATTCAGCTTCCCTCCCTCAGGCACGTGGCTAGAGATCGCAGGCCATATCCAGTTAGTATTAGTGAGTCTTCATTGTTCAAGGGCTAGTTATGACTCTAACTAGTTTTGATTATTTACTTTCGTACCTTGAGTTAGCTAGGGTCTTGTCCTAGCAACTTCTTATGTCATGTGTAGAGGCTTTTCAAACATAGACAGTATTCGGGTGTTTTTTGAATCATGTTCCTCTTGATTTTATCTTATGGATTGAGTTATCTAATTCTCACTATGCTTTCACTATGCTTAATTGATATGCCTGAGTTATGCTATGACTAAGGGTTAGCTTGGGGCACTTGTGGTCCCAGGTCCCATGTTATATCTAAGGGGTAACCTCGGGGCGTGACATATAATTTGTCACGAACTAATTACCGGGCCATGCGGGCACCTACTTTAAGCACCTAGATAGGAGAACCCTTACCACCTGATCCAATAGGGAAATGTGGAAAATAACAAAACTATAAAGAAAACCTCCTCTCTAAATCAGGAAAACATTTACAACTTTTATTTTGGGAAAATCCTTTACAAAACACGAATACAACCCTCCTTGGGACCTAGTCTAAATAGGTACAAGAGCTACTACAGGAGAAATACAAGAATTGAAAAGAAGATACAACTTCCACCATGGAATCAAAGAGTAGAAACGGCTGGAGATTGCCATCGTCATGTATCTATGAAAAATCACTGAACCTGCAACCAGACTATACCCAAAGAGGTATAGCAAGAATAGTATCAATACAAAATATACGTACTAGTAGGTATCATCGGTCGACCCGAATCCACCACATACCATCATATAAGGAAAATAAAAGAAAAACATGAAATGAGTTATAATATCCAGTCCTTTAACATCCATCTTTACCACTATGACCTTAACTCCAATAGACTTATTTGTTCCATCTCCCAGCCTTCCTATCCCGTTCTGCTGCCAACTCCACCATTCAGAGACTCTACATGCAACACCTATGACTTCCCAAGTCACCTTAACTCTAGTTTGACAACTATGTCTGGACCCGGACTACCACTCCACTATTCAAGTCCACCACTATGACTCAACAACCATAAGTAAACTCCCCTACTTAAAGACTACGCCACATACAGTCATTCCACTACCTACAAGTATCGGACCGCCCCAGACACCCCTAGGTCAATACCCAATAGATAGTGACTACCAACAATATAGCCCCAGACTCTCAGTCTTACTCACTCTGTGACACATGTTCAACAACTATTTAACAATGAACAATAATCTTGGCATTAACCCTTTTTACATTATCCGGACCAATCAAGGATCCCTAGACCAATACCTAAGTGTTAACATGTGATACCTGGTCCACCCCAAGACTATCCCCACATTCAAGTGTAACAACCCAACCTCTCAAGGACCAATATAATCAATCACAGATTAAACAATCAACTCGGTTCACTCATGGAACCATCGACAAATACAATCAACAATGCATAATTAAACCCGTACCAGGCGTGGTACCCAAGCCAACTGATATAGAACCTGTACCAGGCGTGGTACCCAAGCCAACCGAATATCACACAAAACAAACACTCAAATATTAAATAAACAGAGAACACCCGTGTAAAACCAACAAGCAACAATTAAGTTCACTTCATATAATTGACACCCCACATACTTGGACATTTATAACTTCCTTTCCTAGGCACGAACGCACATACATTACTAAGCTATAGTTACATGTATATACATTGCATTTGGCAAAATAATAACCATCACCTACCCAATAATACGGTTCACAACCCCAACCTTGAATTCTTATCCGGGGACTCAGTCCCGGTTCACCCTCTAGACACGCATTCCACTAATACATCAATTTAGGAACCCTTTTTTTAGACAAAACAACATAGAGAAGACACCTCCTAACATTGGTGCCTCAATTATTCTTGTTTACCCTATTCCTTTTATATTGAATCATTCCTGAAGCCCCCTATAACTAGTCATTTATTTACCCATATCACTTCCAGTTTCCCGAACCTCTCAAACGTTCTAGTTCTTTGGACCCACTCGACATGTATAAACAATCCAGAATGAAACACCTTCCCCAACCTTATCATCCTTGGGGATTGAAAATTCATCCTTGGGGCACACATTATAGAGATCCCTGAAGTCAATACAAACTCAAATATGGCCATTCTTCTTCCTCACATAAACAATACTTGAAATTCATATGGGGTATTTAACTTCACAAAGAAATCCAGCTTCAATAAGTTTTTTAACCTCATTTTGAATCAAAGGAACCAAGTCTGGTCTAACACGTCTTTAGGCCTACTTAATAGGATGAGCACCATTTTTAATTGCCAACTGATTGACTGCTACTTTAGAATCCAAGCCAGACATCTCTTTATAACTACAAGAAAAAACATCCCTATATTCTTTAAGTACATCTATATAAGTGGTTTCTTCATCAATTTTAAGAAAAATGCTTAGGTAGGTTTGCCTCGATTCTTCTATGGTGTTAAGATTAACTTCCTTCAAGGGGTCAATTATGGTTTTTAATCCTCCTTCAAGTTTTGGTGGAGCATCTCTAGCATCTTTTGAGTAAGATTGACTTCGATTTCATTCATTTCAGTATTTTACCAGAGCCTGTATCCTCTTGAGGATTACCATCATTGACTGATATATGATAACACCAAGCGATATCCTCGTCATCCATTTAAGATAAGGTATCTTACTCACTTTAGGTAGTAATATAATATGAAGAGCCTACACTCTCTTCATCTTCCTCACGTTCCTTAGTATGAACTACAGCGTGAGTCATTTTTTTAGTATCTCCTCACATGAAGCCATAAGTTTCATATGTCGTCTCATTCTTCTTCAATGGACCTAACCTTTCAAAAATAGAAGTTTTTGCGGTTGATTTTCCAAGTCAACCAAAGATAAAAGGCCTTTTATTGAAAGGGGAAGAATTATCTTCCACAGTGATGTAATTTCTACTTTCCCTTCTTATGAAGATGCAAACTAGCGGCGACTGCTTGTACCCTAAGCCTTCACGTGATTGCCTGGTAATAGCTTCTAATGGGAGTTTCCCTAACTTTGATAGTTCATCGGAGTTATTTCAGCCTTCGCAAATAACTTGTAAGCATTTGGATTGAAACTTTCACTTGTATGCTTCGTAGAGAGTGTCACATTTTATGGTGGATTTTGAGCTATAAACTCTCCAAGAAGCTTCAAGGATAAGTTTATTGCATCAATCCATTTGATACGAAGAGTTAGCCCCTTCAGTACACTTCCTTAGATGTCAGATGATTGAAATTCCTCTTTCTTCACCTTAGGAACATAGTGAAGCACAAAAGTTGCCCTTTTTTCAAGGGCACAATATTCCCTTTACTTGGCGTGGAGTGAGGCTCCTTAATTAAACTTTGAGTTTTTTGACAGCCAGATCGCCTCTTTTTGTTGCAAGCTCATCACACTTGGTTGTTGTGACATTATCAAATTTTGCCTCCTTCATAACGTAACTCTTCAAATAGAACTTTGCATCAGCGAAGTGTGACTCGGCTTCAATGAATAGATTATCATCAACAATTATTTTTCTTTTAATTACACCTTTGAGATACTTCAAACATTGATAGTAGGAGGACAAGATAATTTTGTTCTCATGTACCCAAGGCCTGCTAAGCTATATGTTTTATGAAGTTTTTGCATCGATCACATGCATCTACGCACTTGATTGCAAATCTTCCATGTGGATCTCTAACTTGATAGAACCTATGGCCCTTTTACCCCATTTATTTAATCCTTGTATCATCAAATGACTTTTAGTAAGTTCTTCAGTTGTGATGCCAAACTACTTCATTGTGCGAATAGGAAGAATGTTGATTCTATATCCCTCATCTATTAAGATTCTATTTATCCTCTTCCCTAGAACATGACCCACCATATACAAAGGACATAGTGTTTCACCAAGCAAAAAATCTCATTATCTGTAAATGTGATTTTTTATATCACATGCATGTACTTCTTGGAAAGGGCATTCAGTACTGTCACGGTCCAACTATCGGGACATACGCTACCTTCTCTAAATAACTTAGATAGGAGAACCCTTACCACCAGATTAAAATAGGTAATGCGGAAGTAAATAAGAAAGCATAAGAATTTCCTTTAATATTTAAAAATAGTTACAATGTTGAATACAATAAAATCTTTTACAACATATGATAGGAAACCCTTCTAAGGAACTAGTGTAAACAAATATAAGAGCTTATAAGAAAAGTACAAAAGTAAAACAAGACACATCTCTCACCATAGGAATGAGAGTAGTAGAAGCTGCTGGAGATCATAATCGTCTTCACCTAGGAAACATCACTGACCTTGCAACTAGACTATACCCAAAGGGGCATAGCAAAAGTAGTATCAATACAAGCAACACCTACTGGTAGGCATCATCGGTCGACCCAAAACCACCACATAATATCATGTAAATATCCAGAATAAAACATACAACTTCAAAGTTATACAGTCCAGGTCTTTTATCAACAACCCTTACTACCCAGGTGAATTATCCATGGACCTTATACATTCTTCCCCAAGCCTCCCTACCTTATTCCGCTACCAACTCCACCATAAGAAAATATTACATCCCTCTATCTCGGTCATAACCTGACCCCTTATAAAACTAAGACTCTTCAAGCCCACCCATCTTGACAAACACTAAAATTACATTACTAGCTTCCACCCTATGATCCAATTGCTAACTATCCCTGTTAGCAGGTCCGTCACTCTCACTTAAAATCCTAAGTCAACAACCTTGACCCATAACTCTTAGCTAATTAAAGGCAACCTGCAAAACCCTCAGTCAGGATCCTAACTCAACCACCATACAAGACATGTCCCAAACCACATTGACAAACACAACCAATTTTACCACACCCGTCAAGTAACTCGGACTACCCAAGGATCCCTACGACGTCATCTATGTTGTTCAACCTATAATCCCGGTTTACTCAAGAACCACCTGAATATTCAAACCTACTAGCCTGGCCACTCTCGAAACCAATATGTAATAATACATCACAACAAATAAGCCCGATTTACTCATAGAACTAACATGTAATAATACATCACAACAAATAAGTCTATTCACTCATGGAACCATCACACAGAAGAACAACCAAACATGTACCAGGCCCGATACCCAAGCCAACCATAATAGAATTTGTACCAGGCATGGTACTCGAGCCAACTGATAGATATCATGTACCAGGTGTAGTACCCGAGCTAACCAATAAACTATAATAGGCGTGGTACTCAAGCCAACTGAAGAATCACATATATCACAATAAATACAACCCATACTTGTAAAGCCAACAAATATTTAAGACAAGTTCATTGCATGAGATTGACAACCAGATATCATTTAGCACTCATTCCCTTATTCCCTAAACACGTATTGTGACAACCAGATATTATTTTGTATTCATTCCCTTATTCCCTAAACACGTATTGTACAAGCAATACTAATGAGACAGTTAACATGCACAGAACATAATTTGGGTCACAAGTTAACCATCACCTACACAAAACTATGATTCAGCATCCTAGCTTAGATGGCCTTTCCCAAACAGATTCCCCGCTCATTCAATTATCACATTAATACATAAATCCCAATATTGGAATTATTTCGGAGTATACATTCATCCACATAAAGTCCTTTCCCTAATACCACAAACTGAGTTCCTTCCCTGTTTAGTAGCTTACAGGTTCTATGAATCACATGCAAAACGCACAGAGGCACAATTGGAATTTTTGGTTCCTTGTATTCTTATGAGTTACGTATATGGTCCGTAGAGCAAGATGTTCTTAGGCACTTGGCACCACTCAGCAAACCAACAATTTAAACAAAGGGGAAAAGGGTACTTGACCATAAACACCCGGTTACTCAGACTTTCCCAGATTTCCACTGACAAAATCAACAAGTAAGAAAAGAACTCAACGACTTCCCTTAAGATGGACGTTACCCCGTCTATCATCGGGAACATCAACCCCTTATTGGAACAATGGGCACCAATAAATTTAGCATAATTAACCCCTCCCCGTACAAGATCATACACCCAAAGATAATTTTCAACAACTAATCATTGGCAACAAGTAGAAACATTCAGCCCTAACGATAATTTTTGACCAAACCTCATGAAAAATGACGATTTTCCCTTAAGAAAGATGCCACTCATTCTATCATAGGGCCAAACTATGAATCAATCACAAGTGGGTTATTTAGACTTCACCCTAACTCAGATATCAAGGCTAAAAATCACTATCAATCAACATGCATTACCAAAATTCAATTTCTACCAAGTTGATACTAAGCATAGTTCTCAACACAATTCAAAATTGGTGGCCCAAAATTTTTGGATCTCACCTAAAATCAACATGGCAATTCTAGTAAGCATGCTTCATAATATGAGTTTCCAAGATTCATGAAAAAGAGTATTTAACGTCGGAGAACTTACTAGAAGTGAAGATTTGATGGAGAGAAGTAAAAATTGGAGCTTTTGAGAAGCAACAATGGTGACCCAATTGACTTGTCCAGAGAAGCGACAACGGCGGTGCGGAGAAATGGTGGTGGTGATTGTGGGAGAGAAGAAGGAGATTTTTGGGAGAAGTAGGAAGATATATGGAAGGTTTTTGGAGAGAATTTCGAGATTTGGAGAGGAAATATGGTGAAGGTGGTGGAAGAGGCAGAATATAAAGAGAAAAAAGGAAGAAAAGCTAAACCGGATCATCTCCGGGTCGGGTCGGTCAATGGGTTAGGTCAATAAAATTCAAATTTACCTTTGGTACGCCACGACGTGTGATTCACACCAGCATTAGTGCGAACCGTATGTCATTTCACACATCACCTCTTTCTCTCTTGGGTTTGCCCATGCTTCTGGTTTTCCATGCGATGCACACTTGGGCTCGTGCAGACCACATGGCCTAGCGCACGACACCTCAAAATTTTCAACTTCCTTCCAGGCACTCTATTTTATCGTGCGGTAAGCTGTGCGACACACATAATTGTTTGTGCAGTCCGCACAGTCTTTTGCATAACCCATTTTTGCCCCATTTTTACTTGTCCATTTTTCTGCTCCATGCATTCCCTAAAAACACACCAAAAACAACAAAAGATAACTAAAAACAAAGGAAAGAAACATGGGTTGCCTCCCAAGCAGCGCTTGATTTAACGTTGCAGCTCAACAAAAGTACCTTAACCTTAGTCATTCTTTCAATTGATGATGGTATCATTGGGCAATGTCCCTTTCATCCTCGGGTTCATTTGGGTCGAGAGGTGGTTCATTTGGGCCTCAAGATGCTTGATCGAGGCTGAGTGAGAGCTTACAGTTTGATGAAGTGTTGAAACTTCACTCTTTCGCTCACTCACTCCAGTATTTGTCGTATCCACCTTCTTGAGAACCAAGAACAACATGTCCTCTAGCTTGAAATGACCAGGATTGCTTGTGCGTGATTGGTAGAGAGAGTCTGCTTTGTTAGGAGCTACATAGGGATTTGAGCTTTGGTGATTAAAGCAATCACCATCCTTGTATCTATCCCTCTAATTTCCATCCCTTTACTTATCTCTTATCCAACCTTGGTTCTCCTCCCTCGAGTGATAATACCCTGGGCTAGAACCTTCCACCACAAAACACAGTTTACCATCGATAATTATCATTAACTCAGCATCACTTGCTTTAATTTCTGGTGTACTCACAACATTCACAACTTTCGCACCACCTACTCCCATTACATGCTTGTCCATCAAGCCAATTTGAGTCATCATCTTGGCCATTGACTCATCCCTCTCCTTATCCCTTTTTCTCATTTCATTGGTCAAGATGGATGAGGGTGTTCCCAAAGTTGGCACATCTGCTTCTCTCGTATGCCAAACTTGGTTGGTCTTTGTCATTCGCTCTAACAAAGTCAAGGCAATGGAAAATTGCAAGTCCATAAAGGTGCCACCTCCAAGGTTGTTAGGCATTGGCTTATTCATAGAGTTCAATGGCCGATAGAAACTTTGGAGCAATACGTTGTCCGATAACTCGTGGTTCGGACACAAGACAAGCTTCTTTTTGAACCTTAACCAAACTTCATGTAGAGGATCGTCTGGGAGTATGAGTTGCCTAAAATTGGTGATCTCGTCTCTTAGCTGCAACATTCGAGATGGAGGAAAGAATCTCGAAGTAAATGCCTCAACCAATTTAGCCCAAGATATGATAGATCCATCTGGCAATTCATCCAACCACACCGTGTCTTCCCCTGTCAATGAAAAGGGGAATAGGCGTAGTCAGATAGATTCTTGGGAGATATTTTGAAATATAAACGATTGGCGAATCTCCACAAAATTCCGATTATTCTGGTTGGCATCTTCATGTGCTGCTCCACTAAACATGCCCTTTATTTGGATCAAGTGGAGCATGGTGCTAGTAACATGAAATACATCATTTACCACCGTGAGGGGTAAGCGGGTTGCACCCACACCCCCTTGAATCATAGTCTCGGCCTCATCGGCCTCCATGAAGCCATCAATACTCTCGTTATCGTCTGCCTGGCTCATAGGCTAGCCTTCTCAATCACAACATAAACAACAAACAAAAGTAAAAGAAACAAACACTCTCTAAGTGATTTCAAATCTACAATCAAAAATAGCTATCAAATCAAGTCCCCGACAATAGTACCATTTTTGATAATGCTCTAATATACTCTCCAAAGGTAACTGCGATCATCAAGCAAAATATATTTATAAGTACCCAATAGGTGTCGGGGTCATACCCACAGAGACTTGGCAATAGCACAATGATGATTGTATTGAAATGACTCCACTAAGAGATTACATGCTCAAAAATAGGAAAATAAAGGATTGGGAAAATTGGGATTCTGTCACAACAATCTCAATTCGTAGTAAAGCAAGAAAGTAAAATGGGTGTACAAATTTGAGTAGACGACTAGGGATGTGTATCCAATGGGGCTCTAATATAGGATATGGTAATTGTTTATTCATGCTTATTCTCAATCATTGACATAGGTAGCCTTGGTCATGGGTATGGATTGTTTATCTCTCGATCAACAACCATATATCTGACAATCTCGATTAGAGCACTATTAGTTTAACAACAAACAACCAAGATCAAGATTAGGGAGGTCAACTATCTCTAGCTTAGACCCTTAAATGGGTGATTCCTTTGATATGAACTATCTCTAGCCTCAATCTAGGTGGAAGCCCAAGTTCCCACTAGTAATTTCATATCCGAAACTGTGAAATTCTCTCTCAAGCAACAACATAGCCAATTAAGGAAAATCAATGTTTGCAACCACTAATTTTAGGATTAAAACTTGGTTAAACTACTAGACCCATGTCAAATAAACAATTATAAACAAGAATTAGCAACACCCACACCCATTTGTCAAGCACCCATTATCAACACATCCTTAGATAAATGAAATTAGCCACTCTTACTAAGAGAAAGAGATATACCAATTGGGTAAGTCAAATTCCTCTTCATTCAAGTGCAATCTCAAGTTCTAAGCTCAGTTTTTGACACAAATAGTTAACCAAGATTTGGAAGAGAGAATGGATTGAAACCCTCTTCTTCTTGGAGAGGAAGACTTGTTCTCAAAGCTAAAATTACTTGGAAATATTCAGAGCTGAAAAGATCTCTTTACAATTATGCCTAAATTGGCTTTTTATAGTTTTCCAAAATGTCACTAATTTTCTGGACAAAATTGCCCTTCGGGTGGTGTGCGATGCGATATGCGGTTAGCATGTCATGATGTGCATATCTCACACCATCTTTTGTTGGACCAGTGACTTCAGCAAGTTTGGAGGCCTCATGCGAAAGAGGTGTGGTCCGTACAATGAGTTGTGCACGTCATACATCAACTGCACCTTTTAGCAGATTCTTCAGTGAATTTTATGGTTCTATGCAGTGTAGGTGCATTCCATACCACAACTTGTGCGTGTTGCATAGGCACCGCATCTCAGGTTGGAATATCCATCTTTTT
Organism: Jaltomata sinuosa; assembly: GCA_003996215.1. Taxonomy (NCBI): domain Eukaryota; kingdom Viridiplantae; phylum Streptophyta; class Magnoliopsida; order Solanales; family Solanaceae; genus Jaltomata; species Jaltomata sinuosa. The sequence goes on along the minus strand of QJPP01000874.1, from coordinate 396,983 downwards.
AGATCACTTCACACTTCACTCCTTTTAAGCTCTTTTTGGGTCCATTTCCTTATTTTCCTTCTTTGATCACAAGTACCTGCATAGACATCAATAAAGGCCAAAAGAACCTCTAAATCTAATCAAAATATAGCAAGAATTCATAGATAAAGGCTCAATAAGTTGGTAAATTACTGACTTATCAGCCACTACCGTGGCTTCTGCTATAGCAAAGTAATTCCTGCTATAGCAGAAGTCAATGCTGGTTAGCAGTGCCATATCGGTTGATTCTGCTATGGCACTGCTATACTTGTGTATGGATTGCTATAGAAGAATAAGTCGGGATAAATGCAGATTCTTCCCCAGAAACATTCAGAAATTCTCAAGAATGTTTTGGGGAAGGGCTGAGGTGATTTTGGCGATTTGTAAGTCAGTTTTCCACCAAATTTCATCCTACAGACCAAGAATGAGTGAAGGCTTCAAGAAATGGGAGGGCTCCAGCCCAGTAGAGTTTTCAAGCTATTCGAGATAGGTGATGGTTATTGTCTTTCCAAATGCAAAGTGTGTACATGTAACTTTAGCTTAGTGATGTATGTACTTGCATGCCTAAAGAATGAAGTTATGAATGTCTAAGTATCTGGGTGTCAATTATGTGAAATAAACTTGGTTTTGTTGCTTGTTTGTGTTACAAGTGTATTTCTGTTCATTTAATTATTGATTATTGGATTTTATGTGACATTGGTGGCTCGGGTACCAAGCCTGGTATGAGATACTATTGGTTGGCTTGGGTACTATGCTTGGTACGAGATACTAATGGTTGGCTCGGGTACCATGCCTGATACATGTTCTATACTAGTTGGCTCTGGTACTATGCCTGGTACGAGTTTAAATATATATATATATATATATATATATATATATATATATATATATATTATTGATTACATTTTATCGACGGTTCCATGAGTGGACCGGGTTGATTGTTGAATTGTGGTTTTTAGCATATTGGTCCTTAAGAGGCCAGATTGTTATACTTAAATGTAGGGGTGGTCCTTGGGTGGACCGGGCATTACATGTTAACACTTAGGTGTTGGTCTAGGGATCCTTAGTTAGTCCGGGTGACGTAAAAAGGCTAAGTGTTATTGTCATTGTTTAAATGGTTGTTAAACCTATTTCATATGGTTGATAAGTTAGAAGGTTGACTGAGAGTCATGGAAATATATTACTGGCTATTTTGCATGTTTGTACTGCTTTACTCAGTTCTGGTTTATTGTTCATATATTGTTTGTTGCAACTGGCCGATGATCCTACCAGTACACTGTGGTTTTGTAGTGACTCTGCACTTTTTTTCCTTTTGTGAGTACAGAACGTATTTCAGCAGCTCCTACACAACCTCAGATATAGTCCCAGTGATTACAGATTCTATGGGTGAGCTGCTTCCTTCGGGATACCATGGTTTCTTCCAGCTTAGTATTAGTCCACTTATTTCAGACTTTAACTCTCTGTTTTTGGGGTTGCATCCCCATTCTAGACATTAATAGATGTTTTGGTACGATGACTTTCAGATTTTAGGGGTATTTCTGTAGAACCTTATTGTTTTAGTAATTTTGGGTTGTGAATAATAGTTTATTTTAATGCAATTTATTTTGAGAAGTTAGATTCACTAAGTGTTGGGGTGATAATGGGTTCGCTCATCTGGGGATTTCTGGTGGGTGCCACTCACGGTGGTTTAGGTCATGACAAAGATGGTATAAAAGTGCTAGGTTCGTTGATCTTGTCATAGCAAAATGGGTCTAGTAGAGTCTTCTGAAATGGTGCAGAGACTTCTGTACTTTTCTTTGAGAGGCTATAGGACTTTAGAAAACTATCTCTTCCTTCTTCTTTCGTGCTATAACTTGATTCTAATTGGTATCTGGAGATACAAATTGGTATATAACTATTTTCACTCTTTTGTCCGCAGATGGTTAATACCAGATGTAATGGAGCAAGAGCGGCAATTCTGGTAGCAGTACCAGCGGTCAAAGAACGCGGAAGGGGCAGGGACAGGGGAAGAGGTAGGGAAACACCCTCTAGGGTAGATCTCAGGAAGCTGCAGGGCCAAGGGTGGTGATCCCTCCTCCACCCCAGGATCCTGTTAAGGAGGAAGTTGAGGCTGTTATTGAGAAGGGAATGGAACAGGAGGAGGCAGCACCAGTTGGAGGTGCAGGCCTTTCCCCTATATCACCCAAGGCATTTCAGAAAGTGTGGACTTTTTTGAGTGGGCTTGTAGGTGCTGGAGCCACTCCCACTGGTAAAATAGATCAAGTTTTGGGTACTCAATTGGCTGTCATAATGACTTCTAGGATGGATGCAATGTCAGGTACTGATGACTTCTTCCGTCCGATGGTAGGCCCTGTTATGACTTGGAATGAGCATGAGATGTTGACCAAATTCTTGAAACTGAAACCCCCAACATTTTAGCGTACTGAGAAGGAGGATACATTTGAGTTTATTCTAGACTATTATGAGAGGCTGCATAAGCTGGGAATTATGCAGCAGCATGGGGTAGAGTTCGTCACTTTCCAGCTTTAGGGTGATTCCAAGCAGTGGTAGAGAGTTCATGTAGAGTATTGTCCATCAGCTAACTTGGGCACAGTTCTATGCTCCATTTTTGGAGAAAAATGCACCCCATACTTTGAGGGGCCATAAAAAGGATGAGTTTCTGGCTCTTGAGCAGGGTAACATATCGGTCCTAGTTTATGAGGCCAAATTCCATGCCTTGTCACGTTATGCTACTCAACTTCTGGGTACTGAGGAGGAGAGGATTCGTTTATATGTGAAGGGCCTGAATACTGAGTTGCAGGTGTTGTTTGTGCATTTGACCTCGACAGGGAAGAGCTTTAATGAGGTGACCGATTATGTAAAGAAACTACTGGGGGTTAGATAGGTTGGGCAGGCTAAGGTGTTAGCCAAGAAGTCCCAAAATAAAGGTAATTTCAGTTGTTCATACTCCAGGGGTAACAACCATCAAGTATATTCTGCTCATCCTATTCATTCAGCCCTGCCAACTTCTACAAGTGGTCATCCAGAACCAGTCAGCAATTTTTAGCTCCTAAAGGTCAGGGGGCTTCTTATTATTCTACTAGTAGGCCTACTCTTGACCCCTGATGCTTTTATTGTGGTTATTCGAGTTACTTCAAGAGGGAGTGCCCCCACAGGCAGGTAGGTAATCAGACTCAACAGTAGTCTAAGGCTATGGTTCTGGTATGGGAAGGTGGCTACGCCAGATTTCATCCACAGGGTGGGTGAGGTAACTTTTGGGAAAGCCAGAGAAACAGAAGAAATTGTGGCACGGGAAGGGGAGTGGCGCAACCAACCATGGGAGTTGTTCGAATTGAGGACTGGGCCCATTGTTATGCATTTCTAGGGAAGTCTGAGGCTGAGACATCAGATGATGTGATCACAGGTACAATTCTAGTCTGTGATAGAATGGCCTCTGTACTGTTTGACCCACAGGTGAAATTTTCTTTGGGTCTGTATTTGGTTTGTGATGTCCTTGATTCCCCAATCATGTTTCTATACCCAATGGGGACTTTGTGGTGGTAACCCATATTTATCATACCTGCCCTGTGGTTTTTGTGTGTTATCATACTTGGGTAGATTTGGTTATTCTGGACATGCTAGATTTTGATGTTATCTTGGGTATGACCTGATTGTCTCTATATCATGCTATATTGAATTATAATGCTAAGACTGTGATGCTAGAGATTCCAAGTAAGGATAGGCTAGAGTGGAAAGGTGTGTATAAGCCTAAGCTGGCAAAGATTATATTATTTTTCTGGGCTAGAAAGTTAGTGGGAAGGGGTTGTTTGGCCTTTTTGGATCATCTCTGGGATATTAATGTGGAGTCCCCTTCGATTGAGTCAGCTTTGGTGGTCTCTGAGGTTCAGGAGATATTTCCAGTGGATTTGTCTGGCATGCCTCCGGATAGAGACATTGACTTTTGTATAGACTTGGAGCTGGGAACTCACCCAATCTCTCTTCCTCCTTACTGTATGGCTCTGGCAGAGTTGAGGGAACTTAAGACAGCTTCAGGAACTCTTAGATAAGGGTTTTATTCATCCTATTGCTTTGCGTTGGGGTGCTCCAGTTTTATTTGTGAAAAAGAAAGATGGTAGTATAAGGATGTGTGTAGACTACAAGCAACTGAACAAGGTCACCATCCGAAACAAGTATCCTTTACCATGCATAGATGACCTCTTTGACCAGTTGTAGGGTGCATCTGTATTTTCATAAATTGACTTAAGTTCAGGGTACCATCAACTAAAGATTAGGCCTGAGGATATACCTAAGACGACATTCAGGACTCGGTATGTGCATTATGAGTTCCTGGTAATATCGTTTGGGTTGACCAATGCACCGATGACATTTATGAGTCTGATGAATGGTGTTTTCAAATCGTACCTGGATGCCTTTGTCATTGCTTTCATAGATGACATTCTGATTTACTCCAAGAGTAAGGAGTAGCATGCAGAGCATCTTCGAATTGTTCTGGAAATTTTGATGTGCCAAAAATTATATGCCAAGTTCTCTAAGTATGAATTTTGGTTGTCTTCGGTTGCCTTCTTAGGGAATATGGTGTCATAAAGAGGGTGATGGTGGATCCCCAAAAGATTGAGGCAGTTAAGAGTTGGGTTCTACCTATCTTGATGACTGAGATTAGGAGTTTTGTAGGATTAGTAGGCTACTACCACAGATTTGTCAAGGACTTTGCGTCCATCACTACTCACTTGACAAGGTTGACTCAAAAGAAGGTTCCTTTTGTTTCGTCTGACAAGTGTGAGGAGAGCTTTCAAAAGCACAAGACCCTTCTGACTATAGCTTCCATTATGTCATTGCAGATTGAAGGTAAAAATTCCATTGTGTATTGTAATGCTTCACACTCAGGTTTGGGTGTTGTGTTGATGCAGGACAAGAATATGATAGCTTATGCTTCAAGGCAGTTTAAGCCCCATGAGAAGAATTACCCAACCCATGATTTGGAGTTAGTAGCAGTGGTCTTTGTGCATAAGATTCGGAGACACTACCTTTATAGTGTCAAGTGTGAAGTGCCCACAGACCATCGCAGCTTGTAACATGTATTTACTTAGAAGGATTTGAACCTAAGGCAGAGAAAGTGGATGGAATTTTTGAAAGATTACGATGTGATCATCCAGTATCATTCGGGTAAGGCTAATATGGTGACAGACGCATTGAGCTGGACAACGGTTAGAATGGCCAGTTTGACTTGCTTGGGAGTGTCCAAATGAACCTTGGCTAGGGATATTTGGGTACTAGAATCTAAATTTATGTAGTTGGGAATCTCATAATAGGGTGGGGTGTTGGCCAGTATTGAGGTTAAACCCACATTTATAGAGGAAATTAAAACCAAATAGTTTTAGGATACATAATTGAACAAGCTTCAGAGCAAGGTGGTATCTGGAGAGTCCAGGGATGCCACGTTGGATGCTGGTGGGATGATGAGCTTCCGGGGGAGGATTTGTGTTCCTCGGGTTGATGACTTGAACCAAAATGTATTGGCAGAGGCTCATGGTTCACGGTATTCAATTCATCCAGGCGTAATCAAAATGTACCGACACTTGAGGCAACTTTATTGGTGGCCTGGGATAAAAAGGGACATAGCTGACTATGTGTCTAAGTATTAAACTGTCAACAGGTTAAATATGAACACCAAAGGCCTGCAGGATTGCTTCAGACGATGTCAATTCTCGAGTGGAAGTGGAAAAGGATAGCCATGTATTTTGTGGTGGGTCTTTCTATGACCTTGGGAAAATATAACTCCATCTAGGTCATCGTGAACAGGCTGACCAAGTTAGCTCATTTCATTCCAGTCAGTGTGAATTATAACTCGCAACAGTTGGCTAAGATTTATGTTAAGAAGATCATGAGATTGCATGGGGGTGCCACTCTCCATCATTTTAGACAGGGGTACGCAATTTACTTCTAAGTTCTGGGGAAAATTGTATGAAGAGATGGGAACCCAACTCACCTTCAGCATGATATTTCATCGTTAGACAAACGGTCAGTCAGAGAGGACAATTCAAGTATTGGAAAATCGACTTTGGGGGTCATTGGGACCAATTTCTACCATTGTGTGAGTTATCATACAACAACAGGTATCATGCTAGTATTGACATGGCACCATTTGAGGCACTGTATGGGAGGGGAAATAGATCACCCATAGGGTGGTTTGAGGCAGGCGATGTGAAACCTTTGGGCGTGGACTTGGTGAGGGAAGCTCAGGAAAACGTAAGGGGAATTCAGACCAAGTTGTTAGCAGCCCAAAGCAGGCTGAAAGAGTACGTAGATTGCAAGGTAAGAGATATGGATTTTCATGTTGGTGAACATGTATTGCTGAAGGTGTCACCAATGAAGGGAGTAATGCAATTCGGCAAAAAAGGCAAGCTTAGCCCTTGGTACATCGGTCTATTTAGGGTTCTTGAGATTATAGGTCCAATAGCTTACAGGTTAGCACTGCCGCCTTGTTTATCCAAAGTCCATCCAGTCTTTCACGTATCTATGCTAAAGAGACGCCATGGGAATGGGGAATATATTATCAAATGGGATTCTATTTTGCTAGACAAGGATCTTCAATATGAAGAGGAGCCGATTGTAATTCTTGATCGGGATGTCCAAAAATTGAGAAAAAAGGAGATCAGGTCGGTAAAGTTTCAATAGAAGCATCGACTGATTAAGGAAGCCACTTGGGAAACCGAGAAGGACATGCGGGACAAGTACCCTCACTTGTTTGAGGATTCAAGTACTACTTTTTACTCTTTTAAATTATCTTTTTCGGGTTTGATCATTCGGGGATGAACAATGGGTAAATTGGTATATTTTGTAATGACATGTTCCATCGTTATGGGTGAACCTTTCATGCTAAGTTTTGGGTTAGAAAACTTCTAGGTTTAGGAGTTGAAACTTTTGGGCTTGACAAGTCTCGGACGAATTCTGAGCGAGGTATGGTCTAGGGAAATCTGAGTGAAGATTGGGTAGAATATCTTAGGTCAAGCTATTTTCCATTGGCTAAGACCTTAAGAAGTCCAGGGGACTTTTCAGAAGTGAATTTGGGTGAGTAGAACTCCCGGTATCAAAGTTGACGTGAAAGGGTTATTTCAGAATGTCAGGATTTGAAGTCTGTTGTAATAAAATGGGCACTTGTAGGGGATTTCATGAGGTTATGTCCTATTTCAACTGCTATATTGATTAACACTATGCTACTGTAGTTTTTGCTATAGCAAAAAAAAAATCCCGCTATAGCGAAAGTCAACACCAGTCAGCACTACCATAATAGTTGGTTATGCTACGGCGGTGCCGCTATAGTGGTGTACGGACTGCTATAGCGGAATAAGTTGGGGTAAATGCAGAACTTCCCCAGAAATATTTAGAGATTCTCAAGAACGTTTTGGGGAAGGGTTGAGGCAATTTTAGCGATTCCAAGTCAATTTTCCACCAAATTTCGTCCTAAAGACCAAGAACAAGCGAAAGGCTTCAGAAAATGGGAAGGCTCCGGCCCAATAGATTTTTCAAGCTATTCAAGGTAGGTGATGATTATTATCTTTCGATATGCAATATGTGTACATGTAGCTTTAGCTTAGTGATGTATTTACTTTCATGCCTAGGGAATGAAGTTATGAATGTCTAAGTATCTGGGTGTCAATTATATGAAATGAACTTGGTTTTGTTGCTTGTTGGTGTTACAAGTGTATTTCTATTCATTTAATTATTGACTGTTGGATTTTGTGTGACATTGGCTGGCTGGGGTACCACTCCTGGTATGGGATACTAGTGGTTGGCTCGGGTACCACGCCTGGTACAGGTTCTATACTGGTTGGATTGGGTACCATGCCAAGAGTTGGGTTTCTAAACAGGTTCTATATATATTATTGATTGTATTTTGTCTACGGTTCCATGAGTGGACCGGGTTGATTGTTGAATTATGGTTTTTAGCATATTGGTCCTTCAGAGGCCGGATTGTTACACTTAAATATAGGGGTGGTCCTTGGGTGGACCAGGCATTCCATGTTAATACTTAGGTGTTGGTCTAGGGATCCTTAGTTGGTCCGGGTGACGTAAAAAGGGTAAGTGTTATTGTCATTGTTCATTGTTTAAATGTTTGTTGAACCTGTTTTATATGGTTGATAAGTTAGAAGGTAGACTGAGAGTCATGGAAATATATTACTGGCTGTTTTGCATGTTTGTACTGCTTTATTCAATTCTGGTTTATTGTTCATATATTTTTTGTTGTAGTTGGCCGATGATCCTACCAGTACACTGTGATTGTGTACTGACTCTGCACTTGCTTTCCTTTTGTGAGTACAGGACATATTCCAGCGGCTCCTACGCGACCTCAGATATAGTCCTAGCGATTCCAGATTCCAAGGGTGAGCTTCTTCCTTTGGGCTACCATTGTTTCTTCCAGCTTAGTATTAGTCCACTTGTTTTGGACTTAACTCTCTGTTTTTGGGGTTGCATCCCCGGTCTAGACATTGGTAGATGTTTTGGTATGATGACTTTCAGTTTCTAGGGGTATTTCCGCACAAACCTTATTGTTTTAGTAATTTTGGGTTGTGAATGATAGTTTATTTTAATGCAATTGGTTTTGAGCTGTTAGATTTACTAAGTGTTGGGGGTGATAATGGGTTCACTCATTCGAGGGTTTCAGGTGGGTACCACTCGCGTCAGTTTGGGTCGTGACAATTTCCCATAATACAACACGATCCTAAGTTTGTTTACCCACGATTTATCAAATATAGACTGAGAAACGACACTTTTTATCAAAACAAGCAGTAAACTCTTCCCTTATTGCAAAACATGAACTTTGAAATAATTCCAAAGGGACTCTAAGGCTTAACTTATCTTTGATCATTGGCATATTGAACTTGTCAAAATCAGCTTAAGGGCTACTACAAAATCCCTTGAATATAGATATGTTAATAGATTCATTAAAAGCAAAAATCAAGCCGAGTGGCTTATTTTTTAAGAAGAGCTTGACTACATTTAAAATAGGTTGTTTTAAAATGATAAAAGCACAAGAGAGATCCCAAGAAAACAAGCATGAAAAACACATAGACCTATTTATACTACAAATATCTAGAAATGGCTTAATTACTACATCACAGTAAACGAACCAAAGGTCACTACAAGGAGGTAGCTATGAGAAAATAAGGAAATATATTCAACATTGCCTCATCTAGGAAGATTTTTCATGACAAACCACACCTCAAATACTATGACTTTGCCTCAAGCTAAGTCGGAATTAAACACTTGGTGATACGAACTAAAGGCCTGGAAAATATGTTAGCAATGTTCTACATACGAAACAACAAAAAGATCATTGACTTTAGTCATATTTTGAAGGTTTTTGAGAGTAAGTAATGAGTTATCTCGAGACCTTGGTTATTATAACTTCACATGGCATTGGAGACCATGGAGGATCCTAGAACATGGCTTAAACATATGCCATCTATCACTTGAATGAATGTTTTTGCCATTTAAAATCATAGAAATAAGAAAAATACAAGCAGACCAGGAAAAACCAGTAACAAGAAAAATGTCATAACCAACACATAAGACATGAAAACAGAGTAGATATTTAATCATCTGAAACTTAAAAGGTAAATTACCACATTCTAAAAATACTTTCCTAAGCTGTCAATTATCACAAGAAGAGGATGAGGAGTATTAGGTCTTTAGGAGCACCTAGGAGAGACCAAATCAGTCGGTTCAAGGTCTTCCCTGGGCTCAACCATTCCCCAAAAGACCCAACCCATCCTCATTTTTAATCAATCAACTCAAAAATAATGCTCAACAATTTACAAAAAAACTTGACACAAACAAACTACCAACAACAAACCAATCCAAGAATAGGAATGAGAAAATACAGTAAAAGAGGGATTTTTACCTTTTTCTGGGCAGGGAATAGGGACGACGAGTTGAGCATTGAGATCACTTAAACTTTTTGACAAACTATAAGCTTCTGCGGTTTCAACGGCAAGAGAAAAAGACCCTCCAGAATACCGTGAGATTAACTAAAAAGAGATTTGTAGAAACTTTAGATTAAACCTCAATTTCTTCACTAATTGCTTTCAACCTTAACCCTAACTTTCATTCCTGATTTTTTAATCCAAATTTTTGACTAACTTTGTAATGAACCTTTCGGTCATTTACGCATTTTTGCCTTTGTTGTATTGTTAGAGTTTGCATATAGTGATCCCAAGTCATTTATAGCTTGCTGGAACCAGTAGTTTGGTGCCCAGGCCGTTTGTTTGGTTATTATGGCCATTTACTTATTTTAGAACTTCAACTTTGGAAATCATTGACTTCGGTCAACATTTTTGGTAATCATGCTCGGAATCGAATTTTAACAATTTTGTTAGCTCTGGAGCATGGACATTGGTCTAGGTGGACCATTGGTTGGGATCCGAGAGCTTTTTAGCTTAGAATTCTCTCTCATTTTGTGTTTTCAGGTCAGTTGGGCTTGTTTGGTTGACTTTTGTCATCATTTGGAGAAGACGGCCTCAAATGGAATTTCCTTCAGTGTTGTTAGCTCCAGAATGTCGAGTTTAGGCTAGAGGGACCATTTGTTTAGGTCCCGAGGCTTCTGGACTTGATTTTGGCCTTTGGGTTCCATTTTGGAATTGTTGGTCTAAAGGTTGATTATGGACGCGGGTCTCACTTTGCATTAAATCGACCTCTGATGGTATTTATGTCGATTCCATTAGATCTACAACACTATTTCTAGTCTAATAGCTCAACTCAATTTTGTTCGTGGGACCCCAAATGTATTCTCGAGGGCCCACTATTTCAAAATCTTGCATTGGCAAGTTGTTGTTATTGTTGGCTACTGGTGTGGCTCTAGGGCGTCGCCTGGGCCGCGCCTGCGTGCTAGCCTGCCTCAGCAGCCAACGCTCTTGGGAAGCGGTAGCGACTTAGTGCCTGCGCATCATAGGCCGCCCCTGCGCCTCAGCACCCACCTGGCTCCTGCGCGCTTGCACCTGTGCCAGCGCCGTGGCGCCTGTGCACCTGTGCTGGCTTGGGCGCATCTGCGCTTGTGCGGGCAACTTTAAAGAGCTGGCCAACCCTCATTTCCCGCACTTTTCTCCAACATCCAAAGATGTTTTACTCCATGGTTTTAGCTCCAAATACCTCCATTAAATTCCTTTGATCAACCCAACAACTTGGGAAAAAGCATATTATTGATCCTTGTTCTATTGTTGACTTCTAAATCGGGTAATTTCTCTCTTTAATTTCCATTTTCCTCAATTGATTCCCTTTTGAATTCTTGCATTGAGGAGCTATTTTGAGCCCTTATAATGGTCTATTTTTTCTCAATTTTTGAGCATGTTCTCCCAAAAATGTGGGGAATACCATCGTATTTTTTGTTTCTACTTTTGGGTTGCAAGGCCCACATGCCTGCTTGTGACCCAGATTTTGATCCGTTTATGTTTATAGCATTATGGGTAATGTTGGATTTATCTTAACACATAGATTATTGTGTAGATAGTGTTTTCATGGATTGTAGCTTCCCAGAGCAGTTCGAGCTTGGGCGACGCTGTTCCTGCAGCTAGCCATTGGACGACATGTAGGTTATGGCTTTTCCTACCTAGACTCTGCGTATATAGGCTATAACGGCATTAATTAGCTTCCTTGGGTTGGTTTTTTAGGTTGGTACCCTCAGACCTTGCTTGCCTTTTCTGTTCATTTACTTCATTCATTATTTGTAGTATTCATTGTAGTGTTATACTATTACCCTTGCCTCTGGACCATAGACGATGGGATATTGGGAATGTCTGCGAGTCCCAAACATCATGATATTACTTTAGGCTGGTTATTTGTGTTGTAGAGATGATTGTCCCTGTGTAGGGCCAATAGGAATGTTTGGGAGCCTTTTCAGACTAATCTATTATTTGTGAGCATATTATTCATGTAAAAGGATTTCCCTACATGTTTTATACTGTTTTGGCTTCGGGCCTACTATAACGGTTTGCAAAACTTTGCATGGCCCCAAGGGCCAATTTTTGGTAAAATGATTATGAAAGAGTTTTGGTACTGACTTTTATGAAACCTCTTAGAGTAAAGAGGATATTTATGATGATTTTACCACTGATTTTCATACTGATACTAGGCTTGGCTGTGCCATAGTGCTAGACATGATTTTCTACAGATTTAGACTCGGACACCCAGGCACCTTTTATAAGGGTTATTGAGATTGGACTACTGTTTTAGACTAGGTTCAATTCCGGGCATGTACTACGAGGTTCTGATTCTTTGAGATTTTGCAGTTTTAGTGCATGGTCTACGAGTAGACCTCAATAGACCCTGTCATTCTAGACCAAGTGCTATGGGCCAAGGGTAACCGGAGAGGGGTGTACAGTGTAGTTGAGGTACTCGGGAGAATTCCTTCCATGGATCCTGCCTCTATTGGGCATTCTAGGTACCGAAGAGGGTAACATATGGCACTACTATCACACCTAATTTATGATATCACATCATCATGCATATTGTATTCTGATTCTACCCTTTCTTATTGTGTGCTCAGTGTACGCTCTGGTTGTATGGGTAGCCAGAGGGTTTGTTTACACTTGATTGCGTTCCTCAGTTGTATGGACGACCATTGGGACTATAGGTAGATTATATTACTCTTTTCATACTATAGAGCTTGTTATGGCCTTTGGTTATTGATAGATTAGTAGTTTCTAGCCTGTTGAGGCCCTGGTTATTTGGACTGTGATTATTGAAGGGCTACTGGGTCCTATATTGTTGAGGCACTACTTTTTTGGACTTTTGAGAGGTTGTGGGTTATCAGATTCTATTCTCTATTGTGGTTATTGATTAGTGGATCTCGGTTCTTTATGGATTAGTTATCCCATCCTAGGGTGGCACTTGAGAGATTGTTTTTATGTCTATGCTTATCTTGAAGTTGGGTTTTTAGTATGATTTCATTAAATTTATTCCTTCTAGTTGAGTATGTTAATTGATTCCCTTCTTTCTCTTGTTAATTTGAGGTTACCGGTACACCACCCTTCTCCTTAAACTCTCTTTTTGAATATATTGTTGTTGCAAGGATTCCAGGTGCGTTCTTCTTTCTTTCACCTGTATTTCTGTGTTACATATATCTTCTGTGCTGGCATTGTATAACTCTTGGTTGACTATTCTCTGTTCTAGTTTCCATGTGCTTTTGTCTATTGCTTCAATGACTATTTCTTTGTTATATGCTATATTATTATTTTTATATCTTATATGTGCTCAGTCTATTGATAATGCCTACTGGGTACCCGTTGCTTAGAAATTGGTGCTCATACTACACTTCTGCATCTTTCTGTTGTAGATATTAGTGTGAGATTTCACCATTGATTGCGTGGAGACTCGTGCAACTTTTAGATATTCGAGACTAGGGTGAGATCCTAATGACCGGGCTTGACCATATCTCATCTTTTGGCACCGTTAATCTTTGTACTTTGACAGTTGTATATCTCATTTTGTTACTTCTAGCACGTCTATTCTATTAACAACTCTTGTACTATCAATACCAAGTCTTGGGGTTGGTGTAGTTTCCTTATTGATATATATTCAAGTTATTTGCTTCTGCATTGTCTTTACTTTATATCTGTTTCAGCTTATTGTGCGTATTGGTTAGGTAGTAGCCCATTACTAACTGTTCCGGGCTACGGGAATTAGTTCGCCTACTGGGGGTTCTAAGTGCCATCATGACCTGAGAAATCAGGTCATGAAAACTTGGTATCAGAGCTCTAGGTTCACCGATGTCATGGTACAGACGCAAGTGTTTAATTAGAGTGTCACAGATTAGTACAATTACGTCTGTATCCTATCTGCGGGAGGTTATAGGGCATTATTAGAAAAAGTTCCATGTTCTTGGATCCTTATCGTGCGTTCCTGGCTCTATTGACTTCTAAACTTTGATTGTTTCATTCCTTCTCAGATGCTTAAGATGGGTATGACAGCGGGTTATGTTGAGGCTTCTGTGCCTGTTGCTTCAGTGCTTCTGTCAGTGCCAGGATTTCAGGGTGAGAGTTTGTTGCATCAGATAGGGGTGTGAGGCCAGCCCAACCTTTGATTAGATTTATGGCTACCCCAGTTCTTCAGGACACTGTGGGTAGGACTCAGAGTCCTTCAGTGGGTGTTTTAGTACCCCAGTTAGGGGTAGTACCCGGTTCTTCGAGCAGTGCTTCAGTTAGGGTTGAGCTCCCAGTTCTTCAGCAGGGTTGTATGTCGGTGTTGGAGTATGAGTCAAGGTTTCATGAGATGGTTAGGCGTACTGTTAGGTCTGTGCCTTCAAAGTTTGAGAGAGCTCAGAGTTTTGTTGGAGGTTTGATTTCACCACTTCATTTGGCGACCGAGAACTTAGTGACAGTTGGGACTAACTTTTTACAGGTGGTCAATCATGATTGGGCTATTAAAGGGTTGTGCCATGAGGCTTATGGAGGTAGTGCTAAGAGGTGTCATTGCCAGGGTAGTTTCAGAGGTTCCCAGACTTGAGGTAGGGGATTCTCTTCTAGGGACCGGTTCTATTAATTCTTATCTAGCAAACCAGTTCCAGTTGCTACATAGGTTCCAGAGGGTGGTTATACAGAGCATGTTGAGCAGAGTATACATGGTGCAGGTCGGGGTTCCCATGGTGTGCACTCAGGGCGTGTAGGCTGTGGTGCCTGTTCAGGCTCAGGGAGGGCTTCCAGACCGACTTTATTCAGTGGAATTTTTTTCAGTGTGGTGAGTGTGGGCACTTTTTTAGGGATTTCCCCACGGTCCTACATTCTAGTCAGCATGTCAGTAGGTGTTATATCCCAGGGCTCCAGTGCCACCGGCTAGAGGTGGAGTGCAGGGTTGTAGGGGTGGTTCCCAGGTGGTTAGAGATAGCTTACAACTAAGTGCTTCAGGTGTCCATCCAGAGTCGATAGGCACTGTGCATCATAGCAGGGCTTCTTTGGGTTTCTATAGTTGTGGGGTTATTGGTCATTATTCTAGAAATTATCCCCGGCGAGGGTTGATCGAGCCTTTAGCTTTGACTACTCAGTCCAGAGATAGACACCATCAGTCTGATACCCCTCTTGGCAGGGCAGAGGTGGAGGTTCCCGATGTTGTTGCTCTAGGTATGGATCTGTTTACCTTCGATTGGTGATAGCATTATTCGTATTACAATTCTACTCCTTTTTCTTATCTTTGCATATATGCCTACCTATTTTCTCTGTTTAGTTGCTTTACTACTTGAGTTGTAGTAATGTTGCGTGTAAATTCTCGGTAGATTATCCTTTAGTAATGGATGGGGTGAGTTATCCTTGGGAGGTTATTACCCAGAGTTGTGACTCATGGGTAGGTCTTGTTAGCCTCGTTTCCAGTTTTCATTGTGGTTCTAGACTTGGTTTGAGTCTTCCTTTTCTAGCAGAACTAGATGGTTGTTTCCTAGGCTATTATCTAGTATTTTCTAGAGTTCTTTGTGTTGATTCGATGTGATACCGGTGGTTTTGTGCCAGATATTGAGGTTTTGTCCTTAGTCGCGTGGTGTTGGTTGTGCTAGTAAGCATTGGGTGGTTTTGCTTTTCTTGGGTGGTTAGAGTCGACCCTCTTTGTTTGGTAGGTTTAAGAGGTGAGCAGGTTTGGTTTGCTTTCCTTGTTTTCTTCTGCTTCAAGCCCGGTTTGAGATGTTCTCACTTGTTCTCCCCAGTCCCTATTAGGATGAGTTTTTGGTCGTAGTACTCTAGTCGAGCTTTTGATTATAGCATGGTGGTTGAGGTTTAACTGTGGAATTGTGGCTAAGTTTTGACTATAGCATTGCGGCTGAAAGTTTATCGTAGTATTTTGGTTGGGTTGAGTTTTGATTGTAGTACTCTAGTTGAGTTTTTGATTGTGGCATTGCAGTTGGATTTTTACTATAGCATTGGGGTTGAGTTTTTGACTATTGCATTTTGGTTGAGTTGGGCATTCAGCCTACTCTCATTCTGTTATACCAAGTGTTGTCAGTAAGAGTTGTGGGAGCTAAGGGAATAGCTCCAGAGTCTTATGAGAAAGAATTTTTGGAATTCAGTGTATCCTTGGAAAGGGTTTCGTGTGGGTTGCGAAGGAGGGTGATGACTCCTTGTGTGACTGTATATGTTCTAGTAGTTGACCGAGGTAACGACTGTAGGTTTGCTTTGGCTTGTGTGTTGGTGACTTTCTTTGGCCAAATATAGATTGCTAGTGGCATTTCCTTCGATTGATTCGAGGTCAGACTTCCTTCAAGTAAGAGATCGAGGTAGTGGCCTTTTTCAGTACTACCCTTGGGGACTTGTTGCATCGACTCTGGTTTCTTTATTATATTCTTTGGAGGACCTAAGTTTCTGTAGCATCTGCGGATTGGGCAACTTGTGTACTCAGAATTTATTTGGCTCCGGTTCCTAAGTGTTCATCGACAGCGTATGGGTCTACTCAAGGGTTCAACAGAGACATGGATTGACAATTTAAGTTGGATTTTCGAATGGTGGGCTAGCAGGTCACATTGGATATTTTTTGGAAGTTTCTCTTTGGTTGCAACATCTTTGTGTCGGAAGACAGTGGATGCAGGCAACTTAGCTTCTTTAGTTTGATTTTGGAGTGTCTATTGGCCTTGGACATCTAGTCCTTGGCTAACCATTGGATTAGGCCGGGTACTCTAGATCTCAGCTGTTCTTATTAGTACGAGGTTCATTCTACTTTGGTTGGACAGAATCAGTGGTGGTGTAGTATGTGTGATCCGGTTGTGTTGATTGAGGCTGGCAAGTCTATATAAGATTTCGAATGGTACATTGAGTTTGATGGTTGCCTTTGTATTTCGAGGATTGAGACCTTGATTTGGTGGACTCTTCGAGTGGCGGTCTGTTGTGTGGGATTCCAGTGTTGTTTAGGCTCTGCCAGTGTGGGCCAGAAGTTTGGTATGTCGAAGGCTTTTGGGTTGTTAGTTTGTATAGGGGTACAACAGATTGGATGTTTATGCCAGAGGGTGAGTTGGAAGATTAAGACATTGACAATAGCTAAGCGGTGACCTTGGACTTCAAACACCCTTTCCTTTTCCTATAGGGTGTTTTGACTTGATCTTCATGGTAGGGTGGACTTCTTTCTGAGGTGAGGTTAGTAAGGTGATCCCAATTTCTGAAAGGTGTTCGAGTATTCAGAGTAGCAGTGGTGTTTCTTAGAGTTTGGAGCTTAGCTGATGGCTAAGGAATTCATTGTAGGCTTACCACACTCCTTGCCATGTGTTGGTTTTGGTTTCGGTATTTTGGGTAGGTTTCCCTGGTTCATTCGCTTTCTGATGATTTGTACTTGGCATGGTTCAGCGAGGTTGTTTCATTCGACAGTTGGGAGATTTCTCCATTGACATAGGGTGTTCATACATGCCTTTCCCAACCCTAGTGGGCAAGCTTCAGTCGAGTTTAGATGGTTGGTTTAGATGGTTAGTTCAGATAGTGGGTTCAGATGGTTGGTTCAGATGTGTTCAGGTAACGAGGTTGGTCTTAGCAAAAGTGTTCGTCGATTGGTTGACAGTTAGTCGAGGTAAAACTACTATAGTTTTTGAGTATGTGATTTGAGTTAGTATTTTGGATGTCAAAGGATAGTAAGTTATAGCTTGGCCTAGATAGAATTTGAGCATAAAGGTGGCTCTATTCGAGGTTGTGTATAAGCGGGAACTATGGATCTCTGGTGGGCTCGTTGATGTTTCGAGGGTGATTGGAGTGTTTGACTTATGTGAAGCTTTATAATCATGGTGAAAAAGGATTCATGTCAGAATAAAGGGTTTTTTTGTGGATCAACGGGTTCATGAGTTAGAGTTTTGGTTAGTGACTTTGTGGGTGAACTTGGTTGTGGTATCGAGGATTTGGGTTCCGTTTGTTAATCGCCTTGGTTCTCTGGTTTTGGTATTGTGTCGGTGCTTCCCAATTGAGATTCTAGAGGTTCAATTTAGTTGATAAGCTTTGGAGTTTTGAAGTTAAATGTTGGAATCTAGCTTGGCTAGTGAGGAGTTAAGTCTTGGTTGCTTTTCTTTGGTTTTGTTCCATTGGGTGCCGTCCGGTCGAGGAGGCTACCCAAGTTGTCTGAGAGAGTGGTGCGGGTTTTGTATCTGCAGTCCTGAGTCTCTGTTGTTTCCTTCTTTCTTGACTTTCGAGGACAAAAGTCTTTTTAGTAGTGGATGATGTAATAACCCTTCTATTCATTTATGCATTTTTGCCTTTGTTGTATTGTTAGAACTTGCCTGTAGCGGCTCCAAGACATTTATGGCTTACTGGGACCGATATTTTGGTGCCTGGGCCATTTGTTTGGACATTATGGCCATTTCCTTATTTTAGAACTTCAACTTTGGAAATCGTTGACTTCGGTCAACGTTTTTGATAGTCGTGCTCAGAATGGAATTCTGACAATTTCGTTAGCTCCAAGGCATAGACTTTGGTCTAGGTGGACCTTTGGTCGGGATCCGGGAGCTTTTCAACTTAGAATTCTTTGTCATTTTGTGTTTTCAGGCCAGTTGGGCTTGTTTGGTTGACTTTGGTCAATATTTGGAGAAGACGACCTCGGATGGAAATTTTTGTTAGCACTTTTTGCTCTGAAACATCGAGTTTAGGCTAAAAGAACCATTGGTTTGGGTCTCGAGGCTTTTGGACTAGATTTCGGCCCTTGGGTTCTATTTTGGGATTATTGGCCTAAATGTTAATTTTGGGTGCAGGGCCCACTTTGCATTAAATAGACCTCCGGTGGTATTTTCATTGATTCCACAAGATCTGCAATGTCATTTCTAGTTGATAGCTCAACTCATTTTTATTCGCGAGACATTAGATGCGTTCCTGGGGGCCTACCGCTTAGAAATCTTGCATTGACAAGTTGCTGTTATTGATTGTTGCTGGTGTGGCGCGAAGGCACCTCCTGGGCTGCGCCTGCATGTGCACTCCTATGCCCAGGCTAGCGCACCTGTGCCCAGGCTAGCCCACCTGTGTGCCAGCCTGCCTGTGCTTAGGCTAGCGCATCTGCCTGCCAGCCTACCTCAGCGGCCAGCACTCCTGCGGCAGCGGCAGCGCCTTAGCACCTGCGCGCCATGGGCTGCCCCTGTGCCTTAGCACCCACCTGGCTCCGGTGTGCCTACGCCTGTGCCAGCACTGTGTTGCCTGCACACCAACGCTGTCTTGGTCGCACCTGCGCATGTGTGGGCAGCTTTAAAGAGCTGGAAAGCCCTCATTTCCAGCACTTTCTTCCAACATCCAAAGACGTTTTCCTCCATGGTTTGAGCTCCAAATACCTTCATTAAATTCCTTTGATCCACCCAATAGCTTGGGGGAAAGTATATTATTGATCCTTGTTCGATTGTTCACTTGTAAATTGGGTAATTTTTCTCTTTAATTTCCATTTTCCTCCATTGATTCCCTTTTGAATTCTTGCATTGAGGGGCTATTTTGAGCCCTTATATTGGTCTGTTTCCGCTCAATTTTTGAGCATGTTCTCCCGGGAATTTGGGGAACACTGTGGTATTTTTCATTTTTTGTTTTGGATTATGGGGTCCATGGGTCCACTTGTGACCCGGATTTTGACCCGATTATGTTTATAGAATTATAAGTATTGTTGGCTTTGTTTTGAAGCGTATATTATTGTGTTGATAGTGTTTTTGTGGATTGGAGCTTCTCGGAGTAGTTCGAGCTTAGACGACACTGTTCTCGCAGCTATTCATCGGACGACAAGTAGGTTATGGCTTTCCCTACCTAGACTCTGTGTATATAGGCTATAACTGCATTAATTAGCTTTTTGGAGTTGGTTTTCTAGGTTGGTACCCTGAAACCATGTCCGCCTTTTCTGTCCCATTTACTTCATGTGTTATTTGTAGTATTCGTTGTAGTGTTGTACTATTACCCTTGTGGCCTCGTGTGGCCTTGTATATTCCTCTGGACCATAAATGGTGGGATATTGGGAATGTTTGCGAGTCCCGGACATCATGATATTACTTTAGGCTGGTTATCTGTGTTGTAGAGCTGATTGTGCATGTGCAGGGCCGATAGGAATGTTTGTGAGCCATTTTGGGATAATCTATTATTTGTGAGCATATCAATCATGTAAAAGGATTTCCCTGCATGTTTAACTACTGTTTTGGCTTTAGGACTACTATAACAGTTTTCAAAACTTTGCATGGCCCCGAGGGCCCATTTTCAGTAAAATTATTATGAAAGTGTTTTTGGTACTAACTTTTATGAAACCTCTTAGAGTAAAGAGGATATTTATGATGATTTTACCACTGGTTTTCATACTGACACTAGGCTTGGCTGTTTCATAGGGCTAGACATGATTTCCTACGAATTTAGACCTGGACACACTTTGGGCACCCTTTATAAGGATTATTGAGATTTGACTACTATTTTAGACCCGGTTCGATTTTGGGCACGTACTATGAGGTTCTAATTCTTTGAGATTTCACGGTTTTAGTATGTGGTCTATGAGTAGACCTCCATAGACCTTGTCATTCTGAACCAAGTGCTATGGGCCAAGATTGACTAGAGGGGAGGGGGTGTACGGTGCAATTGAGGTACTCAAGAGAATTCCTTCCATGGATCCTGCCTTTATTGGGCCTTCTAGGTACCGGAAGGGGTAACATACGACACTACTATCACACTTGATTCATCATATCACATTATCATGCATATTGTATTCTGATTCCACCCTTATTTGTTGTGTACTTAGTGTACACTCTGGTTGTATGGGCGGCCGGAGGGTTTGTTTTCACTTGATTGCGTTCCTCTGTTGTATGGGAGGCCGTTGTGATTGTAGGTAGATTATATTACTCCTTTAGTACTGTAGAGCTTGTTATGGCCTTTAGTTATTGATGGATTAGTAGTTTCTAGCCTGTTGAGGACCTGTTATCTGGACTGTGATTATTGAGGGGCTAGTGGGTCCTATATTTTTGAAGCATTACTTTTGTGGCCTTCTGAGTGGTTTTGGGTTATCAAATTCTATTCTCTATCGTGGTTATTGATGAGTAGATCTCGGTTCTTTGTGGCTCAGTTATCCCAACCTAGGGTTGCACTTGAGAGATTGTTTTGATGTCTATGCTTACTTTGAAGTTGAGTTTTTAGTATGATTTTGTTAAGCTTATTGCTTCTAGTTGAGTATGTTAATTGATTCCCTTGTTTCTTTTGTTAACTTGAGGTTATTGGTGCACCGCCCTTCTCCTTAAACTCTCTCTTTATAAATACTATTGTTGCAAGGATTCCAGGTGCTTTCTTCTTTCTTTCACCTGTGTTTCTGTGTTATGTATATCTTTTGTGCTGGCATTGTATGCTTATAACTCTTGGTTGGCTATTCTTCGTGCTAGTTTCCATGTGTTTTTCTCTATTGCTTCAATGACTGTTTCTTTGCTATCTGCTATATTAGTATTTTTATATCTTATATGCGCTCAGTCGGCCAATGATGCCTACTGGGTACCCGTTGCTTAGCAATTGGTGCTCATACTACACTTTTGCATCTTTCTGGTGTAGATATTAGTGTGAGCTTTCACCATTGATCATGTGGAGACTCGTGCAGCTTTTGGATATTCGAGACTAGGGTGAGCGCCTGACGATCGAGGCTTGACCACGTCTCATCTTTTGGCACTTTTACTCTTTGTACTTTCGGAGACAGTTGTATATCTCATCTTGTTACGTCTAGCACTTGTATTCTATTAGCAGCTCCTATACTATCGATACCAAGTGTTGGGGTTGGTGTTGTTTCCTTATTTATATATATTAAAGTTATTTTCTTTTGCATTGTCTTTACATTATATCTGCTTCTGGTTATTTTTTCTTATTGTGCATATTTGTTAGGTACTAGCCCATTACTAACTGTTTTGGGCTACGAGAATTGGTTCGCCTACTGGGGGGTTATAGGTGTCATCATGACCTGAGAAATTGGGTCATGAAAAACTCCTTCAATATGAGGCAAGGGATTTATATAAGACAGTTTCGGGTTAAATTTTAGGGGAAAACATTGGGAATTCTCAAATAAAGGTTTGGGGATTTCAATTCTTGAAATCCAATTTCTCCTAATAAAGGAACATATGTACCTTTGGGATACGAATTCGATCATTAACCAATCATTTTGGTAGAATTACGTTGGATTTCAAGGAGGGAAATATTGTAATCACCATCTGATAATTTCTAGGACGTTCTAGAACATGAACAAGTCACTGATCGTACCAATAAATAAAGACAGGTTGAATTAGATGGAACTATGATGATTTCTTGATAATTTGAGGGATTTGAGGAACGTTTGTAGGAGTTGTTGTTGCATTTCATCGAGTTTTGATGGAGGTGTGTTTGTTTGTTGTTCTCTAGTTAAGAAGAACAAAGAAGGGAGAAAGAAGAGGTTTGAGGGGCGCATAGAAAAGGACACTACATCCATTTGGCACGTGTAGGGGGCGTGAGAGAGAAAAATATAATTGGGGTGCATATGTTTGAGGTGTGTGTGTAATGTGTGTATATGAATGCTGAGTGGGCTTGGGTATGGCGGCATTTTCTTTGGGCTGGGGGGTTATTTTAGTGGGCCAAAAATTGGTCCGAAATGGGATTTAAGAATGAGGAAAAGCCAGGAGACCCTGTCATAAGCCTTGGCCATGTCAAGTTTAATCACTACATTAGCAGGCTTTCCCCCTTTTCTTATGTCTGTGATTATTTCATGAGTAAAGAACACATTCTCCACAGTACTTCTACCCTGCACAAAACGAGATTGGTTGGGTGATATTATATGAGGAAATCACCATTTTTAATGAAGTTGATCAAACTAATAGGTCTCAAGTATGCAAAAGTATCTATGTTCTTTTTCTTGGGGAGAAGCACTAGATTGGTGTGAGTGATAGTTTTAGGTAAAGTGTGTCCATCAAAGTAAGCTTTCACAACTCTGAAAGCATCCCCTCCTACTGTTTCCCAACAAGTCTGGTAGAAGAGTCTAGTTAGGCCATTAGGGCCACTAGCACTAGTGCCATTAAGATTGAACACAACCCTTTTGACCTACTCCATGTCAGTATCTCTGCATAGCATGTCATTATTTTCAATTTAAATCATCTCACTAATGTGATTCAAGATTGAAAAGTTTGCTTCCTCTTCTTCCTGAGTAAATTGATTTGTGTAAAATGCAATGGGCTTAATCAGCCATTTTTTTCTCCTCCTATAGCCATTGACCCCCACTGTTTTATATTCTTTTAATTTGAAGCCTTTTTCTTCTACCTTTACTAGGTTTTGGAAGAACCTAGTATTTCTATCTCTTTTAGTGAACCAAGTTAGGCCAGATTTTTGCCTCCAAAATTTCTCCTTAAAGTGTAAATATCTTTTGAATTCAGCTTGAGCTTGTTGAAGAACTTCCCGATTATTAGGAGAGTGGTTTTCTTAAAACAGTTGCTCCTTGAGCTTTATAATTGCCTCCAGTATCACCAGTTCTTTAAAGATGTCCCCAAAACTTCCTTTTCTCCAAGCAGATAAAGCCTTTTTCACCCTTTTGATTGAAAACATAGAAATATGCCTTTCACTTCAAAATTCCAATTGTTCCTTACTACATCCATAAACCCTTCATTTTCTATCTAGAAATTCAAGAATTTGAAGGGTTTGTGAAAATTCTATGTAATGACCCTTCCCGTTATTATGGGTGAGCTATTCGTATGAAGAAACAGGTTAGGAAACTTCCAGGTTGGGGAGTTGAAAATTTGGGGCTAGGCTAGTCTCGGATGATTTCTGAGTGAGAAAAGGTCTAGGGAAATCCGAGAAAGGATTGGGTAAAATGTCTAAGGTTGATCTAGATTTCCTATTAGCTAAGGCATTAAGGAGTTCGTAGGACTTTCCATAAATGAATTCAGGTGAGTAGAACTCTCGATATCAAACTTAACGTGAAAGGGTTGGCCTGGAATGTCAAGGTTTGAAAGTGTGTTATAAAAGGGGAAAAATTGTTAGCCGCTATAATGGGTGATGATAAGTCGGTAATCTACCAACTTATTGAGCCTATATTCATGAATTATTGCTATGTTTTGAATAGATTTAGAGGTTCTTATGGCCTTTATTGATGTCTATGTGGGTACTTTTGAAAGATGATGATAAACAAGGAAAAGGACCCATAAAGAGCTCAAATGGAGTGAAGTGTGAAGTGTTCAAAAGGGCTGAAGATTCTGACCAGAGATGTGGTGGCCATGCGACATGCACAGGACGAGGTGCGAATCGCACCTCCTCCGCACAAGAGCATAAAGTCACTGAAGAGTTCGTCACAAGGTGCGGTCGCTGTGCGACATGCACATTCTGAGGTGCGAACCGCACCTCCTTCGCACGGAGCTCCCAATTCTAGTTGAAGTCACCGGTTCAACCGGAGGCAGTGTGTGACACACACATCGCAATATGTGAACCGCACGTCGTGCCGCACACCACTCGAAAGGAATATTTGTCCTAATTTTTAGTGAAATTTTGGGAAACTACAAAAGGCCTCTTCAGGCACAATTGTAAATAACTTTATCATTCTGAATATTTTGAAGAGTTTTTAGCTTAGAGACCAAGTTCTTAACCTCCATTGAGAAGAGGGTTTCAATCTAATTCTCTTAGTTAACACTTGTGTACTCAAATTAAATCTAGAACTTGAGATTCAGCTCTAATGGAAGGGATTTTGAATTACCCAGCTGGTATCTCTTTCTCTCTCACCATGAGTAGCTAAATTATCTTGTCTAGGTGTGTATTAATGATAGGTGCTTTAGAAATGGGTGTGGGTGTTATCTATTCTTGCTTATAATTGCTTAATTGACACGTGTCTAGTAATTTCACCAAGTTTTAATCCTAAAATTGGTGGTTGCAAACATTAATTTACACTACTTGACTATGTGATTTATTGAGAAAGGATTTTATAGTTGTGGATGTGAAATTACTAGTGGGAACTTGGGATTCCACTCAGATTTGAGGCTAGGAATAGCTCTTATCGTCGGATTCTCCAATTTAAGAGTCTAGTCTAGAGATGGTATGACTTTCCCAAGCTAGATTGGTTGTTTATTGGTCAAACCGATGATTCTCTAACCGAGATCATCGTATATACGATTGTTGATCGAGAGATAAGCAAATCTTACCCATGACCAATGCTATTCATATCATTAAGCACGAATAGGTATGAATTGATAATCACCCTATCCCATAACCAAAGCTCCATCATATATGCATCCCTAGTCATCTAGTCGACTTGGTACAACATTCCCAATTCCCCCATCCTTTTACTTGTTGTTTTGAGCAATTACTCTCATCTTGAACTCAATCCATTACAACTGATATATAGCTACCCCAAGTCCCTTGGGTACAACCCTGACACTCGTTGAGTTAATAAATTTTGTTTTACTGCACGATCGGCGTGGCCTCCTACTTGGAGAGCACGATTTGAGCGTTCATCAAAAAATGGCGTCGTTGACAGGGACTTGAGTTGATAGCTAGTTTTGATTGTTGTTTTGAAGTCACCTTGAGAGGTCTTGTTTCTTTTAATTTTGTTTGTTGTTTGTGTTGTGATTAAGCAGGCTAGCCTATGAACGAAGCTAATGACAATGAGAGCGTTGACGCCTTTATGGAAGCCGACAAGGTTGAGCCTATGATGCAAGGGGGTGTAGGTGCAATCCGCCCACCCCCCACTAAAATGCAGTTTTTCATGTGACTCGCACCATGCTTCACTTAATCCAAATAAAAGGTCTATTTTGTGGAGTAGCACACGAAGATGCCAACCAGCATATTCAGAATTTTTTGGAGATTTATCAATCGTTCATCTTTCAACATATCTCCCAAGAGTCCATAAAAATTGTGCCTATTCCCTTTTTCCTTGATGGGGGAAACCATGGCATGGTTGGAAGAGTTGCCGGATGACTCTATCACATCTTGGGGCCGAGTTGATTGAGGCATTTACCTCGATATTATTTCCTCTATCTCAAATGATGAAGCTAAGAGATGAAATTACCAACTTTAGGCAGCTCCCGGATGAGCCTCTTCATGAAGTTTGGCTAAGATTCAAAAAAGAAGCTTCTCTTGTGTCCAAATCATGATTTGTCAAACAATGTGCTGCTACAAAGCTTCTATCGATCATTAAACCCTATGAACAAATCGGTGGCTGACAATCTTGGAGGTGGTACCTTCATGGACTTAGAGTTTCCCATAGCCTCGACTTTGTTAGAGCGAATGACAAAGACCATCAAGCTTGGCATACAAGAGAAGCGGATGTGGCAACTTCGGAAGGACCCTCATCCATCTGGATCAATGAAATGAGGAAAAAGTAGGAAGAGCGAGATGAGACAATGGCCAAAATGATGACACAAATTGACTTGATAGCCAAGCATGTGATAGGAGCTGGCGGTGCTAAGTCAGTGAATGCAGTGAGTACACCAGAAATCAAAGCTAGTGATGACGAGCTCATGACTGTGGTTGATGGAAAGCTGTGTTTTGTGTCAGCGGGTTCTCATCCCAGGTATTATCGCCCGATGGAGAAGAACCAAGGTTGTATTCGAGACAAAGAAACAGACAGAAATTGGCAGGATAGAGACAAGGATGGTGATCGTTTCAATCACCAGAGTTTGAATCCCTATATCCCTCTGAACAAGGAGGAATCTCTCGACCAACCGGGCACAAGCAACCCCGGCCATTCCAAGTTGGAGGACAAGTTGTCCTTGGTTCTTAAGAAGGTGGACACCATAAATACGGGAGTGAGTGAGCTAAAGAGTGAGGTCTCAACACTTTACCAAACTGTGAGCTCCCACTCAGCCTCAATCAAGCATCTTGAGGCCCAAATGAACCACCTCTCAAGACAAATGAACCTGAGGATGAAAGGGACATTTCCTAGCAACACCATCACTAACCCCAAGAATGATTGAGGATTGAGGTAGTATCTTCGTGCCGCGATGTTAAATCAAGCGCTGCTTGGGAGGCAACCCAAGTTTCTTTTTTTTCTTTTGGTTATCTTTTTTTGTCTTTGGTGTTTTTATAAGGAATGCATGGATGGAAAAATTGAACAAGGGAAAGTAAGGCAAAAAAGGGGTCGTGCGGTGGTTTATGCAGACTGCACAAGCAAATATGCATATCGCGCAACCTATTGCATGGTGAAACAGATGCCTGAAGGAAAATTGAAAATTTGGAGGCAATGTGCGGTTAGCCATGCAGATCGCACGAGCCAAAGTGTGTGCCGCACCTCCATCGCATTGTGAAACAGATGACTGGGCAAACCCAGGAGAGAAAAAGGGGCATGTGCAAAATTCTATGAGATCTGCACCTTGTTTGGTGCGAATCGCATGTCGCGGTGCATGAATTGTAAGTTTGAATTTTCATTGACCTAACCCATTCACTGACCCGACCCGGAGATGACCTGGCGACCTTTCTTTTTCTTTTTCTTTTAAAACAACCTTTTCTCTTCTTCTTCCACCATCTTTTCCTCAAACCCTCAAAATTTTCTCCTAAAACTCTCTCTAAATCCCTCAAACCTCTCCATAAATCATCTCCTCATCTCACCCACAATCCCCACCATTCCATCACCACCGCCATGGTTATCTCTCCAGGAAGGTTTTGCGGGTCACCATTATCAAAGAACAAAAAGCTTCAATTTTCATTCCTCTCTGCATAATCTTCACTTGTGGTAAGTTTTTCGACAGTAAATAATTATTTCTAAGAAGGTTGGGAACTCATATTGTGAAGCATGCCTAGTAAAATTGCCATGTTGATTTTGGGTGAGATCCAAAAATTTTGGGTCCCCAATTCTAAGTTATATTGATGATATTGCTATTTGTCAACTTGGTAGAACTTTAATTTTAGTAATGCATGTTGATTGGCCTTGAATTATATGTTGGGGTAAAGTCTGAGTAACCCACTTATGATGAACGAGTGATTTGGCCCAATGATAGATTGTGTGACGTCATTCTTAGGGGTGAATCATCGTTTGTCATGAGGTTTTGATTAAAAGATGACTCTTGAGGCTGAATTTCGCTGAGTGTATACCCA
This sequence comes from Jaltomata sinuosa, assembly GCA_003996215.1. Taxonomy (NCBI): domain Eukaryota; kingdom Viridiplantae; phylum Streptophyta; class Magnoliopsida; order Solanales; family Solanaceae; genus Jaltomata; species Jaltomata sinuosa. The sequence goes on along the minus strand of QJPP01000874.1, from coordinate 369,015 downwards.
TGGTTTTTGCTTAGCATCATATTTGGGGTATATGATCTTGTGCGGGAAGAGGGTTAATTGTTACTGAACTTGTGGATATTCGTGGTGCAAGTTAGGGCTTGATGTTCCCAATGATAGACGGGATAACGTCCATCTTAAGGTAAGTAATTGAGTTCCTTTATTGCTTGCTATTGTGTCGATAAAAATTTGGGGAAGTATGAGTACCCGGAAGTTATGGTCATTATACCCCTTGTCCCCCTTGTTTAATGCTGATTGGGTTGTTACGGGTTGCCCAGTATCTACGCACATCTTGCTCTATGGGTCACATGCAGAACTCACAAGTACACAAGGAACCAAAAATTCCAATTGTGCCATTATGCGCTCCACATGGGACGCATAGATCTTGATGTGCGGGTCATATGAGGCACCATACCATGTTGAAAATACAAAGCAGGTCGCTGATCTGAGGGGCAACACCTGGTGCGACACACACTTCTGATGGTGCGAATCGCACCAGCTTTGCACCTTGACAGAAAATCCCTATAGAATTCTATCTGCTTGTGCGATATCACATGTGACGTGCACTCACTCTGGTGCATTTCGCATGTGATCCGCACAAGCTGGAATTCACCTACTTTGTTTTTCCAATCCTTTGCATTCCATCCTTTGTAGTTTGCTAACTTCTTTTTAGGTTTTTTTTTTCTTTAGCTCACAATCTCTATATGCATAGTATGTCTTCTAACAGGGGTAATGCCGAAAGAAGCTCACGCAGGCCAACAACTCCCACCTTTTCCAAGTAAATTGCAAAAGGGAAAAAAAGTCTCATCTTCCCATGACCAAGTCTCAGAGGAGGAGAGAGTTCGGTTTGGAATGAAAGGCATGAAAGTGATCTATGATCGTGATAGGGGCAGGACTTTCAATGAGGAATAAAGCTTTAACCTAAATATGGTGGGGGACAATCTATCAAACATTCCCACTCAGTTCGCCAACCGTCAGTGGCAACCATTTCAGGAAGTGCCTGGAACCTATTACAAGGAGTTAGTCCGCGAGTTCTTTGCCTTATATTAGACCTCACAGGATGTTAAAGGCCACAAAGGAGGTTGTGAGAAATTCCCCATATTGGACTCAATTATGGTTCGGGGAAGAGAAGTCAAGATCACTCCAGCTACAATCAATGCCATCTATTAGAGCAATCCAATTGAATCAGCACCTAACCTCATGGAGAAGCTACTTCTCAAGTGTAAGCCTCTCGAATGGGTTGCCTCCATCATTGCTCCTGACACACATCCCTGGGCCACTATGAGGGGTAAAATTCCCCGCCTAACTTTATACTTCGAGGCACGCGTGTGGTATGACTTTGTGCGCTCCGGTCTGATACCTTCTCAAAATAACCAAAAGATGACACATGATTGAGCCATGCTAGTAGTTGCAATCATAGTAGGAGACCATATCAATATGGGTGACGTCATTGCATTAGTGATAAACAGGAAATCTTGAAGGAGTGGTGATGCATTTCCCTTTTCGGTGCTAATTAGCAAACTTTGTGTGCAAGCCGATGTTCCTTTCTTCACTGCAGGTGATACTCCCACTCTGGCCATTGGCGTATTGGATCTTGACAAGAAGACTGACCGGGATGCTCCTCGATTCAAAAGGCATAGGGAAGAGGCATCAATGGAAGTTGAGAATGATGACGCTGATGTTGACATACTTACCTCTCCTCCATTTCCTCTTGCTTCGGGAACACACACACCTCTAACTGCTGTGCTCAGGGGGCCATTGTCTAACATTGAACTCCAAGACCTGGTTGACAAAAATTACAATCATGAGAGGCAATTGAGGAAGCTATCCAATGAACTACCAGAGTTGATTGAAAGGGGAGTCAAGTGGGCCATGAAAGAAATTGTGGAAAGAATTCTCAATTTGCACAAATGGGTGGACAAGTGCGAGAAATCTCTCAAGACTCTCCATAAATACATGGGCAAAAGGAAAGGAAAAGCACCTGTGGTAGAAGCAGATCTAACCACCCTGGCTCCACCTCGCTCCATTATGGATGGGTTGTTTTCAGCCTACGAAGATGAGGTATTATCTGTTCATGAAGATTAAGAGCAGGGTGATGATGTGAGTGAGAAGCCCTCTGATGAGGAAGCATCTTTTGAGGATGATGATAAGGAGGAGTAGTCCTCCAGATAGTTGCACCCCTTTCCTTTTATGGGGAGGGGTGGCTTTACTTGCTTGTGTTGGCACCCATGAGTGGGATTGAGACATTTTATTTCCCTTGTCGGGCATTTTATTGCTTTTATTGCCCTTGTCGGGCCCTGTTGACATTCTATTCTTCTAGATTATCTATTCTGCTAGATTATTTGGCCTTGTCGGGCATATTTGGATGATTGAGATGTTCCTTTAGACTTTGTTTTATTTTTTTCTTTATATTTTGTTTTACTTTGAGCTTATTTGTGCCCTTATCGGGATTGATTTTTATTGTGTTGCCGGGTTGGTCTTACATGCTCCATTATCTTGCTACCCGTGCTTTTCAAATGCGCTGAAGGCCTACGCAGAGGCTTGTTTTAAAATGAATCATGAGTGCGAAATTCAGATATCACCTTGTTAATAGTAGTTTAGAAATAAACTCCGAGGGTTTTCTTAATACCATGGTTCTTTCCCAAGGAGCAAGAGTTTTGATTATTTTCCTTTTCTTTCTCTTTTGTTTTTATGTCGAATCGGTTTGGTATTTCCCTATGATAGATTGAGAGGGGACTTTCTTAAGAGAAAATGCTAAGTTTTAGTTTAGAATCGAGTTCGTAGTTACTTGTCTCGAAATGGGCCCACTAAAAAATTTCTCGTGGAAAATTGTTTTGAAAATAAAAGGAAGAAGGGAAATGAATTCTTGAGGAAAAGTATTCACTTATCATGACTTGCACACTCTCGCTTTGGCTTGATTGACTCACAAACGAGTGTGTAATAAACTCAGAATAGCTTGTCAAAAATCATTTGCCCCAATATATTGTGAGACTAATGAAAGAAGTCTTGTGGCATGATGCCTTGTGTGGTGAGGCTTTACCTTAATTCTTGTGCATAACTGTCATCTAGAACTTGCCCCGAATGTGATTCAAGGCGAAATTCTAGGTATGGCCGGGTTTGGAAGATGACCTTAGGCCCTTTTTGACAGCGACTTCACCCAAATGACCTCCCACGATATCAAATCCTAGTGAACCCATTTTGAGCTTATGACCGTTCTTTGGCACCTTGTAACACCCTTACCTTTTTGGAACCTCTGTTTTGGCACCCATCCTCCCTAATAGCTTGAAACTGAAGTGTAGGCTAAAAGCCTAAGTTTGGGGGGGAAACGAAATACAACATAGTCAAATGCCTAAGTTTAGGGGTGCATGTGATCAAATGAGGGGAAGAAAAGAAGTGCACTTCAAGTGCAAGGTAGCACCTTAATTTTGAATTGAAAATTGCTCCAAAAGATCAATCCAATAGGCAAATTGAAAAGCAAAAATAGGTGCTACCAAGTGAAGGTGGTATAAGGAGTTTGAATGATCATGAGTAAAAAGAGAAATCTTGGGTTGTGTGAGGGAGGAATAAGGTGAAGTTGAAATTGAAAATATGAGTGGTGTTCGAAATGAGAACAAAGAGCATTAGGGAGGTGTAGTCACTTGATCAAAATGATATACTCACCTTGACCCTAGTCAACATCGTAACCCACAAGTCCTTGGTGATTCCGAGCTTGGCTACTCTACATTAGTGGCGATATACATGAAGGGCAAGCCTATGGTTAAACACGTATGCACTTGAACTTCCTTGAGAGAGTGAGACTCTTCTTGGTTCTTCTATAATCCTGTGTTTTGTGAATTGAGTGATGGTGAGTGGGATTATCTCTTGTGGTGAGTGGCATCATGCACTCGAATTGAAACATAGAGTCTCTATTTCAATTGAGGGGGATGAATGAGACAAGTTGTGTGGTGAATCTCGAGGAAAACCTTGATGGTCCATGCCAATGACTTGAGAAGCTTAAATGTCTTATTTTGAATGGCAAAAATTCCCTTGATTTTGAATGATAAATAATGTCTTTTTGAAAAAGGTTTTAAAATGATCAATTGCCTTGAGTTTGTGGTGGTCCAAATTGAGATAAGCATAGTTGTTTGAGTCTTTTGTTTATTCTTTTTCTTAATTTTTAGTGTAGAGTAGTCTTTTGTGCCTTAATTGAGCCTAGAGCATAATTCATTCCTTGTCTTGTAAGTATCTTGCTTGAGGACAAACAATAGTTCAAGTTTAGGGGTTTGATAAGTTGGTAATCTACCAACTTATTGAGCCTATATCAATGAATTATTGCTATATTTTGAATAGCTTTAGAGGTTCTTATGGCCTTTATTGATGTCTATGCAGGTACTTTTAATAGATGATGATAAACAAGGAAAAAGACCCAAAAAGAGCTCAAATGGAGTGAAGTGTGAAGTGTTTAAAAAGGATGAAGATTCTGACCAGAGATGCGGTGGCCATGTGACACGCACAGACCGAGGTGCAAACCGCACCTCCTCCACAAAAGAGCATAAAGTCACTGAAGAGTCTATCACAAGGTGCGGTCGCTATTCGATGTGCACATCCTGAGGTGCGAAATGCACCCCCTTTCGCACGGAGCTCCCAATTCTAGTTGAAGTCACTGGTTCAATCGGAGGCAGTGTGCAATGCACACATCGCAATGTGCAAACCGCACGTCGCACCGTACACTGCCCGAAGGGCATTTTTGTCCTAATTTTTAGTGACATTTTAGGAAACTATAAAAGGCCTCTTCAGGCACAATTGTAAATAACTTTTGTCATTTTGAATATTTTGAAGAGTTTTTAGCTTAGAGACCAAGTTCTTCACCTCCATTGAGAAGAGGGTTTCAATCTAATTCTCTTGGTTAACACTTGTGTACTCAAATTGAATCTAGAACTTAAGATTCAACTCTAATGGAAGGGATTTTGAATTACCCAGCTAGTATCTCTTTCTCTCTCACCATGAGTAGCTAAATTATCTTGTCTAGAGGTGTATTGATGATGGGTGCTTTAGAAATGAGTGTGGGTGTTATCTATTCTTGCTTATAATTGCTTAATTGACATGGGTCTAGTAATTTCACCAAGTTTTAATCCTAAAATTGGTGGTTGCAAACATTAATTTTCACTACTTGACTATGTGATTGCTTGAGAAAGGATTTCATAGTTGTGGATGTGAAATTACTAGTGGGAACTTGGGATTCCACTCAGATTTGAGGCTAGGAATAGCTCTTATCGTCGGATTCTCCCATTTAAAAGTCTAAGCTAGAGATGGTATGACTTTTCCAAGCTAGATTGTTGTTTATTGGTCAAACTGATGATGCTATAACTGAGATCATCGGTTATAAGATTATTGATTGAGAGATAAGCAAATCTTACCCATGACCAATGTTATTCATGTCATTAAACGAGAATAGATATGAATTGATAATCACCCTATCCCATAACCAAAGCCCCATCAGATATGCATCCCTAGTCATCTAGTCGACTTGGTATAACATTCCTAATTCCCCCATCCTTTTACTTGTTGTTTTGAGCAATTACTCTCATCTTGAACTCAATCCATTACAACTGATATATAGCTACCCTAAGTCTCTTGGGTATGACCCTGACACTCATTGGGTTTATAAATATTATTTTGTTGCACGATTACCGTGGACTCCTACTTGGAGAGCATGATTTGAGCGTTCATCAGGTGACACACTGCAACGATAATGACCGCTATAGCAGAGTAATTCCATCTATAGTAGAAGTCAAGGCAGTCAACCCCGCTATAGCGGGAAGCTTTCGCTACGGCGGTGCCATTATAGCGAGATTGGGTGCTATAGCGGGATAAGTCACACTAAATGCATTAACTTCTCCAAAAATGTTCAGAATTGTTCAAGAACGTTTTGGGAAAGGGCAGCGGCGAAAAGGGGCAAATTCTACTAATTTTTTACCAAGAATCTTCGTAAAGGTAAGCAAATCATTTTCCTAATTTAGTACTTCAATTCCTACACCTTAGAATCATTAGTTAAGGGCAGTGGGGAGAGTTTGGCTTAACCTAAGGGGGGAAATCTGGTGTAACAAGGATTTTAGATATAGAAAACCTTGGGTTTTGTGTATAAACTGTTTAATTCATGATTTTCATTTTGTAATTTGCTAATGTGACCATAAAATTGGTAGGTTTAGGCAAATTATTAGTGGAAAGGCCCTAGGTTAGGTGGAACGATCATGGGTTTGGCCTGGGGATTAGGATTATGATATAATCTAGGGATATTTAGGCCACATTGATTGATTTTGGTGTTATGTGATTATTTTTAGATGAAGAACAAGCTAATGCTTCACAAAAAGGGGAAGCTCAAGTTCAGTACAACATTCGAGCGTACTTCGAGATAGGTGATGGTTGATTATTTCCCATTTACGATATGTATGCATGTTAACTATTACATTTGTGTTGCCTATACATTTCATGTGTTAGGGAATAAGAGAATGAATGTTATTAATAACTGGTTGTCAATCTTGTGAAATGAACTTATCTTTAATACTTGTTGGTTTTACAAGTGTTGTGCATGTTCATTGTGATTGATTATTGTGTTGTATGTGACATTCGACTGGCTCAGGCACCATGTCTGGTATAATACATTGGTTGGATGGGGTACCATGCCTGGTATGGGATATCTATCAGTTAGCTCGGGTACCACAACTAGTACAGATTCTATCATGATTGGCTCGGGTACCACTCCTGGTACAAGTTTGGTGATGATTCTGTGTTTGGTTCCATGAGTAGAACGGGTTTGTTCTTGTGATATAATTGTTTCTTATTGGTCCATGAGTGGCTAGGTGATTGTGTATAAATGCTGGGTTAGTTCTTGTGTAGACCAGGATTGCATGTTAAACACCATAGTTGTTGCCTTAGGGATCCTTGAATGATACAGGTTACTTGGATGGCATATGGCATTGCATATATTGTTGTCATTGTTGTTTTGGATATATTTTATGTAGTTGATAAGTCAGATTGATGACTGAGAGTCTGGGATATATTTGCTAACTTGTTTATACATATTTTATCCTGCTTTACTAAGCTTTAGTTAAGTGTTCATATTTCATATATTGGAGTTGGCCGATGATCCTACCAGTACACTATTATTTTTTGTGTACTGATACTACACATGCTCTTTTTTTTTTAGTACAGGGTATATTCTGGTGGCTGCTGTGCAACCTCAACTGTGACATGAGCATTATCTGAATCTAAGGATGAGATACTTCTTTCAGGCTGCCATGGATTCGTCTGTCCTTTCTAGTCCATTATTCAAACTCAAACTACTTTATTTTTGGGGTTGCATCCCTGTATTCTAGAATATGTTATGACCTTTAGATTCTAGGGGTTATTTCCGCAGGGATACTCATTATTATTTTTTAGTTATGATTCTTGGTTTTGATTAATGACAAAATGGTTTTAGCTGCTTAGTTTTGATAAGTGATGACTTGAGCACTTGGTTCGCTCACCGAGGGTTTAGAATGGGTGCCACTCATGGCAGTTTAGGTCATGACAAAGATGGTATTATAGCCCTAGGTTTTTTGATCTCGTTGTACTAAAATAGGTCTAGTAGATTCTTGCAAAATGGTATGGACACGTCCGTACTTTTCTGTGAAAGGCTATAGGACTTTAGAAAAACATCTCTTCATTCTTCCTTCGTGCTATGACTTGATTCTAATTGGTATCTGGCGATCCAAATTGGTATATAACTTCCTTCATTCTTTTGTTCGCATATGGTTAACACCATGTGAAATGGAGAAAGGGCAGCAACTCTACCTGTGAGACCGACAGTCTGAGGGCGAGGAATGGGCAGGGGCCGAGGGAGAGCGGCACCCACCAGGGGTGGATCTCAGGTGGCTGTTGAGCAGAGGGCGTAAACCCCTCCGTTATACCAGGATCATATTGAGGATGCAGAGGTGGTACACGAGGATAGAACGAAAATAGAGATAGCGACATCGGTTGGAGATACAAGCCTACCTTCCTTGTCTTCTGAGGTTGTTCAGCAGGCGTTGGTGTTTCTGTGCGGGCTGGCAGATACTGGAGCCACCCCCACTATGCCAATAAATCAGGTTTTGTGCGCTCATCCAGTTTTTACCATAGCTCCTAGAATGGATGAAGCATCAGGTACTGATGCATTCTTATGTCTGGTACTAGGCCCTATTATGACCGGGACCGAGCATGAGTTGTTGACTAAGTTCTTGAAGTTGAAATATTCATCATTTCATGGTGTAGAGAATGAGGATGCCTTTGAGTTTATTTTGGATTGTTATGAATCATTGCATAAGTTGGGTATTGTACAGTAGTATGGGGTGGAGTTTGTGACTTTTCGGCTGTAGGGTGATACCAAGTAGTGGTGGAGGGATCATGTAGAGTATTGATCTTCAGTGTTGCGTCTGATGACTTAGGTTCAATTTAATGCCCTGTTTCTGGAAAATATATTCCCCTTACTCTCAGAGATCGCAAGAAGGATGAGTTTCTGGCCATTGAACCGGGTAGCATGTTTGTTGCAGCTTTTGAGGCTAAGTTTCAGGCCTTATCTCATTATGCTACCCAACTATTAGGTATTGAGGAAGAGAAAATTCATCTTTATATTAAGGGTCTGGATAATGAGTTGCAGGTTCTATCTGTTCATATGACTTCTGCAGTAAAGAGTTTTAATGAGGTCACTAACTATGTAAAAAAACTGAATGGGGTCAGGCAGGTTGGGCATGCTAAGGTATTAGCTAAGAAGTCCCAGAATGAGGGTAACTTCTGTGGTTCTTATTCCAGGGTTCCAAGTTAGCAAGTCCATTTGACTTGACCTATTCAGTCCGCCCTGCCAGCTTCTACAGGTGGTCGTTCAGGGGTCGTTCAACAGTTTTCATCTCCCAGAGGCCAGGGGGTTTCTTATTATTCTTCCAGCAGGCCCTCTCTTGATCGAGGGTGTTTTCATTATGGTTATCCGGGTCATATAAAGAGGGAATTCCCTCTCAGACAGACAGGTAACCAAGTGCAATAGCAGACTAAGGCTGTAGTTCCAGTAGGTGGAGGTGGTAATGGCAGGGGTCATTCACAGAGTGGGCGAGGTAATTTTTAGGGAGGCCATGGAAACAAAGAAAATGGGAATGTGGGAAGGGGAGTGGCACAGTCAGCTGGGGAGGTTGCCTGGATTGATGATATGGCCCATTGTTATGCCTTCCTGGGTAAGTTTCGGACCGAGATGTTGGATACTATGATAACAGGTACTATTCTTGTCTGTGATCAGATGACTTCTAATTTATTTGATCCAGGTTCCACATATTCATACGTATCTATTAAATTTGCCTTAGCTCTAGACTTAATTTGTGATATTCTTGATTCCCTTATTCATGTTTCTACTCGGTTGAGGAGTTTATGGTAGTGACCCATGTGTACCATACTTGCTCTGTGGTATTTGTGGATTTTCAAACATGGGTAGATTTGGTTATTCTGGATATGATGGATTTTGATGTTATTTTGAGTATGACCTAGTTGTCTCCTTATCACGTTGTGTTAAACTGTAATTCTAAGATAGTAACTCTAGAGATTCGGGGTAGGGATAGACTAGAGTGGGAAGGTGTGTACATGCCTAAGCCAGCGAAGATCATATCCCTTTGTTCAGGCTAGGAAGCTAGTGGGGAAAGTTTGTTCAGCCTTCTTGGCTCATTTTTAAGATGTTAGTGCGGATTCCACTTCTATTAAGTCTATCCCAGTGGTTTCTGAATTTCAGGAGGTATTTTTGGCGGATTTGCCTGGCATGCCTCTGGAAAGGTAAATTTACTTCTGTATAGATTTTGAGTCGAGCACTCACCCAATCTCTGTTGCTCTTTACCGTATGGCTTCGGCATAGTTTAGGGAACTTAAGATCAGCTTCAGGAACTTTTAGATAAGGGATTTATTCATACCAGTGCTTTACCTTAGGGTGCTCTGATCTTGTTTGTAAAAAAGAAGGATGGTAGTGTGAGGATGTGCATATAGTACATGCAACTGAACAAGGTTACCATTCAAAATAAGTATCTTTTACCCTGCACAAATGACCTTTTTGACCAGTTGCAGAGTGCTTTGGTGTTTTCTAAGATTGACTTGAGGTCAGGGTATCACCAGCTGAATATTAGACCTGAGGATATACCTAAAATGGCTTTCCAAACTTGGTATGGGCATTATGAGTTCCTGGTAATGTTGTTTGGGTTGACCAATGCGTTGACAACCTTTATGAGTTTAATAAATAGTGTCTTCAAGTCATTTCTGCACTCCTTTGTATTTGTGTTTATAGATGATATTCTGATTTACTCCAAGAGTTAGGAGGAGCATGCAAAGCATCTTCGCATTGTTCTGGGAATTTTAAGGAGCAAGAAATTCTATGCTAAGTTTTTGAAGTGTGAATTTTAGTTATCTTTGGTTGCTTTCTTAGGGCATGTGGTTACAGAAAAGGGAGTGATGGTGGATTCCCAAAAGATTGAGGCAGTTAAGAGTTTGGTCCGTCCTAGTTCTGTGACTGAGGTTAGGAGTTTTGTGGGTATTGCGGGCTATTATCACAGGTTTATCAAGAACTTTGCTTCATTTGCTACTCACTTGACAAGAATGACTCAGAAGAAAGTACCTTTTGTTTGGTATGACAAGTGTGAGGAGAGCTTCCAAAAGCTTAAGATACTTCTGACTACGGCTCCTATCCTTTCATTGTTGATTGAAGGTAAAGATTGCATTGTGTTTTGTGATGCCTCACATTCGTGTTTGGGTGTTGTTTTTATGCAGAACATGAATGTTACAACATATGCTTTGAGGCAATTGAAGCCTCACAAGAAAAATTACCTGACCCACGATTTGGAGTTGGAAGTGGTGGTTTTTGCACTTAAGATCTGGAGACACTATCTCTATGGTGTAGAGTGTGAAGTGTTCACAGACTATCGCTACCTGCAGCATGTATTTACACATAAATATTTGAATCTGAGATAGAAGAGGTAGATGGAGTTGTTGAAAGATTATGACGTGACAATCCAGTATCATCAGGGTAAAGCCAATGTGGTGGCAGATGCATTGAGCCAAAAATCAGTTAGCATGGGTAGTTTGGCTTATTTGGGGGTGTCTAAGCCACCCTTGGCTAGAGAGATTTGGACTCTAGAAACCAAGTTCATGCAGTTGGGTATTTCAAAAAAGGGTGGAGTGTTAGCCAGTATTGAGGTTAAACCCATATTTCTGGAGGAAACAAAAGCCAAACAGTTTAAAGATGTGCAGTTGAACATGCTTCAGAACAAGGTAGTGTCTGGGGAGGCCCGGGATGCAACACTTGATGTGTGTGGGGTGCTGTGTTTTAGAGGGCGGATATGTGTTCCTCGAGTTGATGACTTGACACATAATATATTGGTAGAAGCTCATGGTTCGCGATACTTGATTCATTCGGGCGTAACCAAAATATATCAGGACTTGAGGCGGCTTTATTGGTGGCCTGAGATGAAGAGGAACATAGCTGAATATGTGTCTAAGTTTCAAAATTGTCAGCAGGTGAAATATGATCATCAAAAGCTACATGATTGCTTCAAAGGATGTCAATTCCCGAGTGTAAGTGGGAAAGTATAGCCATAGACTTTGTGTGGGTCTTACTAAGACCTTGGGGAAGTATGATTCCATTTGGGTCATCGTGGACAGGCTGATCAAGTCAGCTCATTTAATTTTGGTCAGGGTGGATTACAACTCCCAACAGTTGGCCAAAATTTACATCAAGGAGATAGTGAGATTGCATGGGGTGGTGCAACTTTCAATCATTTCAGATAGAGGTACACAGTTTACTTCTAAGTTCTGGGGAAAATTACACGAAGAGCTTGACACCCCACTCTCTTTTAGCATAACTTTTCATCCTCAGACAGATGGTCAGTTAGAGAGGACGATTCAGGTGCTGGAAGACATGTTGAGAGCATGTGTGATTGATTTTGGGAGCCCTTGGGATCAAATCTTACCATTGTGAGAATTCTCATACAACAACAGTTATCACTCAAGTATTGACATGGCACTATTAGAAGAACTTTATGGGAGGGGATGGATGTTGATATCCCATAGGGTGGTTCGAGGTAGGCGATGTAAAACTTTTGGGCATTCACTTGGTGAATGTCATGCCCCGAGGTTACCCTCTAGACGTAACACAGGATCCAGTACATGAGTGCCCTAGACTAACCCTTGGTTATAGCATACTCAGTCATTCTTAAGAAAGCATAACGGAAGCATGGATAGAATATTAGGCAACCCGAATCCATAAATGATAAGTCAATACGAAACATAGTTTTAAAAGAGTGACTCGAATATTGGCTATGTTTGAAAAGCCTCTACATATGACATAAGGAGTTGTTAGGACAAGACCCTAGCTAACTCAAGTACGGAAGTAAATAGTCAAAAACTAGCTAGAATCATAACTAGCCCTTGTACAATGAGGACTCACCAACACTGACTGGAAATGGCCTGTGATCTCTAGCCACGTGCCTAAGGAAGGGAACCTGAATCTGCATAGTCAAGAGGATGCAACGCAAAAAATGTGCCAGTACTATAGGATATACCGAGCATGAGAGATACGCATGACCATGATAAAACCTACTTAAAACATGCTTAAAATGAGCTCTTTCGAAATAAGAGATAGCATAAGAAATTATCATGATATAAGATATAAACATAAAGTAAAGTCATAATTCAAAGTAAGGTATCATAAAACTTCATAACTTGAAAATAATCATGTGGAAGTTTCTCTTAACCGACATAAACCATGCTGAGCTACATGGAGTCCAGTGTCGTGCACCCACACTAAAAAAGGTTGTCCTAACCGATCAAGGTTAGAACCATGTCATAAGGATCCTTTCATAAGCCACGGAGGGCAACCTCTGGTGGCAACATAGTTTTGAACTTGGGTTATCTAGAACCATCATCGCTCGGTGCTAAATACTACTCCCAAAACATATAACATAAGGCTCACATACATATGATATATCTAGATGTCAAGCTCGTTCATAAACATGTTCATAACCTGAATCTTCATACTACTCATGAATCTTGGTTTAGAAAATGATTAATGAGCATTGATGGTACATCGGGTGTCTTGCATTGCATAATAGTTCATAACTTGAAAACTTGCATGGCACTAGTTCAATTTCATAATAACATATACTTTCATAAAACATAAGAACTAGACATGCACTTGCTTTAAATTCATGAAAATATGCTATCAAATACCCGATTTACTTGAATCAATTTATGCACGTAGAATTTGCCATAATTAGCCTTTAATTTGAAATAGGAGTTTATATGTAAAAATCCATGCAAAATCATGCAATTTAATAGTAATTTCATAATAAAATCATGACAAGGTAATTTATAGCAAAACCCATAAAAATTGGGTAAGAACCCTAATTTGAAAGTTCATGAAATCAAAATAAAGATTTGGGGTTTTGGGCACAAGGGTGAAAGAACCCATTGTTGAATACCTACATACCTTGATTGAAGCTAACCCACTTGAAATTGAAAAGAAAAAGGACACTTGAACTTGGAATTGAGACTTGGAGCTTGAAGAGGTTCTTTTCCCTTTTTGGAAGATGAATAAGGTAATGAGAAGGGACTTGGGTTAATAGGTGTAGAAACCCTACTAAAAGTGGCCAAAATGATCTCACTTAGGAGTTAAAAGGGTGGATAATTATAAAAATACCCCTGAGATTTAATTAAGAAAAGCTGATAAAAGGGGTCGGCTTTAGGAATCACGAGTCGTCTCCACGGGTCGTAGTTTGAACCACGACTCGTGGTTCCCATTCGTGGTTCTTGGCCAAACGATTAGACTGTTGACGATATTCTAAGGGTCAATAGGACGGACCCATAGAATGGATTTCGATTTGTAGAACCAATTCGTCGTTCTTAAGGGATTTGGCAGGCCTTTGATCAGGTTCCACGAGTCAATAGGATGGTCCGTAATTCTAACTACGGTCCATTGTCTTGACTCGTGGTTCCTAGGAATCAGTCAGTCCTTAGGTCTGGTTCCACGAGTTGAAAGGACGGGTCGTAGACTGAACTATGGTCCATAGAACCAACTCGTGGTTTTCAGACCAGAGACAGATTCTGGAAGACTTAAACCACGGATCCACTCCATGACTCATGGTTCAAACCATGGTCCATGGTTTGGACTCATCATTTCTGAAAATTTCAGAATTTTCAAATTTCTTAAGTTTAAAAGCTAGGTCGGATTTTGGGGTGTTACAATATCTCACCCTTGGAATCATTCATCCTCGAATGAAAACTAAGTACGGAAACTTGAGGAGAACAACAGCCCAACCAATAATAAAACATGAAAACCAAGGAATAACCATAGAAATTAAGCTTGCAATTTAAAACATGACTGAACTAACTTCTGAAAACTTGCATGCATGCTAAGATCATGAGGGAAATTGATGGAATAGAGTAGGATAGAAGTACTAATAAGGAAACTACTACCTCAAGCGGAAACTGGATCGGAAGAAAAGAGATAAGGGTACTTAGCTTTCATGGCTGCTTCTGCTTCCCAAGTAGCTACCTCAACAAGTTGATTCCTCCAAAGAACTTTTATCGAAGCGACTTCTTTATTTCTTAACCTTCGAATCTGACGATCAAGGATATCCATGGGAACCTCCTCATAAGTGAGACTATCATTCACACCCACATCCTCCAAGGGAACAATCAAGGTCGGATCACCAACAAACTTCTTCAATAAGGAAATATAGAAAACTGGATGAACCACTTCTAAATTCGATGGTCAATCCAACTCATAAGCAACGCTACCAACCCTCCTTAAAATCCGATAAGGACCTAAGAAACGGGGACTGAGCTTCCCTTTCTTGTCAAATCTCATCACACCCTTCATGGGTAACACCTTCAGAAAAACCCAATCATCAACCTCAAATTCCAATTCCCTTCTTCTCACATCCGCATATGATTTTTGTCGACTCTGAGCGGTCTTCAACCTCTCCCTAATAAGTTGAACCTTCTCCATAGTCTCATGAACCGAATCTGGACCAATCAAGGTTACCTCATCTACCTCAAACCAACCAATAGGAGACCTACACCTTCGACCATAAAGTGTCTCATAAGGAGTCATTTGGATGCTAGAATGGAAAGTGTTGTTGTAGGCAAACTCGATAAGAGGTAAGTGATCATCCCAATTGCCTTTGAAATCAATCACATAATCCCTCAACATATCCTCCAAAGTCTGAATAGTATGTTCTGTCTGGCCATCCGTCTGAGGGTGAAAAGTTATGCTAAGCTTCACCGGAGTACCAAGACCACCCTGAAATGATCTCTAAAACTGGGAGGTAAACTGAGTACCTCTATCTGAAATAATGGACAATGGGACACCATGCAACCCGACTATATCCTGAATGTAGAGTCTGGCATAATCATCTGTTGAATCAGTAGTCTTAACGGCCAAGAAGTGGGATGAGTTAGTTATCCGGTCGACGATCACCCAAATAAAATCATGTTGCCTTCAAGTACGAGGCAACCCCATGATAAATTCCATATTGATAGCTTCCCACTTCCAATTAGGAAGGTCAATATCCTGAGTCATACCACCCAGTTGCTGGTGCTCTACCTTCACTTGCTAACAGTTGGGACACTTAGCCACAAAACTAGCTATGTCCCTCTTCATACCATTCCACCAATAGACTACTCGTAGGTCACGGTACATCTTAGTGGCACCAGGGTGAATAGAATATCTGGAACTATGAGCCTCGGTTAAAATCTGTTGTCTCAACCCATCAACATCTGGCACACATAATCGACCCTGATAACGAAGCACACCATCTCCCCCTTGGGAGTAAACCTCAACTCTTTGCTGATGGACTGCACCCTTTAGCTGAAGTAAAATAGGATCACTATCTTGCTTTGCCTTCACTTCAGCTACCAAAGATGATTCGGAACCATTCTGAACAATAACACCACCTTCTGTCGAGTCCATAAGGCGAACTCCCAATCGAGCAAGCCTATGAACCTCCTTAACCAATTCCTTCTTTCCATCTTCAACTGAAGACACACTACCCATGGACAATATATTAAGTGCATCTACTATAACATTTGCCTTACCCAGATGGTAAAGCACGCTTATGTCATAATCCTTAAGAAGCTCAAGCCACCTCTTTTGACGCAGATTCAATTTCTTTTGAGTGAGCACATATTGAAGACTCTTATGATCAGTGAAAACATCCACATGCACACCATGCAAGTAATGTCTCCAAATCTTCAAAGCAAAAACCATGGTTGCTAACTCAAGATCATGCACATATCATATCATATCATAACTTACACTGGCAACATAGTTTCTAGGACCAAGGGTACTCTCACCCCATCCACTCGGTGCTAAGTACTACTCCCAAAACATGCACATATAGCTCATAATCTCATAAGGGCATACTCTCATGCCAAATCTTATTCATAATACATGAAAACATATCAGGTATCATGCAACTTTCATAACATTGTTCATAGTGCTTAGCAAATCCATAATTCAAAACATGCTTTTCTTTCTAAATCATACTTGAATAATTAGGCATGCAATTTCATAAATACATAAAGGCCATGATATCTAATCATGCCAACTTCCTCTTGAAAACATACAATTTCATGGGTTCATGCTAGAAATCAACTTTCAAACTTGGGCTTTTAAAACCAATGAAGGAATCATGAACAAATCATGCATAATCAATAAGAAGCCATGAATTTAGACATAGAAACTGATTTCATAAACTTTCCCCAATTTTGATCAAAAATCCTAATTTCATAACTTCATAAATCAAAATAAAAATTAGGGGATTTGGACACAAGGGTGAAAGAAACCCATTGTTAAAGACTCACATACCTTGGTGGAAGATTACCCACTTGGTTGGAAAGATCTAGGAGGCTTGAACTTGAAGCTTGGAGACTAGAAGCTTGAGAGGAACTTTTTCCTTTTTGGGAGGTGAATGAGGAGCTTAGAAAAGACTTAGGATAATATGGGTGAAAACCCTACTAGAAATAGTCAAAATGACTTCACTCAGTAGTTAAAAGGGTGGGCAATTACTAAAATCCCCCCGGGATTTAATTAAGAAAAGCTGGGAATTTGGTCGGCTTCAGGGATCACGAGTGGAGTCTACAACTCGTAGACCTTTCCACGACTCGTGGATCCCTAATAGTGGAAACTGTCAGGAATTTCAACCTGCAGGAGGTCTTCTACCGTTCAACATGACGACTCATGGAAGCTTCCATGAGTCGTAGAACCTAGTTATGGAAGTCAGGGAATTAAGGCTGCCTCTGATCAGGTTTCCACGAGTCAAAAGCACGACCTGTAGAAACTTCTACGAGTCATGGGAGTGACTCGTGGTTGTCAGACCTGAGGAGGGTCTGCAGGACTGGAATCACGAGTCACTTCCACGACTCGTGGACTTGACCCGTGGTCCCTAGAAGTCCAAAATTTTCTGCAAGTCTGAGTTTAAAAGCTGGATATTTTTTTGGGGTGTTACAAGTTCATATGTAAAAACCCATGCAAAATCATGCAATTTAATAGTAATTTCGTAATAAAATCATGACAAGGCAATTTATAGCAAAACCCATAAAAATTGGGTAAGAACCCTAATTTGAAAGTTCATGAAATCAAAATAAAGATTTGAGGTTTTGGGTACAAGGGTGAAAGAAACCCATTGTTGAATACCCACATACCTTGATTGAAGCTAACCCACTTGAAATTGAAAAGAAAAAGAAGACTTGAATTTGGAGCTTGAGACTTGGAGCTTGAAGAGGTTCTTTTCCCTTTTTGGAAGATGAATGAGGTAATGAGAAGGGACTTAGGTTAATAGGTGTAGAAACCCTACTAAAAGTGGCCAAAACGACCTCACTTAGGAGTTAAAAGGGTGAGTAATTATAAAAATACCCTTGACATTTAATTAAGAAAAGCTGATAAAAGGGGTCGGCTTCAGGAATCACGGGTCGGCTCCACGGGTCATAGTTTGAAACACGACTCGTGGTTCCTGGCCAAATGATTAGACTGTTGATAAAATTCTACGGGTCAACAGGACGGACCCATAGAATGGATTACGATTCGTAGAACTAATTCATCATTCTTAAGGGATTTGGAAGGCCTTTGATCAGGTTCCACGAGTCAACAGGATGGTCCATAATACCAACTACGGTCCGTAGTCTTGACTCGTGGTTCCTGGGAATCAGTCAGTCCTTAGGTTTGGTTTCACGAGTTGAGAGGATGGGCCGTCGAATGAACTACGGTTTGTAGAACCAACTCGTGGTTCTCAGACCAGAGACTGATTCTAGCAGACTTAAACTACGGGTCCACTCCACGACTCATGGTTCAAACCATGGTCCGTGGTTCGGACTCGTCATTTCTGTAAAGTTCAGAATTTTTAGATTTTTTAAGTTTAAAAGCTGGATCAAATTTTGGGGTGTGACAAGGAAGCTCGGGAAAAGGTGATGGGAATCCAAACCAAGTTATTAGCAGCCCAGAGCAGGCAAAAGGAGTATGCGGATCGCAAGGTAAGGGATATGTCTTTTTAGGTTGGGGAGCAAGTTCTGTTGAAGGTGTCACTAATGAAAGGGGTAATGAGGTTTGGCAAGAGGGGTAAGCTTAGCCTTCGATATAGCAGTCCATTTGAGGTTCTCAAAAGTGTAGGGCCAGTAGCTTATAGGTTAGCCTTGCCGCCCAGTTTATCCGAGGTCCATCTAATTTTCCATGTATCCATGTTGAAAAGATACCATGGGGATGGAGAGTACATCATCAAATGGGATTCAGTCTTGTTAGACAAGGACATTCAATACGAGGAGGAGCCAATTGTTATTCTTGGTCGGGATGTCCAAAATTTGAGAATGAACGAAATTATATTGGTAAAGGTTCAATGGAAGAATCATTCGGTTGAGGAAGACACTTGGGAAACTGAAAAAGACATGCGAGACAAGTACCCTCACTTGTTTGAGGATTCAGGTACTACCTTTTTTCTCTTTTTTGCTGATCTTTTCATGTTTGATTGTTCGAGGATCAACAATGGGTGAATTAGTATCTGTTGTAATGACCTTTTCCATTGTTATGGGGGAGCTATTCATGCGAATAAACAGGTTAGGAAACTTTTGGGTTGGAGAGTTAGAAATTTTGGGCTAGGTTAGTCTGAGATAATTTCTAAGCGAGGAAAGGTCTAGGGTAATCCGAGAAAGTATTGGGTAAATGACCTAGATTTAGTATTAACTAAGGCATTAAGGAGTCCATAGGAATTTTTGTAAATGAATTTGGGTGAATAAAACTCTCGATATCGAACTTGACGTGAAAGGGTTGGTCTGGAACGTCAAGGTTTGAAAGTGTGTTGTAAAATGGGTAAAACTGGAAGGATTCCCGAGGTTCTGTCTTGTGTTAGCTGCTATAATGGGTGACACGCTAATACAGCAATGGCCGCTATAGTGGAAGTCAAGGCGGTCAACCCTGCTATAGCGGGCGACTTCTGTTATGGCGACGCTTCTATAGCAGGATTGGGCTGCTATATCTGGATCAGTCACAGTAAATGCATAAACTTCCTCAAAAACATTCAGAATTGTTCAAGAATACTTTGGGGAAGGGTAGAGGCAAAAATGGGTGAATCCTACTAATTTTCTACCAAGAATCTTTGTAAAGATAAGCAAATTGTTTTCCTAACTTAGTACGTAGATTCCTACACCTTAGAATCATTAGTTATGGACAGTGGAGAGAGTTTGGCTTAACCTAAGAGGGAAAATCTGGTGTAACAAGGATTGTACATGTAGAAAACCTTAGGTTTTGTGTATAACCTATTTAGTTTATGATTTTAATACCGTAATTTGCTAATGTGACCATAAAATTGGTAGTTTTAGGAGAATTATTGGTGGAAAGACCCTAGGTTGGATAGAGTGATCATGGGTTTAGCCTGGGGATTAGGATTAGGATATAATCCAGGGATATTTAGGCTACATTGATTAATTTTGGTGTTATGTGATTGTTTTTAGACTAAGAACAAGCTAAAGCTTCACAAAAAGGAGAAGCTCAGGTTCAGTAGAGCATTCGGGCATAATTCGAGGTAGGTGATGATTGATGAGTTCCCATTTATGATTTGTGTGCATGTTAACTATTACATTAGTGTTGCATGTACATTTTATGTGTTAGGGAATAAGATAATGAATGTTACTGATATCTGGTTGTCAATCTTGTGAAATGAACTTGTCTTTAATACTTATTGGTTTTAAAAGTGTGGTGTGTGTTCATTGTGATTGATTGTTGTGTTATCTATGTCATTCAATTGTCTTGGGTACCATGCCTGGTACAATAAATTGGTTGGCTCGAGTACCACACCTGGTACAGGATATCTATTGATTAGCTCGGGTACCACGCCTGGTACAAATTCTATTATGGTTAGCTCGGGTACCATTCCTGGTATATATTTATTTGTAATTCTGTGTTTGGTTCCATGAGTGGAACGAATTTATTCTTGTGATGTAATTGTTGCTTATTGGTCCATGAGGGGCCGGGATATTGTATTTAAATGCTGGGTTAGTTCTTGTATAGACCGAGATTACATATTAAACACCATAGTTATTGCCTTAGGGATCCTTGGGTGGTCCGGCTACTTGAATGGCATATGGAATCATATATATTATTGTCATTGTGGTTTTGGACATATTTTATGTAGTTGATAAGTCAGGTTGATGACTGAGAGTCTGGATTATATCTGCTAACTTGTTTATACATACTTTGTCCTGCTTTACTAAGCTTTAGTTAAGTGTTCATATTTGGTATATTAGAGCTGGCCGATAGAGCTAGCCGATGATCCTACCAGTATACTATTATTTTTGTATACTGATACTGCACTTGCTCATTTTTTGTTGAGTACAGGGTATATTCTGATAGCTGCTGCGTAACCTCTGCTATGATATGAGCATTATCTGAATCTAAGGGTGAGCTACTTCTTTTAGGCTACCATGGATTCGTCTATCCTTTCTAGTCCATTGTTCGGACTCAGACTACTTTATTTTTGAGATTGCATCCCCGTATTTTAGACTATGTTAGATGTTTTGGTACACGACATTCAGCTTTTAGGGGTTAATTCTGCAGGGATTCTCATTATTTACTTTTAGTTATGATTTTTGGTTTTGATTAATGACAAACTAGTTTTAGCTGCTTAGTTTTGATAAGTGTTGACTTGATTACTTGGTTTGCTCACTGGGGGTTTAGGATGGGTGCCACTCGCTGCAGTTTAGATTGTGACATTCTAACTCTGTTCTTTCATGGTTACCAATAGTAAAGTATGGTCTAAACATGTTCTAGACAAGTGCTCTACTTTTATGTCCTCAAACTAGTCAAGACATTATTGGTTTATTACTATTCTGTCAAGCCTTTTGAATATGCAATCAATTCCTGCTCTTCCATTCCACCAGGTGAAGGGACTTCCCTTAAATACAGGTTCAAAGAGCTCACATCATGAGTTTAAGCAAAAGGAAAGCCTGGGGTGTAACTGGTAGGCCCCCAATTTTCTCCTTCTCATTCATGATAACATTTAGATTACCTCCCACCAACCAATACATGTTCATGGAATTTGCTAGCTGATAGATTTTGTCCCACAGTGCCAGCCTTTCCCTCTTAGAGAATTTAGCATAGACAAGAGTAGTATAACATACTTTTCCTGACAGAGTCAACTTCAAGGTGATCTGTTGATATGTGTCTACAATTGTTTTAACAATATCATTATCCTCCACAAAGTACCAATTTTTATTGCTTATCCCATGTTCAATCTCCTCTTATACTTACAAATCTGAGTAGTTCTCTGAAAAGGCTCCATAAGTGTAATCAGTGTGAATTTTTGATGTCTGTGAAGCATTTGAACTCTGTTAAGATCTTGGTGGCTTCTCACAGATATAATGTTCTATATAAAAGCTTTCATCATTCTTTATTGTTGAGTTTGGTGGCAGTACCTCTTGTGAGAACCCTGGGGGTTGTTTGTTTTCTGTGGTTCCCTATTTCTTGTTTCTTGCCTCTCTTCCCTTTGCTTGTTTTAGGAGATATACCTGATTTTGATACTATTTGGTTGTTCTCTTGCTCCTCTATCTCTTCCTTTCTCACCTTTTCCTGCTTGTTTATTTCTGCTAGTTCCTCTCCCCCATGGAGTCTGTGACAATGGCATGTATTTTCTATTTGAGGAATGTTCTTTGAGAGGACTACTTTGTTTTGGGGTGGGGCTTTTGTCAAGGTTGTTGTTCACTGAGATCTCATTGCTCTCATTCCATGGAAGGATAGTATGCCACATGTTTTTCTTCACTGTGTACTTCTGGAATTGGATCAATGGACATTGGTGCAACCACTATAGTTTGCTTGTTTAAACTATTAATATTTGCCTCATTATTTTGCAGTTCTCCTTTTTTCAATCCTTCTTCCTCAACCCTATCACTCCACTTTTTAGACCCTTTGGGGAATTTCTCCAGTGGTCTAATCTATGTGACTTTCTCTTCAGTGACAATATTAGTATCCATGTTGCTCTTGTGGCGTTTTGTCTCACTGGGAGTTATATCATCAACTACTTCCTTGTGCTCAATTATTTATTTTTGGATCCTATATTTTGGTGTACTGTTGATTGCTGCTTGCTTCTTAGGATTGTCATTACTGCTAGTTCCTCTAGTTATATTTTGTTGAATGTTTTTATCACTGGTGGGTTCATCAGATTATGCTAAGGCATCAAAGGTATTTTGAGTGTTGATCTCTGAGCTGGTACTTGTGTGTTTCTTATTGTCATGTGTGTTTTTACTCACACTCTTCATTGTAATCACTTTCTTTATTTTTGATTTCCTTTCAGGCTTCCGGATCTCCTACTATCTTTCCACTAGTTCGCATTTTTGGAGGATATTTGATGCCTTTCCTAGGCTGCTGTGGAGATTTCTTTTTCTCACCAACTGGATCACTAGTTGTTGGCCTCAGTTCTGGATGCAATACTCGATAAGTGGTATCAGAGTTAATGATCCAATGAGTTCAGTGAGTAAATGATTCAACGATCCAATGATCCAACAATCTAATGGTCCAACAATTGAATGAGGTTGAAGAAAGGTTTAAGGAGGTTTTAAATCAAGTTGCAATCAATTTATGATAATGGAGATTTTTGTCAAAGATACTACATGTGGAGAAGGAGTTTAAAGTTTTAACGATATTTTCAATATTTTTGCTGAAGCATCTTTATAAATAAAAATAAAATATTTTTTAAAACTATTTTTAACCCATAATATTTTTTAACTTTATTTTTAACCATGGCAAGCAGTAGTGATGAAGATTATGTGTAGAAAAGATGAAGATTATTTTACCAGAAAATTCAGGCCAAGGGGAGATTTGTTAGGGTTTTGCCGTGAATTTCCTACTTTATCTGAATTATACCATGATTGTGTTTTACCTCGAAAAAGTTTTCTTGATGGAAAAAGTTTCCTTGTCGGAAAAAAACTCTTCCATATTTAGTTAGTTATTTCTTGGAGGAGAAGTTTTGGACTTCTATAAATAGAAGATCTTTACTTTTCATACATAACACAATAGCATACACAATGTAGTCATTAAAGAGTTTTGTTTAGGGGGGAGATTTTCTCTCGATAGTTTTATATTTCCTTTTATATTAATTTTTCATATGTAGGTTAGTTGGTAAAATTATATCAAAGTATTATGCGTCTTTAGTATATTTTTCTTTGTTGTCTGATTAATTCAATGTTTACAATTGTTAGCTTCAACATGGCACCCTATTGATTTCAATTCCAACACAATGTACATCTGATAAAACTCATGTCTATTTTGAATTACCCCTATTTGACAAGCTCCTTTGATGCCTATTTGCCCTGACAATCCTTTCCTTATGTCTTCAATTTCAGGCCATTCATATGAGAACTTTCCAACAATGACATTGTAGGTTTCCAATTAAATTCATACAGTGAACTTCAGCCTCTGCCCACTTCACTACTGGGACACCATCGATAATTTCTCCAGAATTGATAGGAATTAGTTCGATATTGGTTGTTGTGGGAGTGATAGTACGATTTAGCAATGTGGGGTGAAGCAAATTTCCATAGTTTAAGGGGGGCGATTGGGTTCATTGGAAGGTTTATCAGTGGGTTTTAGAGAGGGTAAGGTTGAGGTGTTGTGCTTGTTGGGTAGGGGGAAAATCTGGATTAGAATTCTGTGGATGGATTACCACCGGAGCTGTAGTGGTCGGGGAAGGTGATGGCATCATGATGGTAGGGTTAGGTCAAGAGGGGGATAAGAGAAGAGAGCATTTTTGAGAGTGTGTATAGTGATAATTGAGTGATTTTGTTATTTTAAAGTTTCTCATTAAGGATCATGTAAAATTAATTATTTTAAAAGTGTTTCATTCTTTTTTGAAAGAACACAAAAGGAAAGTAACGTAGAGAGTATATTATTGTGGCTATTATGATGAGTCTCTCAAATGATCCTTTTAATTTGATTGTGTTATTCAACATACCTTGATATTTCAACAATTATAATATTCTCTTTCATTCATTTTTATTTGTCACGTTTTATTTCACAAAAGTCAATTAGACTAATTCTTGGAGCTAAATTGAATTGTATTAATTCAATATTTTAACTTTTAAATTTAGATAATGGAAAATCATAGGAAAAATACTATAAGTTGCAATATTTCTTATATTAATATGATGAAGAAATATATTTTAAAATGTTGATCAAAGTTCATATAATTTAATTCTCGAAAAGCGAAACATGACAAGTAAAAGCGAACAGAGGGAGTAGTATATTATTAAGAATAACAAGAAAATTTTAAATTTGTAGATTTTCTAAGTACATGATAATATGACAACCATGCCTCTATTTTAATTTCTCTTCTTTATCAAATTCTTTTGGGAGCAAGACAAGATAAGTGAAGCTTGTATCATGTCATTAGCAAATCAACTGTTGTAAATGCAGCTCGTCATGATCATATGATGAACGACTCTGATTTCTTCCACATTCCATTAAAAATGAATTTAAGAATTGCGTCTGAAGCAATGCCAATACTATTACTTTTTGTTTGATCTGATCACATTAACAGTAAAGCTAGAAATTCAAAGAAAAGTTGATATTCTTTAGGCCTTGGCCTATTATTGCTATAAATATCTTCTTTGCTGATCAATAAAATCGGCCCTCTAGGCCCAAAATTTTAATTAAAAAAAATAAAAAAATTGATATGTACTTAATTTTCTTTGAGAAAGGGAGTATTGGAGTAACTGGTAAAGTTGTTGTCATGTGATCACGAGGTCACGGATTCAAGTCTTGAAAACAACCTCAAAAGTGACTTTCTGAAATAATTAACTATTAATTGAATGAATATATGAGAAATCACCCTTTCTTTTACTCTACTCTAGAACTCAAAAAAGTCAAATACGTTTGGTATTTGTTGATATCAACCATACCACCTATATATAGCATTGTGAAAGCACTCTTCATTTCTGCAGTTAAAATAACAAGTAGTTTAATTTTGAGATCTTCATACAAGCATAAGAGATGATGGAAGCCAATAAGGTGGAGATCATATCCAAAGAAATTATCAAACCATCATTCCCAACTCCTCCTCCTCTTAGAATCCACAAACTGTCACTTCTTGATCAAATCTCACCTCCAGTTTTCATCCCCCTAATTTTCTTCTACCAAGATGATCAACTTTTTCACAAGTTAGAGTCTTTGAAGCAATCTCTATCCGATGCTTTAATTCGATTCTACCCATTGGATGGAAGGCTCAATGATAACAAATATTCCATTGATTGCAATGATGCTGGAGCCCAGTTTACTGTAGCTCAAGTTCATGGATATAACCTCTCACATGTTATACAAACTCCAAAAATGGAGCAAGAGAATTCCTCCCAAGAGTAGGACATGATGATGATGATGATTGATGATAATGCCCTTCTAGCAGTCCAAGTTAATTTATTTGATTGTGATGAAGGGATTGCAATAGGTGTGTGCATGTCCCACAAAGTTGGTGATGGTTCATCCATAGTAACATTCATCATTGCCCGAGGCCACGGAGGGAACGCCGAAATTGTGCAACCTAATTTTAACCTGGCAACTACTCTTTTTCCGCCGATAGACTTTTCTAATTCAAGTTTTACCCCGTCCATAGGGATGATAAAGAAGGAAAAGCTTGATGCCCTCAAGAAATCAGCTTCATCAGGATCACAAGTGAAGGATCCTACTCGTGTGGAAGCTCTATCGTCCCTTTTATGGAAGGAGGCTTCGAAATTGAACAAATCAAAGATTCTAATAAGAAGTTGTTTGCTGCAGCGCATGCAGTGAATATAAGCGAGAATGAATCCAACCATACCGGATTACTTCTTTGGGAACCTATGGACAGCTGCAGTGGCATTTTCAGAAATGGTGGGAAGTAGTACTACTGATGATCATGATTTGGTGTATGAGTTGAGAAGTGCAATAAGGAAAATCGATAGTGATTATATTAAGATATTACAAAACGGACAAGACTTTCTGAAACATATGGGTAAATTAGCGGAGCTGTTTTCAAAGGGGGAAGTTGAGTTTTGTAATTTTTACAAGCTGGTGTAGGTTTCCTGTGTATGAAGTGGATTTTGGATGGGGAAAGTGATACGCCCTAATTACAACTCCAATTACGAAGCGTAAGCGATCGCTGTCAAATATAGAACCCAACTAAGGTTGGGGTCGATCCCACAGGGAATAAGGTGCAAATCAAGTCGTTAGTGACTTAGTTGACTAGTAATCGATAGTTTCCGGTAATTTGGGGGGGGGGGTTGTGTGATCAATATTTGAACAAAGCAAATAATAATTTACGAATTTCAACGAGTAATAATCAATATGAGAATGAACTAGGGAAGTGTTCACCATGGCGTCGTAACAATTTTGACTCAAAGCTTAACCGGGTTCTTTTTATATGTATATCACGATGTGATTGAATTAATGGTATCAGCTAAATGTTTCTCAACCAAATAGACGAATTTCCTTTTCAATTCTCTCGAACTTGAAAAAGTGAACTTTCTTATTTCGATCCTAAACATCAAGTAGATTAATCTAGTTACAACATTAATCATAAGACGAGAGTTGGTAGTCTCGAATCCTCGTAGTTAATCAAATTTCCCGGTTTTAATCTCTTTGCTCAAGCAAATTAAACCTAGGCATGTCCTAATGTTTGCAACCACTAGAAAACATTAATAATGAATGATTAACCACTTGACAACATATATATTGAACCCAACGCTACCCAGAATCTACGTTGTTACTCTTGCCATGGATCCCACAACCCTAGTTGTAGGGAGTTTAGCCACTCATGCTAGCAAAGCGAAGTAAAGAAATACTAGTATTCATATGAGAAGAAGGAATTCTTACAATAGAAAAGTAGACTTTACTTTGATCTTCGTAAAATCCCAGCGCCAATGGTGAAAATCCCAAGAACAATGGAAGAAAAGGAAGAAAAAGGAGTTTGTATCGTGTTTTCTCCTCTCAAAACTCGTTCCAAACGTCTCACAAAATATTAGTTAATGAATAAATAAAATAACCCTAACACTGGGTATTTATAGCAGTCCAGGAAATAAAGTCCAAAAATAGAATTTTCGGAGTTCCGCTTCGCGTTGACGGGTCGCTTGACGGACCGTCACCCATGAGACTGGCCGTCACTCCCAGCCGTCGCCACTATCCAGTGCATGCTCTCCTTGAGCTCTAACTTGACGGCTTGGATGACGGTCAGTCACGGGTGTGACGGGCCATCACGCCAACTGTCGCCACTATCCAGTGCCTCCTTTAGCTGCTGCCAGGTTTGGTGGCTCCCCTGACGGTCAGTCACCTGTGTGACGAGCCGTCAGGCCCTTCGTCAAGCCTAACCCGTGTTACTTAGCTTGAGTATTTTTCACTTCCTTTTTATCCTTGTCTCCATTTCCTGCAAATACAACATAAAAACATCAAAAATCACAAAAGGTTGCTCAAAAACTTGCGAGTATTCTTAGTTAAAGGTGTCAAATGTGTCGTAGAATACCGGCACATCAGAAAGCCAGTATGGGTATGCACTACAACTTTTTCGTATGAGAATTAGATATTCTTTCTAAGCACAAAATGTGAGGAAGGAATAGAAGCATGGGTTAACATGCTCGAGGATGATGAAGACTTTATCGGAAACAACCTCTCTAATCTCACAAAGTAGGGGCAAGGTTGCGTACGCACTGCTCTACCCAAACCCCACTTGTTGTCGTCCACTATTGTGTCAACCTTGATTAATTGTGGCAGCACTTTTTTAATTAACTAGTTCAGTGTACGTGCATCACACATGTACATCATGTCAAGCCGTCAATCAATATACAATATATTAAAAAAGAATAAATTATTAAAAAATAGCAATTGACTTTAAGCAAAATATAATACTTTTCTTTGATTTCAAAGATCAGTGCACTACAACTCCTTTTTAATTCTTAACTTGAATAAGTTGACAATCACAATTATGAGCTAGTAATAGATATACGAGGATGAATTTAATTGATAGTCAAAATTTTGAAATAAGTACCTGAAATTATTTTGAATACACGAATATCTGCATAAGTAAGAAAGAAAATCAGATGCAGAATCAAAACTGGATCAAGTTAATTGATATTATAACATTAACTCGATTCAAATAATCTTGAACAACTTTCACACATTAAACATGTAAAGAAAAGATAAAAGAACTTACAAAAGTGATGAACTACATAAACCAAAAAGAATTTGATTTTTAACTCCTATATATGATTTGTATTAGTGTTTATTTATATTACTCCTACGATAATTTTTATTTAGTAGGCAACGAATTCATGAACTCAAAGCAGTTGATAAAAATCTCTAAGAATTTATATATAAAGTATCAACACGTAGCATATATAGATTCTAAAAAATTCACATAAAGCACAGTAAAAAAATACATTGTAAGCATCAAATATCATAATTTGGCTTGATATCAATCGAGAATCGAAAAATAATATTTAAATTAATCTGATCACGTGACCTATTTATTAAGAGAATAATCTCTCTTGAACAAAACTTTTAAACGAGTACATTGTCAATTTTTCCTCCAAGAAACGATTAACCAAATATAGAAGATATATTTTTCAACAAGGAAATTTTTTCACCAAGAAAAGTAATTCTAGTTATGATAAAAAAATCAAAACAATCACTAATAAAAAGACTCCTAAACTTACAAAAAGAACAAAAAACTAATTAAAAAATATTTAAAGAATATTACATAATTTCTTTTTCAAATATTAAAGTGCCGTGCATTCATGTTAAGACCTTTCCCCCCTTAGAACTTTCATTAATCTCTCTATATATAAAAGAGAATCATAAGCCCGCTTACATGACGCCCTCATATTTCAGTATTGTTATTTATCTGTTCTCTCATTTTTTTTGGCTATTTTCTATTAATTTAAACATTATTTGCGCTTTAATCACACACACACACACAAAAAAAAAAAAAAGACGCGCCCTTTATTAAACAAATATGAAAAGTCACGTTTCATTGTTGATGTTGCCGTCCGTCTCTTCCTCTTTTTTTTTCTAGCCATGAATACCTTTTGCTCCTCCGTCTTTTAAGATTCATATCCATGTCTATCGCTACCGAAACTAGAGCAGAACAAACTACAGATATCCATGTCTGCTTTACAGATTTGCTGTAAGAAAAAATAGGTAACAGTCTGCTCCAACCCAAGGTCTCGATTCTTAACTTCCTCTTTATTTCTCCGGCTCTCGGATACCATAATTTAGGGTTTGTTCTTTAATTTCTGAGATAATACAGGTTTATTTTGGGAATATTCACTTATAGGTGTCTGAAACTCTTCTTGGGGACCTTCTTTCGTGTACCGGTCCGGTTGAAGGGTGCAAACATATAAAGAATGACAAGGTACATCTTTTCTTCTCATTCAACTTGCCAACATTTTCTGTTGCTACTGTTTAATATGTTCTAAAAGTGTTTTCCCTTCTTCTCCTTGTGTTTTCTAGGCATTTTTACTGTCATAATGCCTCATAATTTATTTGGTTTTCTAGGCATTTTCCTATCACAATGCTCTATAGTTTATAATTGATTTAATTTTGATGCATTCATATTATGATTTTGTTCATTACTATGTCCTCTGTAACCATTAGTTACTCCCTCAAATGTGATGATCTCAAAGTGTAAAGGTTTTTACAACACATCCTTCCAATTTATCTTCTTTTTTTAAAAAAAAAAAAAGAAATTCGGTTATCATTATTCACAAACAAATCCGCTTAAACAGTACAACCTTAACCGACACTTCCTCAAAGAGCGCGACCAAATGCCTAATCCTTATCTCTCCCAACCCTTCGTCCTATTCACCCTCCTCATCGATTGAATTTGGCTCTCCCTGTTCTTCTTCCCTTTACGGTAAAACCCTCCAAATATCGCAGGTACACTTCTTTCACTTTCTTACCCAAATTCATTGAAACTTTCACACCAAAACCCACCGAACTTCACCACTTTATAATCATGATGTTTAGCCAATGTCTGCTTTATGCCTTTTTTTTAATTTTAAATTGAATTTTTGTATGCTTTGTCACTAACAAAATTGAACTTTCTTATCTATTGTTTAGACTCCGCCCACTTTACATACTCTGGCGCTTTCTTATTTTTGTATGCTTTAGTGTTAACAAAATTAAACTTTTGTATGCCTTGTCGCTAACAAATTTGAACCTTCTAATCGTAATGTTTAGACTACGACCACATTACATACTATGCCACTTTCTTATTTTTTTATGCTTTGTTGTTGACATAATTTAATTTTTCTATCCTTTATCATTAACAAATTTGAATGATTATTCGTATGTTGTTGTGCACAGCCTCTCTTACCCGGGTTTTCTACAAGCGCCTTGCACATTCGCTTTCACAGCTTACAATAACCCACCACACTCTTCAAGTATTCTTCAGAAATCAAACAATGCTCCAAACAACCCTGGTATGCTACTTTTCCTTTGTCTACTAAACTATTTTACTTCTGTTGCAACACGTACCTCAATGCACTACTACTTTCTAACCAGTGCCTTTAGACGTTAACAATTGACATTTGTTCTGCGAGTTTTTTGTCCCCACTTAATAGACCAACATGTTTTAGCAAAGCTTACCAAGTTAAATAAGCAACAGTTATTACCTCATTTTCAATAATGTTTTGTGTGTCTACCATCTTTGGTTGGTTCTTTAATGTATATGTGAATAATCAACATTCTCAGTCTATCCCTCTCCCTTGAAGAAGTGACAAAACTGCAAAATAGTTGCAAGGCAAACACTAAAATGATTACTTTCAGTAGTTGAAAATGAAGACGATCCTGTCATAAGCAAAAAGGCACGGAGATAAACCGAAAATGATTGATAATGCCTCTCAGGGAAAGAAGCGCCCAGGTTACCCTCTTTCTCGCTTTTGTAATTTGTTTCTTTAGTATTTCATGTTTCTATGTATCCATTATTCTTAATTTTTATCAGAATTTAGATTCATTGTAGCGCTTGTAATAGTTTGGTCTGTCGTTTCTCTTTTAACTTTAGTAATTTTCTAAGGAAAATTTAGTTAAAGAAATTTAATGCTCTAGACCTGCAATCTATGTTCTCACTTTTAATATAGTTCTTATGTACACCACTTAAGAGATAATATTGCTCCTCAAGCACCTCCGTGCATATCCTACAGTAGCCCCTGCTTCTCACTCAACAAATACTTCTTATTAATCTATACCTATCTTTTTCCTTTTTTTCTCCTAACTTTTATGTTTAACTTGCTTTCAAAAATCTAAAAATGGCTCAATACATTACTCTTAATTGAATGAAGAAGATGTTTAGAAACATGAAATAAAACTTTAGGCCTCTCTGGTCTCTTCTTTAAAATTTCAACGGTAGAAAGTTGCTTATTAGTTTTATCTTTGGATCTAATTCATTTAAAAGCTGATCTAATCAAATAAAAGGCACATACAAAAGCCATGAGGGGAGGAGAATGAGGTCTTCCAGATTTCTGAATGTCAGGCATAAAATGGTCTCTTTCTTTTCTTTCAAATCATTTTCCTTTCATCAACTTTCCTCCATTATGAGTTGAATTTTTTGTTTTTTAACCTTGAGAAGAGGGAAAATACATAGGAAAAATTAAAAAAAAATCTTTATGTGGTGAAGTATCAGTACAAAAGAAGCAGGCAGTGGGGTTATATCCAAGAATGATGGGTGTCCCTTCTTCTGAGAGATGGGGCCATTCTTCTTCTTACTCTTATAGCTCTGTCTATGTTTACGGGGCAAGTTTGGGAACATTATACATGAAGTTGTTCTTTTGTTATGAGTTAATTTACACTTCTTTTTTGTTTCTATATTTACGTATTGAAAAATATTGCTTCGATCTGTATTTTCCTATTGCAGAAGTGGATTTTGTGGATTGAAAAATTCTTAGCCTCCGTTCCTTTGTGTTACTGTATAGTTGATCAGAGGAGTTACGTACTCAGGTGATAAGAATCTTCCACCTCCAACTTTACGGTTGTAAGTTTGAGTCATCAATGAAGCAAAATGGTGGGAGCTCCTAGGAATGGGTAAAAAAAAGATATTGTAATTATTTTATGTTATTAGCAACTACTCTTTCTACAGTTGTTGAAAGCTAACAAATACGAGTCCAGCGGCTCTCTAAGGCTTCGATGTACTAGTACCTGCCACCAAAACATCGTGAAGGATTCAGTGAACGTCAACGCCCTTACGAGGTAGTGATGAGTTAAACTACTCGTGTTGGCATGGAAGTCAGCCCAGTAAACTGATTCCATTCTGCTACTAGGGTTCCAAACCTTCCCCTGAGCTCTAGAATCTATAAATACCTTTTCAACTCAAGAAATGCTAAAGCTATTTAGAGTAGAGTAAATCACCATGAGAAGCTGCTGATATTTGGAGGCTTTCGGGAGCAAGTTAAGCAAGAATGATAAATTAAGAGAATGATCAGAAATTTAAAGGGTTGTCTCACCATGATCTCTGAGTTCCTGAACCCATCTAACACTATGGCTGATGCTCTGTTTCTTTGTTATTATGTCGTAAACTAACATGGATCCTAGTACTCCTCTGTAGTATGTAATTGTCATTGCTCGATACATGTATGTAATTTATTTTTTAGCTATTTCGTGATTATATATATTATTCTTGATTCAACAGTTTGTTCATTCTCTTTTTTTCATGTGTTTGCCGCTCATATCTAATCACTCTTTTAGATTACTGATTTTGTTGGTTAAGCTTTCATAACTTAGTTCAAATCATGTTGTACGTAGCCTCTATTGAAATTATTTTTGGAAGAATATATTCTTTATAAATGGCAAGTTTGATGAATATTCTCACTAGATACAAAAATTGTTACTATCATAAAATCTATCCTGAGGGTGATGGAGTAAGAGCGTTTGAAAAGGGTGTAAATGTTGTGGAATGTTTGTTAATGCACCTGATATGGAGAGATTTACTGGAGGTTGTAAATGTTCGTTAATATCTTTTTTTTTTCTTCCAATTTATAGGATTCAACAATATTGTCAAGCTTAAAAACTTTTATTATCCTTGTTCATTAAATTAAGTAATCATGTATATAGGTAAAGTAGCTATAAATATTTGGACAATTATCCTGAAACTTATGACAATGAAGATTCATTGGTGTACGAAATCAAAAAGTTAAAACGGATATTGACGATTGATAATTCATGACGTACTTCCATACCGTGCGAAGCGCGAGCATTTTGCCTAGTGCTTAATAATTTGAAACAACATTAAAAAGGTAACTTGTAAAAAAAAATTGAAAATTGATACGAATTATTTTAGTATTAAAGGCAAGTTGAGTCCTTTTTATACTCTAATAAAAATTACTTCGTAGTGTTCTATTGTTCTTAACCAAAATTATTTCCTATTTTAAATTTGAAATTTGCAAACGTATGGGTTCCTACATATTAGGAATTAGTACATCGTTCACCTAAGGAAAAATTAAGAGAAAATTACATGACACACCAACATTAGAGGTCTAATTACGCTCCATGCCTATAGTTTAAATCAATTACGCTCCTTGTCAATTAGTCAAAACTATTAGTATACAACCTCTCCTTCTCCCATCTTCTCTCTCGCCACTCTCCTCTCTCTCCCAATC
This sequence comes from Jaltomata sinuosa, assembly GCA_003996215.1. Taxonomy (NCBI): domain Eukaryota; kingdom Viridiplantae; phylum Streptophyta; class Magnoliopsida; order Solanales; family Solanaceae; genus Jaltomata; species Jaltomata sinuosa. The sequence continues at coordinate 334,860 of QJPP01000874.1, read as the reverse complement.
TCGCTGGCCACTCTCCTCCTTCTCTCCCCAATCTCGCTCCCCTCTCTCCCACCTCCCTCCCTCTCGCTGCCTCTCTTCCTCCCTCCATATCTTTCTCTCCTTTTCTCTAAAAAGGGGGCCTTTTTCAACAAAATTCTCAAATGAGACATTTGTATTTGTATATAACATATATGTATTTATTGATACGAATTGTATTTTCTATTTATTGATATGAATTGCATTGTATTCGTTGATAAAATTAAATACAAATTGTATTTCGTTGATATGAATTGTATTTGTATATATATGACAGGTTATATCACCGAATATAATTTATATCAATGAATACAACTGATATATTTATATTTGTATATGACAAACTCAAGCAAATACAACTAAGGAATTTGTATTTGTAAATCATAGAAATAAGCAAATACATATTACTGTCTGTATTCAAAATACAAATATATTTTGTATTTGATGATAGACACAATTGGTTGTATCAATATGTATCATGTGCTTTTTCTCATACATAAATACAATTGGCTCAAATAAATACAATTTATATCAACAAATACAAATGTATAACAGTAAATAGATACACTCAAATACATAATACAAATGTATAACAAAGAACAAATACAAAATACAAAGAGGAAACAATACAAAATACAAAAAGGGGGAGAGACAAAGAGAGAGATAACAATACAAATTACAAAGAGGGAAGAAAAAGTGAAAGAGAAAGGGATAGAGACAGAGAACGAGAGAGAGAAAAGAGAACGAGAGAGGTGAGAAAGAGAGAAAGACAGAGAGAAACAGAAAGAAAGAGGGGAGGCGTGTGAAAACAGAAAGAGAGAGGGCGGGTGAGGCGACACTTTTTTTATTTTTACTTTTTGCTTGGCATTTAAATAGTCGGTGTGGATTGTAATTAACAAAGTGTTGGTATTAAAGTCCTATTAGTTTCAATTGGGTCGGTATTTTTGAAATTTACTCAAAAATTAAATAGTACTAATAAATTTTAAAATCTTAAATATTATAATAATAATAATAATTAAATGACTTGAAAATGGTAAAAAGACAATTTTGTCTATTGGAGGGCCTTAAAATGAAGGGTAAAAAGTTCAAATCACATTATAAAGTCCTTCACACTTTTAATATAGTACTAGTTTAGTGTACGCGTTTTGCGCGTATATCCATATTAGAGTATATAAAAAAAATTTAAAAAATCGATCAACATTTTGATTAGGGACTTTAATTATAATAGATCATCCAAATATTTTTCATATAAAATAAAATTCATATAATGTAAGATTGAGAGGCACTATTAAAAATTGTTGAAATTCCGACCACTAAAAAAACCGACCTTCAATGAAAGTATTAAATTTTGCATAAGTAATACTACGTTTGGTTGCTATTTAGGAGATAAGTTATTCATGTATAAAATTAATATGGTGTTTGGTTTGCAATTTAGAAACCTCCATAGCCAATACATGTATAAGTTATGAGATTATTTTAAGCGGGATAGAAGGTGGAATAAGTAATACATGAATAACTAAACCCTTTATAACTAATCCCTGCATAAAATAATACATAAAATCCCTCATAATTAATTCATATATTACTCATACCTATATAATTCTAACCGGCTACCAATTTGTGTTCTATGCACGTCATGGTCATGGCCTCATGCGAGCACTGTGTTCCTAACAAATTCAAGGTTATCAACATGTTTTCGAGTTGTGCACATCACTCCTTCCATAGAAATTTAATTATAAGGATACAAATTAAGCATAAAGAAAAGAATCACACAAAGCATGCAAACCTTAACTAAACCCTTCATAACTAATTCTTGCATAAAATAATATATAGATTCCCTCATAATTAATGCATATATTACTCAGACCTACATAATTCTAACCGACTACCAATTTGTGTTGCATGCACTTCATGGTCATGGCCTCATGCGACCACTGCGTTCATAACAAAATTCAAGGTTATCAACATGTTCAAGAGTTGTGCACATCACTTCTTCCATAGAAACTTAATTATAAGGATACAAATTAAACATAAAGAAAAGAATCACAGAGAGCAGACAAATCACAAAAATACTCAAAATTCAAATTAGATAGAATTTAAATTAAAATGAAAAGCATCAAACAAATTTGATATAAGCAAAAAGAGGACGTGAATGTGATAAATTCAAGTTGGAGATTTGAGCAAGACTAATACTATATATTAGAGCTAAAAGCTATAGAAATTTTTATTTTTTCAAAAAGTAATACTATATATTAGTTTACCAAGTTATGGCCATTTTTATTTTTCCAAATATATATGGTTTGTATATAGTTTTTATGGTACAAAATAATAAACCTACGGTACAAAATATTGGTACTACAAAATATAGCAATTCTTATGGTAGTTTTTATAGTACACCAAAACCAAAAAGCTAGGTACGACATATAGCAATTTTTATGGTAATGTTTATATTTCCAAATATATATATTATTAATTATCAAGAATTCAAAGGCCTAAATATTATAATATTATTTAAATTATAATAATTTGAGAAAAATAGTAAATGTAAGCAATAAATATATAAAAATTATTGAAGATAATAATTAATATTAAAATAAATGTAATATTTATTTAAATGATAAAATAAATATTATTACATAACTTCTGAAGTTGCAAATATGATGAATTTCGATAAGGACTTAATTAATTTAAGGTAGATTAAACTCGATTTACAACGATAATGTATTTGATCCATCTTCAAACTTAAGTAGCAAGCCCCAAATTTGAAAGAGTCGACTATAACCCTAAACTTATAAGTTCATCATTCAAATAAAAGCTTTGTATATCAAGATTCAACACTTAGTTATAACCTTATATTTCAAATTCAACTAATAAATTTAACTAAAGAGAACTATAATGATAATGAATGATAGTTCAAAATATAGTTAAATAATATACTCCCTCCGTCCCATTTTATGTGGCATACTTTGACTTGGCACAGTGTTTAAAAAAAAAGAAGACTTTTAAAACTTGTGGTCCAAAATAATCCTTGAATATTTGTGTGGTTGTAAATCATTTCATTAAGGTTAAAATGAGAATTTCAAAGTTAAAATTATTCTAATTATAGAAAGGTGACATTCTTTTTGGGACGAACTAAAAAGGAAAGTGTGCCACATAAAATGGGACGGAGGGACTAATTAAAATTAAGTTACAATCAAACAAAGAAAGAAAGAAAAAAAGAAAGAGATCAACCTTTGATTTTTTGGCTACTTCATTCGGTAATAACATACTTATTTCTTCTAATTTTATCAAAAATTTTCAACTGAAAAAGAAACACGAGAAATTATCAAAAGAAGAGAATTCATAAATATTACGAACACATAAAAAATAGTAAAAACCACGAATGAGTTAACAACAACATATGAAGATGAATTTAATAAAAAATAAAAAATTTAGAATAAGTACCTTAATGATATTAACATGGAAGAAGTCCTAAATATTAGATTTGTTCGTATTAGAATTGCTTCGAACAAAAACTCTTTCGAGATCTTTATATTCCTAGCGTAATTTTTTTCTACGGTATAACTTGTTTCTACTTTGTTGCTAAATCCAAGTCTTGCATGAAAAGAAATTAATATAACTAAAATAGGTACAACTACAACGTGAATAACTATTGGGTTAATAACTAATAACACAAACCCTAGTTAATGAATATAAGGAAATAATAAAAAGTTTCATAAATTGTTAGGTACAACATACGGTACAAAAACTTTTAGTTAATTTTATAATCCTATTTTAGTTAATTTTATAATCCTAAATACTATAAAATAACTAAATTTTAGGTATATAATTCAAATAAGGTAAGTTTTAATAATTAAGTTTTAATGAATTTTCAATTTTTAAATATTTAAGAAAAATAGTAAAAGACTATTTTGTCTATTGGAGGGCTTTTTAATGAAGGGCAAAAACTTCAAATCACATTATAAGGTCCTTCGCACTTTTAATATAGTGTAATAGTTTAGTGTACGTGTGTTGCACGTATGTAATACGTCAAGTAATAAATATGTCAAATCATCAATCAATATAAAATATATAAAATTAAAAATAGCAGATAGTAACATAATAGAAATTATAATAAAATAATATGACAATTGAAATATCATAACAATACGATTAAACTTAATATTTACACAAAAATTTCTTAAAGCCCGACCAAACATTCATCTACCACCCTTATTAAGTAGTAAAAACAGAAGATAGCAACAGAAAAGAAACTGCAACAAAATGATACGTATACGATAATTGAGATATTAGAACAATACGATTAAACCTAACCTTACCACCTAAACTCCTGAAAGCCCGATCGAACATTTATCTACCATAAAACAATATGATAATCAAAATATCAGAACAATACGATTAAACCTAACTTTTTCACAAAAATTCCTCAAAATTCGACCGAACATTCATCTACTACTTGTATTAAACAGAAAAATAACAGATAGTAACAGAATAGAAATTATAATAAAATAATACAATAATTGAGATATTAGAACAATATGATTAAATCACATCTTTATACAAAAAAAAAACCATCAAATTTTTATTAAGTGCATGAAGATTGAAGATTGAGTCAAATACCCAATAATTCTAAGAATTTCTATATGATTTGTTTTAGGAATTCCTCTGTTATAACCAAAAGACGACTGCAAAATTTCCCAAAAAAAGCTATGAAGTAAAGGTTACGGTAGTTTTTTTTTAGAAAATAATATTATTAATATTGTAATATATATTTCAAAAAGGATTTAATTTTGAAACTTTTTTATGTTTTGTTTTAGGGATTCCTCTTTATAACCAAATAAAGATTGGAAAATCTCCTAAAATAAAGCTACGAACTCGTTCTGTAATAACACTACAATCCGACTAATTCAAATTCAGTTAAATAAGGCCAATAAGAAAAAAGCGTTTCCTACCGAAGACTTATAAAAAATAAATAACTAATAAATACTAAGTAAATAGTAACCGACTGGATTAAGGAAAACATAAAAGCGCGAAAGTTATATAACTTACCAATGGAGTATACTTTGAAGAGTTGGCTTCCAACAAATAAAACTTTTCTAAACCTAAAAATCCACAACTCAAAACCATATAAAAAGAGAAAAGGCGCAAAATTAGACAAATACCAAAATTAAAAGCGTGAAAGAGAAAAAGAAGAACAAAAGTTTATGAGCATATATTAAGTTCAACAAAACTATAATGATATCAAAATTGAAGAGGCAGTATGTTTTTATTGTGATACAATTGCTAAGAAATAGACTTGGAATAGAATTCTAGTTTGAAATTAAAAAAAATAGAATTACCTTTTACCAAATAAGTTAAAAAACTGCGGACCTTTTTCCTTTTGGGGAACAACCGACTTTTTTATTTGGAAAATTCAAGTTTAAATCACATTATAAGATATATAAGGTAAAATTTTAATTGATTTAAAAGTGTTATATATTATTTTCTATAAGGTAAAATTTGTTTGTGCAATAATTAGTAGATCTTGGACTCTATGAATAACAATTCTACTAAAATTTTGTTTCTATAATAATGGTTTTTTTTGTTTTTTCCGTACCTGATTTAATTTTTTTCCTTTTTCCACACGTTACTTTTCTTCTTTTCTTTTATCTTTTTTTTTTTTGCTTAATAAGTTATTTAATTATTTTCAAATTATCAAATATAAGAAAAATAGTAAAAAGATGATTTTGTCTAAAGAAGAGACTATTAATGAAGGGCAAAAAGTTCAAATAACATTATAAGGTGCTTCACACTTTTAATATAACTAGTTTAGTGTACGCGCTTTGCGCGTGTTTTTATGTTAGAGTATATAATTTTTTTTAAAAAAACCATTCGATCAACATTTCGATTAGGGGCTTAATTAGCTATAATAGACCATGCAAATACTTTTCATATAAAATAAAATTCACTACGAAGATTGAGAGGTGCTTGACATATTTTTCAAAGTTTTTCAATTCTTGTCATCATTAATTAGAAGTAAAATGCCACAAACTAAATAACACATACTTATTCAAGAATGATTATGTATTTTACAAAAGAATGAATTTAAGTAAAAAGTTGAAAACAATTCTCTAGCAATTGCTTTAAAAATAGCCCCTCACTATTACTCGCCAACCTAAGGTCCAACGACAATATCTTTTCGATCTCCATCATAAAATTTATTCAGCTATCCATTTCAATTGTAGATCCCATCGATGATTGAACATGAAAAACTACATTAAATTAGTAGTCAAAATAAATTTTCAATAACGAATCTAACATTAGATTATTCATCTTAATTTTCTTCCAAGCCATCAAATGAGATTTGGAAAAAATATAAAACCAAACTGAAAATTATATATATAGAACACAAAAAATTAGCAACTAATCTTATTTAGACATCAAAATCTAGAGAAAGTATTTAATTATGACTCTGTTTTTATTTCTTCTACAAAATAAATCACGATAGACAAATTATTTTTTTTAAAAAAGAACACCGACCTACATCCTTTCACACTGTCTTACTTCTCTTCCCTTTTTTGAGAAAGCAAAATGGCATGGTCTCTTTTTTTGATGTACATACTACTGCTACTAATTGTTCATAGTTCTTGTACTATGTTTCCTGCTCAAGAAACAATGAGTACTAACAAAAACAAAACAAAAAAAGTAATAGAAGTACAACAAACAATGAATACTAACAAAAACAATAGATAGTAACATAACAGAAACTACAATAAAATAATACGATAATTGAGATATCAGAACAATACGATTAAATCTAACCTTCACAAAAAATTCTCAAAACCCGACCAAACATTCATCTACCACCTGTATTAAACAGAAAAAATAGCATCTAATAACAGAATAAAAACTACAATAAACAATATGATAATCGAGATATGAGAATAATACGATTAAATCTAACCTTTAAACAAAAATTCCTCAAAGGCCAACTAAACATTCATCTACCACCTGTATTAAGCAAAAAAAATAGCAAATAGCAACAAAACAAAAACTATAACAAAATAATATAATAATTGAGATAATACGATTAGACCTAACCTAGATTGGAGTTGTAATGAGCAAGCAATAGACAAAATCCTTCTGCGTCAAAAACAATACTGATATGTAGTCTATCAATTTTGTTAAAAAGAAAACCCTAATAACATAAGTGGTAAAAAAAATAAAAGCTTTTATGTGTCCGTTTTTTCCTTTTATATATTATTGAAACTTTGGTAAACGAAACCCAAAAAAAGTACCACCATTTTTTATTTTTTTACGTACTCTCTTTTTGTCAAATTTTTAAATTAAAATAATCAAATAAATTATATTTTTATAACTTAAAAGAATTCAATACCTAATGGAATTCTAGTGCATGAATGTTTCCTACTATATAAATTTTGGTAGCACTTTTTTATTTATATAATAATATAATAAAGAAAAAAAACTATGAAATTTAAAAGGAAGTTTAAGAGTTTTATTAGGAGTTCTTACCTATTATAAATAAGTAAAATATTAATAGTTATAATTATAATTAATTTTAAAATCCTCAATATTAGCATAATAATTAAATGACAATAATTGAAAAATATAGTAAAAAGACGATTTTGTCTAAAGGAGAGACTTTTAATGAAGGGCAAAAAGTTCAAATCACATTATAAGGTCCTTCACACTTTTAAAATAGTACTAGTTTAGAGTACGTGCGTTGCATGTGTGCATCACGTCAAACCGTCAATCAATATAAAATATATTAAAGATGAATAGCAATTGACTTTACACAAAAAATAATTTTTTTATGAAAAAATGAAATTCAAGGCCTTTTTTTTTTGGTAAATTATATATATATATATATATATATATATATATATATATATATATATATATATAATATATATATGCCTTTAATAGCCTATATGTAACGTCATAACTTGGGAGAAATATTTGTTCTCCATTAATTGGAAATTTTGAAGAATAAAAATATAACTTAGTGGAGAGCTTAACTGCATGCAATCATGCATACATATTACAATAACTTATCTAGTATAGTTTCACAAAGTGAGATATGAAAAAGATAAAGTATATGCAGGCAGGGGCGGAGCTACAGCCACCCAAGGGTGGTCAGATGAACACCCTTCGTCGGAAATTTTTTCCGGATATATAGGTTAAATTTTATTTTTTGGGATATATACTAATTGTTGAACAACCTTGATACAGAAAAGAATAATAGCTCAGTGGCTAAGGGTCTGCAATGTGTGGGCGTCAGTGCATGGGTTCAAGCCCAGCATCCCGTGTTTTTACAAAAATATTTTTTCACTTGAAGGGAATTTGAAAAGGTTCTTTGGATGTTAGAAAGAAAAAAAAAAGTCAGCTTCAGTTTAAATTAATGCAAAAAACGAAAATTTCACTTTGTATAAGTTAGAAAAATCAAAAGTTTTCTTTTGTCCTTTTATATTAAAAAATGATAAAAGTCAATTAAAATAAAACCTTTTACCCAAATCCCAATTACCCTTCAATTCTAAACTTCTAATTCTTTTTACTCTTTTGTTTTCTCCCTTCTTAAGAAACCCTTTAGCCTTGACCCTTCTCTTTGCTTCTCCTTCTAAATTTAGTTAAACTCAAGCCCCTTTTTTTGTACTCTACATCATTATTGTCACTGCAATTAACAAGTTCGGAGCTATTTTTATATTTATTCCGTAATAACCATTGCAGTGTGATTTGTGAAGAGCAGAAAAGGTATTCTTTAATTTTTTTAGTTTAGTTTTTTTTTTTTGAAATTACTTTTGTGCATTTTTTTTGCTTTGACAGAGTAATTTCATAGTTTAGTTTCTCTTAGTAAATAATTAATGATCACTTGTTCACAAAATTGATAAAAGATAACTTAGTTTCAAAAATTCTTGATAAAAGATAACTTAGTTTCAAAAATTCTTGACAGAGTGTAAGAGTGATGTGCTTTGACTGTTATTTCAGATTGGGGTTTCAATGAGCTTGGAAAAATATTATCGTAAAGTACCAAAAATAAGTACGGCATCTCAAAATCAAAATCAACTACGCCGAGATGAAAATGTCGACCAAATAGAAATACCATTTCACTCTTCCCCGAGACAAGAATTTGATGTAAATGATCTAAAGAGTGATCCGGCTGAGAGACCTCCAATTTTGAGTTATCTTCCAAACATTCGTGATGAGGTAAGGAGGGCATACATTCTAAAGCGTCCTTGCCAACCTCGGACTCATCAGTTCCCTCAAACTGATTTTTTTGGAACCCCACGTCGTTTTGTTTCGACATGGTTTGATGAATATCCTGATTGGTTGGAATATAGTATAAGTGCAGATGCAGCTTATTGTTTGCCTTGTTATTTATTTCAAGGTGGAAGCATTCATCAAGGTGGTGGAGATATGTTTTCGACTAAAGGGTTTAAGAATTGGCATAGAAAGGATAGCTTTGCTACACATATTGGTCCACCGAATAGCGTTCATAATCAATCCAAAAGAAAGTGTGAATATCTACTGCGAGAAGAACAATCCATTCAGGCTGCATTTTACAAGTTGAATGATAAAAGTAAGCATGAATATTGGGTTCACTTAAATGCTTCAATCGATGTAGTAAGACTTCTCTTGAATCAAGGTTTGGCACTTCGCGGTCATGATGAGAGTGAATCGTCATTGAACAAGGGTAATTTTCTTGAAGTTCTTTCCTAGTATGCGGCTAGATGTGATGAAATTAAACCTTATGTGTTAGGAAAAGCTCCAAAAAATAATAAAATGACTTCTCATGATATCCAAAAAGACATTGTCACTGCGTGCAAGATTGAAACAATTAAGGCTATAATAGAGGATCTAAATGGTGACTACTTTGCTCTATTGGTTGATGAATCTAGAGATGTGTCACGCAAAGAACAAATGGCTATTTGCTTACGATATGTTGACAAAAAGGGATTTGTGATGGAGGCATTTATTGGACTTGTTCATGTTAAAGATACTAGTGCTTTGTCTTTAAATAAAGCAATTGTGAATGTACTTGCTCATCATTCTTTGACTTTATCTTATGTACGTGGGCAATGTTATGATGGGGCAAGCAATATGCAAGGTGAACTAGGTGGTCTTAAAACGTTGATTAGACAAGAAAGTAGATCGGCTCATTCTGTTCATTGTTTTGCTCATCAACTTCAACTCACTCTTGTCGCGGTTTCTAAAAAGTGTGTTCAAGTGGGAGAACTTGTACTATTAATTTCAAATATTTTGAATGTGTTGGGAGCTTCTTTTAAACGTGTGGATGAATTTCGAGAATCTCAAAAAAAAAAACTCCAAGAGGCATTGGATATGGGTGAACTAGAAACGGGTAGAGGCTTGAATCAAGAACTTGGTCTTATTAAAGCAGGTGATACTCGTTGGGGATCTCACTACAAGTCATTTGGAAACTTTATTAGTAGCTTTGCCTCTATTGTTGATGTACTTGATACTCTTGTTGAAAATGCAAGTACTTCGGAAGAAAGAGCTAGTGCATCGGGATTTCTCAGAAGTTGTCAAACATTTGACACTATTTTCTTGTTGCATTTGATGACTGATGTTTTAGGAATCACATATGATCTTAATGTGTCATTACAGAAAAAGGAGCAGGATATTGTAAATGCCATGATTCTTGTAAAGGTGGCAAAGAAAAGGTTGCAAGCTTTAAGAGATAATGAATGGGATCCTCTTTTAAAAAAACATATTGGATGGGATTCACTCAAGGAAAAGGTAGATGCGTTTTGTATCAAGCATAACATCTCATTACCTAATTATGATGCTCCATATGCTAACTCTGGGAGATCACGACGTAAAGTAGTTGATTATACTACTTTGCACCATTATCGTGTGAATGTGTTCTATAAAATTATTGATTGGCAGCTACAAGAACTTAATGAGCGTTTCAATGAAGTGACAAGTGATTTGCTCAATGGAATAGCTTGCTTGAATCCAATTGATTAATTTTCTAGTTTTAACATAAAGAAGATAGTGAAAATGGCTGAATTATATCCTGATGACTTTGATGGATTCAACTTGAGGAATCTTGAGAATCAACTTGTTAATTACATTATGGATGTTCGTGATAATGATAAAAGGTTCTCCAATTTAGGTGGACTTGGGGAACTTTCAAGAAAGTTAGTTGAGACAAAGAAGCATTTAAACTATTCTCTTGTATTTCTTCTAGTGAAGTTTACTTTGCTTCTACCCGTTGCCACTGCAACAGTTGAAAGGGCTTTCTCGGCAATGAAGTTTATCAAGAATGACTTGCGAAATCGAATGAATGATGAATTCTTAGATGGTTGCATAGTGCCTTATGTAGAGAAAAGAGTATTTAAAGATGTTTCTAATGAGTGTATTATAAAAACATTTCAAGGGATGAAGTGTCGAATATTAAGGTGTAAAAATAGCATATACCAAAAAAATTGAAACTACAATAAAACAATATGATAATCTTGATATCAGATCAATACGATTAAACCTAACCTTTACATAAAAATTCCTTAAAGCCCGATCGAACATTCATCTACCACCTGTATTAAGCAGAAAAAATAGCAAATAGAAACAAAACAGAAACTAAAATAAAATAATACGATAATAGAGATATCAAAACAATGTGATTAAACCTAACCTAATCAAAATAATGATCAAACAAAGACAATAAAGTGCTCAAAATTTGTTCGCTATTAGCTGTCGAAATTTGTTTGTTGTTGTTATTTAGTTTATGCTAAAAATATTAGGTTTTAAAGCCTTATATATAAACCAAAAAGGTCAATAAGTAGTCGAATTGCAATCCCTGCCGTGGTCGAATTGTATAAACTTATTATTTAGATTTTTTTCAGGTATTAATAATAATTGGAGGAAAATAATAAAAAGACGGTTTTATGTAAAGCAAAGAGTTTTAATAAAGGGCAAAAAGTTCAAATCACATTATAAGATCCTTCACACTTTTAATATAACTAGTTTAGTGTACGTGCGTTGCACGTGTGCATCACGTCATGCCGCTAAACAATATTAAATATATAAAAGAAGAATAAATTATTGAAAATCAGCAATTAACTATAAATAAAATCAAATATTTTTTTTACAATTCTTTTCAGTTCTTAACTCGAATAAGTTGACGACCACGATTGTGAGCCAACAACAGATATATGTAGATGAATTTAATTGACAATCAAAATTTTGAAATAAATACCTAAAATTATTTTGAATGCACGAAAACCTACATAAATAAAAAAGAAAAAATCAATTATAGTGAATTGATATATCATTAACTCAATTCAAATAATCATGTACAAATTTCACATGTCAAACATGTAAGAAAAGGTCAAATAACCCACAAAAACATGTAAGAACTTAAACCTAATGTGGTATTAACTAATGTGAGTTCAAGGCCAAAAAATTATATTTTTGATTTAACAGGTAGAAGAAAAGACAAATTTAATTCAATAGATAGATGAAGAACATTTTTGAAAATTTCTTATACATTAAAGAGCATTTTTTTCTTATACCCTTTTTGTTTTTTATATCATTTTCATATTATCAAACTTGTCTCTATTTGGGTTCCGAACTCCATATGGGGAAGGAGCGTTGCTTACTTACCTAAAGTTCACTTTTTACCAAAAAAGTTCTGTGTCAGAAAAAGGATAGCTATACTGATTCGGTATACTCTCAAGACGCCCTCGGTACAATATTGACGATCTCACAAAGATGCAATTTCAGTGAATTGTCATTTACTGATTTCATCTTTTACGAAATCGATCCTCTTTGATTGTACAAGAATATGTTCAGCATGTCTGGAAGCACGGGTCGTTTAACTCGCAGCCAAGGAATGTTCCTGATCTGCGAACAGAACCGAAGGAGGTTACTGCGACAACAAACCAACATGCATGATTTAGAGAAGGATGATGATCTATCATGTATGCAGGGATCGCTATTGGATAGAGCCGCGTGAGATACATAGTGAGAGTGACACAGATCTCCTTTTTTCAAATAGACCCTCCTATCGCTAAAAAGCGAGGTTTTCACCAGCACTTGAGCTAGTAGCCACAACTTTTCTTAGATAGGGCTTTCGGCTAGTTTGTGTATGGTGATCAGAGATGGACAACTAGTCAAGCTCTAGCTGATGGAGCAAGGGCTGTTGTTTCAAGTCCAACAAAGTCTTAAGAATAATATAGGGCTGGATAGAGGTTGCCAACGCATTCCCCCTGAGTGAGACCATTCCTTTGTCTTAACTCGGCCTGAAAAGGTAGATTAGTCCCTGATTTCACCCTTTTTGATTTTAAGCTACTTGCGCCTATTGTTTATTGGTCCAATGGCCTCACCGCTGGCTGTCCCTCTATTAAAATGTTGGGCAAGTGGCGGGGAATTACCCGTATTCAGTACGAGCAGAGTGGAAACTGCTCATACCTTTCGGACTTAGGCATTCGCCTGTCACCCGTAATTCGAAAAGACTGACCTCAATAATGTTCGCAATCATACCTTAGTTCAGGATCTCCCTACTCGTATGTAGGAGGAGCTACTGCCTTCCTTCTAATCGGTTCGAAGAGAAAAGGAAACGAAACAATAATGGTTCACTTTCATTGGTCCCAAATTCAAAATACACTCAAAAAGGTGCATTTTTTCTCCTTCCAACTCCCTTTAAACTCTCAAATCTACTTTCAGAAAAATGTCATATACTTTTTAATTCTCTCCTCCGTTGCCTCATGATGGGTTACGTTTCTTCTGCCAACTTCTCTATCCAGGCAAAGTATGCACCCTTGTAAAGGGTTAATAATTACATTTAAACGTTTCTATAGTGACATCGTTTGCCCTGGAAGTTTTATGGCTATCATAATAAACTTCAATTAGTAATTATCTATCAAGAATACATGATAATTTATTATTTTAAACTTCAAGAACATACTAAAATCACAAAAGAAAACTTCTCAATTAGCAATTGTCTATAAAAAATACATGATAATATATTTTTGTAGAAATATACTAAAATTTTAGAAAATTTACCTCAAATCACAAGAAAATTTGTCTCTTCAGTCATAGATACCATCAATATTTCACAAAAAAACTTCTCAATTAGAAATTGTCAATCAAGAACACATGATAATTTAGTATTGTAAATTTCAAGAACATATATACTAAAATTTTATAAATTTTACCTCAAATCACAAGCAAATTTATCTCTTTAATCATAGATACTATCAAGATTGTAAACATGAAGAACATACTAAAATTTTAGAAAACCTACCTCAAATCACAAGCAAAATTGTCTCTTCAATCATAAGATAAATCAGGATTTCACAAAAAAAACTTCTCAATTAACAATTGTCTATCAAGAATACACGATGACATTTATTGTAAACTTCAAGAATATACTAAAATTTTAGAAAACTTATCTCAAATCACAAGTAAATTTATCTCTTTAATCATAGATACTATCAAGATTATTATAAAATAATACGATAATTGAGATATTAGAACAATACGATTAGATATAACCTTTATACGAAAATTCCTTAAACCTCGATTGAACATTCATTTGCTACCTGTATTAAGGTGATAGAAAAGGAGATAGCAACATAACAGAAACTACAACAAAACAATACGATAATTGAGATATTAGAACAATACGATTAGATCTAACCTTTATACGAAAATTTCTTAAAGCCCGATTGAACATTCATCTGCCACATGTATTATGGTGGTAAAAATAAGAGATAGCAACAGAATAGAAACTACAACAAAAAAATAAGATATAATCGAGATATCAGAACAATACGATTAAATCTAACCTTTACACCAAAGATTCTTTAAAGCACGATCAAACATTCATCGTAAACAAAGGAGTACTGATATCTTTCTAATTGAAGTATTATGATATATGATTTGAGTTGGAAAATATTCAAACTCATGGCAAATAGACAGAAATTCATGGAAACCAAAATTTAATTAAATTCAAAGTATGATTTGTATTAGGGACCTTTATGTTATAACCAAAAAAGGAGTCCTACGACAATTGTGATTTTGTTTTGCCAAAAAATAAGGAAATGATTTTAACCAAAAAAAAAAAGAAGCTATGACAATTTTTAATTTTTCCAAATAAGGCAGTTTTCAAAATTTCTTTTTTAAATAAGGCAATTCTTTAATTTGCCAAGAAATAGTCTTACGCAGGAAATTTTCGGTAGGACTCTTATTATGACCATGTTTAGTTTGGAAAAAATAATGTTAGTTTTTTGTCTTCCAAAAATAAGCTATTTTTATTAGTTTTTTATTTCCTCATATATTTCAAAAGTTTTTTTTTTAATTTTTATATATATTTAGTATAATCAATATGCAATATTATAAATACAATGTTATAATAATTGAAAAAAAAGTGAAAAGACTATTTTGTCTATTGCAAAGTTATTTAATGAAGGATAAAAAATTCAAATCACATTATAAGGTGCTTCACACTTTTAATATAGTATAGATAGATAGATAGATATAGATAGATATAGATAGATATAGATAGATAGATATAGATTAACGTTTTAGATATAAATTATGTGAAAAGAATAAGGACGCAGTAAAGGTGTGGAATATTATTGTCTATGCTTGTAATTTTTCTAGTAAGCTAGAGATAATAAAGTATTTAGGGAAAATATTGATTTTGGTGGAATTGTTATTGTTTAATTCTATTTTTGATCCTTGTATTTCTTGTTTTATCTTATCAAACCTTCAATTAAACGAAGTGTACCTTTTTGGTCCTTAAGCTAACCAAACTAACAGAACTAAAGAGCAAACTTAACGGGATTAAAATCCTAGAAACTGAAATAGAAAAAAAATAGATAGAAAGTAGCTCACTTGATTGACTACCTAAACTTTAGTGTAGTAATTGGTGAGAGTTGAATTGACTACCTGAATTTTTTGTTGGTTAGAATTCATTCTCCATAATTCTTTCCCCTTCCCTGAACCCCAATTTAAAATTTAAAAAGAAAAAAGAAAAAAAGAAGCAAAACATCATTACGGAGTACACCATAACATCCTTTACTTCATCATCCTACAGTTGTTGCGTCCACCGTCTCCGTCAGCGATAGGGTCATTTGGAAGAAGCTAAGTTTGTTCGTAAAGTTGATGTTAGGCTACTTCTCGCAAATATATCGACTCCTTTTTTTAGTGTACCTATACGTCATTGTGAAAAAAATCATCTAACAAGCTATAGATCAAAAGTGAAGCAACTAAAAAGGGACGAGCTTATAGCTATTTGGTGATGATTTCTAGCTATTACATATTTATATTATACTAATTGTTACCCATATTTCATCATTTAAGATATGAACGATTTAGTGCTTGAGATTCCACATTAATTGTTCTGATTCTTCAGGAGTATTTAAGAAGATGATGAGTTTCTTGACGGCGAATCTGCCATATATATTGCCTATTTAGAGATAGTGCAGTAGACATTACCATGTTGAGAGCTTCGAATTTTCATGGCTCTTGAGGCAGTTTGACTAAGTTCAACCATAAATGCATAAATTGGTGAGTTTACGTGTTTATAAGTGACTAAGTTCATGAGTCCAGAGGCAAAAGGGTCACTTTTGTTAGGCAAAAAATCAAATGGGCCACATGAATTTCAAAAATACCAAAGGGGACACAACGCCTGCAATTCAGCGACATACTTTTTCATAAACAGTCGCTGCAAAACGGCCGTTTGGCTGTTTAGTTTTTTCAGTTTTTAATTGTTTGTCGCTGAGGCTTCAGCGACTTACTAGTCGCTGCATCTCAGGCGACTCAATGTTTCTGCTAATTTTTGGTCCATAAAGCTCTGACTAGGCTCTGCTATTTTGGTCCATAAATCACATGCTAAAAGTTCTGACTAAAGGAAACTACATAGTAGTACTTGTAATTGCGAGACATGGCATTTTCCACTATAAAGAAGCGGACTCAATTTTCAAAAGTAGTGCATTCTTTTAGAATTCGATACGAATATAACATCATTTGACCAAATCAAAAGTTGTAGAATTTAGCTAGAAAGTTCAAAATATTTGCTCATTCAAGTCATAAAGTGTAAAAAAAAAAATTAAAAGAAAAGAAAGCATCACAACATGTTTTCTACCTTCAATTAATAACCAATACAAAAAAAAAAACGAAAACAAAGAGGCTCGAACTCAATGCCATGTTTACTTTCTTTTTGAGAAGAATTGGTGCATGCCCACTTCTAAAACTTATTTTAGAAAAGGGTCATCTCATTTCTTTTCCATTTGTTTTGTAGGGTTTCAAATTTGAATACTTCCTCCGTCTCATTTTATGTGACACCCTTTGAATTGACATAATATTTAAGAAAAAAAGAAAGACTTTTGAAACTTGTGGTCCAAAATAATTCTTGAACATTTATGTGGTTGTAAATTATTTCATTAAGGGTAAAAGGGTAATTTCAAAGTTTTTTTCTTCTAATTATAGAAATGTGACATTCTTATTGGAACGGACTAAAAAGGAAAGTGTGCCACATAAAATGAGACGAAGGGAGTATTAAAAAGGTGTGGAGTCAAGGGTTTTTAATATTTTAAAAACTTGGATAACTCCTTTAAAATATATTTACACCCCTCACACTTTTTCTAAAATATACACAAACTCATTTCTCTCTCTTCTACACTCTTCACTCTTTTTTCTTCATTCTTAATCTTTTCATCAGATTTATCTTCTCCTTCAATCTCGAAACTCGCCATTCGTCGTTATCAAATATTTTATTTTTGATTTCAAATATTTTGAGCTCCATAATGGTATTGTTTTTTCACACAAAAATCTTAATTTTTTTGGGTCAAGACTCAAGATGAAGACGAAGATCATTGCTTCTTCCTCATTCAACTCATGTTAAAACTCCCATTAACAACAACAAAATAAGCTTCTCATGATTAATACATAGCCCATTTTCTCTCTCTCTTTATCATTGTATGTTTTGATGGATTTTGATTGTGTTAATTCGTGTGTCTTTATTAAAGAACTTGAAAATGAATTTTGTAAATTGAAGTTGAATTCGAGCTAAAAGAATATTGGAGTTTGTTCTTTAGTTCGAGGGGAAGCTAATCCTAAAATTTGAGTAAGTTTTGTGAAGATTCGAAAGGGTTGAAAATTTGAAAGTTCATGTGTTCTTGAGACTTCATATATTTCTTAAGGTAGAAGAGGAAAAAAAATACATTTGATCCTAAACCTCAATTGAAAAAGTGAAAAAAGGTGTTTGTGGCCCCAAATAGATAAGGAGGACTTAAAATTTAAATGAGTGTAAGATTGTTTAAAAAAATTGGCAAAAAATAAAAAAATAAATTAAGCAAAAGGCTCGAAAAAGAGATTAATAAACTCATCACTCTCCTCCGATCCCCTAATAAATTAGTTTTCTTATATAAGTTCTTGCAAATTTTTTATTTATGAATGCAAAGAAAGTTTTTGAGTTTTCATAGATAAAAATTATTTTATGTTTCCCTATATATGATGAAAAGGTTATATTATTTTTACTTTCACGTGTCTTTATTTGTTGTCAGAAATACCATTAAATACAAATGATTCTATTACGTATAAACTCAAAAAATATTTTAAAAAATGAGAAATTATATATGGGTCAAAGTAAAACTCTAATGATATATAATAAACAAAAGCAAATGAACACGTCTAGTAAACACCAAACTCTAAATCTCAAAGTTTAAATCTCGAACTCCTTACTCATCTAAAATTCAAACATCAATTCGCACAAGTCTAAAGACAATGAATAAGTATATCATAAATCAATTCATGTCAATTATCAACAGATATGATTTCTGCTCAAATGCACCATCTGTAAATGATCAACTACTTGATATATATAAATTAAACTACTATTTGAAGTATATCATAAAACGACTGGCGTCAATTATCAACAAATATGATTTATGCTCAACTACATCATTTGTCAATAATCAACCACTTAATATGTATAAATTAGACAATTATTGGACTAAAATAAATAAATGATCTATAATAAATCAAAAAAAAATGTAGACGTCTAGTAAACACCAAATTAAAGCTAAAACTCCAAACCTTTTACTTCAAACCTCAAATATCAAATCTCAAATCTCACTTTGCACAAGTCTAATGGACTATGAATAAGTATATCATAAATTGACTCATATCAATTATTAACCTTTGGTGATCACACACCGACCCGGGCAATCACTAGCTACAATCGATGAAATTTTGATTGAAACTATTCATAAAAAAAGTCGCCTGAAGCCCCACCCGCCTTTTCTATATAGCCGCATAACCATAACAAGTTTTCTCTAATGCCATACCAAACCAAGACCTTTCCTACAAGGAAAGAAAGAACCCGCGGCTCCCCTTTTTGAATACCCCCCTCACTCCCCCGGACAGGTTGAAAGTCATGAATCCGCTCTTACTGATCTCATATCTGCTGCTCGAGTGAAAGTGGGAATTTAGGCAAGGTCCGATCGGAAATAGGATAAATAATGGAAAAAGTCCCTCTCCGATAATAGGACTTGAAGGCTTTAGCTATGCGAGCCTGCCACTATGCTCCTTTGTTACAGAATTAATGGTCAGAAACTTGCCTTACTTAATCTCTTTCGAGATAAAGGTTCTTACAGAGGTGAAGGCACCCATCTCACAGAAAATAGTTAGAAAGCTCGCGCTCCACTAAGTGTATAGATTGAGATCCAGTAGAAGTGGGAGTGTTCAAGTTTGGTCAATCTTTCTCATTGCTTGACTAAAGAATGCATTTTATGGCTCTAGCACTCCCGTCATGAGACGTAGAAGCAAAAAAAAGAAAAAGCCTAGGCTGATCATCCAACACCCATTGATTCAGATCCTTATCGGCTAGAATAAATGCCTTTTAATCTTCTCATATTTCAAATCTGGTAACTGACTGAGAATTGATAGTCTTCTAAGGAAGTCTAAGTGACAGAGGATCTAGTAAGGAAAGGAACCTACCTTTCTCGTTTATGACCCATGTGTTTTGAGATTGTTGAAAGAAGAACCCTAAGGCCAAAGTGAGAAGAGTTATAACCCGATAGCTCTATGCCTACGGTTCCTTGTTAGGGGTTCATACATACCATGCTTATCTTGAAAAGCTCACTGAGCAATTCAAGAAAATAAGTTTCTCTCCACTACCTAGAGAAAAAAGAAGTTCGCGGATGCATTGGCAACACTGGCCTCCATGATAAACATTCCTGAGGGAAAGTCCGCCCAATCATGATAGAACAAAGAAGCAGCCCGGTGTATTGCAACCTAATTGAAATTTTTGAGTTGACTCCCGGCATGTTCAATAGTGATCTTTTGGCCATTGAAAGGGCACCCAATGCCATGGTTTACTGACATCAGGGAATATATTGAACACCAAACGTATCCCAAACATGCAACGGAAAATGATAAGAGGACAATCAGGAGGTTGGCAATGCAATTCGTTGCGCGGGGATGCGATTCGCCAAGCTGGGGCAAATCTTTCCCCTATCTCTAAAGGGGGCCCTTGGGCCACTTGAATGTAAGGAAAGGGGTTCGACTCAATACTCTTGTGTGTATCCTTTGGCCACCAATCTAGCCTTCAACCCCTCAACTGCTCCATCAGCTTTTGTTGACTTTATAGACCCACTTGTAGCCAATGGCTTCTTTCCCTAGAGGAAGAGAGACTCAATCCCAAGTAGCAAACCATTCTAGTGCTACGATCTCTTTCTACATAGAGCTGCCAGCAGGGTTGAGATATGGCCTCTGCAAAGGTATCATGTTAAAAAAGATGGATGAAATTGCAAAAAAGACTCGTGGGAAGTAGACAGAGACTTAGTTGATACAAACCTATGAATAGGAAAACGAAGACGGGTGGATCTACCCGAGAATAGAAGCTAGAGAACCTAAGTCTGAAGAAGAGTCTTGGTTCGAAGTATAGGGAGAGAGGGAGACCACTGAATCAGTTGGCTCAGCTCTGAAAACTGAGTGACGAGAATCTGTCTTCACAAACCTGCGAAACTTCCCCTTAAGTTGATCACGCTGGTCACCCGGATCTTGCTGACTCTATTAAATCGGAGAATTCTGATGCTGTCTCACATAAACTCCTCAATAGTTCCACCCCTCCCCTCTAAGGGGAGACAAGGGAACATAATGGCCCACCATCACAGGGAATCTCAAAGCCCCGAGCTCCGTAGTAAGTTCAAAAAAGGTGACATGTCGAGAAAGGTGGAATCGTCGTGTAGAAAGATCATTAACACTTGTAGCCCTTTTGAGAGAGGGGTACCCCAACCTCACTCAAGAAAACACATAGAGTGAGATGTAGGGCTCAGTTTGTCTTGTGCAGGAGATGGAATTTTCACAAAGCACGTGCATCCGAATAGTCATCGGTTTGAAAGAGAGTAAAACGCCCAAAGATACCGTGTAGAGGAGATCGCTCACCAATAATAGGAGCCATCGTCTTCTTACTCAGATAAGCGGCCATCATGAAATTTTACTAGGGATCCTATAATAGGGAACTTTCATTCCCAGTAGAAGTCCTCGAGCAACTTTACTAATACTAATAAATAAGGGGAAGGCCCAACATTTTATATTAGTATAAGGAAGGCGCTAGCTAGCGCCCAACCTATACAAGGGCTTTCCACATTTGGTCGTGCTGCTATGATGTAACGTGCAGTCGTCCCAAGGCAGCAGGATGTATGGTATAGGGCCCCCTATTTTATCTCCCTTAAAGTCCTTTATGGATTTCGAGTCGGGAATAAAGCTGTGGCTTATTCGGCGCTATATCACAATTCATTCTCGGGCATAGCTGTTCACGAAAGGTGGCATGGGATATCTGTCAGCGGCGGGAGTCTTACATCCGAGCGAGAGGTCAGACCAATCCCATTCATCCTGGTCTGATCCGAACAGATCTTGTTAAATGAATTGATCCATTGTTGTATGCCCTACTGGTCAATTTATTCCTACTCGGACCCGCCGTACTTCCTTTGACTACTCCTGAGATATAGTGGAAAGATTTTTTTATGGTGGAGAGTTGGGAGTGAAAAGACCAATGCAGCAGAGAAGGACTGCATGAATCGGAATCCACTTATTAAGACAGACGACCGAGAAAGAAAGGCTCCGCGTTCGAACATTGGTTGATCTTAGCTTAGCGTGCTAGCCGCTGCTTCATTTCGTATAGTGATAACGCTTTCTCTTTCTTAGCACTCCGCCCCCCTTGTATAGTAAGGGCTACTTTGGTTGCGCGGCTTTCTCTTATAGGGTGACTTGACTCAGCTTGACCTACTTGACTCAGCGGTTAGAGTATCGCTTTCATACGGCGAGAGTCATTGGTTCAAATCCAATAGTAGGTAAAACCGACCGAAACCCCTGCTTTTGCCAGCATGACAGCAAGCACGGACTGGCAGTAAGGAGTCAATTGAATGATCAAAGCATCGGTTGCTTCCACCTGTGGCCTTCTTGACTTGACACCTTAATATCAAGGAACCCCCCCTATTCCACAAGTAGGTGGAGACCTGGAGGGTCAGAAACCCCAACGGGAAACCTTTCACCGCGCCACACGATTCTTTTGCGAAGCGCTCTTTCCACTCCTGCCCCCGCAAGCAAAGAGGTTTCAAGATAGCAGGCGACCAAAAATCTCCGAGCATTCCTCATGGAGGATTCAAGGGCACCGGCCAAGGCTCCGACAGGACCTGCATCTTGAATGAATCTTCCGATGCCAATGAGGTCGAGCGTGATGGGCCGGAACCCTCATGGGAAGGGATTATTTCCCCACTAAATGCACCAAAAATCAAAGTAGAGAATGTCGCCATTCCAAATAAAAAAGGAAAAAGTCAGGATAGGATTCCCCCCGGTCCATCAGATCTCGAACAACTGAAAGGCCAAATGATCTTCTCCATAAAGAATGGGATACTATGGAACATGACTGTATCAAGTATGTTCGATCCTGCCAGCAGTGTCAGATCTACGCAGATAAGGAAAAGGTTTTGATTCCTCTGAATAACATGACAACGCCTTGGCCTTTTCTTCCTTCCTTGAGGACCAAAGCCGATCTTCGAAATGGAGAGGTGAACCCAAGTGTTTGATCAATACAAGAGTTAGCTAGGCCACTTTTCCGAATGATAGAAAGAGTCGCTTAACGCTATGCTCAAAACAGAGAACCGAGCCCCAACTCTGGTAAAGGAATCGGATAGCAAGATGAAGTTTCTGTGATCATTCTATGACATTTTATATTTAATCTCAATATCGATAGATAAATCTCGATAAGAAAGAGCTTTCTCCTGGGAATAAGAAGAAGTCCTCTCTTTTTCTCAGAGGTAACTAAATCGTTAAATCGTTTGAGAGAGAATGAATAAGAAGCAAGGGATGAAGGGGAAGAGATCTTTCACTATTCACATATGTAGCTGGACCCTTTTCCTAAGTATGAGTTGAGAGGATCAGAGGGATAAAAACCTATACTTACTCTTCTGACCTAGTCCAGGTGCTGATTCCAAGATAGGTACCATGAAATCAAGACCCCTCACTGCCACCATATCATAAACCCTCCACATAAGACCGAAACGCACCAACAAAGGATCAGTGCGATCGATCTTCTATTTTTCTTTCTTATTTTTGCTTATATAAGAGTGCCCAATACAACCACTAGCAGAACCA
This sequence comes from Jaltomata sinuosa, assembly GCA_003996215.1. Classification (NCBI taxonomy): domain Eukaryota; kingdom Viridiplantae; phylum Streptophyta; class Magnoliopsida; order Solanales; family Solanaceae; genus Jaltomata; species Jaltomata sinuosa. The sequence goes on along the minus strand of QJPP01000874.1, from coordinate 311,217 downwards.
AAAGAGAACCTGAGATAAGGAATGGGATAAACGAGTACACTGATTAGATTCTTTCGCCTTTCAGGTCTTTCTCGCCTCTTGCCGGGCGTCTAAAAATAAATAGATTCTGTAATTAGTCAAGATTGGTAAGCCTAAGAGAGGAAGGTTTTGAGTTATCTCTACGCCCCTAAGCTAATAAGATCTTTTGTCAATACTTGATCACCAGTTAAATAGTTTGGGAGCAGACAGTGTTTCTCTTCCTTCTCTTATGATAGAGCACAGGGAGCGGTTGGTAACTTTTTTTCTATGGGCCTGAAAAAAAAGCATTTTCATTTTCTCTGCTCTGGTACTCTTTCAGTGATTCCATTCTGCACCAAAAGAAAAAGTTGTCGCGTACTGCTGCGCCAGTTGGTCGATTCGGATTTATGTCCGGAATCTTGCATCGGCCAAAAGCCGCTAGTGATAAAGGAAAGCTGATCCCCGGTCTGAGCCAGCATGCACAGCAGAGCAGAGTATCCTGAGGATTATGAAAGAAGACTTCGAGTCTTGAGTTGGTTCGCGTGAATGATTTCGCGCTATCCTGGGGATAGGGGAGATAAGCTTTTTGTACAGCCCTGAGAGCTCACTTACTTGAAACGAGCTTTCCTTTCCTCTCACTGACTAGCTATACTACAGAAGGAATTGCTTCCCTGGCTTACGACTGGCATTACTACTTTCTAAGAACCGTACTTTCAACCCTTGGCTCGATTGCTTGACTGGAATCAGAGGAATTCATGGACAACTACTGTTAAGAAGCATGAACTCTTCATTCGCCTAGGTGTTTTCATATAAGTAAGATGCCTCCCGCTCGCACTCCCACTGATTGGATTGAACTGAGACTGGTACTAGTTGACTAAAAGGAGTACCTCTTAACTGAACTAATAGTGCACTAAGATACTGTCTTATAGTTATGATATCAAGTATTCTCAAATCAAAGCTAAGCGCTCCTCTTCTCTTCCATCTACTTCGTTCACTTTCTTACTTCACCTTGTGGACTTGGCCTACTTGAACTAACAACCATGCTAGCAAGCGCTTCCGCTTCGCACCGAACTCTAAGCGCTAGTTGACCCTTCTTTGGTCTCTTTCAGTGGGAAGGAACTTCCAGATGAAACTATTTCCGAGTTTTGGATGCTTGCTATCTGCAGTGAAAGAATTGAGAAGGATCTTTGCTCCCGGTGACCGGCTTTGGGGGACCGCCATATGGCCTGGTCCACTCTTGGCTAAGCTCTTTGGGCGGGACTTTCTCGAAGTTATCACTTCTCTCACTGACAGACTAGCAATTCAATAAATCACTCATCATATAGAATAACGATCGACAAGTCCACAGTGTGCACCAACGAGAGTCCACTGGAAAGATTCCCCGAATAGCATTTATTTATATATGATAATATCCAATGGCTATCAGATAACAATGAGTGGACTGGCAAGCAAGCCTGTACTTCTTTCTTTTACAGGCATTGCAGGTCCTAGGTCTGGTTGGGTAAACAAGCTGAGGCATAGCGTTTTGACTATTTCCTTACTTGTCGGCGTAACGACTGCTAATGATTGAATACCTAGCTTGTTGATGAAGATTGGCGTAGGCGATCCAAATACCGAATCACTAAAAGACTACGCATTACCTACTATGCCAAAAAATGGAGTCAGTTTGCATGCTTGCAGATGCTGACTGAGATTGCTCACAAGCCTCTAGAATGAACTTATTATATTATTATATTGATGATTGATGATACAAAAGGGTTGCAGAGAGTAGGCATAAGGGACTACCACTAGCGGCAGCAACTGCTGAGGAGAGTAGGTCTGAGACTAATCTGCTAGCACGGATCAGGCCTCTTAGTTAAGCTGACGTAACGGCTCCCGCTAAGATACTCCTCATTTTCGGATAGAAAAGTGAAGTGAAAGATAAAAGTAGCGAGAGGATCTTTCTCCAATAGCCTGCCCTGAATGCCTTATCCGGCCCTCGATATGGCGAGCTGGAATGATCGATGGTGAATACAGTCTCGCAACTTACCCATCAACCTTGCCAATAGGTTATTCGTAGAAGGGGTTGGTTAACTGCCTATAATAGAAGTATGAAACGGTAGGCTTCCTGCCTCTATCTATCCCATGAGTGGAAAGGGGTACTATCAAGAAAGTAATTACTCATGGCTTCGATCTGACCTTCAGGGATTGGGTCGATCGGGGCTCTCGACTATTAGTGGCTAGTACGGAGTTCACATCCGAAGCTGCATTCGTCCAAGCCTGACCCTACCCTACCATCCGAACTTGTTGTATCAGCAGCTGGAATTGAATGAATCAGTGGTGGGTCTATTCCCGTGACTCGAATTCGCGGATTTCCTGTTTATGTTTACTTGCGCCGGAATTGAAAATCGTTTCTAAGAAAACTTCGTTCGAATTGGATGTGTTAAGCATATAGCTAGCGTTCCTTCTGAGCCAGGATCAAACTCTTCTTTTGACCATGATTGAGCCCTGCAGTGGTAGAACCTAGTGAACCAGACATACGACTGGAAACCTGAATAGTCCTTCTTCTCTTATGAGATTTTGAGGCTAGCTTTTTATCGTACTATACCATCTATACCATCCAAAGAAGTAAGGAGAATTCTCATCCCGGTGCCAAGTAAGCCAAGCCGGCAGCGTCAGGGATAGGGTACGGGTCTTTCAAATGAATTTACATACTGATGAGCCAAGATCAAAAGCTAGAAGGGGTATTTTGGTAGTAAAGAGAGAACCCCGATCAGTAGATAGAGATGGCCTTTAGCAATAGGCTCAACCGATAGTCCAAAGATTCTAGACCCAAACGGTTATAACGAGACTAATAAGTAGAAAGTACACGCCCCTTGCATTTTACTCAAGCCCTAGAAACGTCTGAAGCCTATGCTTTTGCTTTGGAGTTCGTGTCGGCGGGAGGGTTTTGTTAATTATAAACTACTTTACATATATAAACTAGTCTGCTATTTGAAGTATCATAAATCGACCTTGTGAGCAGTCTACAATTGACCAATAAAATATGTAGACAAACACTTGTATGTGCCTAAAAAGGGCTATAATTAATTAAATTAAAAGAATTAGCACAACTCAAATATTATAAAACTATGACTAAATATTATTTGAGAGTTCATATTTATTTTGGACATGATAAAATGAGTCTTAGGTCATCTAATAGTCCCAAAACACTAAAATATGATAAAAAGGCAAAATTAAATAATGTGAATTAACATCATTCAAGCATTGCAAAATAATTTATATGGTCCTATGGGAGTTCACAATAATTGGACACATGATCAAATAGGTCTTAGAACACGTAATGTTTGTGAGTGGTCTTAGGACAAGTATTGTTTGAGAACAAGTAATGTTTCTCAAACATTAAGTTTGTTCTGAGGAAATGATTGTTACAACCACTTCCTTATACCCTTTTGATCATGTATCCAATTGGTGTAGACTCACATATGAGGTGATTAAGTTGTTTTACAATGTTTGAATGATGTCAATTTAATTTAATTTACTTAATCTTTTTTAGTTATACTATTGATGAACTATATATTCATATGGTCGATGCTAGATTGATCAAATGTGCAAGTATAGATAAAACTTCTAGTGTAGCATAGACGAGGTAGTTTATTATATACCTATATATACAAGGACTGGTATATGATTATAAGAATACAATAATTAAATAAATTAAATTAAATTATGTAAATTAATATCATTCAAACATTGTAAAATAACTTAGATGGTCCCATGGGAGTCCACAACAATTTGATACATGATCAAATGGGTCGTAGAACAAGCATTGTTTGTGAGGGATCTTAGGACAAGTAATGTTTGAGAACAAGTAATGTTTCTCAAACATCAAGTTTATTTTCTGAGGAAGTGATTGTTACAACCATTACTCTTTCTTATATCCTTTTGATCATATATCAAATTGGTGTGGACTCACTTATGATGTGATTAAGTTATTTTACAATATTTGATAATGTTAATTTAATTTAATTTATTTAATTTTATCTTTTTTAGTCATACTATTGATTGACTATATATTCATATGATCGATGCTAGACTAAATACATGGTCTAGGATGTATAACGACTATAGTCGATTATAGACTTTGTGATGTATTACCAAATGTTCAATTATGAATTTATTATTTTGATTTTTTTCCTTTTTAGGCATACAATGTGATGGTCTATAATATACAATTAGAGTTGATTTTATATCATGAGAGTCTATAATTAATTATTTAAGAGCAATGAATTAGTGGGCAAAAATAAAAAAAAAATAAGCACCAAAAAATTTAAAATGCCGTAGAAATTTAAATTCTTATATTCATAATAATTGTTCATCTTTAATACTTTGACGATCATCCATATACATTGCATGATCACCCATGCCCTCGTATTCAATTGAATCTGTCACGACCCAACTACTAGATTGTGTTGACACCTAATCTAAGCACCTAGATAGGAGAACCCTTACCACCCAACCCAACAGGTAATGCAAAAATTAAGAGTAAAACATAAGAATTAGCCTTTTTAATACTGAAAAAACACTTACAATATTAAGAACAGTGAAAACCATTTATAACCTGAATATAACCTTTCCTAGAAGCTAGTCTAAATAGGTACAAGAGCTCTAAAGAAGAAATACAAGTACGAAAAGAAGACACAACTTCCACCATGGAAAAGAAGAGTAGAAGCTACTGGAGATCACCATCATACTATACCTATGAAATATCACCGATCCTGTAATCAGACTATGCTAAAAAAGGTATAGCAAAAGTAGTATCAGTACAAACAACACATACTGGTAGGCGTCATCGGTTGATCCGAATCCATCGCATACCATCATATAAAAAATCAAGAGAAAATATGCAATAAGTTACAAGACTCCAGTCCTTCATTATCTATCTTTACCACCATGATATTAACACTAAGAACTTATATGTTCTGTCCCAAGCCTTCCTATCCTGCTATGCTGCCAACTCTACAACTTGGAGAATCTACACCATAACACCTAGGACTTCCCAAGTCATACTTAACTCTAAGACTTTCAAAGTCACACTAACACTAAGACTTCCCAAGTCACACTAGCACTAAGACTTTCCAAGTCACAATAATACTAAGACTTTCCAAGTCACACTTGCACTAATCTGACAACTAAGTTCAAACCCGGACTACGATCCCTTGTTCAGGTTAATCACTCTGACTCTACAATCGAAAGTATGCTCAACAATACAATAATTAGACCACATATCTTTATGTTACCATTTACAAGTACCCGGACCGTCCAAGGATCACTAGGATAATACCTACAGTGTTCCACATGTAACTCTGGTCTACACTAAGACCAAACCCACATTCAAGTACAACCACTCGGCCTCTCATGGGCCATTATGCAACAATCACAATTCAAGAATATAACCCAGTTCACTCATGGAACCGTCAACAAAACACAACCAAGTAATTGTAATCAATCCCGTACCAGGTATGATACTCGAGCCAACCATTATAGAACCTGTACCAGGCGTGGTACCCGAGACAACCGATAAGTATCCCATACCAGGTGTGATACCCGAGCCAACCAATATGTATTCTATACCAAGCGTGGTAACTGAGCCAACCGAATGTGACACACAATCCAACAATCAACAATAATGAACAAAATCACACTTGTAAACCAACAAGCAACAAACAGTTCATTTCACCTGATTGATAATCAGATATTTAGTCATTCCTAATTTTATTCCCTAAGAATGCAATGCACATACAAGACTAAGCGAAAGTTACATGAACACATATTGCATTTGAAAAAATAATAACCATCACCTACTCAATAACCGGGTTCATAACCCCAACATTGATATCCTCTCCAAAGACCAATTCCCCGTTTACCCTCTAGGCACATATATAACCGCTACATCAAATCTAGGACCCTTCTTTAAGACAAACACAATTCAGGGAAAACATCCCCTATCATTGAGGCTCCAACCCTTCCTATTTATCCCATTCCTTTTAATTGAAATATTCCCGGAAGCCCACTATAACACAACTACTTATTTGTTCACAATAATTCTGATTGAACTTACCCAAAATCTAGTTCCCTTTTTTTTTTAAATTTAAGCGGGCTAGGAGCATGTCTTATTAGAAAGAAAGAAAGAAAGCAAAATGCTAGGCCCAACAGACTAAGCCTAGCTTAATCAAATCCGGATAAAAAGAAACAAAAACAGAAAAGCAAATACTAGTTAGAAAAAATAGGAAAAAAAGAAAAAAGAAAAGTGAAACGGAACTGACTAGAAGCTCCCAGAAAAAAGAAAAATCTAGTTTCCTAAAATCTAGCATCACACACAAATTAACAACAATCGAAATGAGGCACGTCGCCCCGAAACAATGATTCATTATTCAATCAACCAGCCAAACAATACAATATTCCAAAAAACTCCATGCCCGAAGGCCTACGCATAAATTCTCCCATCAATCTACAAAAATAATATGCAAGAAGACATAAGTCTACAACTACTCAATTAAACCTAGCCTACTTGGGCGTCAAGCATCAGCTGCATAGGTTTGAACACTATATTCTGGTTCCATGAAAGCGATCCCTGATGGAGAACGAGTCTGGAATCCATAGTTTCACCCTTCCTTAGCAGAGATCTCCCCTCCCCATGGCTTCCAAGCTTTGGAGCAGCCTAGGAGGGTTTTTGGAGCAACCCTCGTCTGTTTTCCAACTGAGAAGGAGAAGTCTAAAATATAAATTGCGTATTCTAGCTACTGTGTCACGATCCAATTTCTCAGGTCATGATGGCACCTACAACCCCCCAGTAGGCGAACCAATTTCCGTAGCCTAGAATGATTAGTAATGGGCTACTACCAAACCAATACGCACAATAAGCAGAAAGTAAGTGGAAGCACAATATAAAGATAAGACAACGCGGAAATAATTTACCCGAATATATACATAATGAAACTACACCAACCTCAGGACTTGGTATCGACAGTACAAAAGTTTCTAATAGGATACAAGTGCTAGAAGTAACAAAATGATAAGTACAACTATCTCCGAATATACAAAGAGTAACAGTACAAAAGATGAGATGTGGTCAAGCCCCGACCGTCAGGTGCTCACCCTAGTCTCGAATATCCAAGAAATCTGCACGAGTCTCCAACGCAATCAATGGTGAGAACTCAACCAATATCTGCACAGAAAGTGCAGAAGTGTAGTATTAGCACCAAAACAACAGGTACTCAGTAGGCATCATCGGCCGCCTGAGCGCATATAAGATATAAAAACAGTAAGTAACAGATAGCAAGAAAGCAATCACTGAAGCAATAAGCAAGGCACAAGGAGCTAGCATAGATCATCCATAACCAGGAGCTAAAAGTAACACATGCTAGCATAGAGATACAATTACACAGAATCACAGGTGAAGAAAAGGATAACGCACCTGGAGTTCTTGCACAACAATATAAGTAAGTAGAGAGAGAGAGAGTTGAGAAAATGGCGGTATATCGGTAACCTCAAGTAAAAGAAAAGGACGGAAAGCAGTCTAACATACTCAAAATGGAATCAACAAGTATAAGGAAATCATAACACCAATTCAATCACATGATAGCATAATCCGGGAATCACCTCACAAGTACAACCCTATGATGAAATAACTAAACCACAATAACCGAGAGATATCACTCAACTTCCCACAAGAATAAAACCAGAATCTCACACTCTACTCAGAAGGCCACACAAAAGTGCCTCAATAAGATAGGACTCCCTAGCCCTCTCAATAATCAGACATCCCACAACCAAAAGCCTCAACAGGTTAACCATCACTAATCCTTCGCTAACTGACTGCCAAGACAAGCTCTAAATAAAGACAGGAGTAAATATAGTCTACCTACAGTCCCAACGGCCACCCATACAATCGAGCAACGCAATCAAGTGAAAACAAACCCTCCGGCCACCCATACAACTAGTGCGTACACTGAACACACAACAAACAAGGGTGGAATCAATGCATGATATGATATGATTTGACAGTAATTGGTATGTTCCCCCTCTGGTACCCTGCGGGTCCGTATAGAGGCAGGACCCATGAAAGGCTCTTTCTCGTGTACCTCTCCTCCACCGTACACCCCCTATCCTGGCACGCTGCATTGGCCCGTAGCCTATGGCCCAGGAATGACAGGGGTCCATGGAGGTCTACCTCTCAACCACATACAACAACTCAGTATCAAGACATGTCATCCGGAAGCAAGTCCGGGATCAAGATAGAGACCCAGTCTCGAATATGCATGCCCAAACCCTGTCTAGGACTAAAGTAGTAGAAAATGCCTCAAAACTCTCTCCAAGGGTGACCGAGCGTAACCGGGTCTAAAAATGTAGTAAATCAAGTCTAGTGCTCCGCCCTACAGAGACTAGTATCAGTAGTAAAATCAAGTCTGGTGCTCTGCCCCGCAGAGACTAGTATCAGTAATCAAATCAAGTCTGGTGCTTTTCCCCACAGAGACTAATAGCATTAATAAAATCAATGCGAAAACATTCAAAAATCCCCTTTTCTATCATCAACAGTACCAAAAATGGGCCCCCAGGGCCATGCAAATTAGTAAACTGTCTGTAGTGGCTCGCAACAAAAAATGTAGTAATCAAATCAAGTCTGGTGCTTTGCCCCGCAGAGACTAATAGCATTAATAAAATCAATGCGAAAACATTCAAAAATCCCCTTTTCTATCATCAACAGTACCAAAAATGGGCCCCCGGGGCCATGCAAATTAGTAAACTGTCTGTAGTGGCTCGCAACCAAAAATGTAGTAAAACATGCAGGGAAAAACCTTTTTCATGGATAATATGCTCGCACACAAATATAAAAGTATCCCAACGGGTCAGAACAACTCCTATCAGCCCTGCACAGGCCCAACAGCTACGCAACAGACATAACCAGCCTAAAAGGATCATCTCCATGTTCGGGTCTCGCAGACATTCCCCAAATAATCCACCATCTATGTTCCAGAGTCAATACAAGGCCACATAGGACCACAAGGGTAATTTACAATACTACATGACCCACATCTCAAAGGAGCGACGAGCTCCCGAGGCACTATTTAAAGGCATACTTTATGTCATTCAATCCAATAATCATCGTCCACGACTCCAATAAGAATCACACAAATCCCCAGTACCTCCAACACCGTAACATCATCAACATACAACAATAACAACCCAATTTAATATGACAAAGGGGCTGCCCGGAGCCACGGATCCAAAATATCACTTCGTTACTCAGAAATTCATAAAACAATACTAGAACATGAATTTACGAAGGAGGGTCATACGAGGAAGGTTACCTCAACAAAGAGCTTTGAAATCCCAAGCTAAACATGCTGTTATAAGGACCCACCATGATCTGTAACAATATACGGCAAGAAAACACGACAAACATGCCGATAACAATAAGTTCTCCTTGGAATTGATTCTAAAGCTAAAATTAAGAATGAGTCGAGGATTTAGAACTCTTACCTTCTGATAATCAAATGATAACACTATATAAATATCAGTTCCACAAACTTCCTCTTTGCAGTAGCAACAAACAGAACCAAAACAACGAGAAAACTATACCACGATGATGAGCCCGCGATGTAGAGCAACTTTCGTTAAACTTCCGAATTGAAAGCATTAAGGTCCATGGAGTACATAGGGGATTTACCTCTGATTTTCAGTAGATTTTGGGTGAAAAGAATGAGTTAAAACGAAGGAGAAATCAGTTTTATAAAGCTAAATCTACTTGGGAGGGGGCCCCACCTTGACGTGCCTGCTTGTAAAGTCTTACAAAAATGTGAATATCTCTCTATTCTGAAGTCGTATGGACGAACGGTTTAGTGCGTTGGAGACTAGACTTGTATACCTTCAACTTGGTATATTAGGGGCCCACTAATTCTTTATAGATTTGGAGAGATACCCCAAGACATTTAACCCAAATTTAAAGAGAATTCCTTAAAGGAATTTACAATAACTTTTTCCGACCTTTGTTTCGCAACTTGCTTGACTTCAAAACTTATCATATGACTATTTTGCGATTATAATACCTCATAAAACATCCTTCTTAGTGTATTAGACACTATTAATCTTACCTCAAAAGTACGGGTTAATTTAAACCTTCCAAACGGGCGAGGTGTTACACGAGACATTTCTTTAACTCGAACTTTTGTGTAAGGGATTCCTTTGACCTAGGACCTTGGTTTAATTCCTTGATATTACCAAGAATGTTGACTGAAGTCAAAGATTTCCAAAGTTGAAGCTCTAAAAAGTGTAGCATGTAAAAGGAACTCCTGGATATACTTGGGCTGCTACAAACCAAATCACCAAATGGTGAGTTAATGCGAAAGCAGGCCAAGCTCCGTAAAAGCAAGGGATGACCATAAAGACAAAACAAACGGCTTGGGCACCGAACTACCGGTCCTGACAAGCCATTATGCCCCTTGGGGCTGCTATAGACAAGCTCTAATGGTACAAGAAAGGCGAAAATATGTAAATGACCGGAACGGTCATTACATCATCCACTACTAAAAAGACTTTCGTCCCTGAAAGTCAGGAAAGAAGAAAATACTAGAGATTTAAGAACAGCAGATACAACGCCCGCACTACTCTCGACGACAACCCGGGTAGCCTCCACGACCGGACGACACCCAATAGAACAGAACCAAGCCTTAATTTCTTACTAGCCAAGCTAGATTTCAACCTCTAAAGATCTGCCAATCCAAATTGAACCTCGAGAATCTCAACTGAAAAGCACTGACACAACACCAAAACCATAGGACCATGGCGATCAACATATAGAATTCGAATCCTCAAAACCATACTAAGTTTACCAGAAAATCCATCAACCCAAAACTCTAACTCATGAACCCGCTATTTCGCAAAACCCTTTTTTTAAATTCTGAACTAAATCCTTTAGCACCACAAACAGGAAGCTACATACAAGTCAAACACTCAAACCACCCTAGAAGCATCAATTGATACACCAGAGATTCATAGTTCCCGCTTATACTTTACCACGAATGAAGTCACCCATTTTATTCAAACTCATTTCAAGCCAAGATATAGGCTACTAGCCTTTGCCATCCAAGATAACAACCCGTAACATATCATTGAAAACTAAAGTTACCTGCCTTGACTGACCACCAACCAACGAACGAACATTTTTGCTATCATCAAACTCGCTAACTGAACCGTGCCAGGTCTGAATCAACTGAAAGTGAATGAACCAGGTCAACCTTTCCAAAAGGCCCAAACCAAAACCACGATCCTGCAAGAAGTGTGGTAAGCCTACCACAAAGTCTGTAACCATGATCCAAGCTCCTAACTCTATAAAACACTGCTGCTACTCCGAACACTCGAACACCGTTTGGATGTGAAATCGCCTTACGAATCTCACCTCAGGAAGAAGTCCATCGTGCCACGAATATCAAGCCCAAACACCCCGAAGGCAAAGAAAAAAGGTGCCTGGGGTTCAAAGTTACCATCTAACCATAGAAATTTTTTGCATATACTTTCAACTCATTTCTTTGGCTCGAATCAACTGCTCTATCAGATTTGCAAACAACCAACCACTTCGAAGCATATATCATAATGAACTTCTAGTCCATACTTGCCAAGTCTAACCAACACTAGAACCCCACATAAATAACAACTCCGGAGGAATCAATTAAACAAGCTTTCAAATCCTCGGCAAACGAATGGCAATTACTAGTCTCTACGTATCATCAGAACTCAAAATAGCCTCACTAGTCTCAACCCCCACAAGCTGACCACATAAAGCATACACCATTGCTGAAGCTCAAACTTACACCGCTGAGTCTGTCCAACCCTGGTAGAAGGACCTCGTACTAACTGGAACACTGCTGAAATCTGGAATATCCTGCCTCTTGCAGAGGTTAGCCAAGGACTAGGTGTCCAAGGCCAATAGCCGCATCCGCAACTGAAGTAAAGAAGCTAAGTTGCCCACACCCACTCCCTCCCGGCACTAGGATGCTGCAACTAAATAGAAATTGCATGAACCATCCGATGTAACCTGCCAAGCTATGATTCTGAACCCCAACTTTCAAATCTACCAACCAAAGCCTTGGTCGAACCCGTATGCTACCAATGAACCCTTAAGAACCCAAGCCAACTGCCTGAATATGCAAGTTTCCAACACTGCAGCTGCTAATGAAACAAAAACCAATCGATGGAAAACCCATGACAATGTGTAGACGGCTGAATCGAATCACCAACACACAATCCCAAAGCAAACCTTCATCGCCACCTCAGGCAACTACTAGGACACATAAACACAAACAAAGAGTCATCTCCCTTCTTTTTCAACTAAACAAAAATCCTTCCTTAGCACATACCAAACCTTACAAATCCTTTCTCGAATAAGAACCTGAAGCCATTACCTTACTTCTCATAGCTACACGTCAAATTCAATAAGGCAGGAGAAGAATGGGTCGAATGCCCAACTCACCTAAAATACTTACGAATACAACCCAACCGCGAGGTTACGATCAACACTTAGTCAAAACTGCTAAAGTCAAAACCCAGTCACGATGCCAATATCAAGAGCTCATCCAAAGAACTACGATAAGGATTCGTTCCAACTGGAGTTGGGGATAGAACAAAACACCCAACGGACTAGGAACTGGAGGAGACTATGGGAACAACCCACATACCTGCCACCCTCTAGACTAATCAACAAAGAGGGTCGACTCTGGACAGTCGGGAGGCCAAACCGATCTATGCACACTAGCATAACCAATATCTCCCAACTAAGGCAAAATCTCAACTCCTGCCCAACTACAGGTAATACACCGAACCATCACACAAATCTCTAACCACGCTAGATAATTGCCTAGGCAACAACCATCTAGGACTGCTCAACAAGGGCAACTCAACCACAAGTCCAGAATCACAATGAAACAGGGATAACCTAACTAGAAACAGACTAACAAGAACTACCCATGAGCTACAACTCCGGGAAAACACCTCTCAAGGCTAACTTACCCCCATCCACTACTAAAGAATAAACTACCAATAAAATAACATATCAGTACTACAATTTGGGTAGCCAAACAACTTAAACAAGTAGCAGGTAGGCACATAAGCAAATAAATGACAGAAGGGATAGAATCGCAATGCGAGCAGGACTATCACAAGTCGAAGGTAGCGAAAGCCTAACCTGGAGCAACGATATCAGGAACCTCTACCTCTGGCTCACCAAGAGGAGCATCAAGCTAACGAGATCTAACTCTGGACTGAGTAGTCAAAACTGAAGGCCCAATCGGCCCTCGCTGGGGACAAGCTTTATAAAGGTGACCAATATCTCCACAATGATAACAACCAGGTTGTTCGGGATACACAATCGTGGGGCAATTCCTAGAAAACTACCCACGCTTACCACACTAAAAACAACCTTTACCAGATGAACTTCGACGGGGAAATCTCGCCTCGTACTCTAATACCAACAGAAAACCCTGCTGAAGAACTGGAACCTCAACCCTAACTAAAGCACCACTCACAGAACCAGGTAGTGAAACACTCACCGGAGGACTCAGAGTCCTAGCCACGGTGTCTTGAAGTGCTGAGGTCTCTATAAATCCAATCGGAGGCTGGTCTGACCCCACACCCCCTATCTGGTGTGGTAAACCGTCACTCTAAAGTCTTGGTGCTGATGGAAGCACTGAAGCAACAGACACAGAAGCCTCGACACCAACCGCTATCACACTCATCTGAGGCATCTGAGAATGAATGAACAACCAAAGTTTTAGAAGTCAATAAAGCCAGGAACGCACGATAAGGAGTCAAAAAGATGAAACTTTTCCTAACAATGCCCTGTAGCCTCCCGCATATAGGATATAGATGTCATTATACCAATCTGTGAGACTCTACTTAGACACTTTCTTCTGTACCACGATACTGGTGAACCTAGAGCTCTGATACCAAGCTGTCACGACCTGATTTCTCAGGTCATGATGGCACCTACAACCCCCAATAGGCGAACCAATTCCCATAGCCCAGAATGGTTAGTAATGGGCTACTACCAAACCAATACGCATAATAAGCAGAAAGTAAGCGGAAGCAGAATATAAAGATAAGACAACGCGGAAGTAATTTACCCGAATATATACATAATGAAAGTACACCAACCCCAGGACTTGGTATCGTGACAGTACATAAGCTTCTAATAGAATACAAGTGCTATAAGTAAAAAAATGATAAGTACAACTGTCTCCGAATATACAAAGAGTAACAATACAAAAGATGAGATGTGGTCAAGTCCCGACCGTCAGGCGCTCACCCTAGTCTCGAATATCCACAAAATCTGTATGAGTCTCCAACACGATCAATGGCGATAACTCAACCAATATCTGCATAGAAAGTGCAGAAGTGTAGTATGAGCACCAAAACAATGAGTACTCAGTAGGTATCATCGGTCGACTGAGCGCATATAAGATATAAAAATAGTAAGTAACAGATAGCAAGAAAGCAGTCACTAAAGCAATAAGCAAGGGACAAGGAGCTAGCACTGATCATCCATAACCAAGAGCTACAAGTAACACATGCTAACATAGAGATACAATTACACATAATCACAGGTGAAGGAAAGGAGAACGCACCTGGAGTCCTTGCATAACAATATAAGTAAGTAGAGAGAGGGAGTTGAGAAAATGGCGATATACCGGTAGCCTCAAGTAAAAGGAAAGGACGGAAAGCAGTCTAACATACTCAAAATGGAATCAACAAGTATAAGGAAATCATAACACCAATCCAATCACATAATAGCATAACCCGGGAATCACCTCACAAGTACAACCCTAGGATGAAATAACTAGACTATAATAACCGAGAGATACCACTCAACTTCCCACAAGAATAGAACCAGAATCTCACACTCTGCTGAGAAGGCCACACAAAAGTGCCTCAATAAGATAGGACTCCCTAGCCCTCTCAATAATCAGACATCCCACAACCGAAGCCTTAACAGGTTAACCAACACTAATCCTTTGCTAACTGAGTACCAAGACAAGCTCTAAATAAAGACAGGAGTAAATATAGTCTACCTACAGTCCCAACGGCCGCCTATACAACCGAGGAACACAATCACGTGAAAACAAACCCTCTGGCTGCCCATACAACCAGAGCGTACACTGAACACATAGCAAACAAGGGTGGAATCAATGCATGATATGATATGATGTGACAGTAACCAGTTATGTTCCCCCTTTGGTACCCCGCGGGTCCGTATAGAAGCGGGACCGATAGAAGGCTCTTTCTCGTGTACCGCTCTTCCACCGTACACCCCCCCTCCTGGCATGCTGCATCGGCCTATAGCCTGTGGCCTAGGAACGACAGGGGTCGATGGAGGTCTACCTCTCGACCACATATAACAACTCAGTATCAAGACATGTCATCCAGAAGCATGTCTGGGATCAAGATAGAGACCCAGTCTCTAATATGCAAGCACAGACCCTATCCAGGACTAAACTAGTAGAAAATGCCTCAAAAACCCCTTCAAGGGTGCCCAAGCGTAACTGGGTCTAAAACTGTAGTAAATCAAGTCTAGTACTTGCCCCGCAGAGACTAGTATCAGTAATAAAATTAAGTCTGGTGCTCTGCACCGCAGAGACTAATAGCAATAATAAAATCAGTGCAAAAACATCCTAAAATCCCCTTTTCTATCATCAACAGTACAAAAAATGGGCCCCGGGGGCCATGCAAATTAGTAAACTGTCTGTAGTGGCTCGCAGCCAAAACTGTTGTAAAGCATGCATGGAAAAACCTTTTTCATGGATGATATGCTCGCATACAAATATAAAAGTAGCCCAACAGCTCACAATAGCTCCTATCAGCCCTGCACAGGCCCAACAACTACCAACAGACTTAACCAGCCTAAAAGGATCATCTCTATGTCCAGGTCTCACGGACATTCCCCAAATAACCCACCATCTATGTTGCAGAGTCAATACAAGGCCACACAGGACCACAAGGGTAATATACAATACTATGTGAATACTACAAGCAACGTATGAATTAACGAAAGAACGGGTACCAACCTATAACAACCCACCCAATGATGTTGATTAATGCAGTTATAGCCTATATACACAGAGTCTAGGTAGGGGAAGCCATAACCTACCTGTCATCCGATGACTAGCTACGGGAACAGCGTCGTCCAGGCTCAAACTGCTCTGAGAAGCTCCAAATCAGACAAAAAATACTTTCAACTGAAGCCCCAAAGGCGTCTCTATGAAGCCTGACCAACCAAAGTAATGGAACAATTGCTAGAATCGACAAGACTGCAAGAACGAGCCATAGCCAATTGATTAGGTGTTAATGTCACACTCGCGACCAGCCAACTCCAAAGTATAAAATGAGACCAATAACAATAATAAATGGCAGCTAAATCCAACAACAATATGCAACCCACATCTCAAAGGAGCGACGAGCTCCCGAGGCACTATTTAAAGGCGTACTTCATGTCATTCAATCCAATAACCATCATCCGCGACTCTAACAAGAATCACACAAATACCCAGTACCTCCAACACCATAACACCATCAACATACAACAATAACAACCCAATTTAATATGACAAAGGGGCTGCCCGGAGCCACGGATCCAAAATACCACTTCGTTGCTCAGATATCCATAAAACAATACTAGAACATGAAATTACGAAGGAGGGTCATAGGAGGAAGGTTAACTCAACAAAAAGCTTTGAAATCCCAAGCTAAACATGATATTATAAGGACCCACCATGAGCTATAACAATATACGGCAAGAAAACACGACAAACATGCCGATAACAATAAGTTCTCCTTGGAATTGATTCTAAAGCTAAAATTAAGAATGAGTCGAGGATTTAGAACTCTTACCTTCTGATAATCAAATTATAACACTATATAAATATCAGTTCCACGAACTTCCTCTTTGCAGTAGCAACAAACAGAGCCAATATGACGAGAAAACTATACCACGACGATGAGCTCGCGATGTAGAGCAACTTCCGTTAAACTTCCGAATTGAAAGCATTAAGGTCCATGGAGTATTTAGTAGATTTAACTATGATTTTCAGTAGATTTTGGGTGAAAAGAATGAGTTAAAACGAAGGAGAAATCAGTTTTATAAAGCTAAACCGACTTGGGAGGGGGCCCTACCTTGACGTGCCTGCTTGTACAATCTTACAAAAATGTGAATATCTCTCTATTCTGAAGACGTATGGATGAACAATTTAGTGCATTGGAAACTAGACTTGTAGACCTTCGATTTGGTATATTGGGGGCCTACTAATTATTTATAGATTGAGAGAAACAGCCCAAGATATTTAACCCAAATTTAAAGAGAATTCCTTAAAGGAATTTACAATAACTTTTTCCGACTTTTGTTTCGCAACTTGCTTGACTTCAAAACTTATCATACGACCATTTTGAAATTATAATACTTCATAACACATCCTTCTTAGTGTATTATACACTATTAATCTTACCTCAAAAGTACGGGTTAATTTAAACCTTCCAAATGGGCGAGGTGTTACACAAGGCATTTCTTTAACTCGAACTTTTGTGTAAGGGATTCCTTTGACCTAGGACCTTGGTTTAATTCTTTGATATTACCAAGAATGTTGACTAAAGTCAAATATTTCAAAGTTGAAGCTCTAAAACAAGGGACGGCCATAAAGACCAAAGAAATGGCCTGGGCACCGAACTGCCGGTCCCGACCAGCCATAAATGACTTGGAGCCGCTACATGCAAGATCTAATGGTACAAGAAAGGAAAAAATGTATAAATGACCAGAAGGGTCATTACATACTGCCTCTTTTATAGTGCTACAGCAGCCAGCTGACAGCTACAGCGGCGGCGCTATAGCGGTAATAATTCCCGCTATAGCGAGATGATGTCAGCCTGATAATTTCCAAAAATATGAATTTTCATCATGTCATCCCCACTAAATAAAACTGCAATCTAATCATTCCCAAAATCTGTGATGAAGTAATTTTTAAAATAATGATGAAATAGGTCATTATAACAAATACTAATTTACCCATCGTTCATCCTCGAACGATCTCGTACTAAGGCAAAAAGAAGAAACTAATTTGGAAATCCCATAGTCCCACCTGGACCACGTAATTATGACTCTACACGAAATATAAAGACCTTCCATATTCAGCCATACTCGACTCAATTGGGAAAATTTAATCCTGCTCTAGATACTCCCTTCAAGATACATGGAAAATTTTTAAGTAACCTTCCCCGAGTGCCCGAGGAAATCTAGGGCCTCGTAGAATATCAGAGCAAAAGAAATTTGAATGTCTCAAAAAGGAATCTTTTTGCTCCCAAAATAGTCCTGCCATTCTGCTATAGCGGAAATTATACCAATATAGTGGTACCGCTATAGCGAGAGGCCAATTGCTATAGTGGTTGGCAACAGTTAAAAGGGGTGAGAAATGGGTTTCATGCCCAATCTCCCCTATTTTCATCCAAAAACACTCCCTCCTCCCGATCACTCCACTCTCGATATCGGAAAATCCAGGTAACTATCGTACCCACCTACTCCCTTACTTCATTGCACAATTATTATAGTTTTAAGGTAGAAAATGGTGGATTAGAGTAGATATTGTAGTTGATTTTTGAATTTGAAAATAGGTTGGATTTATGTTAGATTTCTGAAGCATGGGTGCTTCCCTTACATTTACAATGCCTCCACAACGTTGTGGGCATAAGGATTATGAGATTTTTGACCCAAAATGGGCTCAAAATAGTGGGGTAGATGAAGGCTTGTTCTTGACAAAAAATGGTGATTTGGGTAAATTTTAGGGGTTATAATGCCCAATTTGTTTGCATATAAGGGTGATAGGGCACTTTAGGAATATTGATCTGGACTTGGAATGTCAAAAATGAATATTTGGGTCAAGGGGCGCCATTGTTGCACCCCTTGAAGCTCTGGGATGATGAAGGCCTCCATAGTGGAACCCAACCACTACAGTAGCCCTGCTATAGTGGAGAAATTCTTTCTATAGCGGTACCACCGTAGCAGAAGACCATCCTCTATAGCGGGAGGCCGCAAACAGTAGCCTCCCAGTCTTGCCAAGAGTAATTTTTCCCTTTTGGAAATACATTTTCTTGCGCTTTTACGAGTTCTAATCCCGCCTTTTGCTACATTGCAGGTCTGACTACTCGATGGCTTCCAACCAAGAACACATTCCTCCCTATGAAAGGTTCCCTAATGATGCTAGTCGGGAGAGGTTTTGGGACTACTGAAGGACCATTCTGTGCTATAAGAGGGCTTTTAACATGAGAGGGGTGGACGAGAAAGAAGCAACATTCTATCTCAGGCTTCAGGAGTTTGGATGGGGCCCATTGGTGTTGGATCTCCCTTCCGGACGCTCAAGGTAGATGAGGGAGTTCTATGCCATCCTCTCTATCACATGTGGGATAAACCCAACCCCACTATCCACCTTCGAGGCTAGGTGGTGCCTCATGTTTCAAATGAGGCATTCCAAGCCAAGCTTTGGATGTGGGATATGACATGGTTGAGGGACGTTCTGGTAGAGGAGGAGTTCAGGGACGAGGTCTATTGGCCCAGTGCTGAGGGCATCACTAGTACTTACTTCACTGCAAATGCTAGGAGGTGGCTGAACTTAGTATCCCGGAGGATCCATCCGTCGGACAATACTACCGACATGACTTATCCTTAGGCCTTGGTGGTGGCTTGTGCTATGCAGAGTATCCAGCTAAATGTGGGGGCGCAAATTGTATATGAGTGGAAGGATTTCTACCGGGGTCCCAAGAAGGGCCCCTTCCTTTTGGGTCTGGTGTCTGAGTTATGCAGGTGGTTTGCGGTGCCTGAGGATGATACTGATAGGGAGGTGGATATGGATTCCCCCTTCAACTCTCTGCAGGTGAAGGTGATTACCTCTACAGGGAAGAAGAAGAGGAAGGTGAATGAAATGGGAAGAAGCCAGGCTGCCGAGGGTGCTGATGATGATGACACTCCTGCCCCTCTTTCCCAGTCCCAGCCCCCGATCACTAGCAGCCAGCTCAAGGAGAACCTGGCCGTGGTCAAGCGATTTATGGAGGGTACTACTATCGAGGCTACCTCTCCGCCCCCTCTGCTCAGGACTATGAAGCACTCCGCAGGGAATTGGATAAGAAGAAGAGGAAGAGACTCTCCCGGGACCGTATGCTTGTATGCATGTGGAAGACCATGCTTGCATGCATGTTCACTTGCTCTGTCCCCGATCAGGAGCTTCCCGAGCTAGAGTCAGAGGAACTACAAGAGTTCCCTTTCTTGAGTGATGCCGAGGACCTCTCCCTCGCAACCTCTAATGGTGATGAGGCATCTATCTAGGATCTCCCCCCTCTTTATTTTAAGCACGTGGATGCAAGTTTTAGACAATATTGACTTTATATGCATACTATATTAGCTCTATCATTGATTTCCTTGTTTTACATAACACTTTACAACTTAACTATCATTTTTAGACACCCTAGAATGAAAATCAAGACATGGGAAAACATGGAAGGAATTCTGTCCTGCCCTCCCCGCTATAGCGGTTGACATGCCGCTACAGCAGTACCGCCATAGTGAAAAAATCCCTGCTATAGCGGGATCACCGTAGCGGTACAATCCCACTATGGCGGCCCCAATGGCAGCAACCCAGAAATTTAAAATTTCTACAAGGTTCACCGATTCCCCATTCCCAGTTTTCAACATTCACCCCTGAAATCACGTCATGGTCTTAAACATAACCCCAAGATCATCCCCAGCAATGCATAATTTTGAAATTTAGCATCATGTTATCATAAAATCAATTACAAAATACACGAGAAAACTGTTCACCACCACACATTTCCACTATCATACAAGAATAACCCTTTTTTTCCCATGGTTCCCAATCAAACCCGACTGTCCTAAAATGAGAGTTTCCGCACAGTCACTAATCCTGTTGTTCCCTTACCATCTACATCAATGGTAAGTCCACACCTAAATGTAATACCACTTCTTCTATTAAGTCACACAACACTTTATCACTAACACAAGATTACACAACATCAAGTTATGACTCTTCTCGGACCAAAGTTTTCATCATAAGGTAAGCAATTACACACCACACAATTACAGTCATACAAGTAATACAATGCACAAAATTTCAAGGTTCAAGCTATAGCACAATCAAGTCATATCTAACACCCTTTATTTTCCTCATGGATGACTATTAGCAATCATCCATGCCTGACTACAGCCTCTAAGGCCAGATACCACTTGGAACCTTCCCGGTTCAAACTTCTCTTGCTTGTGTCATTCCAACCGGAGTCAAATGACATCCCTTATATCGTTGAGATACCAATTGGAATTGAGAGATACCAATTGGAATCAACCCATACAAGCAAGTAACAATCCGCACAAAAGGAATGAAAGAAGGGAGACGATTCCTAGAATGCTTTATAGCTTCCCAAGGATAAGATGTGGACGTCAACACACCAATCCTGGCAGGACTCTATTCGACATTTGCTCTTGTACTGAGAGACTGGTAACCTAAGCTTTGATACTATTTTTTGTCATGACCCAACTACCGGTCCATGAAGGCACCTAATCTAAGCACCTAGATAGGAGAACCCTTACCACACGACCCAACAGGTAATGCAAAAATTAAGAGTAAAACATAAGAATTAGCCTTTTAATACTGGAAAAACACTTACAATATTCAGAACAGTGAAAACCCTTTACAACCTAATACAACCCTCCCTAGGAACTAATCTAAACAAGTACAAGAGCTCTAAATGAGAATATAAGTACGAAAAGAAGACACAACTTCCACCACGGAAACAAAGAGAAGAAGGTACTGGAGATCACCATCGTCCTGTACCTATGAAACATCACTGATCATGCAACTAGAATATACCCAAAAAGGTATAGCAAAAGTAGTATCAGTATAAACAACATGTACTGGTAGGCGTCATCGGTCGACCAGAATCCACAGCATACCATCATATAAGAAATCAAGAGAAAATATGCAATAAGTTACAAGACTCTAGTCCTTCATTATCTACCTTTACCACCATGATATTAACACTAAGATCTTATACGTCCTATCCCAAGCCTTCTTACCCTGCTCCTCTTCCAACTCCACAACTTGGAGACTCTACACCATAACACCTAGGACTTCCCAAGTCACACTAGCACTAAGACTTCCCAAGTCACACTAACACTAAGACTTCCCAAGTCATATTAGCACTAAGACTTCCCAAGTCACACTAACACTAAGACTTTACAAGTCATACTAGCACTAAGACTTTCCAAGTCACACTAACACTGAGACTTCCCAAGTCACACTAGCACTAAGACTTCCCAAGTCATAATAACACTAAAACTTCCTAAGTCACACTTGTACTAATATGATTACTAAGTCCAGACCCGGACTACCATCCCTTGTTCAGGTCAATCACTCTGACTCTACAACCTGAAGTATATCTAACAACACAATAATTAGACCACATATCTTTATGTTACCATTTACAAGTACCCGTACTGCCCAAGGATCACTAGGACAATACCTACAGTGTTCCACATGTAACTCCGGTCTATACTAAGACCATACCCATATTCAAGTACAACCACCTGACCTATCATGGTCCATTATGCAACAATCATAATTCAAGAATACAATTCGGTTCACTCATAGAACCATCAACAAAACACAACTAAGTAATTGTAATTAATCCCGTACCAGGCGTGGTACCTTAGCCAACCATTATAGAACCTGTACCAGGCGTGGTACCTGAGCCAACTAATAATTATCCCATACCAGGCTTTGTAACAGAGCCAACCAATATGTATCCCATACCAGGTGTGGTACCCAAGCCAACCGAATGTCACATACAATCCAACAATCAATAATAATGAATAAAATCACACTTGTAAACAAATAAGCAACAAACAATTCATTTCACTTGATTGATAACCAGATATTTAGTCATTCCTAATTCCATTCCCTAAGCATGCAATGCACATACAAGACTAAGCGGCAGTTACATAAACACATATTACATTTGAAAAAATAATAACCATCACCTACCCAACAACCAGGTTCATAACCCCAACATTAATATCCTGTCCGAAGACTAAGTCCCGATTTACCCTCTAGACACATATATAGTTGCTACATAAAATCTGGGTCCCTTCTTTAAGGCAAACATAATTCAAGAAAAAAATCCCCTATCATTGAGGCTCCAACCCTTCCTGTTTATCCCATTCCATTTAATTGAAATATTCCCGGATGCCCGCTATAACTTAACTACTTATTTGTTCAGAACAGTTCTAGTTCCTGGAACTTAACCAAAATCTAGTTCCCTAGAATCTAGCATCACACACAAATTAACAATACCTAAAATAAAGCATATTGCCCCAACACCATCATTCCTTATTCAATCAACCAGCCAAACAATAAAATATCCCTCCAGACTCCATGCCCGAAGGCCTAGGCATGAATTCTCCCATCAATTTACAACAATAATATGCAAGAAGACATAGTTCTACAACTACTCAATCAAATCTAGCCTACCTGGGTGCCAAGCATCAGCTGCAGAGGTTTGAACATTATATTCTGGCTCCATGAAAGCAATCCCTAACGAAGAACGAGTCTTGAATCCATGGTTTCGCCATTTCTTAGCGGAAATCTCCCCTCCCCATGGCTCCCAAGCTTTGGAGCAGCCTTGGAAGGTTTTTAGAGCAACCCTCATCTGTTTTCTAATTGAAAAGGAGAAGTCTAAAATATAAATCGAGTATTCTAGCTATTGCCTCTGTCATAAAGCGACCGACTGACCGCTACAGCGGCTGACTGACCACTACAACAGTGGCGCTATAGCAGTAATAATTCTCTCTATAGTGAGATGATGTCAGCCTGGCAATTTCCAAAAATATGAATTTTCGTCATGTCATCCCTACTAAATAAAAATGCAATCTAGTCATTCCTGAAATCCGCGATGAAGTAATTTTTAAAATAATGATGGAATAGGTCGTTGCAGAATCAACATCAACTAGCAGGTGTGGGGTTGGGGATGAGAATGATGTCAAAGCTTCTTTTCGAGACCTTTTAACAAGATTAATTCTTAAAATAGGCTTAGAATCATCGGCATGAATAATCGAGACCTATCATTCTTTATGAATGATAAATGTGTTTTTTTCCTCCCATTCATAAGGTAATTAATGACCAAGTCGCTTGGATCACAATCTAACTCCCCGCACTCTATTATGAATGCAAACAATTCGTTATATGAACTATTACGACGAAGAGCAATGAACACTGGCACCTTTCTCATAGATTTTCAATTCCAACATTTAGGAGTCTCCTCACATTTACCCATGAAATCACCACCAATAATAATAATATGTTCTGCAATAGATATTATAGACCTAGATGATCGATGACTAGACTAACGTAGTGGTATATACCTGGTCGATATCTAGACTGTGACTGTAGTCTATAATGATTGATGAATGACGAGATCTCTGTACAATAATTGTCAAATCAGAATTGAAAGCTTTATCAACAACCACCGGACTAATGGAATGGATTGATGATTTTACAGTACACTTGGAGTGCTGAAATTTATATATTGAGGCTAGAATCTCATCCGAAAAAATGGGACTGATTTGAAAGCTTATAACAATAAAGGGATAACAATGGTGGTGTGATTTGAAAGTTGAAGTGGGAAGATTATAGTACTGGTTGTGATTTCTCCGATAGCAGCCAAAAATTGACAAAAAATAGCCTGAAAAGGGCAAAAATCACCAAAAATAAAAGCATAAATGGACAAAAATTAAGGAAAAAGGGAGGTTTGTGAAAGAAGATTTGTGTTTTTTAAAACATAAAATCAATTATATATATATATATATATATATATATATATATATATATTATAAACTTTTCAACTGAGGGACTAAAGTGTATTATTTAAAACTTGTATGCTAGTTTGTATACTTTTTAACTTTATTTAATGATGTCATAAAAAGTGGTCCTTTTGCTAATTTTTCAAGACTTGTATCCCTTTTGCCAATTAATTTATCAAAAAGCCTTTCCCCCCACTTCAACGAGGAAGTAACATGGTCTATTTTGATATTTTGTTAAGTATTATTCTTTTCTGTATATTATCATTAAATTGAGTGATATAAACAGTAAGAATTTATATAGCATGAAGAGCATAAATATCTTCTTTTAGGGTCACCATTTAACTTATGCTCGCTTTGTAATTTTTTTTAAAAGTTTATCCGCTTTGAAAATAATTCAGACGTACACGACTGAGGGTAAACATCTGTGTTTTATATGCATGTAAAATTATCTTAAATCTCAATCATGTGCGTTTGATACTTTTTTGCTAAAAACACTCTTATTTTTTGAATTTCAACACTCAAATCTATTCTAAATAAGCTCAAATCTGAAACATAAATTTTATGTATCATAAAGAACAAATCTCAATCATCAATTTATCAAAATAACAACAAATCTACCAAACTTATTTGACACATTTTTAAATTTTTTCATGTATGTCTGCACTCAGTCATACATGACTGAAACACATGTTAAATTGGCTAAAATTTAAGTCATGCACGTTCATGACAATTTTTTTGCCAAAAAATAAAAATTTCTTCTTCAAATTTCAACACTCAAATCTATTCTAAATAGCTCAAATTCAAAACATAAGTTTCATATATCATAAAAATAAACTTCAATCATCAAATTGTCTAAATAACAACAAATATAACAAACTTATTTAAAACCTTTTTATTTTTTTCATATATGTTTGCGCTCAGCATACATGATTAAAACAGACACATTTGAAAATTAGCTAAAATTTTAGTCATGTGTGTTTCAGTGCAGAAACAAAAGTAGAAGAAGAGAATAAAAATCATGCACTTTTACCTAAAAATTATATAATACTGGATATTCGTGTAAAATAAAATGGAAAATAAGTACTAGTTGATTATGTCCAAATTAACCTCTCACTTAAGAGAAGTGTAAACGATCGTATGTAATATAAATACCCAACTTAAAGTCAAAGTCTATCCCACAGGAAACAATGTAAAGGCGATCGAGAAAGTAATGAATTATAACCACTTACTCTAATCCAAAAGCAAAATGATAAATATTTTTTTGGGGGGTTTTGATTTAGAAACAAACAAAAATACAATTAACTAGAAGATGAATAAAGTGATCAATGACCTTCACAAGCAAGGAAAAATAGGGGATTTGGAAATGAGAAATTAATTCATATCAATATGATCCGTTGCAAATAATTGTCTACTACTTATTTAATCATGGGTTAAGCAAATTAGACTATCCGCCAAAATCTCTCGATCACAATGATATTCTACATGACCTAGTGTTTTAGTAAATTTTACTTACGAGTTGCCTATGAGTGAAACAGGTTGCCTAACGTGTTCTTATGGAAGCAGTAAAGACAGTAAGTAATGAACACGATAGTTTTACATGAAAAACACCCGGCTCAGAAAAAGTGTAAAAAATCACGACCTGTACCTCTACAGGATTTATCCCCAACTTCACTAAATACAATGAGCCTCTCAACAAAAGATTACAAACTCTGTAACCTAAGGAATTATAAACTCTAATTCCTAATATTCAATAATCTCCCCAGACTGTTGAATCCCACTCTAAGTTCTCCGACTTGAAAATCATATTACAAAACTCTTGCAACCTTAGGAACTAACTCTAATTCCTAAAAATACACAAATCTCCCAAGGTTTGTGTTCCTAAGTCTTCGAGTTATCCCAATTTGAAGACTAAACTCCTAAACTAGTTTATAAGACACTGGTACTAAGAAAGCATGAAGATTACAACTCAATTTAATAAATACTCGAAACTAGAATCAAGAACTGTAAAAGATAGTCCTGTGGAACAAGTTCTTCAATCTGGTTCTTCATACTGGCAGCACTTGGATAGCTAGGTAGAACTCTCTCAAATATTGTTCTTGCTTATTTGCTCGTGTTCTACCTTTTCCTCTCAGTATAAGTGCATCAATTTCATTTTAGAAGTCCTTGAGTATTTATATCTAATTGATCTTCACAACCAAGTAGACTTTTAACTCCATAAGGACTCCCATGCTTCTTGGACTCTCTTCTTGAGTGTTGTAGTCAAACACTAACTCTGATTCTTGCTTTGTGCAAAATTTGAGTTCTCATGCAAGTAGACTTCTAACTCCACAAGAACTCTCTTCTTTCTTGGACTCTCTTTTCATGCAAGTAGACTTCTAACTCCACAAGAACTCTCTTCTTTTTTGGGCTCTCTACTTTATTGCACTCCCTTGGTCTATCCATATGTATACTCCTTATATTATGTAGACTCTTATCTAATTCATACTTTGTGTAGACTTTGAGGTCCTTTCTACTTGAGACTCCTTCATTTCAAAGAATCCTAATGCAAGTTAGACTCTGCGTGATGGAACCAGTAGTATAACATGTTTCATGTACGTGTTCCACTATCTTGCCAATCATCAAAACTTCACAAGTCCTAATAAATTCCCCCTTTTTGATGATGACAAACTCATTCCCTTGTGCATTCTATTTCAGTACCAATATCTTGACCTGTAAACACTAAGGCATGGAACTCTTGAATGAACCAGGTTAGTTAACTGAGTTATAAAACTGCACAACCCTTATCTTCCCCCTTTTGGCATCATTCGAAAACACTTTCAACCATATGAATAGCAAAGCATTAGGAGAAACATGTTAGACAAACCAGGTTAGAACACTGGGTTATAAATATTACATAGTATACTCACTTTCCCCTTTTGGCATCATAAAACATTGTGAAAACAAAGATTACAAGTTAGGATGCACCATGGATTTTTAACAAAATTAAAAATGATATTAAAACACTTGTGATGAGAGTAGAAAAGGTTTGGAAAAGTCTAAGGATAGTAGGTCTAGGCTTTTGATGAAGCTGGAGCATGAGATGATGAAGGATGATCTTTCTTTAGCAAGTCAAACAAGCCTTGTATATTGGCATAGTTTGTAGCCTTTTTTTGTCCAGCCTTAAGATATGCATTTTCCTCTCTAAGAGCATCCTTCTTAATATCATACTGCACATGAAGCATATTCAAGGAATCAAGGTAAGAAGCAAAAAGTGCTGCAATCTCATCATCCTTAGCAATAAAAGAAGCCCTTAAGTGATGCAAAGGAGCATTGGACCTTCTTGAAGAACCAGGTGCCTCAACCTGTTCCATAGGTGCAGATATTTCAAACCTAACCCTCAATTGTTCATCCTTGTTCACCAATTCTAAATCCCTTTCTACAGTGAGCCCAACAAGAGAATTAGGTTCTACTGAGGGGTCCCCAAATATTTCCCCTAAATAGATGCATCAATGAAATTAAACCCATCAGATGAATCTGGTTCAACTATGGGGTCACCCAGATATTTCCCCTCACAAGATACATCCTCCTTAACTCCCTCAACAATATTAACAGCCACATATATAGATTCCTTCTGATTCACACCCTAGATGATTCCCTCTTACTTAGTACCTTAATTTTTTCTTGATCACACACAATAAGAGCACTAGTATCAATAACAATTCTAGTAGTAGCTACTCTCTCAGAATTACTATTCACATGATGAACTCCTAAATCATCAATCAAGTTTGACTTCGAGAAAAGGTGTGATGAGATGAGACTGACAACTTTATCAAAAAAAGTGTCATCATTACCTTGGACTTCTTACTTTTGAAAGAGTGATGGTTATGAAGTTCTTTTAGGAGTCAATCCTTTTTGGGCATTTTGGAAGGAACGGGTACAAATGCTATATAATAATTTTTAATATTTGAAAAATTTTTGGTACACATACCTCGATCAATATTTCAATGCTTGATCATGTTTCCATTTTTAAGGCATTTTTCTATGATATAGGCAAATATAATGTTATATTGCATGAGTTATTTGAACTTGAAAATAGTATAGAGACATACAACTAAATGTACAAGACAGAGCATAAAATTAAACTTAATGTGCATTTTGTACGATGTTCTTTAGCAAATCATTGAGGGATACTCATGCAATCTTAATCATCCCCAATTAGATTCCTGCAATGGAACATGTTCATCCACATGTTTCATCCATACTTCCCCCTATCATAAGGTTTTTATTCTTTTCAATGCCACTTATCCTCTCTTTTATACCATATTCGAAGCCTACATTTCCTCCTTTAATAGCTGCGAGTGAAAGAAATTTAATTTATCCCCATTCATATGCCTTGAGCAAGCACTATTCATTTATCATGTCTTCTTGCTTACTTTCACTCGATCCTGCAAAATAATCAGAGGTTAGTTTTAGGAACCTAGACTAGCTTGGGCCCTTTTCTTTGAGCAAAAGGATGAATTAAGCTTCTTTTTGCCCATGATGGCAACATGTTAGTGCACCTGTTCCTTTTATCAATTTTGGGAGTTCTCTTTTTAGCCATTTTTATGTTTCTATTTCTAAGTCCTGCTGCAGCTGGACACTCAATGGTAGGATGTCCAAGTTTTCCATAAATATAACATAGATCCTCAGTGAAGATTGTTTCTTTGTGAAAACCTATACCAACCCTTTCATTTTGATTCCTATTTCCTAGCTGATTTACAATTCTAGAAGAGTTAGTCCACCTATTTGCTCTTTCAAGATCCAATTTTAACTTAGACATCTCTAGATTCAGTTTTCTCATTTTTTCTCTTTCACAAAGAAGACTCTCTTTGTGCTGCTTCAATCCTGACTTAGTAGACTTCTTACTTTCACTCATGGTCTATTTATTCTTTTCAGAAAGTGCTAATTTTAAGACTTCTAATTTTAAATCCAAGTTGGTTGAACCAAGTTGGCTGACCTGTTCCTTTAGGGTATAATTTTCTTTGTCAGTTGCAATTTTACAAGTCTCCAGATCAATGTATTCAAATTTTAGACTTGTAAGAGCACTGAACAATTGATCCCTATCAGAGGTCTGTTCATGAAAATCATAAATTAGAGCATTCATCAAAGAAATAAGTTTCTTTTTAGAAAAGAGATGCAATTTGTCTTTTAGCTCAATAATATTGATCTCAGGCGTATGGTGTATTTATGCTCCTAAACATCGCTATCTATGCACGTTTAGCTTGGTTCTGAGGATAATTTTAGACACTAGCGAGGTATTTAGGATGCATTTAGAGAAAGAAACGAGTCCAATCGATCAAATAGAGTTTAAAAGAGAAAACTAGCCTTGCTAGCTTGAG
Organism: Jaltomata sinuosa; assembly: GCA_003996215.1. Taxonomy (NCBI): domain Eukaryota; kingdom Viridiplantae; phylum Streptophyta; class Magnoliopsida; order Solanales; family Solanaceae; genus Jaltomata; species Jaltomata sinuosa. Next base: position 280,932 of record QJPP01000874.1, on the reverse strand, counting down.
CTATGCCTATTCTAGTATACTTTGATAAGATCTATTGTGTTGTATGGACTAATGTGTGTTTTGTGTTGTTATTGGTGACCTTTGTAGGATTCATAGAAGCTAATTGAATCCTACGAACAAGCTACAAAACATGAGGACACAAAGGAAGGTGGCAAGAGTCGTTAGAGACGAAAAGAGAGAGTCAAAGACCACCCCTGTGCCACGGAGGCGGAGACCCGCGATTAGCAGCGTGACACAAAAGGGGACCAGCAACTGAGGGGCATATTTCCATCATCCCTCCATGTTAAGGGTGTGATACAGAGGCTGGCTGGCACATTACCTGGCATGACACGGAGGCTGGACTCCGCGTTGGCCAACGTGACACGGACCTTGGTCCTGACGGAGGCAACTTATCCTACACTATAAATAGGACACTTAGCTTCAATTGGAAACACTTCTAGACGTTTTTGGTTTACGAGAATACAGAGAGGAGGCTACTTTAGGGTTCTTATTCTCTACTTTCATCTTCTTTAATTGTGGTATGATTAACAATTGTTTTGGGTTTTTTCATTTTGATTATGAGTGGATAAACACCCTTGTTCTGGGGTTACGGCTAGAACATGATTGTGTAGTATTCGATTTGAACCAATGAAGTTTCCTTCTCAACTAATTGCTCTCATGTTTTTGTGTTTACTATTTTAGTGCCTGATCAACACTAAATTAAATGAGTAATTCTCACGTGAACTAACCACGGGAACGTAAGGATAGAATGAAGAACATGAGGAATAAGATCACCTCTGACACATGTTGGGGTGATTTGCAACTAAGATAGCAATATACTTAGAGTGCCTTATTCTGTTATAAATGGGATAAAACCATTAATGCACTTGAAATAGACACTCACATTCCCGCTCAATAGTGCCAAAAACTTATTGCATCCAAATGCATGTGCAAGGGTGGGGGTCGGGTTTTAGTCAGGGTGGGGGTCGGGTTTTAGTCGACTAAAAGGGTATTCAGGGGAAATCCCTTTTAACCCGACTAAACCCCAACCCCCACCCCTTTTATTTTTTTTTGTAATATTATACAAGTGTTGACAACTTCATCTTAGCGGCTATTCTTGCAGGGTCACTTGGTTCTTAAAGCTGGTGAGGGATAAGGAATTGATAGAGCCGTACTTAGAGCCTGAACAAGCATTTTATCAGAGGCGAAGAGCAGCAGCTTTTCAATAGCCAATTCAATAGATTCAGCTGGCTGATCAGGTAGAGGAAGTTGTTCCTGTCGACATGGCAGCAACAAGGCCAGTTCGTGAGGCTGCAATCCCACTCACTAATAATGTCACCTCTAGAATCCGCAGACCAGCTAGAGGAGGTAGCTTCGAGCTTAAACATAATATGGTGGAACTATTGCACACCAACGGATAATTCACAGGCTATCTCATAAGTATCCACAACAACACTTGCAGAATTTCCTTGAGATTAGCGACACATATACTCCCGCAGGAGTCTCTTCTGACTATGTGAGACTCACGCTCTTCCCTTTCTCTTTGTTAGCGAAGGCAAAGAGGTGGTTGAAATCTGAACCACCTAATTCCATCACCACCTGGGACGATTTGGCAAGGAAGTTATTGATCCATTTATTTTCATTTGGAAAGACTGCGAAGTTGAGAAGTGAGATTCTAAGCTTCAGACAAAAGGATGGTGAAAATTTGTATCAAGCCTGGGAAAGGTTCAAGTCCATGCTTCGTGACTGTCCTCACCATCATCAGACTAATGAAGTTCTGGTGCATACCTTTATAGAGGGACTTGAATCTCACACGAAGATTCTTCTGGATTCAGCAGCTGGTGGACAGGCATTAGAAAAGACATACGATGAGTTGTATATGCTTCTAAATCGCATATCACAGGGAAACCTGCAATGGAATGCAGATGTTTTGAGGAACACCACAAAGAAGACTGTGGGGTTATTAGAAATTGATCAATTGACAGATATAGCCGTACAAATTGCTTCTTTGCAGAATCAGATGAACACTCAGTTTAGCAACCTGACTTTAGGGCAGCCGCAGGCTCCTGTAAATATGGTGCAACAAACTCAATCTTTGTGTGAAGTGTGTGGAAATAGCGACCACTCAGCAGATGTATGCGGGACAAACCCAGAGTCAGTAAACTTTGTGGATAATGCTCAATGCCAAGGAAATCAAAATTTTGGAAACACTTATAACCCAGCTTGGCGCAATCATCCAAACTTCTCATGGAGCAGAAATCAGGGGCAGAATGTAAATTAGAATCATTTTAGGAACCCGGTGGGAACCTAAAATCTTTAACAACAAGAACATGGTGCTAACTCGAATTCCACAATAAGAAATATTGAGGAGATATTGAAAAAGATCATGACAAACCAGTCACAAATGGCTGTTGACATAAAAAATCAGCAGTTAGCCACGAAACATTAGAGGTCCAAATGGGGCATCTTGCTGGACCACAAAACACTAGACCTTAAGGAGGTCTGCCAAGTGACACTGATCCTAATTCTAAGCAAGTCAATGCGGTTTCCACTTGAAGCGGTAGACAATTGGATGAGCTAGAGCCTAAGAAAGTAGCTCCCGGAGCTGTAGTGAGAGATGAGAAACAAGCAGAGACTGATGATGAGAAAAATGAGAAGAATGCTGCAAGTGTGAAACCACCTACCCCATTCCCACTGAGGCTGGGAAAGCAAAAGGAGGAAGCATGTTTTCAGAAGTTTATTGTTTTGTTAAAGCAGGTGCACATTAATTTTCCTCTTGTTGATGTTCTGTAGGGAATTTCGAAGTATGCCAAGTATATTAAAGATATTATGTCTAACAAGAGCAGGCTAACGGAGTATGCCACTGTTGTGCTTACTGAAGAGTGCACATCCCAAATTCAAAACAAACTGCTAACAAAGCTCAAAGATCTGGGGAGTTTCATCATTCAGATCATTATTGGTCAGACTATCAATGCTCGAGGATTATGTGATCTTGGGTCTAGCATAAATTGGATTCCCACTTCATTGTTTAAAAAGATGGGGTTAGGAAGTCCACGTCCCACCACAGTTATTTTGAAGCTAGCTGATCGTTCATTTTGAAGACCTGATGGAGTGGTTGAGTATGTCCTAGTACAAGTGGGATCACTCATTCTCCTCGTGGATTTCATTGTGTTGGATTTTGATGTAGATCTAGAAGTCCCATTTATTTTGGGGCATCCATTTTTTGCTACTGGTCGTGCATTGATAGATGTGGCTGCAGGTCAACTCACAATGCGAGCGCATGACAAGGTTGAAGTGTTTGATGTTTACAAAGCTATGAAGTTGCCGGCTATTTTTAAAGAACTATCAGCAATCACAGTGATTGATCTTGAGTCAAATCTTCCACTGATTACATCTAAAGATCCTCTAGATAGAGCTCTAGTTGGGAGTGATATCTTTGGAGATGCAGATGCCCAAGAGATGATTCAGATTCTAGACGTAGCAAGCATATTCATTCGTACAGGCAACTTCGTTCCATTAAATAGACCTCTAGGGCCACCCCCAAACTATCTATTATAGAGGCCCCTAAACTGGAGATGAAGACGTTGCCATCACACCTCAAGTATGCGTACTTGGGGTAGAATGACACCCTACCAGTAATTCTCTCGGTAAGATTATTTGAGGCACAGGTTGAAGGAGCTTTAGCTGTGTTGAAATGAAGGAAAAAGGCGATTGGTTGGCAGATGTCTAATATTTAAGGAATAAGCCCTGCTTATTGCATGCATAAAATCTTTATGGAGGAAGGGCACAGACCAAGTGTTCAACATCAGCGATGACTGAACCCAGTGATTAAGATGTGGTGAGGAAGGAAGTGATCAAGTGGTTAGATGCAGGCATTGTGTATCCCATTTCCAATAGCAAGTTGGTCAGCCCAATCCAATGTATTCCTAAAAAGGGGGGAATGGCAATGGTAACTAATGATAAGAACGAGTTGATTCCAATGCGGATAGTCACATGTTGGAGAATTTGCATGGACTACCGGAAGCTCAATGAAGCCACTCGAAAGGACCACTGCCCAATTACTTTTATTGATCAGATGTTAGATAGGCTGGCTGGGCAAGCGTATTATTGTTTTCTAGATGGGTATTCTAGCTACAACCATATAGCTATTGCTCCAGAAGACCAAGAGAAGATGACATTTACATGTCCATATAGTACCTATGCTTTCAAGCGTTTGCCGTTTGGACTATGTAGTGGAAAAGTTAAATCTTGATTTGGAGTTGGCAGGACAGAAATGAATGTTACAGTTGCACGAACTTGAGGTGTTCAGATTGCACGCCTATGAGAATGCAAAGCTGTACAAAGAGAAGACTAAGAGGTGGCATGACAAGCACATTTTATCTCGCATATTTGAGCTCGGACAAAAGGTGTTGATGTTTAATTCGAGGTTGAGGTTGTTCCCCAAAAAGCTCAAATCCAAATGGTATGGACCGTTCGAAGTAGCAAGGATAATGGAAAATGGGGCGGTTGAGCTCATAGACAAGGAGAAAGGAATGACATTCTTTGTCAACAGCCAAAGATTGACACATTATTAGGCCAAAGACGAAGACCGGCAGAAGACATCCATAGCACTATCGGATGAGTGATTTTTAGTTGGGTCGTGCCGCGATGTTAAATCATGCGCTACATGGGAGGCAACCCATGAATGTACTATAATAGTGTAGGATTTTATTTTCTACTATGTATATGAACATGAGAAAAATACAAAAATAAGAGTCGAGCCATGACTTAAACTACGGTGCTTGGTGGGAGGCAGCCCACCTTTTTAATGCATTTTTATTTGGTTTGTTTATTTTGTAGGATGCGTAGTGGTACATGGGAGATTGGAGGAAGGAACGAGGAGAAATTACTCAATTTCAAGAGGTAGGTAGCACGCCTGAGTGTGGAGGTAAGTGAAAATTGCTTGTGCAAAATGAAAGGGAAAAAGAAATCTGCCTAAGGCTAGAGACAGTGGGTCTTCGCGTTACCTCCATGTCACGGAGGCCAGACCCCATGATAAGGGGTGTGATACAGAGGGAGTTTTTGTCAGGCAAGTAAGCAGACCAGTGAAGGTCTGTGTTACCTTCGTGTCATGGAGGCCATACCCTACAATAAAGAGTGTGACACGGAGGGAATCTTTTTCGGGCGAAATCCCTTTTAACCCGACTATAAACTTGTTGTGTCCAAACGCACACGCAAGTGTATGCGGTCGTACAAGTAATATAGTGGCTCTTTTGATCTGGATATCAAACCCACATGGACTATGTACTTAGCAATTCACCTACTTTAATTTTCCAGTGATACTTACGTAAAGCATTGTGATTTAACCAAAAGATTTGTAATATTGTAATCGTCTACTTAATGCAAAAAGTAATAAAATAAAGTAATGACGAATTTGGTAAAAGTTGTTAACAATATCAAAGAGAGATTCCAGGGCTACGTCATATACTACAATCATGCATAGTAACTATGTGTTCCAATGAACCTTACTTCTCTAATTACTAATTTTGGGGTTAATGATACGATCCGAGAATGGTCATCCTCTAAATCACCTACTTGAACTAGTCTCACAACTACATCATTGAGCAGGGATGTGAGTATCTAATTTAAATGAATTAATAGTTTCATCCTGTTTATAACTGAATAAGGCACGCTGAGTATATTGTTATCTTAGTTTCAAATCACCCTAACGTGTGTCAGAGGTGATCTTATTCTTCATGTTCTTCGTCCTATCCTTACGTTCCCGTGGTCAGTTCACGTGAGAATTACTCATTTATTCTAGTGTTGCTTAGGCACTAAAATAGTAAATACAAAAACATGAGAGCAATTAGTTGAGAAGAAAACTTCATTGGTTCAAATTGAATACTACACAATCATGTTCTAGCCGTAACCCCAGAATAAGGGTGTTTAGCCGGTCATAATCAGAATAAGAAAACCAAAACAATTATTAATCATACCACAATTAAAGAAGACGAAAGTAGAGAATAAGAACCCTAAAGTAGCCTCCTCTTTGTGTTCTCGTAAATGAAAAACATCTAGAAGTGTTTTCAATTGAAGCTAAGTTTCCTATTTATAGTGTAGGATAAGTTGCCTCTGTCAGGACCAAGGTCCGTGTCACGCTGGCCAGCGTAGAGTCCAGCCGCCGTGTCACGCCAGGTAACGCACCAGCCAACCTTCGTGTCACGCCCTTAATGCGGAGGGCTGCTAGAAAGCTTCCTCTCAGTTACTGGTCCCCCTCTGTGTCACGCTGCTAATCACGGATCTCCACCTCCGTGGCACGGGGATGGTCTTTGGCTCTCTCTTTTCGTCTCTAATGACTCTTGCCACCTTGCTTTATTTCCCCATTTTTTGTAGCTTATTCGTAGGCTTCAATTAGCTTCTATAAATCCTCCAAAGGTCACCTATAATAACACAAAACACACATTAGTCCATACAACACAATAGAGATTATCAAAGTACACTAGAATAGGCATAACTCAAGCTAGCAAGGCTAGTTTTCTCTTTTAAACTCCATTTGATCGATTGGACTCGTTTCTTGCTCTAAATGCATCCTAAATACCTCGCTAGTGTCTCAAACTATCCTCGTAATTAAGTAAAAATGCATAGATTAGGTGCATAGATACGCCTAAGTTCACCACCCCATACTTAAAGCCTTGTTCGTCCTCGAAAAACTATCTACACTAATTGACCCTTACGGTAAACTCCAACATCCCTATGAACATTAGGACACTCAAGCTAGACCATAATGCACAAGAAAGGCACACTTCACATTCCACATGCCATATTACAACTCAATTCACATGAATACTACTTCAAGATCTCCTAGCCTCATGAGTTGGCTCTCCTCAGTATGCAAACTTATGCACCTTACTCAACAAGGGGGTCATATGAGTCACCTATCTATCATCAAACATGCGCTCTCACTATAAGAGAGTTACCCATGGGGATCAGGAAAAATCTTTATAAATTAAGGAAAATTCTCTACACTAATTGGGGATTTCGTTTCTGTCCCGCCAACTCCAAATCAAAATAATGAGGAGGGATTTGGGGATTTCTTTTAGTTAAAGGCGTGGGGGTCGGGTTTTAGTCGAGTTAAAAGGGATTTCTCCCAAAAAAGACTCCCTCCGTGTCACTCCCCTTCCCGCGGGGTATGGCCTTCGTGACACGAAGTTAATGCGGACCTTCACTGGTCTGCGTACTTGCCCCACAAAAGAAATCCCCTAATCCGGGAACCACTATTCTCAGATCGTATCATTAACCCCAAAATCAGTAATCAGAGAAGTAACGTTCATTGGAACACATAGTTACTATGCATGATTGTAGTACATGCCGTAGCCCTGGAATCTCGCTTTGATATTGTTAACAACTTTTGCCAAAATTCATCATTACTTTATTTTATTACTTTTTGCATTAAGTAGACGATTACAATTTTATAAATCTTTTGTTAAATCACAACGCTTGACTGAAGTATTACTGGAAAATTAAAGTAGGTGAATTGCTAAGTACATAGTCTTTGTGGGTTCGATATTCGGCTTGAAAGGGAAACTATATTACTTCTACGACTACTTACACTTGCATGTGTGTTTGGACGCAACAAGTTTTTGGCGCCATTGCCGGGGACTTAGGTAATTAGTAATTTTCTGAATTTTATTTTTTTTGTAATATTATATAAGTGTTGACAACTTGATCTTAGCGATTGTTCTTGCAGGGTCACTTTGTTCTTATAGCTGGCGAGGGATATGGAATTGATAGAGCCATACTTGGAGCTTGAACGAGCATTTCATTAGAGGTAAAGAGAAACTGCTTTTCAATATCCAATTCAACAGATTCAGCTAGCTGACCTATAGAGGAAGTTGTTCCTGTCGAGATGGCAGCAGCAAGGACAGTTCGTGAGGTGGCAATCCCACTCGCTAATAATGTCACCTCCAGCATCTACAGACCAGCGGCAGGAGGCCGCTTCTAGCTTAAACATAATATGGTGCAACTATTGCACACTAACGAACAGTTCACAGGGCTATCTCATGAGGATCCACAACAGCACTTGCAGAATTTCCTTGTGATTAGCAACACGTATACTCCCATGGGAGTCTCTTCTGACTATGTCAGACTCACACTCTTCCCTTTCTCTCTGTTAGGGGAAGCAAAGAGGTGGTTGAAAGCTGAACCACCTAATTCTATCACCACCTAGGATAATTTGGCAAGGAAGTTTTTGATCCATTTCTTTCCATCTGGAAAGACTGCGAAGTGGAGAAGTGAGATTCTGAGCTTCAGACAAAAGGATGGTGAAAATCTGTATCAAGCCTGGGAAAGTTTCAAGTCTATGCTTCGTGATTTTCCTCACCATCATCAGACTAATGAAGTTCTAGTGCATACCATTATAGAGGGACTTGAACCTCACATGAAGATTCTTCTGTATTCAGCAGCTGGTGGATAGGCATTAGAAAAGACATACGATGAGCTGTATATGCTTCTGAATCTTATATCACAGGGAAACCCAGAATGGAATGTAGATGTTTCAAGGAGCACTATAAAGAAGACTGTGGGGTTATTAGAAGTGGATCAATTGACAACCATAGCAACATATATTGCTTCTTTGCAGAATCAGATGAACACTCAGTTTAGCAACATGACTTTAAGGCAGCCGCAGGCTTCTGTAAATATGATGAAGCAAACTCAGGCTTGGTGTGAATTGTGTGGAAATGGCGACCACTCAGTAGATGCATGCAGGGCAAACCCAGAGTCAGTAAACTTTGTTGGCAATTCTCAATGCCAAGGAAATCAGAATTTTGGAAACACTTATAACCTAGCTTGGCGTAATCATCCAAACTTCTCATGGAGCAGAATACAAATCAGAATCAGTTTAGGAACCCGGTGGGGAACCCAAAATCTTCAACAACAAGCACAAGGTTCTAACTCGAATGCCACAACAAGCAATATTGAAGAGATGTTGAAAAAGATCATGGCTAACCAGGCACAAATGGCTACTGACATAAAAAATCAGTAGTTAGCCACGAAAACATTAGAGGTTCTAATGGTGAAGCTTGCTAGAGCACAAAACACTAGACCTTAAGGAGGTCTGCCAAATGACACTGATCCTAATCCTAAGCAGGTCAATGCGGTTTCCACTTGAAGCGGTAGACAATTCGATGAGCTAGAGCCTAAGAAAGTAGCTCCCGGAGCTGTAGTGAGAGATGAGAAACAAGCAGAGACTGATGATGAGAAAAATGAGAAGAATGCTGCAAGTGTGAAACCACCTACCCCATTCCCACTGAGGCTGGGAAAGCAAAAGGAGGAAGCATGTTTTCAGAAGTTTATTGTTTTGTTAAAGCAGGTGCACAATAATTTTCCTCTTGTTGATGTTCTGTAGGGAATTTCGAAGTATGCCAAGTATATTAAAGATATTATGGCTAACAAGAGCAGGCTAACGGAGTATGCCACTGTTGTGCTTACTGAAGAGTGCACATCCCAAATTCAAAACAAACTGCTAACAAAGCTCAAAGATCTGGGGAGTTTCACCATTCAGATCATTATTGGTCAGACTATCAATGCTCGAGGATTATGTGATCTTGGGTCTAGCATAAATTGGATTCCCACTTCATTGTTTAAAAAGATGGGGTTAGGAAGTCCACGTCCCACCACAGTTATTTTGAAGCTAGCTGATCGTTCATTTTGAAGACCTGATGGAGTGGTTGAGTATGTCTTAGTACAAGTGGGATCACTCATTCTCCTCGTGGATTTCATTGTGTTGGATTTTGATGTAGATCTAGAAGTCCCGTTTATTTTGTAGCATCCATTTTTGGCTACTGGTCAGGCATTAATAGATGTGGCTGCAGGTCAACTCACAATGCGAGCGCATGACAAGGTTGAAGTATTTGATGTTTACAAAGCTATGAAGCTGCCGGCTATTTATGAAGAACTATCAACAATCACAGTGATTGATCTTGAGTCAAATCTTTCACTTATTACATCTAAAGATCCCTTAGAGAGAGCTCTAGTAAGGAGTGATATCTTTGAATATGCAGCTACCCAAGAGATGATTCAGATTCTAGACGTAGCAAGCATATTCATTCGTACAGGCGACTTTGAGACATTAAATAGACCTCTAGGGCCACCCCAAACCATCTATTATGGAGGCCCCTAAAATGGAGATGAAGACGTTGTCATCACACCTCAAGTATGCGTACTTGGGGTAGAATGACACCCTACCAGTAATTCTCTCGGTAAGATTATTTGAGGCACAGGTTGAAAGAGCTTTAGCTGCGTTGAAATGAAGGAAAAAGGCGATTGGTTGGTAGATGTCTAATATTTAAGGAATAAGCCCTGCTTATTGCATGCATAAAATCTTCATGCAGAAAGGGCATAACACAAGTTTTCAACATCAGCGAAGACTGAACCTAGTGATAAAGGATATGGTGAGGAAGGAAGTGATCAAGTGGTTAGACGCATGCATTGTCTATCCCATTTCCGATAGCAAGTGGGTGAGCCTAGTCCAATGTGTTACTAAAAAGAGGGGAATGATGGTGGTTACTAATTATAAGAACGAGTTGATTCCCACACGAACAGTCACAGGTTGGAGAATTTGCATGGACTACCGCAAGCTCAATGAAGCCACTCGAAAGGACCACTACCCAATTCCTTTTATTGATCAGATGTTAGACAGGTTGGTCGGGCAAGAGTATTATTATTTTCTATATGGGTATTCTGGCTACAAATAGATAGCTATTGCTCCAGAAGATCAGGAGAAGACGACATTTACATGTCCATATGGTACCTATGATTTCAAGTGCATGCCATTCAGACTATGTAACGCGCCCGCCACCTTCCAGCGCTGCATGATGGCGATATTCTCTGATATGGTGAAGGACTTCGTAGAGGTATTAATGAATGATTTTTCTTTATTCGGTAACTCATTTGAAGTTTGTCTTCAGAATCTTGATAGGGTGCTTGCTCACTATGAGGAAACGAACTTGGTATTAAATTGGGAGAAGTGCCACTTTTTATTCAGATAAGGCATCGTTCTTGGCCGTAAAATATCACAAAAGGGCTTGGAAGTTGATCGTGCTAAGATAGAGGTCATAGAGAAGCTTCCACCACCTGTATCTGTGAAAGGCGTGCATAGTTTTGTAGGGCATGCAGGATTCTACAGGCGATTTATCAAGGATTTTTCCAAAATCTCAAGACCAATGTGCAAATTACTTGAGAATGAGGTAAAATTTCAATTGTGTGATGAATGTGAGAAAGCCTTTGAGGCTCTGAAGAGAAAGTTGATTGAAGCACCTATATTAATTGCTCCTGACTGGGAATTACCCTTCCAGTTGATGTGTGACGCTAGTGATGTGGTTGTGGGAGCGGCATTGGGCCAGAGAAAAGAGAAGGTCTTTCATTTAATTTATTTTGCAAGCAAAACTCTTGATGCAGCTCGGGCTAATTATATTGTCACAGAGAAGGAAATGTTGTCTTTGGTGTACGTATTTGACAAATTCCAGTCATATCTGGTTGGTACCAATGTGATCGTGCATACAGATCATGCCGCTATTCGATACTTGTTCAACAAGAAGGATGATAAACCTCGACTGATTAGGTGGATCTTGTTATTACAAGAATTTGATTTGGAAATAAAAGATCGAAAGCGGTCAAAAAATCAAGTGGCTGATAACTTGTCTAGGCTAGAGAGTTGGTCCCAGTTTCTAGACGATACCAAAATTCGAGAAAAATTTCCTGATGAACAACTCTTGGCAGTGAGCAATGCAGAGCTACCTTGGTGCGCAGATATTGTTAATTTGATAGTGAGTGAAGTGTATCCACCTGAGGCAACTAGTCAGAAGAGAAAGAGGCTGTATTATGAGTCCCGTTTCAACACATGGGATGAGCCATAGTTGTTCAAAAAGGGACCAGATGGAGCGATTAGAAGGTGCATTTCAGAATGTGAAGCAAAACAAGTTTTGAAGAGCTGCCATGCGTCTCCGTACAGAGGCCATCATGGAGGTGAGTGCACAACTCATAAGGTGTTACAGTCTGGTTTCTTTTGTCCAACCGTGTTCAAAGATACAACTATGTTTGCAAAAGAGTGTGACCAATGTCAATGCATGGGCACTATTTCCAAAAGACATAAGATGCCGTTGAATAACATTTTAGAGGTGGAGATCTTTGATGTGTGGGGAATAGACTTTATAGGCCCTTTTCCTCCGTCATACAAGAAATTGTACATCCTGGTTGCAGTAGATTGCATCTCGAAGTGGTGGAAGCAGTAGCACTCCCCTCAAATGACTTGAAGGTGGTAGTAAAGTTCGTCAAGAAGCAAATATTCACAAGATTTGGAACACCGAGGGCTATTATTAGTGATGGAGGGACACATTTTTCAACTACTGGTTTGGAAATTTATTGGCTAAGTATGGGGTGAGACACAAGGTTTCCAAAGCCTATCATCCCTAAACTAGCGGTCAGGTTAAAGTATTGAATAGGGAAGTGAAGCAAATCCTCTAAAAAATAGTGAATGCACAGCAAAATGATTGGACGATTAAGCTGGATGATACACTGTGGGCATACAGAACTACATACAAGACACCTATTGGGATGTCTCCTTACCGACTAGTTTTTGGGAAGGCATGCCACCTACCGTAAGGTTGGAGCATCAAGCCTATTAGGCTGTGAAAAAGTTGAATCTTGATTCGGAGTTGGCGTGACAAAAATGAATGTTACAATTGCACGAACTTGAGGTGTTCAGATTGCAAGTCTATGAGAATGCAAATCTATACAAAGAGAAGACTTAAAGCTGGCATGACAAGAACATTTTATCTCGCACATTTGAGCCAGGTAAAAAGGTGTTGGTGTTTAATTCGAGGTTGAGGTTGTTCCCCAAAAAACTCAAATCCAAATGGTATGGACCATTCTAAGTAGCAAGGATGATGACACATAGGGCGGTTGAGCTCATAGACAAGGAGAAAGGAACGACGTTCTTAGTCAATGGCCAAAGATTGAAACATTATTGGGCTGAAGACAAAGACCGGCAGAAGACATCCATAGAACTATCGGATGAGTGATTTTTAGTTGGGTCGTACCACGTTGTTAAATCAGGCACTACATGAGAGGAAACCCATGAATGTACTGTAATAGTGTAGGATTTTATTTTCTGCTATATATATAAACATGAGAAAAATACAAAATAAGAGTCGGGCCACGACCAAAACTATGACGCTTGGTGGGAGGCAACCCACCTTTTTAATACATTTTTATTTATTTTGTTTATTTTGAAGGATGCGTAGTGGTACATGGGAGATTGGAGGAAGGAACGAGGAGAAATTGCTTAATTTTAAGGGGTAGGTAGCACGCCTGAGCACAGAGGTAAGTGAAAATTTCTTATTCAAAATGAAAGGGAAAAAGAAATCTACCTAAGGCCAGGGACAGTGGGTCTCCGCATTACCTCCGTGTTGTGGAGGCCAGACCCTGCCATAAGGGGCATGACACGGAGGGAGTTTTTGTGGAGAAATTACATAGACTAGTGAAGGTCCATGTTACCTTCGTGTCACAAAGTCCACACTTTGTGATAAGGGGCGTGACACGGAGGGAGTCTTTTTCGGGCGAAATCCCTTTTAACCCGACTAAAACCCTACCCCCACCCTATTAACTAAAAAAAATCCCCAAATCCCTCCTCATTATTTCAACCCTATCATGCCACCCCTCCTAAAATTCTCTCAAGCTCAATGTGCCATGCTCCCCAAATCGCCCAGACTCTCTCTCTCGTCTGCGAAAAAGGTAACAACTCTGGAACATATGCTATTTCTCTCTTATTCTTACTGTGTATTGAGAATATTTTAGAGAGAGTTGAATATCCATGGGTATTCATGTGTGGGTATGAGGTAGGAGAGAATTGAGCACCAACGAGTTTCCTCACGTGGTTTGGAGAGGCATTTTGGTAATGGTCACTATAGGTGCGATAAAATTGAGGTGTGTTTGTGTTTGTTGGGCATTTTGTTACAAAGTGAAGAATGTGCCATTGTCGAATAGCCATGTTACTGAAAATTGGGTTGTAGCGCTGCTTGAGTATTCTTTGTGGTTATATATAGCCCTATTGGGATTTTATGATTTATTACACTCACATAGAGGGGAAGTCTGAGTACCCTCACTTCGAGTAGGTGCATCCATGCTAGCAACTAAGTATGGGGTAATTACCAAAATGACTCCCAATTAGTGATTGCTAGCCTTACTAGTTTTGGGCTAACGTGGTCGCAATATTGATGTGTTTTGAACAGGTACCATGTCTAGCAGGCAATAAAAAGGCAAAGGGGTTGCTACCTCTAGTACGAGTAGGAAGCGAAGTCGACTCGACCCTACTGTACCCAAAGCCCCAACAGTTTCAAGGGGGCAAACGAGGCGGTTTGGTACTAGATGGGTTGTGGACGAAGGACAAAAATGGTACGCTGCGCACACTGAATTGAAGTATTACCCTGAGAAGATGATTGATAGGGCAAGCTTAGCGAGAGAGTTCCCTCAGATTCTACAACAGATCGAACAATTGGGTTTGCAATTTATTTTTGATGAGCCAGATGAGTGCAACCTGCACCTAATTAAGGAATTCTATGCAAATTAGGACCCTCAGCAGTCCAAATTTGAGGTGCACATCAGGGGTCAGATAGTGAAGTTCAAAGCACACCATCTGAATGCTCTCTTGGGTACCCCAGATACTGACCCTCTCCCACTAAAGAAGCTAAATATCACACCTCCATATAGGGAGATTTGACACGTGCTAGGTGGGAGATGGTCAACAGCAAGATGGCTTTGCCACAAGGAAAAAGGGTATCATTTGACTTTCCCCTATGCTCTCATGAACAGAGAGACGCATATACGGTTAAAGATTATATGCCATTGCCTCATACCATATAATCACATGACTGACATTACTCGAGATAGGGTTTGCTTGGTGTTTTCTCTTATGACAGAAGAGGTGATAAATGTTAGGGTTGTCATTAAGTCAGCCATGAAAAAGGCGAGAGTTCATCAGGGTCAGAGGTATGGATTTGGGGGCTTGTTGATGAGGTTTCTGCGTAGCCATGATATTAAGGAGGAGTCATTGGATTACAAACCTCATATAGAGAGATGTCAGATTGATGTGACAAAGACCAAGTCACTTGATATTTCGCATGGGCTCGCACTCATATTAGCCGAGCAACATGCTCGAGATAATGATATCACTACCCCCATGTTTGGGCTGCAAATGTTGTAGCTATCAATTGGGGGTTGGCCAGTGATGAGCGAGAAGATGCACCAGGTGGAGTTGTCTTACCCATTGAATGCCCATGCAAGGGAAATGTTGAATATTGGTCTTGATTTTGTGGAACTAGTGGATGATGATGTGGCCACTGATAAGGATAGACGCTGTCTAGACTCATACTTTGAGTCAGGTAGTGAAGATGATACGGACCTAGGTGATGAAAACCTTAGTCTTGATGTGGATGATGACATGGAGGATTTACCAGGGAGTCTCTTACACCACCTCACTTTTACTTTCTCTTGATATTTTGCAAGCTCTAGGGACAGAGCTAATCTTTTAGTGTGGGGTGGGGGAATGAAATGTGTCTTTTGGTCTGTAATAAGTAGTAATTTGTACTTTGTTGATTTTTACATTTCGATATTAGTATTTGATTCCGTACTTTTTTCTTTGGGTTCCTCGGCTTTTGTTTTTGGTGCTTTTCCTGAGGATAGTCCCTTTGAACCGAATAGGATTAGTATTTTTTTAGTCATAGTTAGGTGCTTTTCCCTATGATGGATGGATGATGACCGTATTAAGGGAAAATTATTCATAGATAGTGAGTAGAAGTGAGAACCTGGGTGTCTTATGAGAGTAAGTGATCGTTGTTGGGCCACATAACTATAGAATGCAAGTGTTGGTTTAGTTTGAAGGCATGTTATGATGAATTGAATGACCACTTTTAAGACACCTAGGCTCAATTGTGTGTCTCTCATATGATGTTGGCTTAATTTTAAACTTTTGCTCTTGCTTGATTAAGAATCTATAAGTGCCCTACTTGATTTGAACATGTGCTTAGTGTGAGTGAGGTTTTTGTTATATTCCATGCTGCATTCTGGTGTCTAGAACTTGACCCGTGTGTTTGCAAAGAAAAATAAAGAATGTCGAGTTTAGGAGATGATATGGGCATTTCTTTGATATCCATGTTTTATACCCTCTGTATCTACCCATTGTGCATGACCTTAGTTAGCCTCGTTGAGCCTTTAGCCTATTCTTTGGTAGCCTCATTTATAGTTGATCCCTTTTCTTTCAATTGCCTGCAAGTTGATCCAAAAATCCTAAGCGCTTTAGTTGAAAATTAAGATGTTAAGGAGTGGAAGATGGAAGAAGGAAAAATTGAAGTGGAAGCCCCAATAAAATAGCTTTTGGTGTGTTAAAAAGGTTTATATGTTGCTGGTAGGGAGTAACGAAATGAAAAAGATAAATAAATCAAAAGTTGTGAATCATATGTTGATAGTAAATACTCCCTACTAAAGATGTGTAAGCTAACTTGAAAAGATGGGGAAAAACAAAAAAGGAGTCGGGAAGATAATATTGGTGTAATAATAGGTTGGTTGGAGATGAGTTCAATGTAAAATGTGATGTATTAAAGCGCTTAGGGAAGATAGTCACTATTCTTGACCACATGGTTTCTCCCCGTCCCTTAGCCTATATTACAACTTGTAAGTCCTACTTGATCTTGAGCTGTGACATTCTGATATTAGTCGAGTACTACACTAAGAGCAATCTTATGGTTTATCTTATGTGACATGTGAATTCTTTTTGAGAGTGAGCGTAATTTGATTCCTACACCCACTCGTGTGATCATTTGCATATTTATGAGCGAATATGGGTAAAACTCTTGTGGTGAGGGAGCATGTTTGATGATAGATAGGTGACTCATATGACCCCTTGTTAAGTAAGGTGCATAAGTTTTGCAAACTGAGGAGAGCCAACTCGTGAGGCTAGAAGATCTTGAAGTAGTATTCATATGAATTGAGTTGTAATATGGCATGCCGAATGTAGAACGTGCCTTTCTTGTACGCTATGATCTAGCTTGAGTGTCCTAATGTTCATAGGGAAGTTGGAGTCTACCGTAAGGGTCAATTAGTGTAGAGAGTTGTTTGAGGACGAACAAGGCATTAAGTGTGGGGTGGTGATCTTAGGCATACTTATGCGCCTAAATGTCACTATCTATGCACATTTAGCTTGGTTCTGAGGATAATTTGAGACACTAGCAAGGTATTTAGGATGCATTTAGAGCAAGAAACAAGTCCAATCAATCAAATGGAGTTTAAAAGCGAAAACTAGCATTGCTAGCTTGAGCTATGCCTATTCTAGTGTACCTTGATAAGCTCTATTGTGTTGTATGGACTAATGTGTGTTTTGTGTTGTTATAGGTGACCTTTGGAGGATTCGTAGAAGCAAATTGAAGCCTATGAACAAGCTACAAAACATGGGGACATAAAGCAAGGTGTCAAGAGTCGTTAGAGGCGAAAAGAGAGAGCCAAGGACCACCCCCGTGCCACGGAGGTGGAGACCCGCTATTAGCAGCGTGACACAGAGGGGGACTGATAAGTCGGTAATCTACCAACTTATTGAGCCTATATTCATGAATTATTGATGTTTTGAATAGATTTAGAGGTTTTATGGCCTTTATTGATGTCTATGCAGGTACTTTTGATAGATGATGACAAACAAGGAAATGGACCCAAAAAGAGCTCAAAAAGAGTGAAGTGTGAAGTGTTTAGAAAAGCAGAAGATTTTGACTGAAGATGCGGTGGCCGTGTGACACGCACAAGCCGAGGTGTGAACCACACCTCCTCCACATAAAGCTACAAAAGTCACTGAAGAATCTGTTAAGGGGTGCGATAGTTGTGCGACGCGCACATCTCAAGGTGAGAACCGCACCCCCTTCACATGGAGCTCCCAAAGATAGCAGAAGTCACTGGTTTAACTGAAGGCAGTGTGTGACACGCACATCACAATATGTGAACCCTACAACGCTCCGCATACCTCTCGAAGGGCATTTTTGTCCTAATTTTTAGTGATGTTTTGGGAAACTATAAAATGCCTATTTAGGCACAATTGTAAATAACTTTCTTCAGTCCTGAATATTTTGAAGAGCTTTTTGCTTGGTGACTAAGTTTTCACCTCCATTGAGAAGAGGGTTTCAATCTAATACTCTTGGTTAACACTTGTGTGCTTAAATTGAATGTAGAACTTGAGATTCAGCTCTAATGGAAGAGATTTTGACTTACCCAGCTGGTATCTCTTTCTCTCTTGCTATGAGTGGCTAATTTCTCTTGTCTAGGGGTGTATTGATGATGGGTGCTTAACAAATGGGTGTGGGTGTTATTTATTCTTGCTTATAATTGCTTAATTGACGTAGGTCTAGTAATTTCACCAAGTTTTAATCCTAAAAATGGTGGTTGCAAACATTAATTTTCATTACTTGACTATCTGATTGCTTGAGAAAATATTTCATGGTTTCGAATGTGAAATTACTAGTGGGAACTTGGGATTCCACTCAGATTTGAGGCTAGACATAACTATTATCGATGGAATCACCCATTTAAGGGTCTAAGCTAGAGATAGTGTGACCTCTCCAAGCTTAGATTGGTTATTTATTAATCAAATCGATGATGCTCTAACCGAGATCATCGGATATAAGATTGTTGATCGAGAGATAAGCAATTCTTACCCATGACCAATGCTACTTATGTCATTAAGCGAGAATAAGTATGAATTGATAATTACCCTATCCCATAACTAAAGCCCCATCAAATATGCATCCCTAGTCGTCTAGACAACTTGGTGCACCCGCTTTTATTTTATTACTTTTTAATTGAATTGTGTATAGTGACAACATCCCAATTCCCCCATCCTTTTACTTTATATTTTGAGCATTTACTCTCGCTTTGAACTCAATTCGATACAATCTCTATTTAGCTACTCCAAGTCCCTTGGGTACGACCCCGACACTCATTGGGATTATAAATTTTGTTTTGCTGCACGATCTTTGTGGCCTCCAACTTTGGAGAGCACGATTTGAGCGTTCATAAAATATGGCATCGTTGTCGGGGACTTGAGTTGTTAGCTATTTTTGATTGTTGATTTGAAGTCACCTTGAGAGTATTTGTTTCTTTTACTTTTGTCTGTTGTTTGTGCTGTGAGTAAGTAGGCTAGCCTATGAACAAGGTCGACGATAACGAGAGCGTTGATGGTTTCATAGAGGCCGACGAGGCTGAGCCTATGATGCAAGGAGGTGTAGGTGCAATCCGCCTACCCCCCATGGTGGGAAACGCTGTCTTTCATGTGACTAGCACCATTCTCCAGGCCTATTTGGTGGAGTAGCACATGAAGATGCCAACCGGCATATTCAGAATTTTATGGAGATTTGCCAACCGTTCATCTTTCAACATATCTCCCAAGAGTCTATCTGATTACGCCTATTCCCTTTTTCCTTGACGGGGGAAGCCACAGCGTGGTTGGAAGAGTTGTCAGATGACTCTATCACATCATGGACCAAGTTGGTTGAGGCATTTACATCGAGATTCTTTCCTCCATCTCGAATGATGAAGCTAAGAGATTAGATTACCAACTTTAAGCAGCTTCCAAATGAGCCTCTTCATGAGGTTTGGCTAAGATTCAAAAAAATATTTCTCTTGTGTCCAAATCATGAGTTTTCAAACAATGTGCTGCTACAAAGCTTCTATAGATCATTGAACTCTATGAATAAGTCAGTGGCTGATAATCTTGGAGGAGGTACTTTTATGGACTTGGACTTTCCCATTACCTCAACTTTGTTAGAGTGAATGACAAAGACCAATCAAGCTTGGCATACAAGAGGAGCGCATGTTCCAACTTCGGGAGGACCCTCCTCCATCTTGGTTAATGAAATGAGGAAAAAAGAGGAGGAGCGATATGAGACAATGGCCAAAATGATGACACAAATTGATTTGATAGCCAAGAATGTGATGGGAGCTGGTGGTGCTAAGATAGTGAATGCAGTAAGTACACCAAAAATCAATGCAAGCGATGATGAATTGATGACTGTGGTTGATGGCCAGCTATGTTTTATGTCAGCGGGTTCTCATCTCGGGTATTATCGCCCGAGGGAGGAGAACCAAGGTTGGATTTGAGACAAAGAAAGAGATGACAATTGGCAGGATAGAGACAAGGATGGTGATCATTTCAATCACCGGAGTTCGAATCCCTACATCCCTCCGAACAAGGCAGACTCTCTCTACCAACCGGGCACAAGAAACCCCGGCCATTCCAAGTTGGAGGACATAATGTCCTTGGTTCTTAAGAAGGTGGACACTACAAATAAGGTAGTGAGCAATCTAAAGAGTGAGGTCTTAACACTTCACCAAACTGTGAGCTCCTACTCAGCCTCAATCAAGCATCTTGAGGCCCAAATGAACCACCTCTCAAGCCAAATGAACCCGAGGATGAAAGGGACGTTGCCTAGAGACACCATCACCAACCCAAAGAATGATTGATTGAGGTAGTATCGTCGTGCCGTGATGTTAAATCAAGCACTGCTTGGGAGGCAACCTAAGTTTCTTTGTTTGTTTTTGGTTATCTTTTGTTGTTTTTGTAGAGAATGCATGGATGAAAAAAATGAACAAGGGAAAGCAAGGCTAAAAGGGGTCGTGCGGTGGACTGTATAGACCACACAAGCATTTGTGCATGTCGCACAGCCTATCGCATGCCAAATCAGAATGCCTAAAGGAAATTTGAAAAATTTAAGGTGTCTTGCGCTGGGCTGTGCAGACCACACGAGCCCAAGTGCGCATCGCACCTCCGTCGCATGGTGAAACAGATGCCTGGACAAACCCAGAGAAAAAAAAGGGGCATGTGCGATATGCCATACGGTCCACACATTGTCTGGTGTGAATTGTATGTCACAGTGCACAAGCGATAAGTTTGAACTTTAATTGACCTAACCCATTAAACGACCAGACCCGGAGATGACCTGGCCAACTTTTCTTCTTCTTTTTCTTTTAAAACAACCTCTCTTCTCTTATTTCCACCATCTTTTCTCTCCAACTCCCAAAATTCTCTCCCAAAACTTTCTCCAAATCCCTCAAACTTCCTCAAAATCTTCTTCTTCGCTCACCCAACCATCTCCACCACTCTATCACCACTAGCGTCGTCATCTCTCTGGGAAGGTTTCATGGGTCACCATTGTTGAAGAACAAAAATCTTCAATTTTCACTCCTCTATTCATAATCTTCACTTGTGGTAAGTTCCCCGATGTTAAATACTTATTTTTATAAAGGTTGGGAACTTATATTGTGAAGCACGCTTAGTAGAATGACCATGTTAATTTGGGGTGAGATCCAAAAATTTTGGGTCTCCAATTCTAAGTTGTATTGATGACATTGTTATGTGTCAACTTTGTAGAACTTTAATTTTGTTAATACATGTTGATTGGTAGTGATTTTTAGCCTTGAATTATATGTTGGGGTGAAGTCTGAGTAACCCACTTGCGATGAACGAATGATTTGGACCGATGATAGATTGGGTGACATCATTCTTAAGGGCAAATCGTCATTTGTCATGAGGTTTTTGTTGAAAATTTGTCACGGAGGCTGAATTTCGCTGATTGTACACCCATGGTTTTTGTTGAGCATTCTATTTGGGGTGTATTATCTTGTGCGGGGAGGGGGTTAATTATTGCTGAAATTATGGGTATCCATTGTTCAAGTGAGGTCTTGATGTTCCCGATGATAAACAGGGTAACGTCCATCTTAAGGGAAGTTGTTGAGTTTCTTTCTTTCTTGTTATTGTGTCAATGAAAATCTGCGAAAGTGTGAGTACTCGAAAGTGATGGTTATGAGATCCCTTGCCCCCTTGTTTAATGTTGATTGGGTTGTTGAATGGTGCCCAGTGCCTCAACACATCTTGCTCTATGGATCACATGCGAAATTCACAAGAACACAAGGAACCAAAAATTCCAATTGTGCCTTTATGCGCTTCGCATGAGATGCATAGATCTTGATGTACGGGTCGCATGAGGCATCGCACTATGTTTAAAAGAAAAAGCAGATCACTTATCTAAGGGGAGACACCTGGTGTGTCACACACTTTTGATGGTGCGAATTGCACTAGCTTCGCACCTCGATGGAAAATTCTTGTAGGTTTTTGTTTGCTTATGCGATAGCACATGCGACGTGCACTCTCTCTGGTGCATTTCGCATGTGGTTCGCACAAACCGGCATTCACCTACTTTGTTTTTCTAATCTGTTACATTCCATCCTTTGTAGTTTGTTAACTTCTTCTTACGTTTTGTTTGTTTGTTGGCTCACAATCTATGGATGCAGAACATGTCTTCTAGCAGGAGAAACACGGGAAGCCAATCTAGGCAAAGGTCTGATGCTGAAGAAGCAAGGCTCCGCTTTGGGGTAGAGGGCATGAAAGCCTTCTACAAGCAGGACAACGATAGAGGATTCAATGAGGAGCAAAGTTTTAACTTGGGAGAGATTGGAGATGAGCTACCTAACATGCACCGGCAATTTGCTGAACGAGAGTGGCACCTCTTTTAGAATGTACCCAGTGAGTACTATGAGGAAGTTGTGCGGGAATTCTTTGTAGCTTATCAGGATACATAGGACTCCAAAGGATACAAAGGGCCTGCGGAGAAATTTCCTAACTTGGATTCAGTCATAGACAGGAGCAAGAGAGTCAGCATCAGCCCCACTGCCATTAATGCTATCTATTAGGGACACCCAATTGATCCTGCACCAACCCTCATGGCCAAGTTGATTGCTGACTCAAAGCCATATAAGGAAACAACCTCCATCATTGCTTAAGATGTTCCTCCTTGGTCCACTGTGGGGGGTGATATCCTGAGAAGAACTCTGCACTTTGAAGCCCGACTGTGGTATGATCTAGTACATAACAGGTTCCTCCCCTCTAAAAATGATCAGAAAATAACTCAAGAGGGTGCCATTCTAGTTGCTGCCATCATGACAAGAGAACATGTGAATTTTGGAGAAATTGCAGCCATGGTTATCCGGAGAAAACCCCGTAGGGGCAAGGATGCCTTCCCTTTCCTAGTGTTGATTAGCAAGTTGTGTGCCAAGAAAGAGATTCCCTACCTCAGTTGCAACAAAGTCACTCAAGTTGTAGGGTGATTGATCTTCATAAGAAAACTAACAGGGATGCCCCCTGATTTAAGAGGCAAAGGACTGAGGCATCAGTGGCGGCTGCGAGTGATAATCTTGATGCTAGAGTGGATGCGTTATCCCCCTCCAGGGATACTTTCAAGGCATATACACATGCCCCAACTCCCTCGATGACCAAAATTAGCCTTCAGAACATGGTTGACAAAACTCATAGCCATGAGAAGCAGCTTGCTGACCTAGCTACTAAACTACCCGGAATGATAAACAAGTCTGTCAAGAGTGTAGTTAAGGAGGTGGTAGATAGCAAGAACTCACAATGCAAGAGGGTTGATGTAATTGAGGGGGAAATCACTACACTATGGGAGGATATCCCAAGGGCAAAGGTAAAGCTCCGGTGGTAGAAGCAGATCTGACCACCTTGCCTCCACCTCATTCCATTCCTGGACCCTTAGACGACCTGTTTTTAGCCTATGCAGATAAAGAGTTGCCCGGTAATGATGATCAAGATCCAAATTTTCAGAGGGTTCTCCATGACTCCACACTTTTTGTGCAGTCCCGAAAGGGTGGTGCTGGACCGAGTGAGAGAGCCTCAGATGAGGAAGCAGTTATTGCTGATGATGATGAGGCCTAGTCCTCCAGGGAGTTCCACCCCTTATTCCCATTGCACTATAAGCATTGAGGGTAATGCTCATTTTATGGGGAGGGGGTGGATTTACTTGCTTTTGTTGGTGCCCGTGAGTGGACTTGAGATAGCTTATTGCCCTTGTCGGGCCTTGTTGACATTTTGCTAGATTTTATTCGGCCCTTGTCGGGAATATTTGGATGATTGTGATGTTTATTGCCCTTGCCGGGCCTTTAGATTACGTTTTGTTTTTTACCTTGATCTTATTTGTGCCCTTGCCGGGCTTGATTTTTGTTGATTGAGATTGTGTTGCCGGGTTGGTCTTACATGCTCCATTGTCTTACTACCTATGCTTTGAAAATGCGCTAAAGTCCTATGCCGAGGCTTGTTTTGAATGAATCATGAGCGTACAATTCAGATATTTCCTTGTTAATAGTAGTTTAAAAATAAACTCTGAAGGTTTTCTTAATACCACGGTTCTTTCCCAAGGAGCAAGATTTTGATTATTTTCTTTTTCTTCTCTTTTGTTTTTGTGTGTCGAACCGGGTTGGTGTTTTCCTATGATAGATTGAGAGGTGACTTTCTTAAGGGAAAATACCAAGTTTGAGTTTAGAATTGAGTTCATAGTTGCTTGTCTCGAAATGGTCCCACCAAATATTTTCTCTTGGCAAATTGTTTTGAAAATAAAAGGAAGAAGGGAAATAAATTTTTGAGGAAAAGCATTCTCTTGTCATGACTTTCACACTCTCGCTTTGGCTTGATTGACTCACAAATGAGTGTGTAATGAACTCAAAAAAGCTTGTCAAAAATTATTTTCCCCAATTGATTGTGAGACTAATGAAAGAGGTATTGTGGCATGATGCCTTGTGTGGTGAGGCTTTACCTTGATTCTTGTGCATAAGTGTCATCTAGAACTTGCCCCGAATGTTATTCAAGGCAAAATTCTAGGTGTGACCGAGCTTGAAAAATGACCTTAGGCCCTTTTTGATAGCCACTTCACCCAAATGACTTCCCACGACATCAAATCCTAGTGAACCCCTTTTGAGCTTGTGATCGATCTTTAGCACCTTGTAACACCTTGACCTTTTTGGAACCTCTATTTTGGCACCCATACTCCCTAATTTCTTGAAAATAAAATGTAGTCTAAAAGCCTAAGTTTGGGGGAGAAACGAAAGATAACACAGGCAAATTCCTAAGTTTGGGGGTGCATGTGATCAAATAAGAAGAAGAAAAGAAGTGCACTTCAAGTGCAAGGTAACACCTTAAATTCGAATTGAAAATTTCTCCAAAAGATCAATCTAATTAGAAAATTGAAAAGCAAAAATAGGTTCTACCAAGTGAAGGTGGTATAAGGAGTCTGAATGATCATGAGTAAAAAGGAGAAATCTTGGGTTGTGTGAGGGAGAAATAAGGTGAAGTTGAAATTGGAAAATGTGAGTGGTGTTCGAAATGAGAACAAAGAGCATTAGGAAGGTGTAGTCACTTGAACCAAATGATATCCTCACCTTAGCCCTAGCCAACATCGTAACCCACAAGTCCTTGGTGATTCCGAGCTTGACTACCCTACATTAGTGGCGATATACATGAAGGGCAAGCCTATGGTTCGACGCTTATGCACTTGAACTTCCTTGAGAGAGTGAGAGTCTTCTTGGTTCTCCTATAATCCCGTGTTTTGTGAATTGAATGATTGTGAGTGAGATTCTCTCTTGTGGTGAGTGGCATCATGCACTCGAATTGAAACATAGAGTCTCTATTTCAATTGAGGGAAATGAATGAGACAAGTTGTATGGCGAATCTCGAGGCAAACCTTGACGGTCCATGCCAATCACTTGAGAATCTTAAATGTCTGGTTTTGAAGGGCAAAATTCCCTTGATTTTGAATGAGAAATGATGTCCTTTTGGAAAAGGTTTTGAAATGATCAAGTGCCTTGAATTTGTGGTGGTTCAAATCGAGATGAGCATAGTAGTTGAGTCATTTGTTTGAGTCTTTCGTTTATTCTTTTTCTTAATTTTTAGTGTAGAGGAGTCTTTTGTTCCTTGATTGAGGCTAGAGCATAATTCATTCTTTACCTTATGAGTATCTTGCTTGAGGACAAGCAATAGTTTAAGTTTAGGGGTTTGATAAGTCGGTAATCTACCAACTTATTGAGCCTGTATCCATGAATTATTGCTACATTTTGAATAGATTTAGAGGTTCTTATAGCCTTTATTGATGTCTATGCGGGTACTTTTAATAGATGATAACAAATAAGGAAATGGACCCAAAAAGATCTCAAAAAGAGTGAAGTGTGAAGTGTTCGGAAAAGCTGAAGATTCTGGCTTAAGATGTGGTGGTCGTGCGACATGCACAAGCCAAGGTGAGAACTGCACCTCTTACGCATGAAGCTACAAAAGTCACTGAAGAATCTGTTAAGAGGTGCGGTCGTTGTGTGACGCACACATCTCAAGGTGAGAACCGCACCCCCTTCGCACGGAGCTCCCAAAGATAGCTGAAGTCACTGGTTTAACTGAAGGCAGTGTGCGACGAGCACATCACAATATGCGAACCGCACAACGCGCCGCACACCTCTCGAAGGGCATTTTTGTCCTAATTTTTAGTAATGTTTTGGGAAACTATAAAATGCCTATTTAGGCACAATTGTAAATAACTTTCTTCAGTCCTGAATATTTTGAAGAGCTTTTTGCTTGGAGACTAAGTTTTCACCTAAATTGAGAAGAAGGTTTCAATCTAATTCTCTTGGTTAACACTTGTGTGCTCAAATTGAATCTAGAACTTGAGATTCAGCTCTAATGGAAGAGATTTTGACTTACCCAGCTGGTATCTCTTTCTCTCTTGCTATGAGTGGCTAATTTCTCTTGTCTAGGGGTGTATTGATGATGGCTGCTTGACAAATGGGTGTGGGCGTTATTTATTCTTGCTTATAATTGCTTAATTGACATGGGTCTAGTAATTTCACCAAGTTTTAATCCTAAAATTGGTGGTTGCAAACATTAATTTTCATTACTTGACTATGTGATTGCTTTGAAAGGATTTCATGGTTTTGGATGTGAAATTACTAGTGGGAACTTGGATTCCACTCAGATTTGAGGCTAGAGATAGATCTTATCGATGGAATCACCCATTTAAGGGTCTAAGCTAGAGATATTGTGACCTCCCCAAGCTTAGATTGGTTATTTATTGATCAAACTGATGATGTTCTAACAAAGATCATCAGATATAACATTGTTGATCGAGAGATAAGCAATTCTTACCAATGACCAATGCTACTTATGTCATTAAGCGAGAATAAGTATGAATTTATAATTACCCTATCCCATAACTTAAGCCCCATGGAATATGCATCCCTAGTCGTCTAGTCAACTTGGTGCACCCGTTTTCATTTTATTGCTTTTTAATTGAATTCTGATTGTAGTGACAACATCCCAATTCCCCCATCTTTTTACTTTATATTTTGAGCATTTACTCTCGCTTTGAAATCAATTCGATACACTCTCTATTTATCTACTCCAAGTCCCTTGGGTACGACCCAAACACTCATTGGGATTATAAATTTTGTTTTGCTGAATGATCACTGTGGCCTCCAACTTTGGAGAGCACGATTTGAGCATTCATCAGGGACCAGCAATTGAGGGGCAGCTTTCCAACAACCCTCCGCATTAAGGGCGTGACACGGAGGCTGGCTGGCATGTTACCTGGCGTGACACAGAGGCTGGACTCCATGCTGACCAGCGTGACACAGACCTTGGTCCTGATAGAGACAACTTATCCTACACTATAAATAGGACATTTAGCTTCAATTGAAAACACTTCTAGACGTTTTTAGTTTACGAGAACACAAAGAGGACGCTACTTTAGGGTTCTTATTCTCTACTTTAGTCTTCTTTAATTGTGGTATGATTAACAATTGTTTTGATTTTTTTGTTCCAATTATAAGCATCTATACACCCTTGTTCTGGGGTTACGGCTAGAACATGATTGTGTAGTATTCGATTTAAACCAATGAAGTGTGCTTCTCGACTAATTTTTCTCATATTTTTGTATTTACTATTTTAGTGCCTGATCAACACTAGAATAAATGAGTAATTCTCACGTGAACTGACCACGGGAACGTAAGGATAAGATGAAGAACATGAGGAATAAGATCACCTTTGATACACGTTAGGGTGATTTGAAACTAAGATAGAAATATACTTAGCGTGCCTTATTCGGTTATAAATGGGATGAAACCATTAATGCATTTGAATTAGATACTCACATCCCCGCTCAACGATGTAGTTATGACACTAGTTCAGGAAGGTGATTTAGAGGATGACCATTCCCGGAATGTATCATTAACCCCGAAATCAGTAATTAGAGAAGTAAGGTTCATTGGAACAAATAGTTACTATGCATGATTATACTACATTCTGTAGCCGTGGAATATCGCTTTGATATTGTTAACAACTTTTGCCAAATTCATCATTACTTTATTTTATTACTTTTTGCATTAAGTAGACAATTACAATTTTACAAATCTTTTGGTTAAATCACAACGCCTAACTGAAGTATTACTAGAAAATTAAAGTAGGTGAATTGCTAAGTACATAGTACTTGTGTGTGCGTTTGGACGCAACAAATACTTACCTCAGAATCTGCCTCTTCTTCTTCTAAGTATGAATCTCCAATTGCCATGAATGCAGTTTCATCTACTTCTTCATCATCAGATTCTTCAGAGTCTGAACCCCAAGCAGCTACCATTGCATAATCTTCTTTTTCCTTTTTCTTAGAGTTAGCCTTCTCCTTCATTTTTGCCTTTTTTTCAGCCCTTTCCTTTTTCCACTTAATTTCCCATAATGGACACTCCTTGATCATGTGATCTGTCTTTCCACACTTGAATCATCCAAGCTGAGGGTTCTCATTGGACCGGGATTTACTACTATTCCTTTCCTCTCGTAGTCATTTTCTTTCTTGAAGAACTTTTTTGAAATTTGTGGTGATGAATGCAACCTGTTCTTCATCTAAATCAAAGTCCTCACAATTAGAAGCCTTTAAGGCCAGTGAATTATATCCACTTTCAAACCTTTTAAGGTTGTCCATGTTCATCTCATACGTCTTCAGATTTCCCACTAGTTCATCAAGAGTCATCGTGGTAATGTCCTTTTCTTCTCTTATAGCAGTGACTTTCACATCCCAATTTGCTTTTGGTAAGATCCTTAAGACCTTATTAACCTGGTCTTTAGTTGTTAGAACCTTTCCTAGTTATGATAGTTCATTTACCA
Source organism: Jaltomata sinuosa (assembly GCA_003996215.1). Classification (NCBI taxonomy): domain Eukaryota; kingdom Viridiplantae; phylum Streptophyta; class Magnoliopsida; order Solanales; family Solanaceae; genus Jaltomata; species Jaltomata sinuosa. The sequence continues at coordinate 251,912 of QJPP01000874.1, read as the reverse complement.
AAGTAGTCAGTCGAGTAATCATTTCTTGCAATGTCTCATCATCCTCTATTTTGAATGTCTCATATTCAGTGAATAACATTGCAATCTTGAACTTTCTTACTTGACTTGTTCCTTCATGAGCATTCGCTAGTGCATCCAAGATTTTCTTGGCAGTGGTACAACTTAAGACTCTGTTGTATTCATCAGTACCTAGTCCACAAACAAGAAAATTTTTTGCCTTTGCATTTTTCTTGAGGGAGATGAGATCCGCTGGAGTAAATTCACTTCTCACTTTCTTCACTTGCTCACCTTCAACTATTTTCACAGGGTTTTTGGGACTCTCAATGATTCTATCCCATAACTCATAGTCTTCAGCCTGAATGAAGTCCTTCATATGAGCCTTCCACCAGATAAAGTGATATCCATTGAAATGAGGAGGCCTGGTGGTGGATTGTCCTTCATAGTATCCAATTGGTGCTGCAGAATTCATCTTAGATCTTATCTTAAGTTGTTAGCCTTTTAACAAGACACCCACTCTAATACCAATTGATATTCTACACGACCTAGTGTTTTAGTGAATTTTACTTACGAGTTTCCTATGAGTGAAACAGGTTGCCTAACGTGTTCCAATGGAAGTAGTAAAGACAGTAAGTAATGAACATGATAGTTTTACGTGGAAAACACCCAGCTCATAAAAGGTGTAAAAAACTATGACCTGTACCTCTACAGGATTTAACCCCAACTTCACTGAACACAATGAGCCTATCAACAAAAGATTACAAACTCTGTAACCTAAGGAGTTATAAACTCTAATTCCTAAGTTTCAACAATCTCCCCAGACTGTTGAATCCCACTTCAAGTTCTCCGACTTGAAAATCAGATTACAAAACTCTTGCAACCCTATGAACTAACTCTAATTCCTAAAAACACACAAATCTCCCAAGGTTTTTGTTCCCAAGGCTTCGAGTTATCCCAACTTGAAGACTAAGCTCCAAAACTAATTTATAACATTCTGGTACTAAGAAAGCATGAAGATTACAACTCAATTTAATCAATACTCAAAACTAGACTCAAAAACCATAAAACATAGTCCTGTGGAACATGTTCTTCAATCTGGTTCTTTGTACTGGCAGCACTTGGATAGCTAGGTAGAACTCTCTCAAATATTGTTCTTGCTTATTTGCTCGTGTTCTACCTTTTTCCTCTCAGTATAAGTGCATCAATTTCGTTTTGGAAGTCCTTGAGTATTTATAACTAATTGATCTTCACAGCTAAGTAGACTTTTAACTCCATAAGGACTCCCATACTTCTTAGACTCTCTTCTTGAGTGTTGTAGTCAAACACTAACTCTGATTCTTGCTTTGTGCAGACTTTGAGTTCTCATGCAAGTAGACTTCTAACTCCACAAGAACTCTCTTCTTTCTTGGACTCTCTTTTCATGCAAGTAGACTTCTAACTCCACAAGAACTGTCTTCTTTTTTGGACTCTCTTCTTTCTTGCACTCCCTTGATCTATCCATATGTATACTCCTTATCATATGTAGACTCTTATCTAATTCGTATTTTGTGCATACTTTGAGGTCCTTTCTACTTGAGAGTCCTTTATTTCAAAGAATCCTAATGCAAGTTGGACTCTACGTGATGGAACATGTAATGTAACATGTTTCATGTATGTGTTCCACTGTTTTGTTAATCATCAAAACTTTACAAGTCCTAACACACAAGTGAATACTTCTCAACTAGTTCTCTCGAACCTAGCTAAGTGACAACAAAGACATTTCACTTTTTGGCAATACTTGGATTCTCCTATTTCTAGCTTGAATCCATTAGATGATGTTTAAATCCCCAAACCATGCTAATTAACCTTTCCCAACTTTAATTTCCTCTTTTGAACTCAACTAAAGTAAAAGGGGAAAGTCCAAGGGTTGATCAATCCCTTTAGAAAGCAATACAAGCACAAGATTAATTAGATAATCAAAGACCCATTTCATAAACTAGAAAGTATTTACCTAATTATAAAGTACAAGATAGAAATTCAAAACCCAAATATTGTTTATCTCTAACACAATATCCAATTCTGAAATTAGCAACTACACTCATATATATTCAATATAAACAAAGAGTTGAAGATTAGGAAGTAAAGAGATTAAAAATTGCTCATAGAATCTTCCAATCTTCACTCCAATGGTGTAGGATGCTTGAACCTTGCTCTCTAAGCTTGAGAATTTACCAAAGATGGGTTTCCAAGAGAGCTGGATGATTTTATATGAATTGAGGATAAGAAAATGTGAAATGACCAATCTGGGCAGAACTGAAGCCCATCGGCCGCACCTGTAAAACTTTCATCGCAGGTGAGGTGTTGCTGCAGCGGAGAAAGTATCGCAGGTGCGATCATGGAGCTCATACAGAAGCTCCACTAAAGTGGTCTTTTGGCGCAACTGCGCTCTCGCTAGTGTAGATTTAGCTCGCTAGTGCGACTTCAATGGAGCAATGTTTCCTTCACTGGTGTGTCTCTTTTTTCGTAGCTGTGAAACCACTGAAGCAGTCCTTTCCAGGAGCGACATCCCTGGCAGCTTCACAACAATAATTCACTCTCTTTGCTAAATTTGTTTCCTTTTATCCCGAAGCCTTTTATGCCTCACCACACCTGCATAGTAGCAATTCACACCACAAGTAACCTCATATTATAATTAAAAAACAGAAAGACGTAAGAAAAGAGACCTCAATAAGTGGTAAAATCACCACTTATCACTAGTTAAATATGCCAACCTAAATAAGGCACCCCATAAATTTTTTACATTTAATTAGCAAACTATAACTTGCTTGGGATTTAGGGTGTGTCTGCTATGGAGAAAAATATTTTCGGAAAATCATTTTTTTTTAATTTTTTCATATTTGGTTGGTTAAAATATTTTGAAAAATATATTTTTTTAGGAAAATAATTTTCTTAAAATTGGAAAAAATAACTTCATTAAAGGAGATAGGGAAAATAAGATCCATATATTTAAAATTTATTATCTCCTCCTTTTCCATCCAACGCCTCTGACCGCCACCCGTGGACGTTCCCACCCCCCCGCAGAGGCAAAGCTAGAATTTATAGCGACGATTGCAAGCGTTAATAACTTAGTTCTAAACTTAATATTTGTACATATTTAATGAATATCCTAATAAAAATATACTATTTAAACAAAAGTTACTAGGTTCGGCTGAACCCGTACCCGGGCTTCTAGCTCCGCTCCTGTCCCCAGCCACACTCGAACCCCTACTTCCACCTCACCTGCCTCTATAATATTTTATTAAATTACATATAAATACTCTTGGGATAATATAATTTTGCTAACTTACCCAACACTAAAAATAAGTTGAAAGCCCATTATTTTAACCTTTTGTTTATTTTTTTTCCATTCAGAAGCAGACTCTTTCTTTAAATAAAATTAATAAGAGAAAACCAAAAAGAATTAACCTTTTTTTTTGGAGGGGGGGGGGTAAAGAGAGTGGGGTCTTATTTATTCACGAAAATAAAAGCTAAATAAAGTTATCGGGGGATTTATGATAGAAAGAGAAAGGCACCGTGTATCACTGAGCCGGTGGGAACCCGTAGAAAGGGGGACAACCCGCCAAAAATAGTACAAGTTAAACACAAATCTAGTGTACAATCTGTCATGACCAGATTTCTCAGGTCATGATGGCACCTACAACCTCCCAGTAGGCGAACCAATTCTCAAAGCCTGATAAACGCTCAAACGTACTCTCCCATGAGGAGGTATCGATGATCGTCAAGCAAAACACATTTATAAGTACCCAACAGGTGTCGGGGTCCTACCCACAGAGACTTGGCGATAACACAATGATGATTGTATATAAATGACTTCACTAAGAGAGTAAGTGTTTAAATGCAAGAAAGTAAAGGATTGGGGGGAATTGAGAATTCTCACAAAAATCCAATTCAAACAAGATGGTAAAGTAAAATGGGTGTACAAATGAGAGTAGACGACTAGGGATGTGTATTCCATGAGGCTTTAATGTGGGATAGGGTGTTTGTCTATTCACACTTATTCTTGCTCATGGGTATAGATTGATTATCTCTCGATCAACAACCATGTATCCGACAATCTCAGTTAGAGCACTATCGGCTAAATCATCAAAAACCAAGATAAAGCTTGGGGAGGTCACACTATCTCTAGCTTAGACCCTAAAATGGGTGATTCCGTCGATATGAGCTATTTTTAGCCTCAAATCTTAATGGACTCCCAAGTTCCCACTAGTAATTTCAAAATCGAAACTATGAAATTCTCTTTCAAGCAACAACATAGTCAAGTAATGAAAATTAATGTTTGCAACCACCAATTTTAGGATTAAAACTTTGTGAAACTACTAGACCCATGTCAAATAAGCAATTATAAGCAAGAATTAACAACACCCACACCCATTTATCAAGCACCCATCATCAACCCATCCCTAGACAATTGAAATTAGCTACTCATAATAAAGGAAAGAGATTTACCAAATGGGTAAACCAAATTCCTCTTCATTCAAGTGTAATTTCAAGTTCTAAGCTCAGTTTTTGGACACAAATGGTTAACCAAGATTTTGAAGAGAAAATGGATTGAAACCCTCTTCTTCTTGGAGAGGAAAACTTCTTCTCAAAGCTAAAATTACTTGTAAATATTCAGAGCTGAAGGATCCCTTTACAATTGTGCCTAAATTGGCTTTTTATACTTTCCCAAAATGTCACTGATTTTCTAGACAAAATTACCCTTTGGGTGGCGTGCGACGCGATGTCCAGTTTGCACATCGTGATGTGCGCGTCGCACATCGTCTTCAGTTGTACCAGTGACTTCAGCTAATATTGGAGCCTTCGTGCAAAGGAGGTGCAGTTCGCACCATGAGTTGTGCGCGTCACACATCGACCACACCCCTTAGCAGATTTTCCAGTGACTTTAGTGGCTCTATGCGGAGTAGGTGCATTCCAGCCTACAGCTTGTGCTTATCGCACGGGGTCCGCATCTTAGGACAGAATCTCCATCTTTTATGATCACTTCATACTTTACTCCTTTTAGGCTCTTTCTGGGCCCATTTCCTTGTTTTCCATCATTGATCATAAGTACCTATATAGACATAAATAAAGGTCATAGGAACCTCTAAATCTATTCAAAACATAGCAATAATTCATGAATAAAGGCTCAATAAGTTGGTAAATTACCGACTTATCAAACCCCCAAACTTGAACTATTACTTGTCCTCAAGCAAAATACTCACTAGGCAAGGAATGAATTATGCTCTAGATTCAATCAAGACACAAAGGACTAATCTATACTAAAAATTAAAAAAAAAAAGAATAAACAAAAAGACTCAAACAAAAGACTCAGCTAAAATGCTCATAGCAATTTGAACCACCACAATATCAGGGCAATTGGTCATTTGAAAACCTTTTCCAAAAGGATTTCATTTCTAATTCAAAATCAAGGAATTTTGTCATTCAATAAGCTTCTTAAGTCATTGGCATGGACCGTCAAGGTTTGCCTAGAGATTCGCCACACAACTTGTTTTGTTCATTCCTCTCAATTGAAATAGAGACTTCATGCTTCAATTCGAGTGCATGATGCCACTCACCACAAGAGAGAATCCCACTCACAATCATGTAATTCACAAAACCACATGATTATAGGAGAACCAAGAAGACTCTCATTATCTCAAGGAAGTTCAAGTGCACACACGTCGAACCATAAGCTTGCCCTTCATGTAAATCGCCACTAATGTAGGGTAGCCAAGCTCGGAATCACCAAGGACTTGCTGGTTACAAAGTTGGATAGGGATAAGGTGAGGATTTCATTTGGTTTAAGTGACTACACCTCCCTAACGTTCTTTGTTATCATTTTGAACACCGCTCATACTTTCATGTTTCAACTTCACCTTATTTATCCCTCACACAACCCAAGTTTCTCCTTTTCAATTAGGATCATTCAAACTCCTTGTATCACCTTCATTTGGTAGCACCTATTCTTGCTTTTAAACTTGCTCATTGGATTGAACTTTTGGAGAAATTTTCAATTCAAACTTAGGGTGCTACCTTGCACTTGAAGTACATTCCTTTTCTTATGCTCAAACTTAGCCATTTTCCCATGTTGTCTTTTTATTCCCCCCCCCCAAACTTAGGCTTTTAGCCTACATTTCACTTCAAAGCAATTAGGGAGTACGAGTGCCAAGATAGAGGTTCCAAAAAGGTTAAGGTGTTAACAAGGTGCCAAAAAATGATCACAAGCTCAAAGAGGTTCATTAGGATTGATCTTGAGGGAAGTCATTTGGGTAAAGTGGCTATCAAAAGGGGCCTAAGGTCATCTTCCAAGCTCGGGTACACCTAGAATTTTTCCTTGAATCATATTCGGGGCAAGTTCTAGATGACACGTACACACGAGAATCAAGGTAAAGCCTCACCACACGAGGTATCATGCCATAAGACTCTCATTAGTCTCAACATCAATTGGGGAAAATGACTTTCAACAAGCTATTCCGAGTTCATTACACACTCATTTATGAGTCAATCAAGCCAAAGCAAGAGTGTGCAAGTCATGACAAGAGAATGTTTTTCCTCAAAAATTCATTTCCCTTCTTCCTTTATTTCCGAAAACAACTTGTCAAGAAAAATCAGTGGGTCTATTTTGAGACAAGCAACTACGGACTCAATTTTAAACTAAAACTTTGGCATTTTCCCTTAAGAAAGTCACCTCTCAATCTATCATAGGGAAATACCAACCCGGTTCAACACAAAAACAAGAGAAAAAGAAATATAAAGAAAACTTTGCTCCTTGGGAAAGAACCGTGGTATTAAGAAAACCCTCAAAGTTTATTGCTAAACTACTATTAATCCAAATTTTGCACTCATGATTAATTTAAAAACAAGCCTTGGCGTAGGCCCTTAGTGAATTTGCAAAGCACGGGTAGTGAAACAATGATGCATGTAAGACCAACCCAGAAACATAATTAAAATTAAGCCCGGCAAGGGCACATTTAAGCTAAAAAAGGAACTAACATAAGAAAAAGGTAGGAAAAAGGCCCGGCAAGGGAAATAAGCATCACAATCATCCAAAATATGCCCAAAAAGGGCCAAATCATCAAATCTAGCAGCTAGCAAAACTAAAAATGTCAACAAGGCCTGACAAGGGCAATAAGAACAATATCTTAAGCCCAATCATGGGCAACCAACAAAAAGCAAGTAAAGTCACCCCCTCCCCACAAAAGAAGCATTGCCCTCAATGCTATTAGCTCAAGGGAAAGAAAGGTGAAATCCCTAGAGGCTATGCCTCTTCATCATCATCATCAGTTGTTGCCTCCTCCTCATCCGCAAGGGATGCCAATAACTTATCCAGGGGACCAGGAATGGTGCGAGGTTGGGGTAGGGTGTTTAAATATTCCTCTTCCACTAGGGCCTTACTCTTTTCCTTGTCGAGGTCCTTCTGGAGTGTCTTGACAGATTGCTCACAAATATCCATAATTTTGCAAAGATTAGACATGATCTTCATAACTCCCTTGATGGCATTCTTCACCGCCCTCTCAATCAATCCGGGTAGATCCTTCGATAAGTCTCTCAATTTCCTTTAGTGGTTTTATGTTTTTTCAACCATATCTTGAAGACCACTTTTAGATAATGGCCCTCTAGGTGCACAAGTATTGGGGGTGAGTTTTTCTGAAGCAGGATGAGAAGGAGAAGAAGCATGTAGTGTATCATTAGAGTCATCATCCTCAACTTTCACCGATGCCTCTACCCTATGCCTTTTGAAACGAGGAGAATCCCAGTCAATTTTTTATCAAGATCCAACACACCAATGGTCAGACTAAGCGCATCACAGTCAAACTAAGAAATGCCGACTTGTGCACAAAGTTTACTGATTAGCACTGGAAAGGGGAATGCATCAACACCCTTACGATCCTTCCTCCTGATCACTAAGGAAATGAACTCACCAAAGTTGATATGATCCCCTACCATGATTGTGTCTACAAGAATGTCCCCATCATGCGTGACCTTTTGGTCATTCTGAGAAGGCATGAAGCGGTAGCGAACAAAATCATACCAAAGGCGTGCCTTAAAGTACAAAGACCAGTATGGTATTTCACCTCCTATAGTAGCCCAGATAGATTCATCAGGAGAAATGGTAGGAGTAGCCCATTCGAGAGTTTTGTGCTTGAGAAGTAGCTTAGCCATGAGCTTAGGGGCATGTTCAATGGGAGTGCTCCAATAGATAGCATTAATAGCATCTGGAGTGATCTTGATTTCCTTGCCTTGAACAACAACTGACTCCAATGGGAGGAATGTCTCACAACCCCCTTTGTAGCCCTTAGCATCTTGTGTGGCCTGATATGAGGCAAAGAACTCCCAAACTAACTCCTTGTAGTAGTTCCCAGGCACCTCTTGAAATGGCTGCCACTGACGGTTGGCAAACTAAGTTGGGATGTTAGGTAGGTTATCCCCCACTGCATCCAGGTTAAAACTTTGCTATGTGTTGAAGGTTCTTCCCATATCACGATCGTAAATGACCCTCATCCCTTCAATTTTGAACCAAACTCTCTCCTCCTCAGAGACTTGAGTTCGGGAAGATGAGGCTTTCTTCTTCCCCTTTGAGGCCGGATTGGAGAAGGAGGGAGTTGTTGGCCTGCGTGCACTCCTTTCGGCATTATGCCTACTAGAAGACATGTTCTGCATACAGAGATTGTGAGCCAAAAACAAAAACAAAAACAAAGACTAAAAATAAGTTAACAACTAAAAAGAATGGAATGAAACTAAGTAGAAAACAACGTAGGGGACTGCTAGTTCATGCGATCCACATGCGAAATGCACCAGAAGAAGTTCGTGTCGTATGTGCCTCTGCATTAGCTAACAGAACCCTGCAAGGATTTTTCCACTGAGGTGCAAACGCTGGTGCGGATCGCACCAACCAGAGTGCGCGTCGCACCAGGATTTGCCCCTCAAAGCAGTGAACTGGACTACTTTTCCAACATGGTGTGATGCGTTGTGCGACCCACACATCAATATCTACGCATCACATGCGAAACACACAAAGGCACAATTGAAATTTTTGGTTCTATGTGTTCTTGTGAGTTACGTATGTGATCCGTAGAGCAAGATGTGCGTAGGCACTTGGCACCACTCAGCAAACTAAAAATTTTAACAAAGGGGGCATGGGGTAACATGACCATAAATATCAGGGTACTCAGAATTTCCCAGATTTTCATTGACAAAATTAACAAGTGAGGAAAAAACTTAACTACTTCCCTTAAGATGGACGTTACCCCATCTATCATCGGGAATATCAAGCTCTCACTTGCAACAATGAGCACCAATAAATTTAGCAATAATTACCCCCCCACACACACACAAGATCATACACCCAAAGATAATGTTCAACAAAGAATCATGGGCATACAAGTAGCAATATTCAGCCCCAACAAACCATTCTCAACAAAACCTCATGATAAATGACAATTTACCCTTAAGAATGACTCACCCAATCTATCATCGGGCCAAATCATGCATCGATCACGAGTAGGTTACTAACACTTCACCCATAATACAGAATTCAAGGCTAAAAATCACTACCAATCATTATGCTTTAACAAAATTTAAGTTCTACCAAGTTGACACTAATCACAATTCTAAATACAAATCAATATTGGGGATCCAAAATTTTCGAATCTCACCCAAAAAATCAACAAGGCAATTCTCTTATGCTTCATAATATGAGTTCCTAACCTCCATAAAAATAAGTATTTAACGTCGGGGAACTTACCACAAGTGAAGATGTGGCAGAGAGAAGTAAAAATTGGAGCTTTTGAAGTGCAACAATGGTGACCCAATCAACTCGCCTGGAGAGATGATGGTGGCGATGCGGAGGAGCAGTGGTAGTGATTATGACGGAGAAGAAGAGGATTTTAGGAGAAGTAGAGGGATTTATGGAAGGTTTTGGGATAAAATTTGAGAGTTGGAGAGAAATTATGGTGAAGGTGGTGAAAGAGGCAGAATATAAAGAGAAAAGAAGAAGAAAAGTTGAGTTGGGTCATCTCCAGGTCGGGTCGGTCAATGGTTTAGGTCAATTAAAAATTCAAATTTACCTTAGGTGCGCTACGACAGGAGATTCGCACAAGCCCTTGTGTGGACCTCATGGCATTTAGCACATCACCCTTTTTTTTCCCAGGGTTTGCCCAGGCTTCTAGTTTGCCATGCGATAGAGGTGTGACACGCACTTGGGCTCGTGCGGTCTGAACGGTCCAGCACATGACACCTCAAAATTTTCAATTCCTTTCAGGCACTCTATTTTGGCATGCGGTGAGTTATGCGACACGCACAATTGCTTGTGCAGTCTGTACAGTCCTCTGCATAACTCATTTCTCAATTGTCCATTTTCTACTTCCATGCATTCCATACAAACACACCAAAAACAACAAAAGATAACCAAAAACAAAGTAAAGAAACTTGGGTTGCCTCCCAAGCAGTGCTTGATTTAACGTCGTGGCTCAATGATACTACCTTAAATCAATCATTCTTTGGATTGGTGATGGTATCACTTGGCAGTGTCCCCTTCATCCTTGGGTTCATTTGGCTCGAGAGGTGGTTCATTTGGGTCTCAAGATGTTTGATCGAGGCTGAGTGAGAGCTCACAGTATGATGAATTGTTGAGACTTCACTCTTTATCTCACTCACTCCAGTATTTGTCATGTCCACCTTTTTGAGAACCAAGGACAACATGTTCTTTAGCTTGGAATGACCGGGGTTGCTTGTGCCCGATTGGTAGAGAGAGTCTGCTTTGTTTGGGGGCACATAGAGATTTGAGCTCCGGTGATTGAAATGATCACCATATTTGTCTCTATCCCTCCAATGTCCATCCCTTTCCTTATCTCTGATCCAACCTTGGTTCTCCTCCCTCGGGAGATAATACCCGGGGTGAGAACCCGCCGACACAAAGCATAGTTTACCATCGACAACTGTCATCAACTCATCATCACTTGCTTTAATTTTTGGTGTACTCACCGCATTCACAGCTTTCACACTACCTGCTCCCATTACATGGTTGGTCATCAAATCAATTTCAGTCATCATCTTGGCCAATGACTCATCCTGCTCCTCATACCTTTTTCTCATTTCATTGGTCAAGATGGATGAGGTCACTTCTGAAGTTGGCACATCCGCTTCTCTCGTATTCCACGCTTGGTTGGTCTTGGTCATTCACTCTAATAAAGTCGAGGCAATAGGAAACTCTAAGTCCATGAAAGTTCCATCTCCAAGGTTGTTAGCCACTGACTTATTCATAGAGTTCAATGATGGATAGAAGCTTAGGAGCAATACGTTGTCTGGAAACTCATGGTTCGGACACAAGACAAGCTTCTTCTTGAACCTTAACCAAGTCTCATGTAGAGCCTCATTCGGGAGTTGCCTAAAGTTGGTAATCTCATCTCTTAGCTACATCATTGGAGATGGAGGAAAGAATCTCGATGTAGATGTGATAGATCCGTCCGAAAATTCTTCCAACTACGTCGTGGCTTCCCCCGTCAAGGAAAAGGGTAATAGGCGTGATTGGATGGATTCTTGGGAGATATTTTGAAACATGAATAGTTGACAAATCTCCATATAATTCTGAATACGCCGGTTGGCATCTTCATGTGCTGCTCCACCAAACATGCCCTTCATTTGAATCAAGTGGAGCATGGTGCTAGTCATATTAAAGACAACATTTTCCACCATGGGGGTAGGCGGATTGCACCCACACCCTCTTGCATCACAAGCTCAGCAATATCTTCATCCATGAAGCCGTCGACGCTCTCGTTATCATCAGCCTCATCCATAGGCTAGCCTGCTCGATCACAACACAACAATAAATAAAAGTAAAAGAAACAAACACTCTCTAAGTGATTTCAAATCTACAATCAAAAATAGTTATCAAATCAAGTCCCTGGCAACGATGTCATTTTTGATAAACGCTCAAACCTACTCTCCCATGAGGAGGTATCAGTGATCGTCAAGCAAAATAGATTTATAAGTACCCAACAGGTATCGGGGTCGTACCCACAGAGACTTGGCGATAACATAATGATGATTGTATAGAAACGACTTCACTAAGAGAGTAAGTGTTTAAATGCAAGAAAGTAAAGGATTGGGGGGAATTGGGAATTATGTCACAAAAATCCAATTCAAACAAGACGGTAAAGTAAAATGGGTGTACAAATGAGAGTAGACGACTAGGGATATGTATCTAATGGGGCTTTAATGTGGGATAGGGTGTTTATCTATTCACACTTATTCTCGCTCATTGACATAGGTAGACTTGGTCATAGGTATAGATTGATTATCTGTCGATCAACAACCATGTATCCGATAATCTCAGTTAGAGCACTATCGGCTAAATCATCAAACAACCAAGATTAAGCTTGGGAGGTCACACTATCTCTAGCTTAGACCCTTAAATGGGTGATTCCGTCGATATGAGCTATTTCTAGCATCAAATCTTAATGGAGTCCCAAGTTCCCACTAGTAATTTCACATCCGAAACTATGAAATTCTCTTTTAAGCAACAACATAGTCAAGTAATGAAAATTAATGTTTGCAACCACCAATTTTATGATTAAAACTTTGTGAAACTACTAGACCCATGTCAAATAAGCAATTATAAGCAAGAATTAACAACACCCACACCCATTTGTCAAGCATCCATCATCAACACATCCCTAGACAATTGAAATTAGCTACTCATAATAAAGGAAAGAGATATACCAAATGGGTAAACCAAATTGGTCTTCATTCAAGTATAATTTCAAGTTCTAAGCTAAGTTTTTGTACACAAATGGTTAACAAAGATTTTGAAGAGAGAATTGAGTGAAATCCTCTTCTTCTTTGGAGAGGAAAACTTCTTCTCAAAGCTAAAATTACTTGTAAATATTCAGAGCTGAAGGATCCCTTTACAATTGTGCCTAAATTGGATTTTTATTCTTTCTCAAAATGTCACTAATTTTCTGGACAAAATTACCCTTCGGGTGGCGTGCATTGCAACGTGCAGTTCGCACATCTTGATGTGTGCATCACACATCATCTTCAGTTGTACCAGTGACTTCAGCGGATATTGGAGGCTTCATCCGAAGGAGGTGCGATTCACACCATGAGTTGTGCGAGTCGCACAGCGACCGCACCCCTTAGCAGATTCTTTAGTGACTTTAGTGGCTCTATGCGGTGTAGGTGCGTTCTGCACCACAGCTTGTGCTTGTTGCACGGGCACCGCATCATAGAGAAGAATCTCCATCTTTTCTGATCACTTCACACTTCACTCCATTTAGGCTCTTTTTGGGCCCATTTCCTTGTTTTCCATCATTGATCATAAGTATATGCGTAGACATCAATAAAGGCCATAAGAACCTCTAAATCTATTCAAAAGATAATAATAATTCATGGATAAAGGCTCAATAAGTTGGTAAATTACCGACTTATCATAGCCCGGAACAGTTAGTAATAGAATACTACCTAACCAATACACAAAATAAGCAGAAATAAGCAGAAGCAGAATATGAAGATAGAACAACGCGGAAGCAACAGCCTGAATATATATATATACATAAGGAAACTACACCAACCCAAAGACTTGGTATCGATAGTACATGAGCTTCTAAATAGAATACAAGTGCTAGGAGTAACAAAATAATAAGTACAACCGTCTCCGAATATACAAAGAGTAACAGTGCCAAAAGATGAGATGTTGTCAAGCCCCGGTCGATATGCACTCACCCTAATATCGAATATCCAAAATCTGCACGAGTCTCCACGTGATCAACGGCAAAAGCTCACACTAATATCTGCACCAAAAGATGCAGTAGTGTAGTATGACCACCAATTGCTAAGCAACGGGTACCCAGTAGGCATCATAGGCTGACTGAGCTTATATAAGATATAAAAATAGTAATATAGCAGATAACAAGGAAACAGTCACAGAAACAATGGAGAAAGCACACGGAAACTAGCACGGATAGAAGTCATCAAGAATTACAACATGCTATGCTAGGCACAAAAGATATATATAACATAAACACAAGTGAATGGAAGAAGAACGCACCTAAAGTCCTTGCAATAATAATATATATAAAGAGAGAGTTTAAGGAGAAGGGTGGCATACCGATAACCTCAAGTTAACAAGGGAAAGAAGGAAATAAATTAAACATACTCAAGCTAGAAGCAATATACTTAACGAAATCATACTAAAAACCCACTTTAAGATAAGCATAGACATAAAACAGTCTCTCAAGTGTAACCATAGGGTGGAATAACTAATCCACAAAGAACCAAGATCTACTAATCAACAACTACGATAAATAATTGAATCAGATAACCCACAACCGCTTATAAGGCCACATAATCAGTGCCTCAACAATATAGGACCCACTAGCCCCTCAATAATCAAAGTCCAAATAACCAGGGCCTCAACAGGCTAGAAACCACTAATCCATCAATAATCGAAGGCCATAACAAGCTCTATAAAATGACAGAAGTAATATAATCTACCTACAATCCCAATAGTGCCCATAAAATTGAGGAATGCAATCAAGTGAAAACAAACCCTCCGGTAGCCCATACTACCGGAGTGTACACTGAGCACACAACAAACAAGGGTTGAATCAGAATACAATATGCATTATGATGTGATATGATGAATCTGGTGTGATAGTGTGATATGCTATGCTAGGCACAGAAGATATATATAACATAAACACAAGTGAATGGAAGAAGAACGCACCTAAAGTCCTTGCAATAACAATATATATAAAGAGAGAGTTTAAGGAGAAGGGTGGCATACCGATAACCTCAAGTTAACAAGGGAAAGAAGGAAATAAATTAAACATACTCAAGCTAGAAGCAATATACTTAACGAAATCATACTAAAAACCCACTTTAAGATAAGCATAGACATAAAACAGTCTCTCAAGTGTAACCATAGGGTGGAATAACTAATCCACAAAGAACCAAGATCTACTAATCAACAACTACGATAAATAATTGAATCAGATAACCCACAACCGCTTATAAGGCCACATAATCAGTGCCTCAACAATATAGGACCCACTAGCCCCTCAATAATCAAAGTCCAAATAACCAGGGCCTCAACAGGCTAGAAACCACTAATCCATCAATAATCGAAGGCCATAACAAGCTCTATAAAATGACAGAAGTAATATAATCTACCTACAATCCCAATAGTGCCCATAAAATTGAGGAATGCAATCAAGTGAAAACAAACCCTCCGGTAGCCCATACTACCGGAGTGTACACTGAGCACACAACAAACAAGGGTTGAATCAGAATACAATATGCATTATGATGTGATATGATGAATCTGGTGTGATAGTGTGATATGCTATGCTAGGCACAGAAGATATATATAACATAAACACAAGTGAATGGAAGAAGAACGCACCTAAAGTCCTTGCAATAACAATATATATAAAGAGAGAGTTTAAGGAGAAGGGTGGCATACCGATAACCTCAAGTTAACAAGGGAAAGAAGGAAATAAATTAAACATACTCAAGCTAGAAGCAATATACTTAACGAAATCATACTAAAAACCCACTTTAAGATAAGCATAGACATAAAACAGTCTCTCAAGTGTAACCATAGGGTGGAATAACTAATCCACAAAGAACCAAGATCTACTAATCAACAACTACGATAAAGAATTGAATCAGATAACCCACAACCGCTCATAAGGCCACATAATCAGTGCCTCAACAATATAGGACCCACTAGCCCCTCAATAATCAAAGTCCAAATAACCAGGGCTTCAACAGGCTAGAAACCACTAATCCATCAATAATCGAAGGCCATAACAAGCTCTATAAAATGACAGAAGTAATATAATCTACCTACTATCCTAATAGTGCCCATAAAATTGAGGAATGCAATCAAGTGAAAACAAACCCTCCGGTAGCCCATACTACCGGAGTGTACACTGAGCACACAGCAAACAAGGGTTGAATCAGAATACAATATGCATGATGATGTGATATGATGAATCTGGTGTGATAGTAGTGCCATATGTTACCCCCTCCGGTACCTAGAAGGCCCAATAGAGGCAGGATCCATTGAAGGAATTCTCCCGAGTACCTAAGCTCTACCGTACACCACTCCTCCGGCACCCTCAGCTCATAGCTCTTGGTCCAAGAATGACAGGTTCCATGGAGGTCTACTCGTAGACCACATACTAAAAATGCGAATCTCAATATATAGCTCAATAATCGGAACCTCGTGGTACATGCCCAGATTCGATCCGAGTCTAAATCAGTAGTAGTAAATCTCAAAGCCCTGTCAAAGGGTGCCCGGAGCGTATCTGGGTCTAAATCAGTAATCAAGTCTCAATAACCCTCACAAAGGGTGCTCAGAGTGTATTCGGGTCTAAATACGTAGTAAAATATGTCTAGCACTCTGGCACAGCCGAGCCTTGTATCAATGTAAAAACCGGTGACAAAATCATCGTAATATCCTTTTTACTCCAAGAGGTTTCATAAAAGTCAGTACCAAAATGCTTCATACTCATTTTACCAAAAAATGGGCCCTCAGAGCAATGCAATGTTTAGAAAATCGTTTATAATGGCCCAAATCCAAATCAGTAGTAAAACATGCAGAAAAATCCTTTGCAAGAATGATATGCTCGCAAATAATAGATTAGCCCAAAATGGCTCACAAATATTCCTATCACCCGGCACAGGCACAATCAGTTCTACAACACAAATATCCAGCCTTAAGTAAGATCACGATGTTCGGGACTCGCTGACATTCTCAAATATCCCACGTTTATAGTCCAGAGGCATATACAAGACAACACTGGGCCACAAGTGTAAAAAGTACAACATTACCACGAATACTACAAACAACGCATGAAATAAATGGACAGAAGAGGTGGACAAGATCTGAGGGTACCAACCTAGAAACCTAACCCAAGGATGCTAACTAATGCAGTTATAGCCTATATACGCAGAGTCTAGTTAGGGAAAACCATAACCTACCTATCGTCCAACGACTAGCTGCTGAAACAGCATCGTCCAAGCTCAACTACTCCGAGAAGTCCCAATTTGCGAAAAATACTATAAACACACTAATCTATGCGTCAAAACGAGACTAACGATACCCATAATATTATAAAATAGTTGGGTCAAAATTTGGGTCACTGACGGGCCCGTGGGCCCCACAAAGCCAAAAAAGAAAAACCCACAACGTTCCCTATGTACCCAGGAGAATATGCTCCAAAAATGAGCAGAAATGGACCATGACAAGGGCTCAAAACAGCCCAAAGAGTCAAGAATTTGAAGAGGGAATTTATGGGAGAAATCGGAAATTTAAGAGTAAACTTACCGGATTTAGAAGGCAACAACGATCATGGATCAACAATATAATTTCCTCCAAGCTTATGGAATGAACAAGGTGAAAAATGGAAGTTTTAGGTCTCAAATAAATGGAGAAATCGTCCAAGGGAAGTTAGAAAAAGAATTGGAGAAGAAGGGATTTATAGTGCTGGCAGGCGCCGGCTACTGCGCACGCACGCCGGCCACTGCGCGCGCGGCCCATGCGCATGCGGCCAGGCGCACGCGCATGCGTAGGCCAGGCGCTAGGCCAGCGCGCAAGTAACCGGCCACTGTGCACGCGGCTATTGCGCACGTGGCCCATGCGCTCCCTAGGCGATGGCCAAGAGGGGGGCGACAGCTGGCACGTTGTTGTGCGCACGCGGCCATGCCCATGCGTAAGCATAGGCTTGCTGGTGCAATAACAACAACAGCTGCCAACAAGCATGCCAACTTAGAATTTAACTCTGACGGACCCTCGAGAATGCATCTGGGGTCCCGCGAACACAAACAACATGAGATATTTAAGTAGAAACGACATTCTAAATCCAACGAAATCGACCTCATCGACGAAAATCCCACCGGAGGTCGATTTAACAAAAAGTGGGTCCCGCGCCCAAAATCAACCAATAGGCCAACTATTCCCAAAATGGAACCCAAGGGCCGAAATCAATTTTGGAAGCCTCGGGACGCAAACCAATGGTCCCTCTAGCCTAAACTCGACATTTCAAAGCTAACAGCGCTGACAAAATTTTCATCAGAGGTCGTCTTCTCCGAATCTTGACCAAAGCCAACAAAACAAACCCAAATGGCCTGGAAACACAGAACGAGAGAGAATTTAAAGCTGAAGAGCTCCCGGATCCAAGCAAAGGTCCACCTAGACCAAAGTCTACGCTCCGGAGCTAAAGAAACTGTCGGAATTCGATTCTGAGCATGATAGCTAAGAATGTTGACTGAAGTCAACAATTTCCAAAGCTCTGAAATGGGGAAACGGCCATAAGGACTAAATAAACGGCCCAGGCACCGAACTACCGGTCCCAACAAGCTATAAATGACTTGGGGCCGCTACGGGTAAGCTCTAACAGTACAAAGAAGGCAAAAATGCGTAAATGACCGGAAAGGTCATTACATCATCTACTACTAAAAAGACTTTCATCCTCGAAAGTCAAGAAAGAAGGAAACAACAGAGACTAAAGAACTGCAGATACAAAGCCCGCACCACTCTCTCGGACAACCCGAGTAGACTCCTCGATCGGACGCCATCCAACGGAACGAGACCAAGAAAAGCAAACACGCCTTAACTCCTTACTAGCCAAGCTAGATTTTAACCTTCAACTCCAAACTCCAAAGATCTACCAACCAAACTGAACCTCAAAAATCTCAATCGGGAAGCACCGACACCACACCAAAATCAGAGAACTAAGGCGATCAACACACAGAACTTGAATCCTCGATACCACAACCAAGTTCACCCACAAAGTCACCAACCAAAACTCTAACTCATGAACCCGCTCATCCTCAAAACCCTCTATCCTGACCTGAATCCTTTTGTACCATAAACATGAAGCTCCACATAAGTCGATCACTCGAGCCACCCTCGAAACATCAACTAACCCACCGAAAATCCATAGTTCTAGCTTATACACAACCTCGACAGAGCCATCTTTACACTCAAATTATATCCAAGCCAAGTTATAGCCTACTATCTTTTGACATCTGAAATACTAACCCAAAGCACATCCTCGAAAACTATAGTAGTTTTACCCCGACCGACCATCAACAACTGGATGAACACTTTTGCTAAGACCAACCTCGTTACCTGAACCCCATCTAAACCAACCATTGGAACTCGACAAAAGCTTGCACACCAGGGTTGGGAAAGGCATGTATGAACACCATGTGCCAAAGGAGAAATCTCCCAACTGTCAAACAAAACCAACCTCTCTGAACCGTGCCAAGTCTGAATCAACAAAAAATGAATGAACCGGGGCAACCTTCCCAAAAGACCCAAACTAATACCAAGCCTCTCCAAGGAGCGAGGTAAGCCTACCACAAAGTACGTAACCATCAACTAAGCAACAAACTCTAAGAGACACTGCTACTACTCTGAATACTCGAACACCATTCGATTTTGAAATCTCCTTACTAACCTCACCTCGGAAAGAAGGCCACCATGCCGCGAATATCAAGTCAAAACACCCCGTAGGTAAAGGAAAAGGTGTCTGAGATCCAAGGTTGCCACCTAGATATTGGAAAAGTCTTAACCTTCTAGCTCACCCCTTTGGCTCAAACAACCGCTCTACTGCATCTGCACACGAACCAAAAACTTCAAAGCATACAACATACCGAACTTCTGGTCCACACTGGCAGAGTCTAACCAATGCTGGAATCCCACACAACACACCACCACTTGGAGAGTCCACCAAATCAAGATTTCAACCCTCAGAATACAAAGGCAACCATCAAACTCAATGTACCATCGGGACTTAAAGTAGCCCTGCCGGCTTCAACCCGCAACACCTGATCACATACAATACACCATCGTTGATTCGGTCCAATCGAAGCAGAATGAACCTCGTACTGACAAGAACACCGCTGAGATCTGGAGTGTCCAGCTTAATCAAATGGTTAGCCAAGGACTGGATGTCCAAGGCCAACTACCACTCTACAACTGAAATAGGGAAGATAAGTTGTCCACACGCACTACTTCCGGCACAAAGAAGCTGCAACCAAAAAGTAGGGGTGTCAACGGTATGGTTCGACGGGTTATTTTTTCAAAATCATACCATACCTAATTTTTGGTTAATCTATTTTATATAACCAAAATTAAACTTTTTAAAACTGTTTTAACCATATCTGTTTTTCTTCGGTATCGGTACGGTTCGATTATTTTTCGGTAATTTATTTCAAAAGTCTCAACAGTTTAATACTTTTAAAATTTTATGATTGAAGGTTTACTATCCTTCATCAGTAAATTCATAAATATAATTCTCTTTGTTGCTTCTAAGAAAATCACTAACGTAAAAACTATAAAAAAAACTTTATATGCTAATAATAATCTGATAAGTAGCAACTGATGTAGAAACACAACGTCAACGATAGTATGTCGTTCAACATCTTCACGAGTCAGAATGTAGAATTATAAAATAACCAGATGCATCTGTATGGATCAAAATATAACCCTCCACTTGTGATCCTACAATAAAAAATGTATAAATATGAGGAAAAACACACATAATGGTTGCTAAAAGTGTAGGGGTTAGTTAATGTAGAAAATTTGCTTATTTCACAGTCAAATTTTGTTGAGAATTTGCTGGGTATTGACAAAATGGATGTAATCGTAGTTGATCTTGTAAGTGTGTCCCTTTATAATTTAAGGCTAATTCTTTTGGTCCAATTTTTCTATTATATTTCAATAATTTCCTTTGTAATTCAAAGCTAATCATCTTTTCCTTATATAAATGATCAACCATTTTTACTTCTGAATGTTTTTTTAAAAAAATTCTTTTTACAAGTGGCAGCTCTTTTTCCCCAACTTGAGCTTGATGTTATGTTATGTGACTCTCCTAAGGCTTGCAATCAAAGATTATGACACAAACACTACGTAAAATTACTTATTCGTTATGTAATTTTAGAATGCTTATTACTTTCTTTAATGTGGTCTTAATCTAATTACTAAACACATTATATATTGTACTGCTCTTTGTAACAAGCTAACAGTTGGCTTACTAATTTGACCTCTATTTACGTAATTAAGAAGATCTAACAAAGAATTAGTTTGAGGCTCCGAGTATATATTATACTGCTTTCTGTAACAGGTGCTGTCTTGATATTATGATCTTAAGAATAAAATTGAATCTACATAATATTAATTTTTCATATATCAATAAAATAGAAGCATAGACATTGAAGAAAGATCCTATTTATTAGAAAAAATTAAATGGTGCAGTTATCTTACCGATGAAAGTTTTAGATCTGAATTATTCATTGAAATCCACAGCAATAATTGGTGTAGCATTCAAACAATTTGTAAAGAATAACACAAACGAAATGAACTTAATAAACACAAATGATATTTCATATGCATAATGAAAATAGTTAAATTAATCAAATATCGCATTACCTTCTTCAATCTCTTCAAGCTTTTCAATATTATCTAGAGATTCTCGTAAATCAACAAGAGTAGATCGCAACCAGTTTTGTACACAAATAATAGCTTCCACTTGTTCACTAGAAACAGTAGACACTGGAATAGCTAGAACATCCTTCGCCAATTTTGAGAGAATAGGAAACTTGGTTCCATTTGCTTTCCACCAAGTCAAGAGATCAAATTCACTCTTCTTTTCTACCAATCATCATTCAAGTATTTGGCTATCTCTGATGCATTTTTAGTTTTTTTTAGTGATTCTATGAGCTTTGCAAATTCAGAATCAAGGAAGTCCAAACTTTTATCACGATCATCAATATCTATACCATGGGAACCTCCGTTAGATGTTAAAGCTTCAACTTTTTCTTGTTCACGTGCATATAATCTCTTATACTCATGATATAACTCATTCAAAGATTCTGCCACACTAGCAGTTCTTGATTTTGTCACGAGAGTATCACTGCCATACATTTCACCAAAGCAAAACTCAACATAATCTAACTTGAAACGTGGATCTAAAATAATAGCAACAAATAATAAGTAATTGGATTTACTATTGAAAGGCCAATACTTATTAAATTATCCATCATTTTTAAAGCCATGTTTTTCATGTCAACACCCTCTTGAACAGATAGAGATCCAATTGCAGAATGAACAGCAATCAACTCACGAAAAAAAGTGTTAGAAGTAGTATATAATGAGCTAGAAAAATTTAACGTCACACTATAAAATAACTTTAAGAACTTTGCAAAACATCTTGCAGCTTGAAAATCCTCATGCTTAGGAGGACCAATGATTTTCTTATCTCTTTTTTTCTTATTTAGAGGCTTCTTCCTACCATCTTTCACTTTATTAGAAACATGACCAACATCATTGTTCATAAAAAGTCCAATACTTTTTTGATCTTTTTCTTTAGTATTTTTAGCATCCTTCCTTTCATCTCCTTCTCCAGTATAACCTCCGTCAAAGTACTTTTTATAATTTGAATCATTTAATTCCATCCTCCCAAAAGCCTTTTTAAATTTCTCGACATGTTCCAACATCGTATATGTGGAATTCCATCTAGTATCAATATCAAGACAAACAAGATGGTTAGATGAGATTTTATCTTTTTTCACACATTTATTGAATTAATTATACCTAGCAGGGGAGGATCTCACATATCTAATTGCATTCTGAATTCTAATTATGGCCTTATCTTGCTTGGCTAAACCTTCTTTCACAATTAAATTGACAATGTGAGCAGCACATCTAACATGCATGAATTTGTTATCTAAAATTGAATCTTTTCACTTTACGCACTTCATCAAGTAATCAAGACAAGTATCATTTGAACTTGCATTATCTACTGTTACTGTAAAAACACTTTCAATTCCCCAATTAATTAAACATTCCTCAATTTCACTACCAATAACCCTTCCTGCATGACTTTCGATGAGTTGAAAGTTTAAAATTCTCTTTTGGTATAAACAGTCATCGTCAATCCAATGCGCAATAAGACACATATAATTAAGATTTTGAATTGACGTCTAAGTGTCAGTGGTAAGGCACACACGATGTTTTGTAATTATTTTTCAATTTCCCTTTCTCTTTCACATAAAGTTGCAAACAATCTCTTATAACAGTATTTCTCAAAGGTATTATGAATCTAGGGTCAAGTGCTCTACTATATCTTTGAAAACCTTCTCCTTCTACAATCTTAAATGGTAATTCATCAATTATAATCATAGCAACCAGCATTTCTAATTTCTTCTACATCAAGTGGTCTTAGTTTGCCAATTTCTTTTCCATCACCTTTTTGGCCTTTAACAGTAAAATCAGTTATAGACTTTTGATTTTTCTCTCTTTTGTAAGGATACAAGTTATATCGATCCATATGACCCCACATGCCTGAAGTGCCATTGTACCCTGAAGTAGCAAACTCTTTTTTACAATAGTTACATGTAGCTCTAGTTGGTTCACTTCCTTCAACTCTATTAAAATGATCCCAAACTTCCGAACCTTTATGACTATTTTTCTTTTGAGGCACTTTTTGGTTGGTTCTTTTTCTTTTTTGAGGTGGTCGAGGAGTTATACTTGATTTTGAATTTGTTATAATATTCTCTGTTTTGCCGCGATCAGGATCAGTATCTTGACTCTTTTCCACACCACTAGATTGCTCCATAGAATGTACCTGTTCAAACAAATAAAATTAAAAATATTAACTAAGAAAAAAGTAAGTTTTTCAAAGTCAACTTATCTAATCTAAAATATGAACCCAAAACATGAATCAATAATCAATATAATAAAAGTATAATTTACGATTGAATAAGTTTAACATAGTTAATTAACTATAATATTTTTTTAATTCTCATTTAACTGCATATTTTAAAGAAAATTATGTTTGATTAATATCACAAAATCTTAAGAGGAAAGAAAAGGGAAAAAATATAAAACTTCACTCACCTTTGTAGAATCTTAAGACTACGTGCTGAAGCCTGAAGTAGGTCAACAACGACAATGTAACATATATTATAGTATTATTAACAAGTATTTCTTAGGGATAATTTTAAATATGTAAAATAAAGTAATTAGTTTATAAAAGATATAGCCAAGTTTTCTTTACAAAAAAAATAGCCCAAAAATGAACTAGCAACAAAAATAATTACAAAAAAAATAGCCGCATGTATATATAATGTATCGATAGTGTATAAAAGTTAAATAATGTATCAAAATTGTATAAATAGTGTATAAATGTGTATCGATATTGTATAAAAGTTATGTAATGTATCAAAATGTTATAGATGATGTATAAACGTGTATTAATATTGTATATATAGTGCACAAACGTGTATCGATATTATATAAATAGTGTAAAAATATGTATCGATATTGTATAAATAGTGTGTACAAGTGTATCTATCTTTTTTTCTAGTCATTAAGTCTTTAAATAGAGACATAATAAACAACAAAGCTTTCAACCATTAATACAACCTCTCCAAACAAGTTCTTTCAATTCTGACCAACTCAAAATCTCCTCTAAACAATCCCAAATTTTAGATATGAGCTCCCCTCGATGTTTCGAGTCTTTTGATATATAATTCACTCAAAACGATTCACATTTACGATATGTCAAATTTTAAAATCGAGCTTTTGAAGAAATTTTAATGGCTTAAAACAATGACGAAGAAGGAAAAAAAAAAAGGTAGGAAAGCAAAGAAGAAAAAGAGAAGAAGAAAGGAAGAAGCAGAATAATGAAAAAGAAGTGAAGCAGATGAAGGAATATGGAGAAGAACGAAGAAGAATAAGAAGCAAAATAAAGAAGAAGAAAGGAAGCAGGCCAAAAGGCTATTTTTAGTTAAGGTAATAAGAGGGTTATTTTTTTAAGTGGGCTATTTTTTGTGTAAAAATTTAACCCAGTGGATATTTTGTCTAATTTTTCCTATTTTATTTGCTTTATAGTAGTAGTAGTTGCAGCCGTCACGTTTTGTAGCTTGTAGGGTAGGTTTACTTTGATTATTTTGTAATCATCCTCATAGCCCAATGCTCAAGGCTCACGGCCCAAGGTAATGTATTTTTAATAATTTATATTTTTAAATGTAATATATATATATATAATATTCGGTTCGATTCGGTATTTTTTTGGTATTTTTTAATTTTAAAAAAATCTGCCTAATTATTCGGTACGGTTATAAGTTTATACAAATTTTATGATTTTTTCATAAAAAACCTAAAAAACAGTTTGGTTCGGTTCGGTCGGTTTTCAGAATAGTTTTGACACCCCTAGATCACACGTATAAACACTACAAACTCAAATAGTACATCCATACGAGAAACATGTAGGCAGATATATATATGTATATGAAGAGGGTAGACCCCCAAAGCAAGCAATACCAGAACTAGATGATGAAAACAAAGACTGTACTTATAGCAACGATATCTGGACCCTCCACCTCTGGCCTACGAAGAAGGGCCTCGAACTGTCTGTGCCTATCTCTGGGCTGAGTAGTCGATGTTAAAGGCTCGATCGTCCCGCATTGGGGACACTCTCTATATAAGTAGCCAATCACTCTACAACTATAGAAAACCCAGAGATATCCTGCTCTGACGAACGGTGCCTGTCGATTTGGGACGGCTACCTGAACTGCTCGGCTGAAGGTCACCTCTAACCATTTGGGGACCACCCCTACTACCCTACACACCACCTTTAGTCGGTGGCACTGAAGCGCCTGGGAGATAAAGCTTGTTGACCCTACTGACTGGAATGTGTGATCATAGGGCAATCCCTAGCAAAGTGCCAAAACTCAGGGCACTAGAAGCAACCTATACCAGATGAAGTCCGAAGTGAAGATCTCATTGAGCCTGACTTGCCACCACGGCCTACATATCCAGAAGGAAAACCTCAAAAAGTCTGACCTGTACCATATTTGCTCTGCCCAACACGCTCTGTACAACCGCCCTCGGAGTCCTGTGAAGCCACAACAACTGGCCTGCTAGACAGAAAGCAATTAAACTAATCTCTACTAGAGAACCCCCTACCTCGACACTGAGAACCATAAAAACTGTTCTGACATCGACGCCTCTTACCACTACCTCCATATGCCTCGCGACATAACCCCTCTATAGCCCAAGCATGATCAACCACCTAAAGAAAAGTAGTCCCAACTATCACTAAGTACTCTGTCGCCAAATGGAGCAGTGAAATCAATCCTCCAACAAACCATGTACTCTCTCAAACTTGGTAGGCACAGTCCTAGCAGCATGCCTAGTCACCTCATTAAACCTTGCCTCATACTCCAAAACTGACATAGAACCCTATTGGAGACCCCTAACCTCAAACCTAGTTGTAGCATCGCTCAAAGAACCGGGTACTGCCCCGACCTGTGATACACCCTTACGGATAGCTCAGAGTCCTAGCCACGGTGTCCTGAAGAATTAGGGTAGCCATAAATCCCACCAGAGGTTGGGCTGGCCCCAAACCAACTAGCTGATGCGGTACGCTCTCAATCTGAACCCCTGGCGCTGGAGGAAGCACTGTAGCAATAGGCGTAGGAGCCTCATCATCACCCATTGTCGTACTTGTCCTAGTCATCTGAGAAGGAATGGAACAATGAAGTTTAGAAGTTGATAAAGTCCAGAATGCACGATAAGGAGCCAAGAATAGGGAACCTTTCCTAATAGTGCATTATAGCCTCCCGCAGATAGGATACGAACATCATCGTACCGATCCGCGAGACTCTACCAGACACTTGCTATTGTACAAATGACACCGGCGAACCTAGGCTCTAATACCAAGATGTCACGACCCGATTCCTCAGGTCATGATGGCACCTACAACCCCCCTTGTAGTCAAACCAATCCCCGTAGCCTGGAACGGTTAGTAATGAGCTACTACCTAAACAAGCACGTATAAGAAGTAATAATAAGCGGAAGTAGATAGAGAAAGCACTTGTATCTTTGCAAAAACAATATATACAGATGATTTAACGAACATGGCGGTATACCAGTAACCTAAAATAAATGGGAAGGAAGGAAAGCAACTAACATAATCATGCTAACAATACAACTCATAAGATAAAAATGATCAGAAAGGAAACCTCATAAGTACTACCATAGGATAGAATAAGCTAATCCACCAATGATCGGAGAGGCAACTAATAAGTACTACACTAGGAGCGAGTAAGCTAATCTACCTACAATCCCAATGGGCACCCATATACCCGAGGAACACATACAAGTGGAAACAAACCCTCCGGCATCCCATACTACTGGAGTGTACACTCAACAAATAGTAAACAAGGGTCAAACCATAACAGAATGAATGATATGATGTGATATGATGAAACCAGTTGTGCCAGTAGTACCATATGTACCTCCAACAGTGCCTTCAGGCCCAGTAGGTCGGATCCATGAAAGGAGTTCCCTGTATATCCCTACTACACCATATATCCCTCCTCCGACACTCGCAGCTCGTAGCCCCTAGTCCGGATCGACAAGGTCCATGGAGGTCTACACAACCATATACAAAATCTCAAAATCTCAAATCAGTGCCCGGAGTGTATCGGGGTCTAAATCGGTAAATCTCAGAATCCCAATAACGGTGCCCGGAGTATATCCAGGTCTAAATCCCTAGTAAAAACAAGTATAGCGCTCGGCTCGGATGAGTCTTGTATCGTCTCAAAATTAGTAGTAAAATATAGTCTAGGGCTACGGCTTAGCCGATTCTAGTATCAATGTGAAAACAAAGTGATAAAATCATCATTTAATATCTTTTACTCCAAGAAGATCAATAAAACTAGTTTCAAATCCATTTAGAACCATTTATACTAAAAACGGGCCCTCGGGGCCATGCAAGGTTTAGAAAACTGGTGATAGTTAGGCCAGAAGCCAAAGTAGTAGTAAATAAATGCAGAAAACTCTTTGTATGATAATGATATGCCCAAACACAATCAATAGCTCAACAGCTCACAATTAACCTATCGGACCTGCACATGCTCAATCCACTCTACAACATAGATAACCAACTCTATATCACAATCCAATATCCGGGACTCACGGACATTCCCTAATTATCCCACCATCTATGATCCAAAGGCATTTACAAAGGCCACACAGGGTCACAAGGATAATACTAAAAAACTAGTTCGAATACTAAAGCCAACACAGGAAATAAGACGGACAAAAGAAATGGACAAGGTCTGGGGTGCCAAACTAGTAAACCCAACCCAAGGACGCTAAATAATACAATTATATTCTATATATGCAAAGTCTAAGGTAGGTAAATCGTAACCTACCAGACATCCGATGACAAGCTGCCGAAAAGACGTCGTCCAAGCTCAAACTGCTCCGAGAAGCCCTGAATCACGAATAAACTATCAAAATAATACTCTACTCACTAATACAAAGCTAACGATATGCATAATGCTAGAAATCTAGCTGGGTCAAAAGTTGGCCATGGGCCCCGCAACCCAAAACTGAAAAAAATATGTCATGATATTCCCAACCTCGCCAAGAACGCATGCTCAAAAATTGAGCATTAATCGTGAAGGATAAAGGGCCAAAACAACACCTACAAGGTCAAGAATCAAAGAGATAATTAAAGAGAGGAATTAATGGTATTAAAGAAGAAAACTTACCAATTGAAATTGAGAAATTGCTCACGGATTGGGAAATAACCACACCAATGATCTGGAATGAGTCCACACAACAAAGGGAGTTTTGGAGCTCAAGAAAAATGGAGGAATTCATGTTGGGGCTTTTGAAAACGAAAGAGAAGAGATATATATATATATATATATATATACTGTCAGGGATCCTTCTGCACGATAGCGAAGGGACCCCATGCGGTCGTGACTACCATGCTGGCTAGACCATCGCAATTGCAAATATTAGCCATGCGATCGCGAAGAAGAAAGGGGCAGGGTATTTATCATGGTCGCGAGAAGAAACCTCACGATCGCGAAGAGCATAGGGTGCTGGGTCCACAGGCCCTTTATCGCGATCGCACGAAGGGGACCTCACGATCGCGATGCCTAAAGAGGGAGACCATCGCGATCACGTGGCCTTCCTCGTGGTCAAGATTAAGGCCTGAGGCCTGCACCTGCAACATCAACCAGTAGAAAGCTTAAGGCAAAAAGTCACTGGATGGGCCCACGAGACTCATTCAGGATCCTGTGTGCGCAAACAAACTATGTTAACGTACCAGAAATGGCCTTCCGGACTCAACGAAATTGATGAAACTCTCAACGTGAATATTTAACCAAAACGAAACCCAATGGCCTAAAACATGTTCGGAAGCCTCAGGACCCGAACCAAAGGTCCCACTAGTCCAAAGCCAACATTCCAGAGCTAATAGTGCTGACTGAATTCTCACCCGAGGCCGTCTTCTCCGAATGTTGACCAAAGTCAACCAACCAATTTCAACTTGCCTAAAATCTCAGAAAGTGAGATAAAACCAAACCAAAAGCTCCCAGACTCCGACCAAAGGTCTAACTAGACCAAAGTCCATGCTCCAGAGCTGACAGAATTATCGGAATTCAATTCCGAGCACGCTTGCTAAGAATCTTGACTGAAATCAATGATTTCCTAAGTTGAATCTCTAAAACAGATAAATAGTCATAACAACCTAACGAACGGCCCAGACATCGAACTACCAGTCCCAGCAAGCCATAAATGACTTGGAGCCACTACAAAAATGCTCTAATAGTACAAGAAAAGCGAAAACATAATAATGACCGGAAGGGTCATTACACAAGGCACTCACTAGGGTCAAGCTTAATTCTATACTTGGCAAGTTGTCATTGCATTCCTCACCTCCAACTTGAGGGGGGATGTTAAGATTAATTAGGTGATAATTATGCAAGCAGTCAGTTAGTTAAAGTTGTGTGCAAGTTAGTTAGTTGGTTAGATTAGTTGTTAATTGTAGCCAGCTATCAATGTTAGCTTTCAATAGTTCTAGTAGCTTCTCATCTTGTATAAGTAATACATTGCAGAGAAATGAAATCACTTTTTTGATTTCACAAAATATCTTCTCCAACTGTCTCCTTCATCTCTTTCACTGCGTTAGATCACAACTCTAACTTTTACTCCATTAATGGAGGTTTCTCTTCATTTCATCTCAATCTCAACGCTTCTGAAAAAGGTGCACAACAATCTGAGCTTTCTTAAATACTTCCCTTCTAATAAAATTTCTATCTTTCTTTCTTTTTTTGCATCCTCAAGAATAAGAAAGAATTCATTGTCAGTCTCTCAAGTATTACTGATTCATTTCCTAAATACTTTCTTTCTTTTTGTTTGTTTGTTCTTTTTCCTATCACATTTAAGCCAAAAGAGAAGTGTTTGTGATTTGCAAATAGGACAACATAGAGATCAAGTACATTACTATATAGAAAACTTTGCCATGTGCCTATAAGGAGCTTCTTTAGTGCCAATAGTTCCAAAATTATGGTAATAAAACTTATTAGAAAGTTACAAATGAAAGGTTCATTCAATTGAGGACATCAAACTTTGTGCACAATCCAATTTATTATACTTCCTCCGTTTTAAAAAGAATGACCTATTTTGACTTGGGACGGAGTTTAAGAAAATAGAGAAGACTTTTGAATCTTATAGTCTTAAGTTAAAGTTATGTCAAATGTACCAAAATATCATTTAATCTTGTGGTCTTAAAAATGCCACGTAGAAAGTTGAAATTAAAGTGTTGTCAAAAAAAGAAAGGGTCATTCTTTTTGAAACAGACTAAAAAGTAAAGTAGGTCATTCTTTTTTGAAACGGAGGGAGTAATAAAAATCAGTCTATCATATATAAGTTGTCGTGCTTTCCAGGGAATTCAATCAACAATTGAGAATGATAACATCATTTGAGTTACCTTAATATATAACCACAACGTTAATACTATAAATGCCATAGTTACTCAAGGATTTCATCCACAACATTCAAACAGAGACATATTAGAATCAACAAAAACATTTAAGTGGTGAAAATGGCTTTGACAATCAATTGGAAGCTTGCGTGTTTAGCTCTACTAGTGTTAGGAATATGGGATCTTCAACCCACATCTCGTGACTTGAATGAAGCCTCGATGGTCCAGAAACACGAGAAGTGGATGGCTCGCTTTGGGCGTGTGTACAGAGATGATGCAGAGAAGGCAAAAAGTTTAAAATATTCAAGGACAATGTTGATTACGTTTACTCGGCCAGCAAGGCTGGAATTAGGCCTTATAATTTGAGCATCAACGTATTTGCGGATTTGACAAATGAGGAATTCAGAGCCACGCACAACGGATACAAAATGTCTTCTTATCGCGAGTCATCAAAAACCATATCTTTCAGGTAGGAAAATGTGACTGCTCCAGCTACCATGGATTGGAGAAAGAAGGGTGTTGTTACTGGAATTAAGGATCAAGGGCAATGTGGTAAGTATTTAAATTAGGTCCTGTTAATAATGACCTCATTTTTTTTTAAAAAAAAGAATCTTATTAACTTAAGCTGATAATATTGTAGGATGCGGCTGGGCATTTTCCGCTGTTGCTGCTACTGAAGGGATCAACAAGATCAAAACTAGGAAGTTGATCGCTTTGTCTGAGCAAGAACTCGTGGACTGCGACATAGGTTCAGATATGGGATGTGAGGGAGGTCTTATGGTTGATGCTTTTAAGTTCATCATCAAGAATCACGGGCTTACTACAGAATCTAATTATCCATATGAGGTAACAGATGGCACTTGCAAAACTGGAAAGGAGTCAAACCATGCTGCTAAGATTACTGATTATGAAGATGTCCCAGCCAATAGTGAATCTGCTCTGTTGAGTGTTGTTGCTAAGCAACCTGTATCGGTCGCCATTGATCGATGCTAGTGGATCAGATTTCCAATTCTATTCTAGTGGTGTTTTTACCGGAGAATGTGGAACAAAGTTAGATCACCGTGTTACACCAGTTGGATATGGAAAACTAGTGACGGGACAAAGTATTGGTTAGTCAAGAACTCTTGGGGAAATAGCTGGGGCGAGAACGGTTAAATAAGAATGCAAAGAGGCATTGATGTTGAGAAAGGACTTTGTGGAATTGCTTTGCAAGCTTCTTATCCAACTGCTTAATTAAATAGCTGAGAAGCTTTGTGCGAATTGATTTGCTCTTTATTTTTCGTTGAACACTATTGTTGTTCATATGTAATTTATGTGGTGTGTCACTGTGTATATGTTACAAACTCGTTGTATATATGTACATTCCAAGTGTTAAACAAACATTTAAAGGTAAAAGAATTTCAGCATTCAGTAATGAGGTGCAGATTATCTTCTTGGAAATCTTTTGTCACCACTTGGCAGAAAAAGGGACTTCTACACCTTGTAGGCCCTACGAGTTCATCGAGTTTCAGTAATGATCTAAATTTATATCATGATAATGTGTAAATTACTTCTTGTTGTATATTGAAAAAATGGAAAAACTATTTAAATAAAATACAAACTTATTAATTGACAGCAAAAGATTTTTAGGAGGATAACCTCTTCTTGCCTTTGTGACACAAATTTTTTAAAGCTTTTGTGCTTTGCATTTCAATGCGTTACGATAAAATGCTATTATTGAGATGTACATTTAATTCATGAGTGACCGCAACATTAAATTTGGGATAATAACACCAATTACGAAATAAAAATCACTATGCATTGACTTAATAGAAACAGTTAATACATAAAAATTATAGACGGTAAAACATGAACATGAACCATTCCCAAAACAGAACGTTCAAGAAAAATATATAGAAACATTAGTTAACAAAATAGACTTTAAAGAAACTAAACAGACTTTAAAGAAGTGAACGAACCAATTTGATTAAATCCTAAAAATAAGAAAATAATTATCATCTAATTTACAGGTTTACTTCACCCCACCCCCTCATACTAGAATGAGACATAAACTCATTCAAAATTCCAAGTAGTTTTGAAACATCTAAAATAGTCGATTTAAGTTTTCAATAATCTATTACAAAAACAAAAAGCTTACCTACTTTAATAGCTACATTACCCAGTATTTTTCTTAAATTACCAAAAAAACAGTTACAATGCCCCCACAACAAAAAATGTTATATATATATATACTAGGGTGAGCGCCTGATGACCGGGGCTTGACCACATCTCATCTTTTGGCACTGTTACTCTTTATTTATTTCAGAGACAATTGTATATTCTGTTTTGTTACTTCTAGCACTTGTATTCTATTAGAAGCTCATGTACTATCGATACCAAGTCTTGGGGTTGATATAGCATCCTTGTTTATATATATATTCAGGTTATTTGCTTTCGCGTTGTACTCTATTATATCTGCTTCTGTTTATTTCTGTTTATTTGGTTAGGTAGTAGCTCATTACGAACCGTTTCGGGCTATGAGAATTAGTTCACCTACTATGGGGTTGTAGGTGCCATCATGACCTGAGAAATCGGATCGTGACATGGGTGGTTCAATATTGATATCGTGAAGCTAATCAAGTCGCGGATGTACTTGCTAAATGGAGTATTACCAATGGAGATTTGACAACCCTCTCTATTTCTGATTTACCTTCTACAACAGTTGGACCAGATTCAAATGGCCTCTTTAAAGCATAAACAGAGAAGAACAATTTTTGCATTAGAAGATGAAGTTCCAATTAGGGTGTTAAAAGAAGAATTTTCTTAATCTTACTGGATACTTTCACATATACTTTAGATGTATAATTTCTATATGAGATTACAATCTCTCTATGCATTGTAATTGAGGTAAGGATATGTAATCCCCCTCTAACTATAATTTTGGTGATATGCAAAGGTATTGTCACCTTACGACGGAATATTTTTTTTAAAAAAATAAATACATATCACTTTTTTTAAGAACTATAGCCAATTAACTTTAATTACTCTCTTCATCTCAAATTAGTTGTCATGTTTCATTTGTTGAAAGTCAATTTGACTAATTTTCAGTGCCAAATTATATTAGATCAACAAATTTCTTACAATTAAACTTTATATATTCAAAAACTATACTAAAAGTACTATATGGCTTTCTTCAATCGGCAAATAAGGGGGAAGTTTGCAACACCAACCCGGAGACTTGGGACTTCGGTTTAGTAATAAATGAAGGAAGCTTCAATTTTTTCATGTCAATTTGATGGAAAAATACATTTTAAAATGTTGGTCAGAGTTCTCCTAGTTTGCATTTTGAGAAGCTAAACATGACAACTAATTTGGGATGAAGTGACTACTTTACTGACCAGGATAATACTGAAGGATTTATAAAGCAAAAAGAATGATAGAAAATATTTGAGTTTCCTTTGCATGTCAATTTGATGGTATCTTTATAAAGCAAATATTGGTATCTTTATAAATATTTGAGTTTCCTTTGCTTTATAAATATTTGAACATGCACCTCCGTTCTCAATTTGAGTTTTAAAATTGATAAAGATAGCAAATATTTTTGAGTTCTCATAATTACTTATAATTCTATTTTGCACAAAATTATGGTCCATCACATAAATTGGACTTAACAATTTTTTCTTAAGTTACTTGCAAAATAATCTTTGAAGTACTGTCACTAAGAATTATGCCTACAAGTGTTGCTTGAAAAAGTCCAAAGGGAAATAAGAAGCGACAACTTTTGGGTTGGCTTGTAATTGAGACATATATATATGGTCATAGCCCAAAGTGTAAAAATAGTTTAGGCAAATTCTACAAAAAATTTGACCATTTTCAATTCGGAATACCACTATCTATAGGTCTTTGCCCCTATTTGATTTTTATCATCTGCAACTAAAAGTGTTGGCAAGTCTTGCATACCGAACATAAGAAAATAAGTAAGAAACTCTTTTTAAGAAATATTTTCTTTCGTACCGGACACAACCTTATTTGCGTTATTCCATACCCCAAGCCAACGTACAAAGTAGATTGGGAAGAATATAATATAGTGGCTACACTTAACTGAATAGTAACTTCTCCGCAATTCAGGTCCCCAACCCAAAAGAATATATATACACACGTACATACACTGAACTTCTAAAAGTTAGAACCCAAATAATTTCAAACTGAATTAGAAGAATGAAGCAGGCAATTTTTTTAAAAGAAAACTGAATGTCATAGAAAATATAATCACTTGCGTAACATCTGCTTTGATGTTTTTGCTCAAAAAACCCAACATTGACTTGATAAGAAGAAGAACAAGGAATTAAGAAATAACTTGAATAACATCCATGTCAATTTTCTCAAATTTGAAGCAGCACGAGGAGTTTTAGTAAGCCTAAGCGTTGTGTTTTTTAGGCTTCATTTGTTTGCACTTAATGGAGGTCTGAATCTGAATCATTCAGATATAAGTCCATTAAGTGCATTTGTTTCCATTAATATTTTATCACTTATTGGGTCTTAATTGATCTGAATCGGTTAGATCTGTGGACAAGTCTTAAACGTATTCAGACCTCAACATCCAATTTTAACCACTCCTTCTTAACTCTGTATTATAGCTCTATAGAAAACCTGACGCTTTCCTCCCAAACTGTAAACCTTTAAACCTGATTACTTCCACAACTCTTTTTTACAAACGTTGATTTCTTTCACTTTTACCACTATCTTCTCCTTGTAAGAATAACACATCATAGATTCTTATGCTTTTGTCCGATTATGTGATTTTGATTTCAAGCCTTTTTAAATGTGAATAAATTACACCATGGATAGATATTTTAGGTGTGATAAAGAATACCATGAATAAATTTATTAGGTCTGATAAAGAATACCATGAATAAATTTATTAGGTCTGATAAAGAATACCATGAATAAATATTTTAGGTTTGATAAGAAATACCATGGTGAGTTGTGATTCTTCGGTTCTCTTAGTTTTTACTTTGGAGCCGTTTGGTAGGTAGTTAGGATTATGCAAATATTAGTAATATAGTTATTAACATAATAGGTATTAGTTATGTTGGTATTAATTATACATGTATTAATTATATTATCTTTTTCCCCACATAAGATAATACATTAATTCCTCATAACTTATACATGTATAGTTATGTTTCTTTCTAAATTGCAAACTAAAAGTTGTTTTGATTTTATACATGAATAACTTATTTCCTAACTAGCTACCAAACATCGTATCACTTATAATACATAAATTAATACATGAATAAGTTGCTTCTTTACTTGCTACCCATCAACCTCTAAATTACTATAAAAATATATTAAATATTTCATACTTTTATCAATTTGGTGATCTTATTATGTAATATTAATATTTTTCAAATATATTGTTGATGTAATATTTAATCAATATTGTTTAAATTTTATATTTAATATTTTTTTTAATTATACACATTCAAATCTTAAAAAAACAAACAATCTTAATAATTCAGTGTTGAGATCTAGATACAACATCTTAATATTCAGATGTGCATTCAGATTCAGACATCTTAATCTTAATGAAAACAAATGAGGCCTTAGTTTTTCCATGCGTCCTTTGGCTAAAGTTGGTTTTTCTTTGTAAGGTATTTATTTTAGGTTTTAAAAAGGTAATTACGTAAATTAAATGGATTAAATTAAATAGGACATTTAAGTTAGAAGAACATTTTCGTAATTTGCTGTGTTTTTTAATTAGGTTTTTAATTTAGGGGTAGTTTAGTAATTTCACTTTAAAGTTTTTGAGTTCATGCTTTTAAGGTAGTATAGAAGATATATATATATATATACATATATATATATACCTTTACCATACTTATGAGAGGGAATAAGCAGGCAGCTGGTCGACGTGTCTGCTTGAATATTTACTTTTATATATTCTCTGTTTTAATTTGTTTATCTTACTTTTCTTTTTAATCTGTTATATATTAAAATAAGCAGGCATCTGGTCGACGTGTCTGCTTGTGCTACCTGTTTGGATATTTCCTTTTATACTTTCTTCATTTTAATATGTTTATCCTACTTTTCTTTTTAATCTATTATATATTAAAAAATTATGTAAAAGTACTATAAATCACAATAATTAATTTTTGAGGACAACATCAATCTGTGACTGAGATACCGACATTGATGAATCGAACCTATAGAAATGCCGCTCTCCTTGCTCGCCCCATCCTCTTAGTAAGCTAACCAAGAATCACAGGAATTTGCCGACGGAACGTAGAAAGAAATTTTACGACAACTTTTTCATAGACGTTGGTCAAAGGTCTTCCCGCCTTTTTTTTCAGGGGCAGAGTCAAGTTTGTTACGGTTAAAAAATCAGCCCCGCATCGTATCCATAGCGATTCAGATCACCTCTCCAAGCCTGCCTAACCTAATTGTGTGTGAGTAATCAATCGTGACAAGTTAAAATATTTAAAAGAAATATGTTTATCTTACTTTTCTTTTTAAAAGAAAGGATATGGGAATGTTTGGAACTCCAAGATTCAAGATTTTAGAACTTGCTCCTTTTGACGCAACTCCATTACACAAGAAAATTTCATTTGTATTAGCCTCCTTATTTTATTCGATGACGATCTGATCATCAATTTCCTGTGAATCCTCAACATCATAGTAGGATACCTTTCTAGATCTTCAATTGTAATGACCCTTCTGGTATTCATGCATTTTTACCTTTTTTGTACTGTTAGAGCTTGCCTATAGAGGCACAAAATTATTTATGGCTTGCTGGGACCGGTAGTTTGGTGCTCGGGCTGTTCATTTGGTCTTTATGGTTGTTTCCCTGTTTTAGAGCTTAAACTTAGAAAATCATTGACTTTAGTCAACATTCTTAGCTAACGTGCTCAAAATCAAATTTTGACAGTTTTGTTAGCTCTGGAACGTGGATTTTAGTCTAGTTTAACCTTTAGTCGGGGCCTGGGAACTTCCAATATGATTCTATCTCACTCTTTGAGATTTCAGGCCAGTTGGAGTTAGAATTTGACTTTGGTAAACTTTTGATGATCGGAGTGTCAAATTTGAAATCTGACAATTCCATCAGCTCCGGAATGTCATGTTTGGGTTAGGTTGGTGGTTGGTTTGGGTCCCGGATGAGCCGGGCTCATTTTGAGTGTTTGGTTGATTTTAGCAAGTGTTGACTTGGGTCAACATTCCTCTGAAACGACCTCGTATGAAAGTTTCATTCTGTTAAGTCCGGAACGTTGTTTCCACTCTAGTTGCATCTTTGGTTTGTGTTTATCGGGTTTTGATTATGCCCGGAACCTCCCATGGAAGTTTTTCATTTTGCTGGTTTTTCTGCAGTAGAAATGTTCAGTGCCAACGGCGCCCGGGCAGCGCGATTGCACTAGCCTATGCCTTCCTTCAGTGCCAATGGCGCTAGCCTGTGACCTTCCCTTCAGCGCGATCACGCCAGGCCAGGGCCAATGGCGCTGGTCTGCGACCTGCAACTTATAAACCCTTCCCCTTGAATTTTCAGTTTATTTTCTCACTTTCCTCTCTCTCTAAAACATTTTCCCTCTCCTAAAACTTGTTCCAAATTATTATTCTAGACGTGGGGGTTCATCTATTGGAGGATTACTCGCTTCCTCCCTCATTTTGGTAAGTCTTCTTCCCCAAATTTTTCACTTCCATGGCTTAAAACCTCCATTAATGTACTTAGCATAACTTAGGGCTTCTTGTTTACTTGTAGCTGCTGGTCAGGACTGTTGTTCATGGTTTCGTGTGTGTCCTCTTGTAAGACTTGCTCCCTATCATCGTGGTAAGTAATTCCATTTTTATTCTTGACTTTACAAGTTTTTTGCTTGATTCCCTCTTCTTCTCTGGGTTGTTTTAGGCCCTTTCTTTACTCAATTTCTGCTCAATTTTTAGGCATGTGCTCTTGGTAAGGTTGGAAACCTCGTGGAAAATTTTGTTTCCAGTTTTGGGTTGCATGACCCACGAGCCCGCTTTTGACCCAGATTTTGACTCGGCTAAAATTTAGTAATATGGGTACCGTTGGCTTCATCTTAACGAGTAGTATATTATTTTGATAGTTTGTTCATGATTCGTGGCTTCTTGGAGCAGTTCGAGCTTGGAAGACGTTGTTCCAACAGCTAGTCATGGATGACAGATAGGTTACGGTCTTCGCTACCTTAGACTTTGCGTATATAGGCTATAACTTTATTAATTAGCATCCTTGGGGTTGGGCATTTTAGGTTGGCACCCCAAACCTTGTCATTGTCTTCTGTCCGTATTATTTCTTACGTTAGTTATAGTATTCGATGTAGTGTTATAGTATTACCCTTATGACCTCGTGTGGCCTTTGTATACGCCTTTGGACCATAGACGATGGAATATTTGGAAATATCTGTGAGCCTCGTACATCGAGTTGTGATGTTAGGCTGGATATCGTTATTGTAGAGATGATTGAGCCTGTGCAGGGATGATAGGTTGATTGTGAGTCATTGGGCTATTGTTTGTTTGTGATCATATCATTCATGCAAAGGATTTTTTGCATTACTTTACTACTACTTTAGTTGTGGGCCTACTATAATCGGTTTTCTAAACTCTGCATTTCCCGAGGCCCCATTTTGAGTATAAATGATTATAAAAGGGATTTGGAACTGATTTTATGTATCTTCTTAGAGTAAAAGAGTTAAAACGATAATTTTATCACTAGTTTTCACACTGATACTAGACTCGACTGAGCCGTGTGCTAGATATATTTTTACTACGGATTTAGACTCGGATACACTTTGGGCACCCTTTATAGGGGTTTTGAGACTACATTCACTGATTTAGACCCAAATAGACTCCGGGCATTTATTTTGAGGTTTCGATCACTGGTTTAGTCCGGATACACTCTGGGCAGTTATATTTGAGATTTCGCATTTTATTTTAGTATGTGGTCTGCGGGCCTCCATGGACCTTGTCGATCCAGACTAGGAGCTATGTGTTACGAGTGCCGGAGGAGGGTACAATGTAGTTGAGGTATACGGGTGCGTCCTTCTATGAATCCTACCTACTGGGCCTATAGGCGTCGAAGGAGGTACATACATGGTTACTATCACACCGGTTCCACCATATCACATATCATCATACATATTGTATTTGGATCCAGCCTTGTTTTCTATTTGCTCAGTGTACGCTCCTATAGTATGGGATGCCAAAGGGTTTATTTTCACTTGTATGTGTTCCTGGGGTGTATGGGCACCCGTTGGGACTGTAGGTAGATTATTTTTTGCTATCTTACTATAGTAATTGTCAGAGACTTATTAGTGGATTAGTGGATTCTATCTTGTTGTGGCTCTGGTTTATGGACTTCTGATCATTGAAGGGTTAACATGCTCTATCTCATTGTGGCACTGATTAGTGGCCTTCCAGTTATTTGTGGTGTAGCTTGTTCTATCCTAGGGTTGTACTTGTGAGATTGCGTTCCGATCATTCTTGTCTTTACAGTGGTGTTATTAGCATGAATTGGTTAGTATTATTATTTTGAGCATGATTATGTTGTTTGCTCTCCTTTTCTTCCTTATCTTTTATTAAGGTTACCGGTATACTGCCATTTTTCTTAAACTCTTTCTTTATATATTATTGTTGCAAGGATATAGGTGCATTCTCCTTTCCCTCACCTGTTTCTGTGATATATATCTTCTGTGACTTCTTTCTTAATTATCTACTATTTACTGCTTTTATATCTTATATGTGCTCAGTCGGCTGATGATGCCTACTAGGTACTCGTTGCTTTGCAATTGGTGCTCATACTACACTTCTGCATCTTTCTGGTGTAGATCCTAGTGTGAGCTTTCACCAATGATCACATGGATTCTCATACAACTTTTGGATATTCGAGACGAGGGTGAGCTCCTGACAACTAGGGCTTGACCACATCTCATCTTTTGGCACTGCTACTCTTTGTTTATTCGGAGATAGTTGTATATATTATTTTGTTAGTTCTAGTACTTTGTATTTTATTAGAGGCTCATGTACTATCAATACCAGGTCGTGGGTTGGTTTAGTTTCTCTATGTATATATTCAGGTTTTTTTCTTTCGTGTTGTCCTATTATATTTGCTTCTGCTCATTTCCGCTTATTATGCGTGTTTTCTTAGGTAGTAGCCCATTACTAACTGGTCTGGGCTACGAGAATTGGTTCGCCTATTGGGGGGTTATAGGTGCTATCATGACTTGAGAAATCGGGTTATGACAACTTGGTATCCTCGCTTTAGGTTCACCGGTGTCATTGGTACAAGAGCAAGTGTCTAAGTAGAGTCTCGCGGATTGGTACAATGACGACCGTATCCTATCTGTGGGAGGCTACAGGGTATTATTAAGAAAAGTTCCCTATTCTTGGCTCCTTATTGTGCGTTCCTAACTCTGTCGACTTCTAAACTT
This sequence comes from Jaltomata sinuosa, assembly GCA_003996215.1. NCBI lineage: Eukaryota > Viridiplantae > Streptophyta > Magnoliopsida > Solanales > Solanaceae > Jaltomata > Jaltomata sinuosa. Next base: position 210,673 of record QJPP01000874.1, on the reverse strand, counting down.
TGTTATTCCATTCCTTCTCAAATGCCTAGGACGAGTATGACAACGGGTAACGACGACGCTTCTGCGCACATTGCTTCAGTGTTTCCTCCAGCGCCTAGATTTCAGAGTGAGAGCTTACCACATCAACTAGGGGGTTTAGGGCTAGACCAGACTTTGGTAGGATATATGGCTACCCTATTTCTTCAGGACACCGTGGATAGGACTCCGAGTCTTCCAGAGGGTGTATCAGTACCACAGATAGGGGCAATACCTAGTTCTTTGTGTGGTGCTTCAGTTAGATTTGAGGTTTCAGGTCTTCAGCATGGTTGTATGTCAGTATTGGAGTATGAGGCAAGGTTTCACGAGGTGATTTGGTGCATTGCTAGGTCTATGCCTACAAAGTTTAGGAGGGTTAAGGGTTTTGTTGGAGGATTGATTTCACCACTCCATTTGGCGACAGAGTACTTGGTGACAGTTGGGACTACCTTCCTTCAGGTGGTTGATCATGCTTGGGATATAGAGGGGTTATATCGCGAGGCATATGGAGGTAGTGGTAAGAGGCATCACTGTCAGGTTAGTTTTCATGGCTCTCAGACTCGTGATAGGGGATTTTCTTGTAGGGATCGATTTCATTGCTTTTTGTCTAGCAGGCCAGCTGCGATGGCTTCATAGGTTTCAAAGGGTGGTTTTATAGAGCATATTGAGCAAAGTAGACATAGTGCAGTCCAGGGTTCCCAGGGTTTGCATTCAGGATGTGTAGGTCATGGTGGCCTGTCAGGCTCTGCGTGAGCTCCCCGTCTGACTTCATCTGGTAGAGGTTGTTTTTGTTGCAGTGAGTGTAGGCACTTTGCTAGGAATTTCCCTATGATCACGCCTTCTAGTCAGTAGGGTCAGCAGGTTTTATCTCCGAGGGATCTAGTGCCACCGGCCAGATACATTGTGCAGGGTAGTAGGGGTGGTCCCCAAGCAGTGAGAGGTGGTGTGTAGGGTAGTAGGGGTGGTCTCCAGGAAGTGAGAGGTGGTATGCAGGATAGTAGGGGTGGTCCCAAGATGGTTAGAGGTGGTTTTCAGCCAGGCAGTTCAGGTGTCTGTCTAGAGTCGACAGGCACTGTGCGTCAGAGTAGGGCTTCTTTGGGTTGCTATATTTGGGGAGGGATTGGTCACTTTGCTAGATATTATACCCAATGAGGAATGATCGATCCTTCAGAATTGACTACCCAGTTTAGTGATATACACCGGCAATCTGATGCCCCACTTGGTAGGCTAGAGATAGAGGTTCTAGATATCGTTGCGACAGGTACGACTTTAGTTACCATCAGCTAGTGCTGGCATTATTTGACTTGCAGATCTACCTTGTTCTTTTGTGTATTTGTATATTTTCCTACCTATTTCTTGTTTGGTTGCATTACTATTTGAGTTTGTAGTGGTTATGCATGTGTTTTCTTGGTAGCTTGATTCTTTTTAGTAGTGGATTGGGGGTGTGTTGTCTTTGAGAGGTTACTACCCGGGGTTATGACTCGTGGGTAGGTCTTGATAACTTTATTTTCGGCCTTTCCTGTGGTTCTATATTTTATTTGAGTATCTCAATTTCTAGCAGTATTGGGTGGTTGTTGTCTAGGTTGTTATCTAGTGCCTACTAGAAATCCTTTTGTTGGTTTGGTGCGGTACTAGTGGTTACACACCGGGGAAAGTTGCTTTGTATTAAGGAAAATGGGTATTAGATGGGTTTCTTTTGTTCGGGAGGTTGAATCGACCCTCTTTAATTATTCGGTTTAGGAAGTTGGCAGGTGTATTGAGTTGTCTCCAATGTTTTCCCCTGTTCCAGTTGGGTTGAGTTTTGACCATAGCATTGTTGTTGAGTTAGGAATTTGACCTATTCTTTTCCTGTCTTATTAAGTGTTGCCAGTAAAAGATGTGAGAGCTAAAGGAATAACTCCAGGACCTTTTGAGAAAAAGTTTGTCAGGTTCAGGGTATCTTTGGAAAGGGTATCGCTTAGTTTAAAAATTGATGGGGATGACTCCTTTTATGTATGTATGGGTTACTAGTAGCTGACTGAGGTGATGACTGAGGGTATGCTTTGGTTTGTGTATTGATGACTTGATTAGACTGAGTATAGAGTGCAGTCGCATTGTCCTTAAATGAATTCGAGATCAGGATTCCTTCTGGTAGAGATCAAGGTGGTAGACTTTTCTAGTACTACCTTTGGGTGCTTGTTGCATCAACTATGATTTCATTGTTATATTCTTTGGATGACCCTGGTCTCTGTAGCATCTACGGATTGGGAAAATTATATTCAGAGCCTAGTTGGCTCCAGTTTCTATAGTGTTTATCGGTGGCGTATGAGTCTACTTAGGGTTTCGATAAAGGCATTGATTGGCAATTGGAGTTAGGTTTCAAAATTGTGGGCTAGCCAGTTACTTCAGATGGTTCGTGGAAGGTTCTCTTCGGTTGCAACATCTTTGAGCTGGAAGGCAGATAGTGCAGACAACTTATCTTCTCTATTTCAGTTTCAGAGTGACCGTTGGCCTTGGACATCTAGTCCTTGGATAACCATTCAGTTAGGGTTGACTTGCCAGATCCCAACAGTGTTCTTGAAAGTTTTGAGGTCCATTCTACCTTGGTTGGATAGATTCAGCAATGCCAGTTTTGAGGATCAATGGTTGTATGATTATATGTGATCAGGGTGCGCAGATTGAGGCCAGTAGGGCTACTTTAGATTCTAATGGTACTTTGAGATCGATAGTCGCTTTGGTGTTTCGAGAGTTGGAGGCTTGACTTGGTTGATTCTCTAAGAGGCTGTTTGTTGTATGCGATTCTAGCATTGGTTAGGCTCTTCCAGTATGGGCCCAGAGTTATGGTATGTTGAATGCTTTCAAAGTTGGTGATCTATGTACTGGTACAATAGAGCGGGTGTTTTGAGCCGGAGGGTGAGTTGAAAGATTAGTAAGTTTTCAATAGCTAGGTGGCAACCTTGGACTTCATACATCCTTTCCTTTGCGTACAAGGTGTTTTGACTTGATATTCGCGGTATGGTAGACTTCTTTCTGAGGAGAGGCTAGTAAGGTGATCTTAAATCTTAATGGTGTTCGAGTATTTAGAGAAATAGTGGTATTCCTAGAGTTTGGAGCTTAGTTGATGGCTACGGACTTTGTGGTAGGCTTACCACACTCCTTGCAGAGATTGAGTTTTGTTTGGGTCTTCTTAGGCAGTTTGCCCTTATTCATTCACTTTTAGCCGATTCATACTTGGAACGATTCAGCGAGGTTGGTTTTGTTCAGTAACAGGGAGATTCCTCTTCGATGCAGGGTGTTCATCCATGTCATTCCTGACCCTGGTATGCAAATTGCAGTTGAGCTCTGATGGTTGGTTCAATTGGGTTTTGATATCGAGGTTGATCTTAGTAAAGGTATACCTCCATTGGTTGATGGTCAGTCAGGACAGGTTACTCCGTATTTCAAGGATATGCTATGGGGTGGTATATTGAGTGTCAGAGACTAGTAGACTATGGATTGGCTTGGATAAAGTTTGAGTCTAAAGGTGACTTCGTTTGAGGTTGAGTATATCGGTAACTATAGGCTTCCGGTCGGTTGGTTGATGTTTTGAGAGTGGATTGAGTGTTCGACTTGTGTGAAGCTTCATATTTATGGTACAAAGGACTCTGGTCAGAATAAAGGGTTGTGCAGATCAATGGATTCATGAGTTAGAGGTTTGGTTGGTGGATTTCTGGGTGAACCTAGCTGTGGTATCAAGGTTTCTAGTTTCGTATGTTAATCGCCTTGGTTCTCTTGGTATCGGTGTTGTGTTGGTGCATTCTAGTTGAGTTTCTTAAGGTTTATTTTGGTTGATAGACCTTTGGAGTTTTTGGAGTTAAAGGTTAGAGTCTAGTTTGGCTGGTAAGGAGTTGAGGTTTGGTAGTTTTCCTTTGGTTTAGCTTCGTCGGGTGCCATCCAGTCTAGGAGGCCACCGAGGAGACCGAGAGAGTAGTGCAGGCTTAGTATCTGCAGTTGATGAGTCTCCGATGTCTCCTTTCCTTGACTTTTGTGAATGAAAGTCCTTTTTAGTAGTGGATGATGTAATGACCCTTCCGGCCATTCATGTGTTTTTGCCTTCTTTGTACTGTTAGAGCTTTCTTGTAGCGGCTCCAAGTCATTTATAGCTTGCTGGGACTGGTAGTTTGATGCTCGGGCCATTCATTTGGTCTTTATGGCCATTTACCTATTTTAGAGCTTAAACTTAGGAAATCATTTACTTTAGTCAATATTCTTAGCTAGCATGCTCGGAATTGATTTTTGACAGTTCTGTTAGCTCCAAAATGTGGATTTTTGTCTAGTTGGACCTTTAGTTGGGGCTTGGGAACTTCCCATATGATTCTATCTCACTTTTTGATATTTCAGGCCAATTGGAGTTAGAAGTTTGACTTTGTCAACTTTTGATGATCGGAGCGTCAGATTCGAAATTCAATGATTCCATCAGCTCCGGAATGTCGACTTTGGGTTAGGGAGGTGGTTGGTTCGGCTCCTGGATGAGCCGAGCTCATTTTGGGTGTTGGTTAGTTTTAGAAAGTGTTGACTTAGGTCAGCATTCCTCTAAAATGACCTCCTATGGAAGTTTCATGGATTCTGTTGAGTCCGAATCGTCATTTCCACTATAGTTGCATCTTTGGTTAGTGTGTATCGGGTTTCAATTATGCCCGAAACCTCCCATGGAAGTTTTTCAATTTGCTGGTTTTTCTACAGCATAAGTGTTCAGTGCCAACGACGCTCGGGCAGTGCGATTGTGCTAGCCTGTGCCTTTCTTTAGTGCCAACAGTGCCCGAGCAGTGCCAATGGTGCTAGCTTGTGACCCTCCCTTCAGCGCGTTCGTGCATTGGCGCTGGCCTGCGACCTGCAACTTATAAAGCCTTCCCCTCGAATTTTCAGTTCATTTTCTCACCTCCCTCTCTCTCTAAAATATTTCCCCTCTCCTAAAACTTGTTCCAAATCATTATTCCAGGCGTGGGGGTTCATCTATTGGAGGATTACTCGCTTCCTCCCTCATTTTGGTAATTCTTCTTCCTCAATTTCTTCTCTTCCATGGCCTAAAATCTCCATTAGTGTACTTAGCATAACTTGGGGCTTCTTGTTTAGTTGTAGCTGCAAATTAGGGCTGTTGTTCGTGGTTTCGTGTGTGTACTCTCGTAAAAATTGCTCCCTCTCATCATGTAAGTAATTCTCCTTTTTTATTCTTGACTTTACAAGTGTTTGCTTGATTCCCTCTTCTTTTTCGGACTGTTTTAGGTCCTTTTTTACTCGATTTCTGCTTAATTTTTGGCCATGTGCTCCTAGCGAGATTGGGAACCTCATGGTGAATTTTATTTCCGGTTTCAGGTTGCTGGGACCATGGGCCTGTTTTTGACCTGGATTTTGACTTAACGAGTAGTATATTATTTTAATAGTTTGTTCATAATTCGGGGCTTCTTGGAGCAGTTTGATCTTGGACGACGCCATTCCAGCAGCTAGTCATCAGATGACAGGTAAGTTACGATCTTCCCTACCTTAGACGTTGCGTATATAGGTTATAAATGTATTAATTAGCATCCTTGGATTAGGTATACTAGGTTGGCACCCAGACCTTGTCCATTTCTTCTGTCCGTATTATTTCTTATGCTGGTTGTAATATTTGATGCAGTGTTGTAGTATTACCCTTATGGCTCTATGCGGCCTTTGTATATGCCTTTGGACCATAAACGATGAGATATTTAGGAATGTCCGCGAACCCCGAACATCAAGTTGTGATGTTAGGCTGGATATCGTTGTTGAAGAGCTAATTGAGCCTGTGCAGGGCCGATAGGTTGATTATGAGACATTGGACTATTATTTGTTTGTGATCATATCATTCATGCAAAGGATTTTCTGCATTATTTTACTACTACTTTGGCTGCGAGCCTACTATAATCGGTTTTCTAAACTCTGCATGGCCCGAGGGCCCATTTTCAGTATAAATGATTATAAAAGGGATTTGGAACTAATTTTATGGATCTTCTTGGAGTAAAAGAGTTAAAATGATGATTTTATCACCGGTTTTTACACTGATACTAGACTCGGCTGAGTCATAGTGCTATACATAGTTTTACTATAGATTTAGACCCGGATACACTTCGGGCACCCTTTATAGGGGTTTTGAGACTACATTCACTGATTTAGATCTCAATAGACTCCGAGCATTTATTTTGAGGTTTTGATCACTGGTTTAGTCCCGGATACACTCCGAGCGGTTATATTTGAGATTTCACATTTTATTTTAGTATGTGGTCCGCGGGCCTCTATGGACCTTGCCAATCCGGTCTAGGGGCTACGTGTTGCGAGTGCCGAAGGAGGAGTATACAGTGTAGTTAAGGTATACTAATGCGTCCTTCCAAGGATCATAGCTACTAGGCCTATAGGCACCGGAGGAGGTATATACAGAGTTACTGTCACACTAGTTTCACCATATCACATAACATCATACATATTGTATTTGGATCCACCCTTGTTTGCTATTTGCTCAGTGTACGCTCCGGTAGTATAGGATGCCAGAGGGTCTATTTTCACTTGTATGTGTTCCTCGGGTGTATGGGCGCCCGTTGGGACTATAGGTAGATTATTTTTTGCTATCTTACTATAATAATTGTTAGAGGCTTCAAATTATTGGTGGATAAGTGGATTCTATCTTGTTGTGGCTCTAGTGTATGGACTTCTGATCATTTAGGGGTAGCATGCTCTATCTCATTGTGGCACTGATTTGTGGCCTTCCAATTATTTGTGGTGTAGCTTATTCTATCCTAGGGTTGTACTTATGAGATTGCGTTCCCATCATTCTTGTCTTTAGATTGGTGTTATTAGCATGAATTGGTTAGTATTATTATTTTGATCATGATTATGTTGTTTGATTTCCTTTTCTTCCTTCTCTTTTATTGAGGTTACCGGTATACCGCCATCCTTCTTGAACTCTCTCTTTATATATTGTTGTTGCAAGGATCCAGGTGCGTTTTCCTTTTCCTCACCTGTTTCTATGATATATATCTTCTGTGACTGCTTTCTTGATTATCTGCTATTTAGTGCTTTTATATCTTATATGCGCTCAGTCAACCAATGATGGCTACTGGGTACCCGTTGCTTTGAAATTGGTGCTCATACTACACTTTTACATCTTTCTGGTGTAGATCCTAGTATGAGCTTTCGCTATTGATCGCGTGGATTCTTGTGCAGCTTTTGGATATTCGAGACTAGGGTGAGCTCCTGACAACTGGAGCTTTACCACATCTCATCTTGTGGTACTGCTACTCTTTGTTTATTCGAAGATAATTATATATATATTTTTTTATATCTAGTACTTTGTATTCTATTAGAGGCTCTTGTACTTTCGATACCAGGTCGTGGGTTGGTTTAGTTTCTTTATGCATATATTCAGGTTGTTTTCTTCCACATTGTCCTATTCTATCTTCTTCTCCTTATTTCGGCTTATTGTGCGTGTCCTCTTAGGGAGTAATCCATTACTAACCGTTTCAGACTACAAAAATTAGTTCACCTATTGGGGGTTATAGGTGCCATCATGACTTTGAGAAATCGGGTCATGACATCAATCATAATGTATGTCTCTCCATCTGAAATTGAGACTTCAATTTCAACTTCTACATGTATTTGATCTTTAGCTTCTTCATTAGCTTCTAATATTTGCTCTGAGTCAGTGATTTACCTTTATATGGCAGATGATTGACCAGGGACTTCAACTTCCACTACATCTCCCTCAATGCTTTCTCTTGAATGGTCATCATAAGTATATGTAGCTTCAAATAATATTATAGCAGGTTCTACTTCTGCATCCTTCATGTCCAAAATGTTATTACTAATTTCAGTATTTGCTTATTTGATTTCTTCAATAGCAACTACCATGTCACCATTTTGAACGTCTTCAGAATTTCCTTGCTTCTTGTTGATGACATCAATGCCTTCCATCTCCATGTGATGGACTGTATTATATCCTGAATTCATAATCCAGTCTCTTTCCAAATTGATAGAATCCAAGGTATCTATTGCTTGACTCTTATTAAGAAGCACCTTCCCTAGTTTTCTTCTTCTTCTTCAATGACTTTTTCAGTTTGAGCCATGTTCCTCTCCGTGGCTCGATAATATCTTCTTATATGTCCTACTTTACCATGCCAATAATATTGGAGAGGCTTCTTACCATAATTATAAGAAGACTCTTTCTTTTTTCTAGCGAGCTTGAACCACATGAGGATCGAGAGTGCGATATATTTCTTGTATTCCTTTAAAGTTTCTCGTGTCTTCTACAAGAGCATTTCTTTCCCCTTTTTTGATAAATACAATAGCTAACTATTTGGCTAGTAACTTCTATGACGATAATAAATTCTCAAATTTCTCCAAGGATGGTTATTGAGCCCATCCTCGAATCATGTCACAAATGGAATATATTCGAGTTTCAAACCATGAACAATATTTCTTCTTATTAATGTTTCAAATATAGCCTCGTCCGTATTCAGTAAAGATATCTCATAACGTAAGTTCTTAATCTTCAAAAAATACTCGGCAATAGAAAGATCACCTTGAGTGGTGTTAGCTAATTCATTCTCCAATATCTGTAGTCGATCTTCATTCTTCTTATTAAATAACTGATTGAGGGTCCTTCATATTTTCTGAGCTGATTTACACTCTATAATATGGTCAAATAAATTGGAGGAGATGAATATCTTCTAGATGAACTCCGCCTTCACATTTGTCTGCTTCAACTTCTTATATCCGCTACTATTTTCTGGTCTATCCACAGGAGGACTTGTGTTACTTCCATTAACAATATTACACAAATCCTCGCCAACAAGGTATGATTCTATACATGTATTCTATACATTATAATTAGACCGATTCAATAATTCCATCCCCAATCCAACAACTCAACCTCTCAAATCCATTTAAATAACCCAGTTGAATCTACCACTAACCCGATCTTGAAATAAATTTCAGAAGCCAATCTATTGCTATAACTTTGATATCATTTAGAAAAATAGCAGAAGAAAAGTATAATCGGAGAGAGCTTATGCTAGCCCAAGATCGTTAATTAGGATAGGAAAATTTAACTAAAGAAGAGAAATCTATGAAAGAAGGAGTATTTTGGATAGAACTTTGTTATAGAAGAAGACTCTCATGAATTAGAATTATTTTGGATTGATTACAAATGACTAAGGTCACCCCTATTTATACTTGTGTAGATGTTTCTAGATATAAAAAGATCTAGACAATTCTATTATCTACTACAAATATATCTTCTAAGTATCTAGACTCCAGAATATCTAGACTTTTTCCAAGTACAATATCAAGGAGACTACACTATAACTTTCTAGATTCTTCTACCTAGAATATCGAGATATTTCTTCGAAATAGTTATTCAAGTTACTACACTAAGACATTCTAGAAGAATCTATGATATTTCAAAAAATCAACGTTAATATTTTTCACAGAATGCATGTTGTTTGGGGGATTTTTTAAGTGAAAAATAAAGGCATTAGATATTAAATCTAATGGGATGCTTCAACAATATTAACGCTGAAAACTTGCATTGGAGATGAGGCTTTTAATGGGGGGGGGGGGGGGGGGGGGGGGGGGGGGGGGCTCAAAAAAGAGTATCATCCAAAATTAGTGAATATAGAAATTTGGTTTTAAGTAAGAAACTTTTGGAAGAGACGGTAAAGATGGTAAAATTGAAGTGCAGAGGAAATCAACTTATTTAGAGGTGACTTTTGGTTTTAAGAAGTGATTGTTAGATTTTTTTGTAACAACACGTAAATGGAAAAAAGAAAAAAGTCAAAAATTTGAGAAAAAGGAAAAATGCAATTGCTTGCCATAAAGAGTGTCACATCACCGGGCCTAGGATCCTTTTATATATACATATATACTAAGCAAATTGCCCGCACTTCACGCAGTGATGATTAACCTCATTAAGCCTCCTAATGATCTTTTTTTAAGATCTAAATTTTAAAAATAGTGAAAAGCTAAGTCTTTGTAAAAACGTTTGTGAACAATTTCAAATCTCTCTTCTTTCCTCCTCCCTAAAATTTAAGTAATAAAAGTAGGTAATTTAAGAGATTCAAAAGCAAAAGAAAGATTAGCGAGCAATGAGATTTAAAATATTATTGTACCTGTCACGACCCAATTTTTCGGTCATGATGGCACCTACAACCCCCCAGTAGGCGAACCAATTCTCTTAGCCAGGAATGGTTAGTAACGGGTTATTATCTAGCAAGCAAGTGGAAGAAGCATAATATAAGCAGAATCAAGGGAAAATAAGATAAAAAATAAGCAACATTAATGCATAAGCGGAAGCTAAACCAAACCCAAAACCTGGTATCATAGTATAAGAGCCGGAACTACATCAACAGAGTACAAAGGATCCAAAATAATATATACACATATGTCTCTGAATGGCAAAAAGAGTACAAGATACAAATTATGAGCCAAAAGCTAAGCCTGGCCGTCAAGAGCTCACCTTCAGCCTCTGATAGTCCAAAAGATCAGCCACACAAGTCTCCAATGGATTAGCGGCAATGTCCCACACTAGGATTTGAACCAAGAAGATGCAGAGTGTAGTATAAACACTAATTTCTAAGAAACAGGTACTCAATAGGTATCATAGGCCGACTGGGCACATGTAAGATATAAGAGCAGTAATACAACAGAAGAGAAGCAAGTAGTCATAGAAAACAACGAATAAGTCAACACAAGAAATCACAAAAGGATACAAGAGAAACAACATACTTGGCTAGCTACTCGATATATATATCACAGACACAAGTGAAAGAAAGAAATAACGCACCTGGGATCCTCACAATAACAATAAATATAGAAAGTTTTAGAAATAGACAGTATACCGGTAACCTCAAGTAAGAATGAAAGGAGGAAAAGCAATAACAGTAACCATGCTCGAAAACAAGACCAGGAACCAAGTCATGCTGGTAATACTACTCTCAATTACCAATCACCGGAGTACAACCATAATGAAGATCCATATTGTGATAAAATAATGACAAGTCTACCTATAGTCCCAACAGGCGCCCATACACCCGAGGAATGCATACAAGTGAAGATAAACCCTCCGGCATCCCATAATACCGGAGCGTACACTCAACAAATAGCAAACAAGGGTGGAATCGGACACACATATATGATATGATGCCATAGTTGAAAACCAGGTAGAACAGTAACCCTATATGTACCTCTTCTGGCGCCTATAGGCCCAGCAAGTAGGATCTATGGAAGGACACAACCCGTATACCTCAACTACACTGTATACCCCTCCCCCGACACACTCAGCACATAGCCCATGGTCTGGGTTGGCAAGGTCCATAGAGGTCCTCAACCATATTCTAACTCCCATAACCTCAACAAAATAGTTCAGAATGAATGCAGATCCAAATTAGTAACCAAATCTCGACAATGCATGCCCAGAGTCTATCCGGGTCTAAATTGATGAAATAAACCTCAAAAGCCCCTACAAGGGTGCCCAGACATAACCGAGTCTAAAACAGTAGTAAAACAAGTCTGATGCTCGGCCTAATCGAGTCTGGTATCATCTCCGATCAATAGTAAAACATGTCTAGTACTCTGGCCTCGCTGAGTCTAGTAGTAGTCTGAAACACTGATAAAATCAACCTATTAACTTCCTTACCCCAAGAAGATCCATGAACATCATCTCCAAACCCTTTAAAACCACTTTTAGCGAAAATGGGCCCTTGGGGCCATGCAAGGTTTACAAAACCATCAATAGAAGGCTCGAAGCCAAAACCATAGTAAAACAAGTGAAAAACCTCATTATATGTATGATAATGTCATGTTCAATCACAAACAGTAGCCCAATGACTCACAATTAACCTATCGACCCCGCACAGGCACCAATCGCTCTATAACTTAGATAACCAGCCTATGATTGCAATATCTATGTTCGGGACTCACAGACATTCCCAAATAACTCACCATATATGGTCCAGAGTAAAATACATGACCACAAAGGACCACAAGGGTGGTACTATCAACTATAACGAATACTATAATTATCAGAGAAGGAGAAATAAGTCGAACATGAAGAAGCGGAAAAGGTCTGGGGTACCAAGCTAATAAACCCAACCAAAATATGCTAATTAGTACAATTATATCCTATATATACAAAGTCTAGAAGATTTAAACTGTAACCTACCCGTCGTACGATGCCAAGATGCTAGAACGACGATGTCCTAGCCCGAACCGCTCTGAGAAGCTCCGAAACACAATCAAACTATCATAAATAGAAATTACACGTTAAAATGAGACTAACGATACCCATAATGCTATAACAATAGCCGGATCAAAATCCATGTCAAAAGCGGGCTCGCTGGGCCCATAACCCAAAATCAAAAATGGAAAGTAGAACGATGACCACAACAATACAAAGAGAGCATGCTCCAAAATTGAGCGAATTTGGTCAAGAGAAATGTCACAAAACATCTCACACAAGTAAGGAATTAAAGATGGAATTTCAAGAATAAAATCTGGAAATTGGAGCAAGAATTACCTACCACGATGGGGTGAAACACACCAAGGAAATGAAACTACTAAACCCACGAACATGCAATCCAAGCTGGCAGCTTCAATCTAAGAAACTCAAGCTTTTAGAAACTGATCAATAGAGGTTTGCAAAATCAGAAGGAACAACATTGGGGAAGAAGGAGACTAACAAAACGATAAGGGAGCGATAAAATCCAACAACTTGATGAAATCCTCAAGACTAGGAACTGATGGGAGAAATTTGGTAGAGAGAAATATGAGTTTGGAGTTGGGAAATAGAGGAAATAAAAGATGAAAAATGAAGGAGAGAGGATTTTATAGGGCTGGACGCAGGCCAGTGCCATCGGCGCTGAAGGAGCGCTATAGTGCTGGAGGCAGACCATAAATGACTTGGGGACACTACAGGCAAGCTCTAACAGTATAAGAAAAGCGTAAATGCTGGAATGACTGAAAGGTTTATTACATCATCCACTACTAAAAAGGACTTTCGTCCTCATAAGCCAAAAACAAGGAAGTACCTAAAGGCTCAAACAACTACGTATACAGAGCATGCATCTCTCTCTAGGTCACCCAGGTAGCCTCATCAAGTGGATGATGCCTCCACTAAACCTTCACAACCAAAATCTCCTTAGACCTCAACCTCCTGGCATCTTTGGCCAAAATAGCTACCGACTCCTCAACAAAGGCTAATCTCTCATCCAACTGAACCGTATCTCACTATACCATATGAGACTCAACTAGAACATACCGTCGCAATATCGATACATGAAAAAACTGAGTGCATAGCAGAAAACATCAGAGGCAAAGCTAACAGATAGAAAACACTACCAACCCTCTGATGAAACTAAAATGGCCCAATGTGCCTGGGGTTAAGCTTGCCACGCCTACCAAATCTCATCACGCCTTTCATGGGTGATACAAAGAGAAATACGAAGTCACCAACACTAAACTCCAAGGCACAAAGTCTACAATCAGCGTAGCTCTTCTGCCTACTCTGGGCTGCCTCAAGTCTATCCTGGATAACATAACTCTGTCTAAGGAATCGCGAAGCAAGTATGTACTCTGTGTCCTAGACTCCAAACCATTAAACTAACCAACCGACAGTCTGTAATGCCTACCATACAAAGCCTCTAAAGGTGCCATGCCAATGCTTGAATGAAAACTATTATTATAAGCAAACTCGGCCAAGGCACAAACTGATCCTAAGAACCTCCAAAGTCAAGAACACTTGCCCGAAGCATGTCCTCCAGGACTTGAATAGTCCTCTCAGATTGGCCATCTGTCTAAGGGTGGAATGCGGTACTAAGCTGAACCTCTATACCCAAAACTCGCTTGATAGCCCTCCAAAATTGAGATGTGAACTAAATTCAGTGGTCTGAAATGATAGAAGTCGGGGCCCAATGCAATCGAACAATCTCACGAAGGTAAACCTGAGCTAACCTCTATGTACTGTAAGTAGTCTGAACTGGCAAGAAGTGCGCTGACTTAGTTAGCCTATCAATAATCACCCAAATGGAATCAAATCCTCTAGAAGTGTGTGGCAATCCAACTACAAAATCCATAGTAATCCCTTCCCACTTCCACTCAGGAATGGGAAGTAGCTGCATCAATCCAACATGTCTCATTTTCTCAAACTTAACCTACTGATAGTTCAAGCACCGAGACACAAAATCTGCCATATCTCGCTTCATACCACTCTACCAGTAAAGTTGTCTCAAATCTTTATACATCTTGGTTGAGCCGGGATGGATAGAATACCTAGAACAATATGCCTCATGGAGAATCAACTGAATCAAATCCCCAACTTTCTGAACAAAAACACTACTGTCAAACCTCAGAACCCCATCTAAACCTAGAGTAGCCCGGCTGGCCTCACCCCGAATAACCTGATCACGAAGGTTACATAACCGCTCATCCTTAAACTGACGGCTCTGAATTTGATCAACCAAGGTAGAACGAACCTCAATACTGCTAAGAACTCTACTAGGATCCGATAAGTTAAGCCTAACCAAGCGGTTAGCCAAAGAATGGATCTCCAAGGCCAACTGTCGCTCAGAAATAGAAAGTAAAGCTAGGCTACCCATAGTCAGTGTCTTTTGACTCAAGGCATACACTACAATGTTTGCCTTGCCCGGATGATACGTAATAGTAAAATCATAGTCCTTCAGTAACTTAATCCGCCTCATCTGCCTTGAGTTCAGCTCTCGCTGACTCGCGATTTACTGAAGACTATGGTGATCAGTGAATATCTCACAGTGAACCCCATATAAGTAGCACCTCTAAATCTTGAGCGCAAAAATTACCGCTGCCAAGTCCAAGTCATGAGTGGGGTAGTTGCATCAACATATAATCAAGACCAACCTTGGAAGCATCACAATACACGGAGAAGCTCTCACCCTCAACTGGCAAGGTCAACACTTGAGCTGAAGTCAATAAGGTCTTAAGCCTCTGAAAGCTATCCTCACATTTATCCGACCACTGAAATGGAACATCCTTCCTAGTCATCATAGTCAAAGGTGCTGCTGTGGAAGAAAACCCCTTGACAAACCGTCTGTAGTACCCTGCTAAACTAACAAAGCTACGAACCCCGGTAGGAGTAGTAGGTCTAGGAAAATCATGAACAACTGAAATCTTCCCCAGGTCTACTCTAATCCCATACTTTACCACCACGTGTCCTAACAATGCAACTGACTCGAGCCAAAACTCACACTTTAAGAACTTGGCATTAAGCCGATGATCTCTCAAAGTCTGGAGTATAATCCTCAAGTGCTGCTCATGATCTTCTCTACTATGCGAGTGTATCAGGATGTTGTCTATAAAAACTATCATGAATGAGTCCAAATATGGGCTTATCACCCTGTGCATCAAGTCCATGAAAGTTGTGGATCATTAGTTAACCCAAAAGACATCACTAGGAACTCAAAGTGGCCATAACATAACCTGAATACTGTCTTAGGGATATCCTCTGCCCTAATCCTCAACTGATGGTAGCCGAAACTCAAATCTATCTTTGAAAACATGGCTGAACCCTGAAGCTGATCAAACAAATTATCTATGCACGACATCAGATACCTATTCTTAATAGTCACCTTATTCAGCTGCCAATAATCAATAGACATCCGCATTGACCCATCCTTTTTCTTCAGAAATAGAATAGGAGACCCCCAAGGCGATAAACTCAGCCTAATGAAGCCCTTAGCTAACAAGTGCTAGAGCTGCTCCTTAATCTCCTTTAACTAAGCTGGAGCCATACGGTAAGGAGAAATAAAAATGGGTCGGATGCTCGGCTCTAGATCAATAGAAAAATCAATATCTCTCTCAAGTGGAAGGCCTGGCAGGTCAATAGGGAATACATCTAGGAAATCCCTAACCACAGGAACTGACTCAGGGGAAGAAGGGTCGGTACTAGCATCTCGAACATATGCTAGATAAGCCAAACACCCATGGGAAATCAACTTCCTAGCTCGAAGACAAGAGATGATCCCAGACAGTGTCAGTCTGACATAACCATGCCATACAACTGAGGATACGTCGGGCATGACTATGGTAAATGTCTTGGCATAACAATCCAAAACCGCAAGGTGAGGGGATAACAAGTCTATGCCTAGAATCATGTCAAAGTCTAACATATCAAGGATCATCAAATCACCCCAAGTCTCAATATCTCAAACAGAAATCATAAAGGATCTCACAATCCCATCCACTACTAAAGAATCTCCTACTGGGGTCGAAATATATACATGCATAGATAACGGCTCGCTAGCCAACCGCAAACAAGGCAAGTAGTAGGCAGAAACATACGAGCAAGTAGATCCAGGGACCGCATAAAACTTATGAGGACCACCACCTGGAGCGACCACCATTCCTACCAAATACCCTGCCACGCTGGCCACTACCTCTCGCCTGACCACCACCTCTCCTAGCCAGTGGCTGAACTGTATGAATAGGCTAAGCCGGCTGGCTAAACTGTACCCCATTGGGGTCAATATCTTGCATAATAACCGATAAGACCACAATCATAGAAAGATTTATCCTACTGGGGATAATCTATGGCATAGTGATTGCTAACACCACACTCATATTAAGGCTCTGATGGCCCACCCTATCGAGATGAACTAGCTGAACCCGTATTGTAACACCCCAAAAATTCTAAGCTAAGACCCAAAACACTTTTCATAGGTGTCATGATAAATTCCCTAGTGTGTAAAGTGTTTTGGATGTGAATCATGTTCATAAGAAACTCCTATCAACAAGTTAAGTTGAAAGCACCCCAACCAAAGAAGTTTTCATGTAAGACTAAACTAGGGTCAACTTCAAATGATCATAACTCCTAGAATATAAAGAAATAGATGTCCTTGTACCACCAAATCAAAGGTCTCTGAGTATTCTTTCCAATGCTACTAACTGTGCATTAATATGAGTCTGGAGTAAAAAGTTATCAGTGGTTTACTAAAATGTGTCAGTCTGTCAAACTGACAGACATAAACCACGAGATGAATCCATGGCTCATGGACCAAACCACGTACCGTGGATTGCACTCGTGGAAATTAGTCCTGCAACTGGACGATGCCTCCACTAAACCTTCACAACCGAAATCTCCTTAGACCTCAACCTCCTGGCATCTTTGGCCAAAATAGCTACCGACTCCTCAACAATGGCTAATCTCTCATCCAACTGAACTGTATCTCACTATAACACATGAGACTCGTCTAGAACATACCGTTGCAATATCGATACATGAAAAACTGAGTTCATAGCAGAAAACATCAGAGGCAAAGCTAACAGATAGGAAACACTACTAACCCTCTGATGAATCTAAAATGGCCCAATGTACCTGGGGCTAAGCTTTCCCCACCTACCAAATCTCATCACGCCCTTCATGGGCGATACACAGAGAAACACTAAGTCACCAACACTGAACTCCAAGGCACGAAGTCTATAATCAGCGTAGCTCTTCTGCCTACTCTAGGCTACATGTAGTCTGTCCTGGATCACATGACTCTGTCTAAGGAATCGCGAAGCAAGTCTGTACTCTGTGTCCTAGACTCCAAACTATTAAACTAACCAACCGGCAATCTGCAATGTATAGTACCATACAAAGCCTCTAAAGGTGCCATGCCAATACTCGAATGAAAACTATTATTATCAGCAAACTCGGCCAAAGGTACAAACGGATCCTAAGAACCTCCAAAGTCAAGAACACATGCCCAAAGCATGTCCTCCAGGACCTGAATAGTCCTCTCGGATTAGCCATCTGTCTGAGGGTGGAATGCGGTACTAAGCTGAACCTCTGTACCCAAAACTCGCTTGATAGCCCTCCAAAACTGAGATGTGAACTAAGTTCAGCGGTCTGAAATGATAGAAGTCGGGGCCCCATGCAATCGAACAATCTCACGAAGGTAAATCTGAGCTAACCTCTATGCAATGTAAGTAGTTTGAACTAGCAAGAACTTCGCTGACTTAGTCAGCCTATTAATAATCACCCAAATGGAATCAAATCATCTAGAAGTGTGTGGCAATCCAACTACGAAATCCATAGTAATCCCTTCCCACTTCCACTTAGGAATGGAAAGTCGCTACATCAATCTACCAGGTCTCATTTTCTCAAACTTAACCTACTGACAGTTCAAGAACCGAGACATAAAATCTGCCACATCTCTCCTCATACCACTCCACCTGTAAAGATATCTCAAATCACTATACATCTTAGTTGCGCTAGGATGGATAGAATACCTAGCACAATATGCCTCATGGAGAATCAACTGAATCAAATCCCCATCTTTCTGAACACAAAAACGACTGTCAAACCTCAGAACCCCATCTGAATCTAGAGTAGCCCGGCTAGCCTCACCCCGAATATCCTGATCACGAAGGTCATACAATCGCTCATCCTCAAACTAATGGCTCTGAATTTGATCAACCAAGGTAGAACGAACCTCAATTCTGGCAAGAACTCTACTAGGATCCGATAAGTTAAGTCTAACCAAATGGTTAGCCAAAGACTAGATGTCTAAGGCCAACGGTCGCTCAGAAATAGAAAGTAAAGCTAGGAAGCCCATACTCACTGTCTTCCGAATTAAGGCATCTACTACCATGTTTTCCTTGCCCATATGATACAGAATAGTAAAATCATAGTCCTTCTGTAACTCAATCCACCTCATCTTCCTTAAGTTTAGCTCTCACTGACTCGTGATGTACTGAAGACTATGGTGATCGGTGAATGTCTCAAAGTGAACCCCATATAAGTAGCGCCTCTAAATCTTGAGCGCAAAAACTACCGCCGCCAACTCCAAGTCATGAGTAGGTTAGTTGCATCAACACACAACCAAGACCAACCCTAGAAGCATCACAATACACGGAGAAGCTCTCACTCTCAACTGGCAAGGTTAACACTAGAGCTGAAGTCAATAAGGCCTTAAGCCTCTGAAAGCTATCCTCACACTAATCTGACCACTGGAATGGAACATCCTTCCTAGTCAGCATAGTCAAAGGTGATGTTGCAGAAGAAAACCCCTCAACAAACCGTCTGTAGTACCCTGCTAAACTAACAAAGCTGAGAACCTCAGTAGGAGTAGTAGGTCTTGGAAAATCATGAACAACTGAAATCTTCCCTAGGTTTACTCTAATCCCATCCTTCACCACCACTTGTCCTAAGAATGCAATTGACTCAAGCCAAAACTCCCACTTTAAGAACTTGGCATAAAGCCAATGATCTCTCAAAGTCAAGAGTATAAACCTCAAGTGCTGCTCATGATCTTCTCTACTCCGCAAGTATATCAGGATGTTGTCTATAAAAACTATCATGAATGAGTCCAAATACGGGTTAAGTACCCTGTGCATCAAGTCCATGAAAGTTACAGGGTATTAGTCAACCCAAAAGATATCACCAGGAACTCATAGTGGTCATAACGTGTCCTAAATGCTGTCTTAGGGATGTCCTCTGTCCTAATCCTCAACTGATGGTAGCCAGACCTCAAATGTATCTTTGAAAACATGGCTGAACCCTGAAGCTGATCAAACAAATTATCTATGCATGGCATCGGATACCAATTCTTAACATGCATGGCATCGGATACCAATTCTTAACAGTCACCTTATTCAGCTGCTAATAATCAATACACATCCGCATTGACCCGTCTTTTTTCTTCACAAACAGAACAGGAGCACCACAAGATGATACACTCAGCCTAATGAAGCCCTTAGCTAACAAGTGCTGGAGCTGCTCCTTAAGCTCCTTCTACTAAGCTGGAGCCATACGGTAAGGAGAAATAGAAATGGGCCTGATGCTCGACTCTAGATCAATAGCAAAATCAATATCTCTCTCAAGTGGAAGGCCTGGCAGGTCAATAGGGAATACATCTAGGAAATCCCTAACTACAGGAACTCAATCAGGGGAAGAAGGGTCGGCACTAGCATCTCAAACATATGCTAGATAAGCCAAACACCCATGGAAAATCAACTTCCTAGCTCGAAGACAAGAGATGATCCCAGACAGTGCGCGTCTAACCGAACCCTGCCATATAACCGAGGATACACTAGGCATGACTATGGTAACGGACTTGGCATAACAATCCAAAACCACAAGGTGAGGGAATAACAAGTCCATGCCTAGAATCATATCAAAGTCTAACATATCAAGGATCATCAAATCACCCTACGTCTCAATATCTCCAACAGAAATCATACAGGATTTCACAATTCTATCCACTACTAAAGAATCTCCTACTGGGGTCGAAACAGATACATGCATAGATAATGACTCGCTAGCCAACCGCAAATAAGGCTAGTAGTAGGCAGAAACATATGAGCAAGTAGATCTAGGGACCGCATAAAACTGATGAGGACCACCAACTGGAGCGACCACCATTCCTACGAACTTCCCTGCCACGCTGGCCACTACCTCTTGCCTGACCACCACCTCCCCTAGCTGGTGGCTGAACTGTATGAATAGGCTGAGCCGGCTGAGCAGCTGGCTAAACTGTACCTCGTTAGAGGCAATCTCTAGCATAATGATCGATAAAACCACAATCATAGCAAGCTTTATCCTGCTGGGGGTAATCTATGGCATAGTGACCACTAACACCGCACTCATTGTAAAGCCTTGATGGCCCACACTGTCGAGGCAAACTAGCTAAACCTGTATTGTAACACTCCAAAAATTCTAATCTAAGACCCAAACCACTTTTCATAGGTGTCATGATCAATTCCCTAGTGTGGGAAATAATTTAGATGTGAATCATGTTCATAAGAAACTCCTATCAACAAGTTAAGTTGAAAGCACCCAAACCAAAGAAGTTTTCATGTAAGACTAAACTAGAGTCAACTTCAAATGATCATAACTCCTAGAATATAAAGAAATAGATGTCCTAGTACCACCAAATCAATGGGCTTTGAGTCTTCTTTCTAACGCTACTAACCGTGCATTAATACGAGTCTGGAGTAAAACATTATCAGTGGTTTACTAAAATGTGTCGGTCTATCAAACTGATAGACATAAACCACGAGATGAATCCACGGCTCGTGGATCAAACCACGGACCGTGGATTGCACTCGTGGAAATCAGTCCTGCAAATTGAATTTTCACCTAAAAACAATAAGAGGGTTCCATGGGTCGTGGAATGATCAATGAGTCATGAAACTAACTTATAGAAATAGTCCAGAAGCCTGAAAAGTAGTCCGAAAACCACGACTTCCATCCACAGACCGTGGTTCATTCCACGGCCCATGGTTCATATTTGTGGAACCCGACGATGAGTTTTTTTCTGTAGTTTTACTTAGTTTTCTCAGGGGTATTTTAGACTTTTCCTACCTTCCTTTTTATTCCTAAACTAAGTCGTTTTAGGCCTATTTGGAGAGGTTTTATCCATACTTAGTCTTTCCTCTCCTCATTCCTCGATTCAATTTTAAAGAAAAGAAAAGAATGCTCTCTTTCAAGCTACATATCTAGGGCTTCTTCCCCAAAGCTTCAAATATTGATTCTAGTCCAGATTCTCTGGTAAATAGGTATGTGGGATTTCAATGAGGATTTATTTCACCCTCATGCCCAAAGTACAGATTTCAATATGATATTACAAGTTATGATTCTAGGGTTCTTACCCAAACATGTGTTTTGCTATGAATTTGACTTCTTAATGAATCTACATAACTACTACCCTTATTAGAATTATTTTTACATAAATTCTTGCAAATAGATTTCAAAACCCAAGACTTTTGGGAGAAGTAAGTTTTAGCGTGATTTTCCAGATATTTTCTTAAAATCTCTGGAATTTAGATAAAACAGACTTAGCATGGATTTACAACATCTTCTGCATGAATTAGCTTTCTTTTCAAGAACTTAGCATAAAATTGTAGTATTATCACATGTATTAACTTCTCTTCAGAATTTAGCCTAATCTACTAGCACTCAGTGTTGAAGCATGAGATCACCTAGTCATTAGCCTATAGCTTTTCAGCAAAATAGAATGCTTTTAGTCTCAGTATTATTTTGCATTCTCAGAAAGTCAGTATTTTGAGATATCCAGTATGTTAGTTTAATTATTTATTAATATTCAGTTGGGAGTAGACTTAGCACCGAGCGGACGAGGGGACGAAGGCTCACCCATCTGTTTAGGCTGATACCTTTAGGAACAGTCCCTAAGTCCCAGAACTATGGCGTCACCGTAGGTTATATAGGGGTCACCCGTCAGTTTAGGCTTGATACCCTAGTCCCTTGTTGGACATCAGATTAGTGGATCCATGCTAGAAAATAGTTATACCCTTGGAAAAGTATGAACAACCTCCCAACCAGGGTTATAGGTTGTCCCCATAGTTAGCTCATCTTGGGGTATGTCGATTAACAATAGCTCCCACAGTTTAGATTCATTATTGCATAACCTTGTATTCAATTATTCAACTCAGTTTAGTTAATATATAGTTATATGTTTATATACTTGGTCACTGTGTCAACTTATATCTCTCAGTTTGCATTCAGTACAATATATCAGTATTTTGAACATGCTCAGTAGAAGAAACTCCCCTAAGGATTTACTTTAAACATCACTCATGGTGTTCAACTCAGTTGACCAATTTCAGGGTTTAAAAACATAATTCATCTTTTTAGTCTATGGATCTCCAAGTAACAGTCTTATGTATGTTTAAATATCTTGATCTCACAGTTATAATTCAAAAACATGATTTACACCCTTTTCAGAAAAAAGAGTCTATATTCCACTGTTTGATTTATGCATTCTCAGACATCTATACTTAGTCCAGTTTTCAATCATGCTTTCAATATATACATATTTTCTCATGATTTTTAATTTAGTGCATATCTCACATGCTCAGTACATTAAAGGTATTGACCGCATATGTCATGCCCCGAGGCTACCCCCTAGTTGTAACACGGTGCTTAGTGTCACAAGTGACCCCAAGCTAACCCATGGTGTGGCATGACTAGACAATTTCTAATAAAACATGAACTGTGCAGGAAACTGTAAACATTTAAATATCTGAAATTGGAAAGGAGCCCAAACATGACTGGATATAAATATATATAAGAGTATAATAATTTCTGAAAAACAACACTAACAACTCCATAGCTGAATCTAGTCTATGTTTGAAAGTGTCTAACTGATATGAGTTGCTTGGACAAGCCCCCAGCTAACTCTAAAAAACTAAAACTGAAATATAAAACTGAAAGATGAAAGCATATCTATCGTCCTAGAACTATGAGGACTCACCACTGAAGCTGCTGAGTCAGGACTGGAAATTATGATAAGCGCGGTCTAAATGCTGAGCTCCTGAACCTACATCATACAATAATATAGCATAAAAGTATGTGTTAGTATTTTGAATGTACTGAGCATGCGGGATATGTACTAAGCTGAATAATATAAAGACTGAACATGGAAATACATACTATTGTATAAACTGAATGATAAGCTGGATGCAATGACCAAGTACTAACAGGAACATATAATATGCATAACTGAATAACTGGAATAGATACTGAGTACCTGGTCAATGTAATATGAATCTGACTGTGGGAGGTACTATTAACCGACATATCCCAAGCTGAGCTAACTATGGGGCCAACCTGTAACCTTGGATGGAAGGGTGTTCATACCTTGCCAAGGGTACAAATAAATCTGACGTGAATCCACTAAACTGATACTCCATAAGGGAAAAGGGTGACCAACCTAATATGACATCTGACCCATTTTCATACCTACGGTGGCGCCATAGTTCTGGGACTTGGGGACTGCTACTAAAGGTCTCAACCTAATTTGAAAGCCAAGCCTTCTTCCCCTTATCCGCTCGGTACTAAGTCTACTCCCAACTGAATGTAAGCAATGAAATGCAAGATGAGATACTGGATAGCTCAAATACTAATAATCATCTGAGAATGCAACATACACATTGAAACTGAAGGCATTCTAATTTTGAAACATGATTGTCTGAATTATCTTCCTAGCAAGTAAAATTTATGAATACTAAAATTAACACAAGCTAGGGTTTCTAAGTCCTATACATGTGACTATGCTAATTATCCAAGAAACATGAAATAATTATCATATAATCAATAACATCTGAAATGCAATGAATCCCTAAGATTTAGGAACCATAGGTCTAAATAATTCATGTAAGAACTAAAAAACTGACTGAATCTAGGGACTCAATTGGTGGAAGGAACCTAATGATGAAATCCCACATACCTGGAGAAGAATCTATGGAGAATTCCTTGGATTTTTAGGTCTGAGCTTGAAGGAACCTTCTTCTTGTTCTTGAGAGAAACTATCGCTTCTATTCTCTTTTTCTTTCTAAGTGTCTGATGATTTTTGGAGAATAGGTGATTTAGGTAGTTTTTGACTAACTTACTAGGTTATACTAAGAAAAACAATGTAGCTTAGGCTTTAAAAGAGGTAGGAAAAGTTTTGAATACCCCTAGGAATTTTAAAACAAATCTACTAAAAATCAGGACTCAGGTACCACGACTCGGTTGATGGACTGTAGTTCTGGACGATGAACCGTCAACTAAATTGTGGTCCTGTCCAAGAGTCTTGGGGTTCTCTGATCTGAGAAAACCATGACTCCATAGGATGGACCGTGGTTTTGGATGATGGTTCATCATGTGAATCGTGGTTCCTGGGACTAGGACAAAGGGCCCTCTGCTGTTCTAATTCCATGAGTCCACAAGACGGATCGTGCTTCTGATTGATGGTTCATCATAAGACTTGTGGTTGCTTGGCCATGAACTTATGGTCCTCTGATTAAGGGGAACCACGAGTGATAGGATGGACCATGGCTCTAAATTACGGTCCATGATCCCATCCCTGGTTTCGAGGAAGGAAATTGGTACTTCTCTAATCTTTGGACCCATGAGTCGGACGACGGTCCGTGGTCCTGGATTATGGCCCGTGATCTGACTTGTGGTTCCTAGAGCATGAATTGTGGGTCCACTGGAAATGGGAATTATGGTTGAGATGACAGACCATGGTTGCAAACTACGGTCTGTACCATGGTTGCAAACTACGGTCTGTGATCTTAACCGTGGTTTCTTAAAACTTAATTTTTTTTGAAATTTTCTATTGAGTACAGTCCAGTAGCTGGTTCACATCCTGGGGTGTTACAATATCTCTCCCTTGGGATCATTCGTCCTTGAATGAAGACTAACAAGCTGAGTTTGGAGGGAAAGAGCTGCAATCTCTACCAACTGAGTACTAGAAGCTGATATCTAACTGAGTTGAGTTCTATTGACATGAAAACATGCTAAAATGCAAGGATAACTGAGGGAACATGATACTGAGACTGACATACACATGAGTAAACTGAGAGAATAGAGAGGAACTATTATCTCAAGCTGAAACTGAATCAAAAGGGAAGAGGTGAGGGTACTTGTCCATCATTGCTGCTTCTGCTTCCCAAGTAGCTCCCTCTACAAACTGATTCATCCACAAAACCTTTACTGAAGTGACTTCCTTATTCCTCAACCAATGAACCTGACGGTCAAGAATATTAACTGGAACCTCCTCATAGGTGAAGCTATCCTTCACAGCCACACTCTCTAAAGGCATTATCGATGCTGGATCACCCACGCACTTCTTCAACAAGGAAATATGAAAGACTGGATGAACTGCTGCTAGTTCTGATGGCAACTCTAACTCATAATCCACATTACCAATTCTTTTCAAGATTCTGTAAGGACCTAGATACCTGGGACTGAGATTTCGTTTCTTGCCAAATCTCATCACACCCTTCATGGGTGACACTTTCAGGAAAAACCAATCATCGATCTTAAACTCTAAGTCCCTTCTCCTCACATCTGAATAAGACTTTTGACGACTCTGAGCTGTCTTTAGTCTTTCTCTGATTAGCTGAAACTTCTCATAGCTCCATGAACCGAATCTATCCCAACCAAGGATGCTTCACCTACTTCGAACCAACCAACTGGTGACCTGCATCTACGCCTATAAAGTGCCTCACATGGGGCCATCTGAATACCAGAATGAAAGTTGTTATTATAGGCGAACTCTATATGAGGTAGGTGATCATCCCAACTACCCTTGAAATCGATCATGCAAGCTTTCAATATGTCCTCTAAGGTCTGAATGGTACACTCTGCCTGACTGTCCATCTGCAGATGAAATGTTGTATTGAGATTCACCTGAGTACCAAGACCTTTCTGAAATGATCTCTAGAAATGAGATGTGAACTGAGGACCCCTATCTGAGATAAAAGACAAGGGAACCCCATGCAACCTAACTATCTCGCATATGTACTTTCTGGCATAGTCCTCCATGGAATTTGTAGTCTTGACAACCAAGAAGTGAGCTGACTTAGTAACTTTGTCCACTATCACCCAAATGGAGTTCGCTATCTGCGAGTACGAGGTAAACCCATAATGAAATCCATGTTGATCACATCCCACTTCCAAGTAGGAATGCTAGTATCTTGAGTCACACCTCCTGGTTTCTGATGTTCTACTTTAACCCGCTGATAGTTGGGACACTTAGCCACAAAATCTGCAATGTCCCTCTTCATGCTGTTCCACTAATAGACTTCCCGTAGATCACAGTATATCTTAGTGGCACTGGGATGAATAGAATATCTAGAATAATAGGCTTCTATTAGGATATGTTGCCTCAACTCACCCACATTTGGTAAACATAAACGACCCTGGTAGCGAAGCACACCATCTCCCTCTTGGGAGAAAACCTCTACTCTTTGCTGATGAATTAGACTTTTCAACTGAAGCAGTATGGGATAACTGTCTTATTTCTCTTTAACCTCTACTACCAATGAAGATTCTAACCCATTCTAGACTAATACACCACCATATGTTGTGTCCATAAGGCAAACTCCTAAACGAGCAAGCCTGTGAACATCTCTGGCTAATTCTTTCTTGTCTTCCTTAATATATGACACACTATCCATGGACAGTCTGCTGAGGGCATCAACCACTACATTGGCTTTACCCAGATGGTATAGCACATTCATATCATAGTTTTTGGGGAATTCGATCCACCTTCTCTGACAAAGATTTAATTCTTTTTGAGTGAACACCTATTGGAGGGTCTTATGGTCTATGAACACATCAACATGAACACCATACAAGTAGTGTCTCCAAATCTTTAGGGAAAAAAACAACTGCTGCCAACTCAAGGTCATGAGTCTGGTAGTTCTTCTCATGAATCTTAAGTTTCCTGGATGCACAAGCTATGACCTTACTATCCTGCATCAGGACACAACCCAGGCCGAATCTAGATGCATCACAATAAACCACAAAGCCATCTGAACCCTCTGGTAGAGTTAACACAGGATATGTAGTCAACCTGGTTTTCAATTCTAGGAAACTCTTCTCACACTCATCTGACCACTGAAACTTGACCTTTTTCTAAGTCAACTTGGTCAATGGGGAAGCTATGGATGAAAATCCTTCAACAAACCTCTTATAGTAACTGACCAAACCTAAGAAACTTCTGATATCTGTCTAAGAGGTGGGTCTGGGCCAGTTCTTTACTGCCTCAATCTTTTGGGAATCAACTCAGATTCCCTCACTAGATACTACATGACCAAGAAAAGCAACTGATTTCCACCAGAATTCACACTTACTTAACTTGGCAAATAACTGGAGATCCTTGAGAGTCTGCAATACCACTATCAAAAGGTCTGCATGCTCTTCCTTGCTCCGAGAGTATATGAGTATATCATCGATAAATACAATGATGAACAAGTCTATATACTGCTTGAACATCCTGTTCATTAAGTCCATAAAAGCTGCATGAGCATTTGTTAGTCTAAAATACATAACTACAAATTCATAGTGACCATACCGAGTCCTGAAGGCTGTCTTCAGGATGTCACTATCTTTGACTCTGAGCTGATGATAGTCAGATTTTAGGTCTATCTTAGAGAAGCAACTAGCACCCTGAAGCTGGTTGAACAAGTCATCAATCCTGGGGATGGGATACTTATTCTTGATTATAACATTATTCAACTGACGATAGTCGATGCACATCCTGAGAGAACTATCTTTCTTATGCACGAAGAGAACTGGAGCACCCTATAGAGAGATGCTGGGTAGCCCTTATCTAGAAGTTCTTTCAAATGTTCTTTCAATTCCTTAAGCTCAGCTTGAGCCATTCTGTAAGAAGGAATCAAAATAGGTTGTGTATCTGGAAGGAGATCTATTTCGAAGTTAATTTCCCTTTAGGGAGGAATTCCAGGAAAATCTTCTGGAAACACTTCTGGGAACTCATTCACCATTGGTACTAACTCAAGAGTTGGGGTTTTGGAGTTTGAATCCTTAACCTGAACAAGATTATAGATATACCCTTTGGAAATCATTTTTCTAGCCTTAAGGTAAGAGATGAATCGACCTACAGGCACTGAGGTGTTACCCTTCTACTCTAAGACTGGCTCATTTGGAAACTGAAATTGAACGATCCTAGTTCGACAATCAACTGAGGCATAACATGAATGTAATTAATCCATGCCTAGAATAATATCAAAGTCAGTTATTTCTAACTCTACAAAATCAGCGGAGTTGACTTTCTGGGAAACTATGACAAGACAATTTTTGTATAGCCATCTAGCTATAACTGGATCACCAACTAGAGTAGAGATTGATAAAGGTTCTGGGAGGGTTTCTAGACTAATACCAAAATTTACTACTATGTAAGCAGTTATAAATGAAAGTTTAGCCCCTGGGTCTAACAATGCATAAACATCCAAAAGAAAGACTGGTAACGTACCCGTGACCACATCGGGAGAATCTTCCTGGTCCTGTCGAGTTTGAAGGGCATACAACCTATTTTGGCACTGACCACCACCTGTACCAGATAAGGCACCCTGTTGAGTGGGATGACCTGTTGGAGCTACTATAGAACTGGCCTGATTCTATGGGCAAACATCCTTTCCTTTCTGAGAAGCTACCGAACAATATCTCATCCTGTGGCCTGGCTTGCCACACCCAAAGTAATTTTCACTACTTGCCATGTACTCACCCTGGTGGTTTCTACCATACTTCTTACAAACTAGATGAGTGTGCCTGCTAGTAACTGTACCTTGGGACTTAGATCCTGGCGCTCTATATTGTCGATCTTGTTTGAACTTAGGCACTGGGGCACTAGCTAAAGATAGAGCTAGAGCTGAAGGTTTCTGACAAAACTGAGAGTGGTTACCACCCTTTGACGTCTGCTGAGAGTAGTTGAAGTCACCTGTCCTAGCTCTCTTACTGTCCCCTCTTCTCTCTTTGATTTTATCCTCCTCGATCTATTGAACATAGGTAACTAACCTAGAGATATCCATCTCCTTAACCAGCAAAGCAGTTTTGCACTCCTTGACCACATCATTGGATACACCAGATATGAACTTACTCATGCGAGCCCTGGAGTCAGCTACTCTCTCCAGAGTATACTTAGACAATTGGGTGAACTTGAGAGCATACTCCTTCACACTCATATCGTTCTACTTCAAGTTGATGAACTCTTGGACCTTGGATCCCCTGAGCTCAAACGGGAAAAACCTATCCAAAAAGGCAGTCTTAAAGTGGTTCCAATTCACTGGACCTACATTAGCACAATGAGACTCCTTCCACTACTGATACCAAGTATAAGCCACTCCCTTCAGCTAGTAGGCGGCTAAATATGCACTCTCGACTGGAGTGACACCCATAATATCTGTCACCTTATGAATGTCATCAAGAAACTCTTGTGAATTCTCTTCTGACTTGGACCCATGAAATTCTAGAGGGTTCATCCGAGTGAAGTCTCGGATTCTAGCTGTGACAGACTTATTATGAGATGGAACTAGTGCCACAGCCTGCTGATTAACCTAAGTGGTCATGTCCTGAGCAAGAACCTAAAAAGCAGCCCTGAATTCGGCATGAGTAACTTGCTCATTCAGAGGGTCTGCTGGAGCTATTGGTGCTAGATGATTCCTGGCATTGGCTCTTCTGAGAGGCATTTTCTGTAATGCAGAGAGCATGCGTTAGAAGGAGATTAAATAGAGTTCATACTCTGTAGCATGAGCTGGAAAAGAAGGAAAGAAAGTTGTTCCTAATGACATCTCATAGCTTCTACCCCATAAGTGTGGCGCGCTTTACACCCATGAAGAAGACTCTCCTTGACGCGGCTTTCAGACACCCTAGGACACTTGAACCTAATGCTCTGATACAAATTTTGTCATGCCCTGAGGCTATCCCCTAGACATAATATGGTGCTTAGTGTCACAAGTGACCCCAAGCTAACCCATGGTCTGTCATGACTAGATAATTTTTGATAAAACATGAATTGTGCAGAAAACTCTAAACATTTAAATATTTGAAATAGGAAAGGAGACCAAACATGTCTGAATATAAATATATATAAGAGTATAATGATGTCTGAAAAACAACGCTAACAAATTCATAGCTGAATCTAGTCTATATCTGAAATCCTCTAACTGATATAAGTTGCTGGGACAAGCCCCCAGCTAACTCTAAAAATCTTAAACTAAAATATAAAATTGAAAGATGAAAGCATATCTATCGTCCTCGAACTATGAGGACTCACCACTGAAGCTGCTGAGTCAGAACTGGAAATTGAGATAAGCACGATCTAGATATTGAGCGCCTGAACCTACATTATACAACAATGTAGTACAAAATTATTCCCTCAGTATTTTGAATGTACTGAGCATGCGGGATATGTCCTAAGCTAAACAATATAAAGACTGAACATAGAAATATATACTGAAGTATAAAATGAGAGATAAGCTGGATGCAATGACCAAGTACTAACATGAACATATAATATGCTGAACTGAATACCTGGAATAGATACTGAGTACATGGTCAATGCAATATGAATCTGATTATGGGAGGTACTATTAAATGACATACCCCAAGCTGAGCTAACGATAGGGCCAACCTATAACCCTGGATAGAAGGGTGTTCATACCTTGACGAGGGTACACACAAATATGATGGGGGTCCCCTTATCTGCTCGGTACTAAGTCTACTCCCAACTGAATGTAAGCAATTAAATGCAAGTTGAGATACTGGATAGCTCAAATACTAATAATCATCTGAGAATGCAGCATACACATACTGAAACTGAAGGCATTCTAATTCTGAAGCATGATTGTCTGAATTATCTACCTAGCAAGTATAATTTATGAATACTGAAATTAACACAAGCTAGGGTTTCTGAGTGTTGTACATGTGACTATGCTAATTCTTCAAGAAACATGAAATAATTATCATATAAGCAATAACATCTGAATTGCAATGAATCCCTAAGATTTAGGAACCCTAGGTCTGAATAATTCATGGAGAACTAAAGAACTGACTGAATCTAAGTACTCAATGGGTGGAAGGAACCCAATGATCAAATCTCACATACCTGGAGAAGAATCTATGGAGAATTCCTTGGATTTTTAGGTCTGAGCTTGAAGGAACCTTTTGCTTGTTCTTGAGAGAAACTATCGCCTCTTTTCTCCTTAAGTGTCTGATGATTTTTGGAGAATAGGTGATTTAGGTAGTTTTTAACTAACTTACTAGGCTTATAGTAAGTAAAAAGACGTAGCTTAGGCTTTAAAAGAGGTAGGAAAAGTCTAGAATACCCTTGGGAATTTTAAAAGAAATCTACTGAAAATTCTGACTCAGGTACCACGACTCGGTTGACAGACTGTAGACCAGGACGACTGACCATAAACTGAATCGTGGTCCTTTCCATGAGACTTTGGGGTTCTCTGATCTAAGGAAACCACAACTCTACAAGTTGGATCACAGTTTTAGATGACAGTTCGTCGTGTGACTCGTGGTTGCTGGGACTAGAACAGAGGGGCCTCTGATGTTCTCATTCCATGAGTCCACAGGACAGATCATGGTTTTGAACAACGGTTCATTGTATGAGTCATGGTTGCTGGGCCAAGAACTTATGGTCCTCTGATTAAGGGGAACCACGAGTGATAGGATGGACCGTGGCTCTAAACTACGGTGTATCATCCCATCCGTGGTTCCAAGGAAGGAAATTGGTACTTCTCTAATCTTTGGACCCAAGAGTCAGACAATGGTCCATGGTCCTGGACTATGGATCGTGATCTAACTCATGGTTCCTAGAGAATGAATTGGGGGTCTACTAGAAATTGGAATTACGGTTGAGATGACGGATCGTGGTTCCAAACTACGGTCTGTGATCTTAACCGTTCTTTCTGGAAATTTGTATTTTTTTGAATTTTTTTGCTGAGTACAGTCTAGTAGCTGGTTCACATCCTGGGGTGTTACATCTTATCTTCTTTGTGCTGCATCATTTTATGATGTAGGTTTCAGTGCTAGCTCTAAAGATTATTGGCAGACATATCGCAACTTCCAGTCAGCAGGAAATGAGTTCACCTTTTTTGGGAACTCCAGTTAGTTAGTAGCTATATCAGTTATTTCAAGTGTTATACATAGATTAGAGTTAGTTGGGGGTCATGTCTCGGCTAACTGTAATTCAGTATTAGTAGAGGGTTTATAGATAGTTAGTCAGTTAGTTGTATCAGTTTTCAAATGTCTTTATATTTCAGTTTATGCAAGTTTATTGTATTACAGTACCCTTCAAGAGCTCAATACATATTTCAGCTTTCACATAATATATATTATTTTATCTATTTCTATTCAGTTGCTCAGGAATTATGCCAGTATGAAGGGTTAACTTGGGTCACTTCTGGTTCCAGGTCCCGTGTTACGTATAGGGTGTAGGCTTGGGGCGTAACAAAATTGTTATCAGAGCACATAATTCAAGTGTCCTAGGGTGTCTGTGAAGCCATGTCTAGTAAAGTCTTGCTTATGGGTGTGTTCTGCACCACACTTATAATCAGGAGGTGATGTTGGGCATAATTATATGCCCGTTTATCGTATTTTAACCATGTTTACCTTATGTTTTGAGAATGTTACCCTACTATATATTGTGTGTTTTGATTGGAATTGTTATATGTTGTACTAAGACACATGATTAGATATTTGTAGGTGAAATAACGTGGGAAGTGACCATGGAAAGATGAAACAGAGGAGTAAAGCATTGAAAGTGATGTAGCGGAACGCTCGGGAGTAAGCAAAGAAGAAAAAAATAGGCCGGGAGCAGCCGTACAGATGCCTGGCACGGCTCCCCAGGCCTTGAACTACCGCAGTACTATCATGGCACCTTCCAGGTGCGGCACGCCAGGAGGCCAACTACAGCGGGCCATCACGGGCGCATCAAGCGAGCAACGCGCCAACTGAGTACCCAGGTGGGCGCGATGGAGGCGCAGCGTGCCAATGCAAAACTACAGCAGCTGCATCCAGGCGCGTTACATGTGGAGTGCGCCAGGTGCCATCTCGACAGATGTTTGGGCTTTTTCTATTCCGATTTCAAGAAGGAAAAAGGGTTATTTCTCAAACCCTATAAATAGAACTTTGGACATTTTTTGGAGGGTTCCGTCATATGTTTTGAGAGCAAGAGGAAAGAATGGAGTTCACCATTAGGTTTCTTTTCTTCTTCCTTTTCTTAGCTATCCTTTGGATGAAAACAATTACATCTTTGTTTTTCATTTGAGTATGAGTGGCTAAGAACCCTTGTTCTGGGGTTACGGCTACAAACGCATGACTATTTAGTATTGGAGTTGAATTGATTATTCATTTACCATTATTAGTTGTTCTTATATTCCTGTTTTAGTATTTTGATGCTTGGCCGCCATTAAGATAAACATATAACCGTGTTGCGATGTCAAGAGAAGGATCAACAAGGTAGACCGAGGAATATAAGGAGCAAGACCTCTCTTTTGTAACGTAAGGGGTAGGTTTGCGACTAGAATATAGATATACCTTGAACACCTTGCTTGGTTCAGACTGGAAGAAATGTAAATTCTTTTGAAATATGATGTCACATCCCCGATCAACGATGTAGTTGTGATGCTATTTTGAATAGGCAACTAGAGTCTTGAGAGACCATAGTTGTAATATCAACCCCGAAATCAACAACTAGGTGAATGAATAAGTCGATTCAAGTGATTACTATTTAGGAGTGCGTAATAAAGCTGTAACCCTGAAATTCTTTCTAAATTGGAATCAACACAATTATTATTTGCTTGCATTTTGTTTTGTCAACTTATTTTAATTACTCACATACTTCAAGAACACATTCTTTTTACTTTCGTACTTGGATATTTTAGCTGTATACGATTAAAGTAGGATATTTGCTAAATCACAAGTCTTTTGGGTACGATATTCGGACTAACCAGTTCCTATTACTTGGATGACCACGTACACTTGCGTATAAGTGGAAATCACGTAACATGTTTTTGGCGCCATTGCCGGGGACTTAGAAATTAGAAAATTTCTAACTTTTCTTATACAGCTTTATTATTCAAGTATTGACAACTTGAACTTAGCGTTTGGTAAAATCTGCAGGTACAAACTTTGAGCTATTCAACAAACTAGAAAGGAAGAAAGATTTGGTAGAGCCACACTCAGAACCCAAAAGACTATTTAATCAGCGGAGAAGGGCAGCAACTCTTTATCCTATTAAGTTTCCAGAGGTGGCTGAAGAGTAGCCAATCCCGTTGGTTGAACAACCCGAAGTTGTTATCACAGAAATGGCAGCACCAAGGCCAGTGCGCTATGTGGCAATCCCACTCTTGACCAATATCACAAACAACATGCTGAAACCCACATCGGGTGGTAGGTTTGAGCTAAAACAGAGAATGATGCAACTTTTGCACACCAATGGCTAGTTCACAGGCTTGTCACACGAGGACCCGCAGACACACATTCAGAATTTTCTGGAAATCTTTGACACATTTGTTCAAACAGGAGTCGCAGTAGACTATGTGAGGATGACATTGTTTCCATTTTCTCTACTTGGGGAAGCGAGGAGATGGTTGAAAGCTGAACCACCTAATTCCATCACTTCATGGGATGAGTTGGCCCAAAAATTCTTGCAGCGTTTCTTTCCCTCTGGCAAGACATCCAGGTTAAGAAGTGAGATTATTAGTTTCAAGCAGAAGGATGGTGAAAATCTCTACACAGCTTGGGAGCGATTTAAGGCCCTCCTTATGGCATGCCCTCATCATCAATAGAATAATGAAGTGTTGGTACATACATTCATTGAGGGGCTTGAGCCTCATTCGAAGATCTTACTAGATTGTGCAGCAGACGGGCAGGCATTGGAGAAGACATATGACGAGTTGTATACTTTTCTGCAGAGGATGGCACAAAGCTATTCAGAATGGAACAGTGATATTAGTAGAGCCACACCTAAGAAGGTTGCCAGAATGCTTGAGGTAGATTCCAACTTGACTTTATTTGCCAAGGTGGAGTCTATGGCTTATCAGATGAGCAACATAGCTACTGTTCTCAACAACTTGGCTTTGTGGAATAATCAGGCGTAGGTTAATGCAGTTCAGCCAGCAACTGTTCAGTTTTGTGACACCTGTGGTGGTGACCATCTATCGGAAGATTGTACATCAAATCCAGATTCTGTGAACTTTGTTGGTTATGCTCAGAGAGGTGGAAATCAGAACTATAGGAATGCATACAATGCAAATCTGCAAAATAATTTGTCTTATAGGAACAACCAAGGCCAGAATCAATTCAGGCCACAAGGACAGAATCAACAGTTTGCTGGAAACAATAAGCCTGTGGTCATACCTAGAAATATCGAAGACATGCTGATGTCTATCATGGATAGCCAAGATAAAAGTGAAGCAAAATTTGAAACAACTACAAAGGATCACGCAACTGCCATCCAGAATTTAGAGAAGCAAATTAGGCAGTTAGCTGGGGAATAGAATACGAGACCACAAGGTAGTCTTCCAGGGAATACTGACCCAAATCCAAAGAAGTTGAATGCAGTCACTACTAGAAGTGGGTTGGAGCTGAAAGAGTTGGCACCAAAGCAAGCATATCCTAAGGTAGTTGAAGTTGCATCCGAAAAGGATAAAGCTGGGACTGAGATTGAGGTGAAAGAAGATGAAATTATTATAAAGTTTCCTCCACTTTTTCCACAGAAGTTGATAAAACAGAGAGAGGAGGACGGATTCAAAAAATTTCTTGACCTATTGAGACAGGTACACCTTAACCTCTCACTCATAGATGTCCTTCAGGGAGTTCCAAAGTATGGGAAGTATATCAAGGACATTATGGCAAAAAAGAACAGGATAACCTAATATTCCATAGTCGCTCTTACCGAAGTATGTACTTCTTAGATTCAGAAAAGATTGCCAACCCAATTGAAAGATCTGGGAAGTTTCACTATTGAGATCACCATTGGCCAGAAAGTTATAGCTCGAGCACTATGTGATCTTGGGGCAAGTATTAACCTTTTGCCATCTTCAGTCTTCAAGAAGATGGGGTTGGGTAGTCCTCACCCAACTAAAATTGTTCTGCAGCTGGCAGACAGATCTTTAGCTAGACCTGAGGGCATTATAAAAGATGTATTGGTGCAGATTGGTTTGTTGATCTTCTCGGTGGACTTCGTGATCTTAGACTTTGAGCCAAACCTAGAAGTTCCATTTACTTTGGGACATCCGCTATTGGCTACAAGGAGAGCATTGATTGATGTTGCAGCAGGGCAGCTCACCATGAGAGCACATGACAAGGTGGAAGACTTCAATGTGTACAAGGAAATGAAATTGCCTGCTTTATATGAGTACTTATCAGCTATTACTGTGGTGGAGATAGACTCAAGGGTACCCCTCATCACTTCCTCAGATCCATTGGAGAGAACCCTCACAAGGATAGATTTATATGAAGATAGAGCAATATATGAGATAATTCAATGCTTGGAGGCAGCTTGTGCATTGTCCAGTACTACTGTGTTCGAGCCTCTTAATAGACCATTGGGGTCCCCTCCCAAGCCGTATATTGAAGAATCCCTAAAACTGGAAAGAAGCCACTCCCACCGCATTTGAAGTATGCATATCTAGGCAAAAATGATACGCTTCTGGTATTCTTAGCAGCCGGGTTGAATGAAGTACAGATTAAGGAGGCACTAACAGTGTTGCGAAGAAGGAAGAGAGCAATTGGGTGGTAGATGTCTGATATTCATGGGATCAACCCATCATTCTGCATGCACAAGATATACATGGAGGAGGGGTACAAGCCTATGGCATAACATCAGAGAAGATTGAATCCTCCTATGAAGGACGTTATAAGAAAGGAGGTGATCAAGTGGCTAGATGCAGGTATTATTTTTCCCATCTCAGACAACAAGTGGGACAGCACTGTGCAATGTGTCCCCAAGAAAGGGGGGATGACTGTGATAAAGAATGAGAAAGATGAGCTTATTTCAATGCGTACAGTCACTAGGTGGAGAATTTGCATGGATTATCGAAAATTAATTGAAGCCACCCGAAAAGATCACTATCCCATTCCATTCATTGATCAGATGTTGGATCATTTATCTGGCCAGGAGTACTTTTTATTTCTAGATGGATATTCTGGTTACAATCAGATAGCCATAGCACCTGAAGATCAAGAGATGACAACGTTTACTTGTCCTTATGGCATGTATGCTTTCAAGCGTATGCCGTTTGGGTTTTGCAATGCATCGACTACATTTTAGAGGTGCATGATGGCTATTTTTTTTGACATGGTGGAAGAGATTATGGAGATATTCATAGATGACTTCTCAGTTTTTGGTAAGTCATTTGACACTTGTCTGCGAAATCTGTATCGAGTATTGGCTAGGTGTGAAGAGACAAATCAGATGCTAAATTGGGAGAAGTGTTACTTTTTGGTCACTGAAGGCATTGTCCTTGGCCATAAAGTGTCTAAGATGGGCTCGAAGTAGATCGCATGAAGATAGAGGTTATTGAGAAAATACCACCTCCAGTTTCTGTATGAGGGGTTCATAGTTTTCTTGGACATGCAGGCTTCTACAAATGCTTCATCAAAGAATTCTCCAAGATATCCAGGACAATGTGTAAGTTGCTTGATAAGGAGGTAAAGTATGAGTTCAGTGATGAGTGTGTCAAAGCGTTTGAAAATCTGAAAAGCGCTTGATTGAAGCTCTTATATTAATTGCTCCAAATTGGGAGCTACCCTTCGAGGTTATGTGTGATACGAGTGATGTGGCGGTTGGAGCTGTGCTGGGTCAGAGAGTTGACAAGGTATTTTATTCTATCTACTATGCGAGTAAGACTCTTGATTCATCCCAGGTTAACTACACAGTCACGGAGAAGGAGATGTTGGCCCTAGTCTTTTCTTTTGACAAGTTTCGCTCCTATCTTGTGGGAACGAAAGTGATTGTATACACAGATCATGCTGCTATACGATACTTATACAACAAAAAGGATGCGAAGCCAAGACTAATTCGGTGGATTTTTCTATTGCAAGAGTTTGACTTGGAGATAAAGGACCGAAAGGGCACAGAGAACCAAGTGGCTGACCATTTGTCTAGACTTGAAGATTGGTCTCATGTGCCAAATGAAGAACGTATTAGGGAGGAGTTTCCAGATGAATACTCCTAGCCCTTTGTGTTGCTGAGCTTCTATGGTATGCTGATCTTGTAAATTTAGTGGTGAGTGGGGTGTATCCCTGGGAAGCCACTACACAACAGAACAAGAAGCTGTACCACAACTCTCAGTTTTATCTATGGGATGAGCCTTATTTGTTAAATCAAGGTCCGGATCAAATAATTAGAAGACACATTCCGGAAAATCAAGTGAGGGAGATCTTAGAGAGTTGTTATTCTTCTCCTTATGGGGGACATCATGAAGGAGAGCGCACCGCACATAAAGTGTTGCAGTCAGGATTCTATTGGTCCACTATATTTAAAGATGTGGCAGCCTTTGTGAAGAGTTGTGATCAATGCCAGAGGACTGGAGCTATATCAAGAAGGCATGAGATGCCTTTACAGAATATCCTTGAGGTGGAGATTTTTGATGTATGGGGAATTGATTTCATGGGTCCCTTCCCACCTTCCTTTGGCAATAAGTATATACTTGTTGTGGTGGATTATGTGTCGAAGTGGGTAGAAGCAGTCGCCCTTCCCACCAATGATGCAAAGGTAGTACTGAAGTTTGTCAAGAAGAACATATTCATGAGATTCGGTACCCCGCGAGCTATAATCAGTGATGGTGGGACACATTTCATCAATAATTGGTTCAGCAAGTTGTTAGCTAAGTATGGGGTGCGTCATAAGGTGGCTACATCATATCATCCCCAAATGAGAGGGCAGGTTGAGGTGTCTAATCGAGAGGTAAAGCAGATTCTGGAGAAGACCGTGAATGCACAGAGAAAAGATTGGGTTGAGAAG
Organism: Jaltomata sinuosa; assembly: GCA_003996215.1. NCBI lineage: Eukaryota > Viridiplantae > Streptophyta > Magnoliopsida > Solanales > Solanaceae > Jaltomata > Jaltomata sinuosa. The sequence goes on along the minus strand of QJPP01000874.1, from coordinate 171,389 downwards.
CTTGATGATGCACTATGGGCATACATAACTGCCTACAAAACAGCCATTGGAGCTTCTCCGTATCGGTTTGTATATGGGAAGGCTTTTCATCTTCCAGTCGAGTTGGAACACCAAGCTTATTGGGCTATAAAGAAGCTGAATCTGAATGACGAACTGGCTGGGCAGAAGAGACAACTGTAGCTTAACAAACTTGATGAGTTTAGGTCGCAAGCTTATGAGAATGCCAAGCTTTACAAGGAGAAAACAAAGAGGTAGCATGACAAACATATCCTTCCGCGCTCATTTGAACCTGGCCAAAAGGTCCTCTTATTCAACTTAAGGATGAAGCTTTTTCCCGAAAAGCTGAAGTCTAAGTGGTTTGGACCTTTTGAGGTAGTGTGAATGACTCCGCATGGCGCAGTTGAACTCCGGAAGATTGGTGACACAGTTACATTCTTGGTGAATTGTCAAAGGGTGAAGCACTTTTGGTCTGAAGATGTGGACATGGAGAAAACCTCAATCACCCTGTCAGATGAGTGATCCTTGTGGTTGCGTCATGCTGCGATGTTAAATCAGGCACTGCGTGAGAAGCAACCCACGAATGTATTATAATAGTTTAGGACAAGAATATCAAAAACACAAAAATATGAGTCGTGCCACGACCAAAACTAAGGCGCTAGGTGGGAGTCAACCCACCATTTTTCTAACGGTTTGTTGTTTTTGCAGGCAGAAAAAGAAAAGTGCCAGCCATGGATGCACAGAAAGAGGTAAGTAACACAAAATTTGAGTCCCAGGGGTCTGGCGGAGCCTGGGTGTGCCACCCCAGGGACCAAACTACCGCAGGGGTAGTTTGGCGCGATAGAGGTGCACCGCGCCTGAAGCTAACCTACTGTGAGCTACTACTGGTGCCTTCCTGGTGCACCGCACCATGCGAGATCCTAGGTGGGTGCTATACTAGCACAATGCACCTTGGGCAGAACTACTGCACGTCTCAACTGGCGCGTTTTGGGCGCGGCGCCCCACATGTATTTAGGGCAGCGAGTTTGGTCAAGGGTCAAGGGACAACCGACCCAAGACCCAAAATCTTGACCAAAAGGTCTTTTAAAAGACCACATGCCTAAAATTCCTCTTCATTATTTGCAAAGGAGCGCCGCCCCACTCCTCTCTCTCCCAAAATTTTCCCCTTTTCCTCCATTGTTATCTTCCTCAAGCTCTAACAAAGTCCATAACTTCTCAAGGTAATTTCTTCCTTTACTCTCTAATGCTTTCTACTTCTTCTTTATGCTTTTCACATTCAAGATCTGTTGGTGTAATCATTGTCAACTAGTTGGAAGAAATTAACAATTTTTCACCATTGATGAAAGCACTAAAGCTTAAAATACACCCACAAAAGAATATTATTGTTTGTAGTTTCACTAATGTGGTGGATTTCGAATTTTATCTCTTATTTTGTGTTGGGTCTTGAGTTATGGAAGGCATAATGAGTAGTAAAAAGAGATAGGTCACCTTAACAACTTCAAGAAAATTCACATGAAAGTGTAGTGCAAAGAATGAAGTGGTGACCTTGAATAATTTTTAATGTTGAAAAGGGTAGAGAATCCTTGAAAATTTTAGGGAATGTGCTTGTGTAAATGATTTGGTGGATATGGTGTCTTAGGTTGACGGAACATAAATTGTGCTGAAAGAGGGAAGTCTGAGTACCTCAAGTTATCAACCTATAGACACCATTGCTAGCGAAATAAGTGTGGGGTTGTCATGATCTTATAAAACACTCATTTAGCTAGCTTTAATTGTACTGGGCTGATTTGTTTAATCTGTGTGTTATAGGTACAATGCCGCCACGAGGGAAGAAATAGGTCACTGAAGGCACTAGGGGCAAAAGACCCCGAAAAGGAGAATCATCCGGTATGGCAGCCGCTACAAACCCGCGGGCACCCCCTCGATAATTTGGAAAGAGAACAATGAATGCACGGGGGATTGACTGGTTTGAGAGCCAAAAGGAAGCTAAATACCACCCATATGAGCATGTGAATGAAGCTCGGCTGCATGCAAAATTCCCACAAATCCATGAGATGGTCCATAGATTGGGCCTTCAGTACATCTTTCAGGACCAAGGGGATTGTAACCTCACTATGGTTAGGGGATTCTATGCTAACTGGCGGACATGGGAAGGCCAAAGTCAGAAGGTGGGGGTCCGCGGGAAGGTTATCCGGTTTACCACACGATTGTTAAATGAGTTCTTGGGCATACTGCACGTGGATGCAGCACCGTACTTGACAATGAAGGAGGACCCACCATACAGAGACATACGCCACACACTTTGTGGGATAGACTCCACAGCTCGGTAGGAAAGAACAAAAGATACACAGAGACATTCTACCCTCCACTATGCATACTTCAATCAGGAGGCGAGAGTTTGGCTAAATATTGTGTGTAGTACCCTTATCCTATGCTCACACACCACCGAGGTAACTAAAGATAGGGTGGTGTTGGTATATAATCTCATGAAGGGGATGCCGATCAATGCAACGTCGGTACTAAGGCACAATATGGTCAAGTTTCGTGAGAACAAAAGGTGGCGCTACTGCTATGGTGGATTGGTGACCCGATTCTTTAGGCAATGGGAGGTTGAAGAAGAAGTGCATGACTTGGTTCCTCCGCAGGTCCCAGACTTAGTGAGAAAACTAGTAGATATGACTAACATAAATACCCACGATGCTATACACAGGCCAATACTTTCAAATGATGACCGACAAGCTCATGATGAGAGTTGGATGGGGAGGATGTATGGCATGGCAGATTTGTAGTTGAGGATTGGTGGTCGGCCTGTGACTGAGGAGGAGATGTTGGCATTGCATGCTAGATACCCTATGATAGAGAGTACGATGTACATGTGTAGGATGGGTCCAACTTTTTAGGAGCCACTAGATGATGATGAACCTACAGTACACAACACTCATAATGATGAGGACGATGCGAATGATGATATTGGTACCGCATTGATGGAGGTATATGATCAGACAGCTGACCAGGATCAGCAATTCGTTCCTGATGATGATGAGGACGACGCTTAGAGGCCCATGGAGTTTTTCTCTCACTCTCTACCTTTAAACTTTGTTTTTAAAGCAGTGAGGGCAGTGCCATATTTTAAGTGTGTGGTGGAGAGTCGGCAGAGATGTACTTCCTTAGTTTATCATTGCTATATCTTAGGGTGATGAGGCATAGTGTGACTAGTTTTAGATGATAGTTGATAGTTAGTTAGTATGTTAGTTTTATTTTCTTAGGTTGGGTTCCTCGTCTTTTGTTTTCGGTTCTTTTCCTGAGGATAGTCCCTTTGAACCGGGTAGATTTTTTTTTAGGATAAATCTTTTTTCTTTTTAGGACGCATCGTAGTAGTAATGACTGTCCCCGATGATGGATGGATGACGACCGTCTTAAGGGAAAATTAGTCATAAGATTATAGGATTAGAAGCCTGTCCTTTGGAACATAGAAATCTCACTTGGAGCTTCAACTAGACGTCATGGGTAGTTCATAAGAATTCAAGCAACTAAGCAAGAACTTCACAAGAGAGACATAGGCTCTTTAACTAGACTCAAAAGTGTAGAAAACGGGCTTAATTGTGTGAGTGCACTCAAGATGTCTGTGTTTGAGCATTCAAGTGTGATATTCCTATATATGTATCATGATGCCATGTGTGTGTGAGCTTTTGTTTTGTTCTTGCATAGAATAACATCTAGAACTTGCCCCGTGTGTGTGAAAATTGTACGAGCATGTATTTTATGGAACATGATGAAGGCATTTTCTTGAAAACACCCATTTGCTTGTTTCTTTGATGATTGTTTATGCCTACCTTGACATTACCATTAGTGAAGCCCCTTTGAGCTTAGAAGCCTATTTCTTTGTTAAGCCGCATTATGAGCCTATTCACTTTGTTGATACCCCGTGAATTTGATCCTGATGAAACTCCCTAATACACTATGATTTCTAAAGAGTGGAGAACAAAAGGAGAAGGGTATATAAAAGTGAAGGTGAGTGTAGTAACTATCAAAGATGTAGAGCCCGATCAAATCGTGCAATATTCTTGTGGTTAGGTACCCAAAGAATTCAAAAAATAAAGAAATAGAAGAGAAAATTGGCAAAAGAGAAAATAAAAAAAATAAAAAATAATTGAATAAGGGGTTATGCTAGCAACAAGTACGTGACATACCGAGGGCAAAGAATAAATAGAAAAAGTGGTAGTTTAAGAAAGCGTGAACATAGGAGGAACTTAAAAAGGAGGGTGAAGAAAAGAGTGAGAATGTAGTGTCATGTGCAATAGGGAAAAGAGCCACTTTGTACCGAAAAGTATCTTACCCATCCCAAAGCCGACATTACAACCAAATGAAAGTCCTTTTGATTCCATGACTGTGATTGCTTTGTTGAATTTATTATACACTAAGGGAAAGCCTATGACATGTTGTGATATATAGGAAACATCTTTTGAGAGAGTGAGAGTTTAAGTGATGCAAAGTGCCCTCCTTTGAAAGGAAAAGTGTGTGATTGTAAACGGGGGCAATACTAAATTGTAAGGGCACACATGACTTGTATTTGGTAGTGTTGTTACTTGCATTGCTCACACATAGATATGTTGGCCCGATATTGTGATAAAGAGTTGGTTATAGAGGGTGTGTTGTTTCAAGTGAAAGGTCTTAAGAGCTAAAGTGGGTTTTGAATGTGGCTTGCTTAATGAACTACAATAGCATGAGTAAAAGTGTTTAGTTGCTCACAAGTGTGGATGGAAAGTTCTCTAGGTGCTTATGGTGAACCTTAGGATGGATGATAGTGAGTTGTTCGAGGACGAACAAAGGTTCAAGTGTGGGGTGGTGATGTTGGGCATAATTATATGCCCGTTTATCGTATTTTACCCATGTTTACCTTATGTTTTGAGAATGTCACCTACTATATATTGTGTGTTTTGATCGGAATTGCTATATGTTGTACAAAGACACATGATTAGATATTTGAAAGTGAAATGACGTGGGAAGTGACCATGGAAAGATGAAATGGAAGAGTAAAGCATTGAAAGTGATGTAGCAGAATGCTTGTGAGCAAGCAAAGAAGAAAAAATAGGCCGGGAGCAGCCGGACAGACGCCTGGTGCGGCGCCCCAAGCCTAGAACTACCGCAGCACTATCATGGAGCCTTCCAGGCGTGGAGCGCCAGGAGGCCAACTACAGCGGGCCATCACGAGCGCATCCAGGGCGCAGCGTGCCAACTGAATACCCAGGTAGGTGTGATAGAGGCGCAGCACGCCAATGCCAAAACTACAGCAGCTGCATCCAGGCGCGTTCTAGGCGCATCGAACAAAGTTCACCATTAAGTTTCTTTTCTTCTTCCTTTTCTTAGCTATCCTTTGGATGAAAACAATTACATCTTTGCTTTTTGTTTGAGTATGAGTGGCTAAGAACCCTTGTTCTGGGGTTACGGCTACAAACGCATGACTATTTAGTATTGGAGTTGAATTGATCGTTCGTTTACCATTATTAGTTGTTCTTATATTCCTGTTTCAGTATTTTGATGCTTGGCCGCCATTGAGATAAACATATAACCGTGTTGCGATCTCGAGAGAAGAATCAAAAAGGTAGACCGAGGAATATAAGGAGCAATACCTCTCTTTTGTAACGTAAGGGGTAGGTTAGCGACTAGGATAGAGATATACCTAGAACGCCTTCCTTGGTTCACACGGGAAGAAATGTAAATGCTTTTGAAATATGATGTCACATCCCTGCTCAACGATGTAGTTGTGATGCTATTTTGAATAGGCAACTAGCGGCTCGAGAGACCATAGTTGTAATATCAACCCTAGAATCAACAACTAGGTGAACAAATAAGTCAATTCAAGTGATTACTATTTAGGAGTGCGTAATAAAGCTGTAACCCTAGAATTCTTTCTAAATTGGAATCAACAAAAGTATTATTTTCTTGCATTTTGTTTTGTCAACTTATTTTAATTACTCACATACTTCAAGAACACATTCTTTTTACTTTCGTACTTGGTTATTTTAGTTGTTTATGATTAAAGTAGGATATTTGATAAATCACAAGTCTCTTGGGTACGATATCTGGACTAACCAGTTCCTATTACTTGGACGACCACGTACACTTGCGTGTGAGTGGAAATCGCGTAACAAGAGGCTACAAGGCATTTAGGAAATGTTTCCCTTCTTTCATACTCCAAATCGTGCAGTCGAACTGGTCCTTATGAAGTATATAAAGAATAATGTGTTTCTCCAATTCCTCCGACCATGCCTCATCTTCAAGGTGGTGGAAACAGTAAAGCTCAGATTTCTGTCTGTGAGATGCTCTCAGATAGAGTGATCAGAAAATTATGAGACTGCACAAGGACTTGGGGAAGCCCACTAGTGCATTAAAATCTACTGATCCAAAAGCATATATCCTCTTTCACTCATGCAGTTGAGCCTATAGTAGGATGTGCTCTCAGACCCCCTTCCAGAAACTTTACTACAAATGGTGCTTTAGCTAAAATGTATGGTCCCCTAAGCATTTGGGTAGTACAATCACTCAAGTGTTAGTATGAATTGAGATATTATTGGCCATGAGTAGCAGAATGACCCCGGAGCTAGGTGTACGAATTCAGAAGTATAATAGCTATAAGATGGGAATGATGATGCTAGTTTTATGGAATTCACCTAGTATGCCTAATATAATGTATGCAGAGAATTAAGTTGATTAATTGGCAATGAGTGTTGTAGTGTAGGTAGGATGTATATGTGACCCCAGATGAATTGGTAAAGTGTGACTAAGCCATGAGATAAAGCAGAGGGCCATAAGCAATTAAAAGGTTGATGTGTATCCAAAGTAGTATGTTGTTTCATGATATTCAGGAGATTATATATAAATGATGTTGAGTCCTTTAGCGTGGTTTTAATTCAGTTGATTTGGGTGGATGTGAACTTAGAGATGCGATGTTAGTAGGCGAATAAGCAAAGGTCAGATAGCTAAGTGTTAGAAAAAGTGGTTATATACGCTAGTAAGAGTATGATCCTCTAGTGATAGCCTTAAGGGTACAGAGGAAGCTAAGAGAGCCTCAAAAGAAGAACTAGAAAGGGTTTAGCATCTTCAGTTATAGCCTAGCAGGGAGAGTTTAGCATCTAGGTATATTGTGATATCCGAACTTGTAAGAGTTAATGGATTTTAGCCTAGTTGGAAGAGAGATCCACAGACTTAGAGGGGTGACGTTTGATCTAAGGGGGAGATGATAGAATGAAGAACCAAGTCGAGTCTTGCGACTCAACTAGTATAGAATTCTAGAAAGGGCTATGATGGGATATCGATCCATTCTTATTCCGGTGGATTTCCTAGCACTTCAGTCAAATATTACACTATACTCAGACACATTTGAGTCATACTCATGACTAAGTTCATGCACTCTATACAGATTCACGTCCATGCTCAGCTCCTAGAACAAACATAAATTGATCTAGACAGCGATTCCAGTCTTAATCTATGATTCTATGAATCCCATCTTTGTACCATGAGACTCATTATATATGTAAACTCATGTCTCACAGTATGCTCAGTTCTATGTACTCAGTTCAGTCCTCAAGATATGCCTTAATGGCTAATAAAACCATGCTACGTCATGTATATGCTCAGATCAGACTTCTTGAATAGTTCGTGCTTATGATTTCCTTACTCTAACCATGCTTCATATGTTTGTAATGTGAAGAACTTAGGACCTTGCACTTAACTTCTCAGACCTCACCTTAAGTGGCTAAATCACACTAAGTGTAAGTCAAGACCGATCAGTATTCCTTCATTTGTGATGCTTATGCTCCCACCCTATTCTTCCAAGTGATCTTGGTTTATGTTATCATAACTATTAGTTGAGGAAGATAAGTAGTAGCTTAGATGAGAAGTAGTAGATTTTCTTTTGGTGTACTAGTTCCACCTTAGCTTGTAGGTGTGGATGAAAAATGAGGTAAGGAATATTCATGTGTAATAGTTAGATGAGAAAGGTTAGTGTGTCTTTTGTAGAACTTCTTGAAGTTACAAATTCTAGATATGCTAGGGAAGAAGAAAGAAGTCTCAGATAGTGTCAGTTACAAAGAAGCTATAAGATGATCATAGTAATAGGCTTGAGTGTCATGATGAAATATATGAGGGCCTTTGTTTTGCGCGACTAGTGACCCATTGATTAAGAGCTCAAGGTTAGTTGATTTTTATGATAAGGAGGAATATTATTCTTGGGAGATGACTCCAGATACGAGCGATTTAGTTGAGATAGGCTTGAACATGGTGAAAAAAGATAGTTAGGCTCACACTTTAGCATCTACATGTGCATAGGTGAGAATTTTAGTTGAAAATGGAAAATGTGGTATTCATAGGAGTTAGTGTAGTTAAAAGGTTCTCCTAAGCTTAAAAGTTGTCAACCGTATTGGTTAAGGCAAGAATAGTCTTGTTCTTACTCCCTGCCCGGAGTGCTCATACCCTATGTCCAGTAGCTTCAGCTAGTAAGATAGTAGACTCCTCATATCATATCAATTCAAACCTGTAGGTAATCATTCCTAAGGCCAGTAGGCCCTAAGTTCAGTTCAGTCCTTGGCACTAAGTAAAATTTAGGAGAGAATAGTCTTCTCATACATTTACTCCTCTCAATTTTATGTTCCTTTCACTTAATTATGATTTATAAGAATGTGTTTTCTCTATGAGCTTCAGCTGAGTCCCTACTCTCAATCCAAACCAGTTATCATATTGGATATTAAGTTTCATGCCCTATCAGTGTTTTATGCTAACAATATGCATACATTCCTCATGAATCCAACTCAGTTCATGTTTCAATTAGAAATCAGTTACCATGTCAGTACTCCAGCTTTTAGAACTCAGTCGGTGGTATTCTAACCTTTTCCCCACAACCTCAGCCTAGTTAGTCTTCATTCGAGTATGAAAGATCCCAAGGGGGAGATATTGTAACACTCCAAAAATTCTAAGATAAGACACGAACCATTTTTTATAGGTGTCATGATCAATTCCCTAGTGTGGGAAGTGTTTTGGATGTGAATCATGTTCATAAGAAACTCCTATCAACAAGTGAAGTTGAAAGCACCCCAACCAAAAAAGTTTTCATATAAGACTAAACTAGGGTCAACTTCAAACAATCGTAACTCCTAGAATATAAAGAGTTAGGTGGCCTCGTACCCATCAAATCAAAGGGCTTTGATTCTTCTTTCCAATGCTACTAAACGTGCATTAATACTATTCCAAAATAAAGAGTTATTAGTGTTTTACTCAAATGTATCTATTTGTCAAACTGACAGAAAGAAACCACGAGAGGAATCCACGGCTAGTGGATCAAACCACGGACCGTGAATTGCACTCATGGAAATCATTCCTGCAAATTGAATTTGCACCTGAAAACCACCAGGGGGGTTCATGGGTCGTAGAATGATCCACGGGTCATGAAACTAACTATTGGAAAGAGTCCAGAAGCCTAAAAAGTTGTCCGAAAACCACGACTTCCATCCACAGACCGTGCTTCATTCCACTGGCCGTGGTTCATGTTCCTGGAACCCGACGAAGATATTTTTTCAGCAATTTTACTTAGTTTTCTCAGGGTATTTTTAGACTTTTTTGAACTTTCTTTTTATTCCTAAACTAAGTTGTTTTAGGCCTATTTGGAGTGGTTTTATCCATACTTAGTCTTTCCTCTCCTCATTCCATCGATTCAAGTTTTAAGAAAAAAAAAGAATGCTCTTTTTCAAGCTATAGACCTAGGGCTTCTTCCCCAAAGCTTCAAACATCGATTCTAGTCCAGATTCTCCAGTAAACAGGTATGTGGGATTTCAATGAGGATTTTCTTTCACCCTCATGCCCAAAGTACATATTTCAGTATGATATTACAAGTTATGATTCTAGGGTTCTTACCCTAAGATGTGTTTTGATACGAATTTGACTTCTTAATGAATCTACATAACTTCTACCGTTATTAGAATTATTTTTACATGAATTCTTGCAAATAGATTTCAAAACACAAGACTTTTGGGAGAAGTAAGTATTATCCTGATTTTACAGATATTTTCTTAAAATCATTGGAATTTAGATGAAACAGACTTAGCATGGATTTACAACATCTTCTGCATGAATTAGCTTTCTTTTCAAGAACTTAGCATAAAATTATAGTATTTTCACATGAATTAACTTCTCTTCAGAATTTATCCTAATCTACTAGCACTTAGTTTTGAAGCATGAGATCACCCAGTCATCAGCCTACAACTTATCAGAACAATAGAATGCTTTCAGTCTCAGTATTATTTTGCATTCTAAGAAAGTCAGTATTTTGAGCTATACATTATGTCAGTTTAATTATTTATTGATATTCAGTTGGGAGTAGACTTAGCACCGAGCGGATGAGGGGATGAAGGCTCACCCATCAGTTTAGGCTAAGACCTTTAGCAGCAGTCCCTAAGTCCCAAAACTACGACGCCACCGTAGGTTATATAAGGGTCACCCGTCAGTTTAGGCTTGACACCCTAGTCCCTTGTTGGACATCAAATTATCCATGCTAGAAAATGTTTATACCCTTGGCAAGGTATGAACACCTTCCCAACCACGGTTACAGGTTGGCCCCATAGTTAGCTCATCTTGGGGTATGTCAGTTAACAATAGCTCCCACAGTTCAGATTTATTACTGCATGACCTTGTATTCAGTTATTCAACTCAGTTCGGTAATATACAGTTATATGTTTCTATACTTGGTCACAGCGTCAGCTTATATCTCTCAGTTTGCATTCAGTACAATATATCAGTATTTTCAGCATGCTCAGTAGAAGAAACTCCCCTAAGGATTTACTTTAAACATGACTCATGGTTTTTTAACTTAGTTGAACTATTTCAGGATTTACAAACATAATTCATTTTTTTAGTCTATGGATCTCCAAGTAACAGTCTTATGTATGTTTAAATATCATGATCTCACAGTTATAATTTAGAAACATGATTTACACCCTTTTCATCAAAATAGTCTATATTCTACAGTTTGACTTATGCATTCTCAGACATCTATACCCAGTCTAGTTTTCAGCCATGCTTTCAGTATATACATGTTTTCTCATGATTTTTAAGTTAGTGCATATCTCACATGCTCAGTACATTTAAAGTGCTGACCACATACCTTCCTTGTGCTGCATTATTTTATGATGTAGGTTTCAGTGCTAGCTCTCAGGATCATGGTCAGATAGATCGCAACTTCTAGTCAGCAGGAAAGAAGTTCTCCTTTTTTGGGAACTCCAGTTAGTTAGTAGCTATATCAGTTATTTCAAATGTTATACTTGTATTTGAGATAGTTGGGTGTCATGTCCCGACTAACTGTAATTCAGTATTAGTAAAGGCTTCGTAGACAATCAGTTAGTTAGTTGTATCAGTTTTAGAATGTCTTTATATTTGAGTTCACACAAGTTCATTGTATTACAGTACTCTTCAAGAGCTCAGTACATATTTCAGCTTCCGCATAATATATTTTAGTTTTAACTATTTCTATTCAGTTGCTCATGAATTATGCCAGCATGAAGGGTTAACTTGGGGCTACTTGTGGTTCCAGGTCCCGTGTTACATCCAGGGTGTAGGCTTGGGGTGTGACACGTATGGCCACCATGACCTGATGCCCAAGAAGTTGTACCCCTCAAAGACTGACCACGGTGACACTGCTTACTACTCTAACCCTGCTCAAATGGAGGACTACCAAAAGAATGAAGTGAATCCTCAACCGGTCGACTAGACTGACCCTACTGCTGCTGTGGATGATACCATCGGCCCCATTAGCCTGAACCTCTACAACTATGATGGGAACCACTGTAACTGCCCTGATGTCGAGGCCTCTAATCTCTGGCCCCCAGATCATGATGATGAAAATCCTCTATGGTACGAGAATGTCTGCAATAGCCTGGAATGATCGAACACTGGCAACAAATATCTCAGTTGGCTCTCTAAACTCTGTCCGCAATTCCTAAACAAACCTACGAACTATGTCAGGCTCAGTAGGCATGAGCATAGCCCTAAATAGAGCAAGATAGTGGAAGAGGTCTCATACTCTAATACGGTCATAGAATGCTGCATAAGTCTAGTGAACTGCTCCCTACAATGCTCTTTGTTGCTCTGTGGCAAGAACATGGCCATGAAGGCCTCATAAACTCTGACAAAGATAATGGAGGTGACAAAGATGGTCTACAAGCAACCTGGGCCCTCCACCACAACATAGCTGGGCCCTCCAACTGATAAGTAGTATACCCAACTCTGTGAGTCTCCAGTAAACCCAAATGGGGTAGCATCTCCTCATAAGTAGTATCAAAATCATGTGGATCCTGACCAGAAGTACCAACGAACCTCGGAGGTGCCAATCTGAGGAATCTACCCAAAGCCTTCTGCTCTGTCTCTGTCATAGCTGGGTGAGGAGCACGAGGTTGTGCAATAGATGAAACTGGAAGAACGTTAGTAGGGGGAGCCAAAATAGCAGGCTGTGCTATTGAACTATATGCACCCAGGGCTTCCCCCTGAGTAGATGTCTGTGCTACCTCAGCAGCTTGATCCTCGATCATACCCAACAACTGTAGAATCAAACCTCGGACACTTGAAGACTGAGCTAGGGTTTATGCTGGCACTGAAGTTGATACTGGAGCAGGCACTGGAGCTGGTTACACTTGGGCTGTCCCCTGGTCCACATGCTACTACTCTGGAACAAACTCGGGCTCATACTCGAGCTCAACCTCGAGCTTAGGAGATATAAATAGTGTTGCTGCTCGGGCACATCCCCTATCTCTAACTCTATGACCTCCCCAACCCCTAGCTAGAGTCGAGGGTGAAGGAGTCAATGGCTCTCCCCCGCCTGATGTCGACGATCTCATATGAACCATCTGCGGGAGAATGAACTAGAACAAGTGAGTTTTTAAGAAACTTTCAAGGATACTACGCATGAGATAGAAGTAGTAAGAGAGTCATATTTCCTAAGATCCCATGGTAGCCTCCCAAAGATTGAGTATGGACGTATCCGCCCCAATCCGCAGGACTATACTAGGCATTGGCTCCTATACCGATGACATTGGTGAACCTAGGCACTGATACCAAGCTTTCACGACCCGATTTCTCAGTCATGATGGAACCTACAACCCTCCCCCCAGTAGGCAAACCAATTCTCGTAGCCTGGAACAGTTAGTAATGGGCTATTATCTAACAAGCAAGCGGGAGAAGCATAATATAAGCGGAAGTAAGAGAAAATAAGATTAAAAAAATAAGCAATAGGAATGCATAAGCAGAAGCTAAACCAAACCCAAAACCTGGTATCATAGTATAAGAGCCGGAACTACATCAACAGAGTATAATGGATCAAAAATAGTATATACTCATATGTCTCTAACTGGAAAAAAGAGTACAAGATACAAAGGATGATCCAAAAGCTAAGCCCGGCCATAAAGAGTTGACCCTCAGCCTCAAATAGTCCAAAAGATCAGCCGCACGAGTCTCCAATAGATCAGCAACGATGGCCCACACTAGGATCTGCACCAAGAAGATGCAAAGTGTAGTATGAGCACCAATTGCTAAGCAATGGGTACCTAGTAGGTATCATAGGCCGACTGGGCACATATAAGATATAAGAGAAGTAATACAGTAGAAGAGAATCAAGTAGTCACATAAAATAACTAATAAGTACACGAAAGCTAGCCAGAAGGATACAAGAGAAACAACATACTTGGCTAGCTACTCGGATATATATATATATATAAGACACAGGTAAAAGAAAGAAATAACAGACCTGGGATCCTCGCAATAACAATAAATATAGAGAGTTTTAGAAATAGGTGGTATACTGGTAACCTCAAGTAAGAATGGAAGGAGGAAAAGTAATAACAGTAACCATGCTCGAATACAAGACCAGGAACCAAGTCATGCTAGTAATACTACTCTCAATTACCAATCAGTAGAGTACAACCATAATGAAGATCCATATTGTGATAAAATAAAGACACGTCTACCTACAGTCCCAACAGGAGCTCTTACACCCAAGGAACGCATACAAGTGAAGAAAAACCCTCCAGCATCCCATACTACCAGAGTGTACACTCAACAAACAACAAACAAGGGTGGAATCGGACACACGTATATGATATGATGCAATAGTTGAAAACCAAGTAGAACAGTAACCCTATATGTACCTCCTCTGGCGCCTATAGGTCCAGCAGGTAGGATCCATGGAAGGACACGACTCATATACCTCAACTACACCGTATACCCCTCCCCTGACACACTCAACACGTAGCCCATGGTCTGGGTCAGCAAGGTCCATAGAGGTCCTTGACCACATACTAACTCCCATAACCTCAACAAAATAGTTCGGAATGAATCCGGATCCAAACTAGTAACCAAATCTCAACAATGCATTCGTGGAGTCTATCCGAGTCTAAATCGATGATATAAACCTCAAAAACCCCTACGAGGGTGCCCGGACATAATCCAGTCTAAAACAGTAGTAAAACAAGTCTGATGCTTGGCCTAACCAAGTCTGGTATCATCTTCGATCAACAGTAAAACATGTCTAGCACTCCGGCCTTGCCGAGTCTAGTAGTAGTCTGAAACAGTGATAAAATCAACCTATTAACTTCCTTACCCCAAGACAATCCATGAACATCATTTCTAAACCTTTTAAAATAACTTCTAGCGAAAATGGGCCCTCAGGGCCATGCAAGGTTTAGAAAACCATCAATAGTAGGCTCGAAGCCAAAACCATAGTAAAACATGTGAAAAACCTCTTTATATGCATGATAATGGCATGCTCAATCACAAACAGTAGCCCAACGGCTCACAATCAACCTATTGGCCCTGCACAGGCTCCAATCGCTCTACAACATAGATAACCAGCCTATGATCATAATATCGATGTCCGAGACTCGTGGACATTCCCAAATAACCCACCATCTATGGTTCAAAGTCAAATACATGGCCACACAGGACCACAAGGGTGGTACTATCAACTACAATGAATACTACACTCACTGGAGAAGGTAAAATAAGTCAAACATGAATAAACGGACAAGGTCTGGGGTACCAAGCTAATAAACACAACCTAAGGATGCTAATTAGTACAATTATATTCTATATCTATGAAGTCTAGAAGAGTTAAACTGTAACTTACCTGTCGTACGATGACAAGCTTCTAGAACGATGATGTCCAAGCCCGAACAACTCCAAGAAGCTCCAAAGCACAATCAAACTATCATAAATAGAAACTATGCGTTAAGACGAGACTAACAATACCCATATTTCTATAACAATAGCCGAGTCAAAATCTGGGTAAAAAATGGGCATGCGAGGCCCACAAACCCAAAATCAGAAATGGATAGTAGCACGATGACCACAATAATACCAAGAGAGCATGCTCCAAAATTGAGCAAATTTTGTCAAGAGAAAGGGCACAAAACAACCTGCATAAGTAAGGAATTAAAGATGGAATTTCAAGAATAAAATCTGAAAATTGGAGCAAAAACTACCTACCATGATGAGGTGAAACACGCCAAGGAAGTGAAACTACCAAACCCACAAACATGCAATCCAAGTGGGCATCTTCAATCGAAGAAACTCAAGCTTTTAGAAACTCATCAATGGAGGTTTGCAAAAGGAGAAGGAACAACTTTGGGGAAGAAGGAGACTTACCAAATGACAAGGGAGCGATAAAAATCGACAACTTGATGAAATCCTCAAGACTAGGAACTGATGGGGGCAATTTGGTTGAGAGAAATATGAGTTTGGAGTTGGGAAATATAGGAAATAAAAGCTGAAAAATGAAGGAGAAAGGATTTTATAGGGTTGGACGCAGGCCAGCACCATCGGCACTGGAGCCAGTCCAGGCGCTGAAGCGCCATCGAGTCAAATGAGCGCCATCACATTGAAGGAGCAGGAAACCAGGAGCTGAGGCACCATCGCGCAGATGGGCACCATCACGCAGACGGGCGGCAAGCGCTGAGGCGTTATCGCGCTAGCCTTGGTGCAATCGTGCTGCAGGCAGGCAACATGACTAGCACCATTGCACTTAAGGCTAACAGTTGCAACAACCAACTGAGCTAGAAGCCTCCACGAGGCATTCCAAAAACAATCGGAACCCAATACTCAAAAACCAATAACGCAATTAGAGTTGAAATAACGTTCCAGACTCAACGGAATTGATGAAACTTCCGTATGAGGTCGTTTCAGAGGAATGTTGACCCAAGTCAACTCTAACAAAATCCAATCAAACATTTAAAATTAGCCTGGCTCACCCGAAACCCGAACCAACCACCTATATAACCCGAATTCAATATTCTGAAGCTGATGTAATCATCGGATTTTGAATTTGACGCTCTGAACATCGAAAGCTGACACAAGTCACACTTCCAACTCCAAATGGCCTGAAAATAGGGAAGGCAACATAAAACCCATATCGGAATTTCTCAAGCCTCGACTCAAGGTCCAACTTGACCAAACTCCATGCTCTCGAGCTAACAGAACTGTCAAAATTTGATTCCCAGCACGTTAGCTAAGAATGTTAACTAAAGTCAATGAATTCCTAAGTTAAGGCTCTAAAACAGGGAAACATAATGACCAAATGAATAGTCAGGGCACTGAACCACCAGTCCCTGCAAGCCATAAATATCTTGGGGCCACTATAGGGAAGCTCTAATAGTACAAAAAAAGCGTAAACACAGGAATGACAGGAAGGGTCGTTACAGTACCAATACGTACAATCTAACATTTGAAATTGGTTGGCTCTATATTTTTTCTTAATAATATTATGATATTATTATTTTCAGTATCAAAATGGCATGGAATATAATATAAAAGGAGCAAAATTTACAAGCATTGATTCAAAAAATACAAACATGTATCATACTATTTTACTTATTTTCGTTGCACCACAAGTAAAAAATTTTCAAGTTGAGATCATAACAACAAAGACATTTCAGGTTCTGTCCCAATCTTTGTATCTGTAAATAGCAGCTCATGAAAATGGATATATTCTCATTCGATGTTGTTTCCGCACATGGAATCAACTTCATAGCTTCCATATCTCGAGAATTTCTCTCGTATTAACCAGTTCCATCAGCTCAATTGAGTCCAACAATCCCTAGTAGCACAAGAAATATGACTACACAAGTACTTCATTGCTGCAAGTAATTTTGTTCCTACAAGTTGTTGTTGCCCCTCCATGGTCTCTTATTGAACATTTGGAAATGTAGTCTAGCTATTGTTAACACGTGAAATCCACAAAATACCATAGTGGGGTAAACAATATCATTGGAGATGCATTAAGAGGTGTTAACATTGGCTAATCAAAATACTTGAAAACAATTCATAATATAGTATAAATTCAACGAAGATGTCATCAAGAGATAGGAAAACAATCAGCTATACTGAGACCTTTATTATCATTCAATTACTATATTCCACTTAAAAAATATGCTCTTATTACGGAGTATAAGATTTTCTCCCTGAGTCCACCTCTTAATTTTTAGGTCATTACCTTTTTCAAGTTCATCAGATATATTTTCCTTTTCGTTGAGTTACCTTACCATAAGAACTCACTTCTCTACTTGTTATTTTTTTCCACACCAATAGAGTTGAGTATGAGAGACATTAAACATGTTGGCATGGCATCCAAGAAACTAATGATCGATATCAACTAACCTGCTAGATGTTATTTCTTATACGAGGTTAATTTCTTCTCTCTATTGTCAATGGTGTCTTGCCATATACTTTGATCTTTCAACTTCTCACCAAGGGGGAGCTTCAAGTAAGATATTGAGAACTTATCAACATTATGAAATCATCAAAACTGACAACATAAAAGTTACTCTTGGACAGGTTGGATCTATTCTCTATCTATTGCTCATTGAAAAATCTATCTATCTATGAAAAAAGATAAACAAAATTCATCGCTTGTGAGTGTTCCACATAGGCAGGCTTATGATCCTTTTATATATATATACATAGATCCTATGATCTAAAGAAATATTCATATGCAAAACTTTCAGCCCTTTTGTCCCACCCGAATTATGTCATATATTCCAGAAATTGTCATGAAATATGCATTAGAAATGAAGCAGGGAAAGAAGCCTTTGATGGTTCCCCATCTATCAATCAACTAGTACGAAAACCCCAAATACTCAATAACAGATAAAAATTAAGAAGAATATAATACCTCAAGTATGAATAAATCATTTAAAGATATAGAGTGATGTCCGTAGACCCTCATTCTGCACTCCCATATCTTTACTGCAAAGCTATAAATAATTAGAACACGAGGGAACAGTGAACTATTTAATGCAATAATAACAAATAAGTGAAGTATTTCACCAAAATAAGTTCAAGAACAAAGCACAATTCGGTGAATTTAGCTTTGCAAATTATTATTGAATTTGAGCAATGAAGTTACAATAAATATAATTACCAACATCATCAAACATCAGTAAAACAGTGAATTTAGAAATAAAGAAAGCCCCAAAAGCAAATTCTTACCAAACAAGCTTGGACGGAACACGTACTATTTTTGGGTATGCTCTGGGGATCTTATTTCGGAGTGATGAATATATCAATCAAAGCAGGTGATGCAACTTGGACATTGACTGAAGGATGAAAAGATAGAGAAACCAGGTTAACTAACTCTTTCCAGATTGAAAGCAACAAAAATGCATTCGACTTCAGATTGCGGAAAAATAGAGATAATCACGAGGGACATGTGATTCAACTCGGGCGAGTCTGTATCGAGGCAGGAGAATACAATATCCAGAAGGATTTTACATCGATTGTTCACCAAAATAATGGAACAGTTCTTTGCCGAGTCATAATCGAGTCCTCTTAGTCTCCTCAACACCAAAAGTTTAGAATGCATACTATTAGGATGCGACGAAACCAATGATAGATCAGCCAGTTGTTTCAGTGTCAGAATTTGATCAATTTAGAAAGCCCTGTTTGAAGCACACCATTACCATTCCTACATAAGGAGGTGAAGATCCACAATAACAGTGAAATAACTGAGCGGTGCCTTTGTTACAGGAAAAAGAAACAAAGTTCGAAGAGAAAGCGAACAGACTATCGGGTATTTGCAAGGTTCTTTTGTGGGGGAAACGATTGGGGATTGTAAGAAGTGATTGTTTATGAACAACCGAACCGGTATCTTATCTTTTATTTGTGGTTTATTTTAGTAGAATGAAAATAAAAAGGCAAAAAAGCAGGAAAAAGATAAACAAAAAAACATCGGTTGTGAGTGTGCCACATAGGTGGGCTTAGGATCCTCTTATATATATATAATGAAAATGCTAGTGTCAGAATACATACATACTTAGGGCCCATTTGTTTGCAATAACATTAAGACATCTGAATCTGAATATATATTTGAATGATTAAGATGTTGTCACTAAATGATTAAGACTATTTTTTTCAACTACTGAATGTGCAAAATTTATTCATCTTTAATCATAATAAATATATAATTCAAATTAAAAAAAGTAGTTAAAAATTAGAATTTTTAAAATATAATTAAATCATTATCTTATTAAAAAAATAAAAGTAGAGGGTTATATTTGAACCTTTCAACTCCAACTTCAAATTGTCATTATGTATTAAATTAATGTAATATTTTCTTTTTGGCTTATGTGTTCAACTTAAAATATTTTTTAAGTTATGCATTATATTAAAAGATTAGTACTTTTAAATATAACTTTAAGACAAACCATTAAGCTAACTTCGAACGTACCTAAACTAGTAACAAAAAGATCAAAAAAGAAAAAGTATGTCAAAAGTCCTCGACAACATACTCCTTGGTTAAAGAGAGCCGCACGTCAGGTAGAATTTCTAAAAGGCTTCCCATGCCCAAATCCATCAAAAGTAAGTGACAACCATGGACGCTAAGAACCATAAACGCAATAGATCTAAGCTTTTCAAGGGAAGAAGAATCTCTCATGTCACCATTATGGACCTTCCAACGGTGAATTCGCTGAAAATACTTTGAAGATTGCCAATCAAACCCATTTTTTATTGTAAGACTGTTTGTAAACTCTGGCATCATCTTTTAACTTCTGACTCTTTATTTATTAATCCTAATTTTCATTGTATTTTTCTCTCAGATGAGATTACTCTATCACTGCACTTTTAGAACTCAAAGAAGATTATAATTATTATTCAAGCCCATGTAACAGACCCATTGTGTTTAGCCCTAAGTTTCACCTCCCTCCAGTTCAATAAAAAATGTATTGAATAAGTTCATGTAATGGTTTCATTTATTTGTTGAATGGTTTGAGGTATGATGAAAATCATTCTGCTTACATTAGCAATCCTCCTTTAGATGAGTATTTTAAATATAAATTGCCCTAATAGGAGAATAGTGTTTATCATAGTGCTTATGGAATTTCCCTTAGTGAAGCCTCTAGACAGTCTAAAGTATTGAGATTAGTTGTGTCACCACCTACATGAGCCGTGATTGACACTCACACTAACTCTTCGGTAGGAGAACCAAACAACTCAAACCCAACTCTCAGACTTAACCAATTTAAAAGAGATAAGTAAAACTTCACTTAAGTCATAAATAAATCAAATCTATAAAAATATGAAAGAATGTGCGGAAAACATTCATCTAAACATATATCCAGAAATTGAAAGTCATCATCTAGAATTTTAAAACCAAAGCAGTCTAAAACATCCAACAATGTCTAAAAATAGTAAAATAAGAGTTCCATTGCCCAGAGGAATGACAATAGCTCGTGGAGGATTCATGACAGCCTGGAAAGTAGTGCTCACCCTTGGATCTGGAAATGGTCTCTTTAATCTAGCCGAGGTCGCGTCTTAGCCTCTGAAACACGGTCTGTACTCAACAAAAAAAGATCGCAGGGTAGTATCAGTATAATACACTATGTACAGGTAGGTATCATAGGCTGACCCAACAATATAACATGAAGATAGTAAAACATATAACAAGCAACATGAATTCCACACTTAGCATGTAATCAACCAACAAATAATCTTTTTGATTCAAGTTCAACAACAACAATCTCAAGTTCACAAATAATTGAATATCATCACAGGAGGGAAAGAAGTAATCATACTTTGCAACTAGTCTATAGTACCGCTATGTCCATCAAACCTCATCTCCTTCCTCAGCAAAACTCACCACTACAGATAGTAGGTAATACTACATAAGAATAAAAGAGTAAAGTGTGTACACACATGTTATGGGTCTTATTTCTGCCCACTAGCCATGACCTGCAGGGTACCCTAGGTGTCCATGTATCATACCGACGTGGTATCTATTCCGTATCAAGGTATCAATAATAATATAGGCATAATTAGGCTCTCGGCCCTATTCTCAAGAACAACTCAGTACCCAAGATACTATTCATACTTAGCTAGTTCAGCTTACTCACTACTTCCTGTTCATTCAACCTACTCATATAAGAATAACAGGAAAAGCATATGTAATTCAGCCACGTCTGAAGATCAATCACAAGTTATATAATTTCACTATAAACATATCATAAAGTGAGTCTTAACTCCAATTCAAACCATAATCTACCTCGAGTGAAGATATAATACCCGCAAGCTAGTTCACTACTGTCTTTTCCTTTCTTAACCCCGTGGAATGTACAAAGTCTAACAACAACAATAATAGAAGAGTAATTATCCAATTACCCTTTATTTCAGGCTTTGGAAATCAAACCCAACCATTCTACCTGTTAAACGAGATATATAGCATTCCTCAAGGGTTAATTAATTATTAATTAGACCCATTACATTCATAGGATCAAGAACCCAAGATTTCTAATCAAGTGCATAGCTTTTCCTTAAT
Organism: Jaltomata sinuosa; assembly: GCA_003996215.1. Lineage (NCBI taxonomy): Eukaryota > Viridiplantae > Streptophyta > Magnoliopsida > Solanales > Solanaceae > Jaltomata > Jaltomata sinuosa. The sequence continues at coordinate 149,554 of QJPP01000874.1, read as the reverse complement.
TTTTAAGCCTAAAGGTTTTACCTTTATGAAACCCAAGATTCTCCACTAGCCTTAAACATGTTAAGAACTAACAAATCATGCTAGAAATCATTATTACATAGTTTAAGATATATACTAGTTGATTTTACACATACCCATAAGATTCTTCCCAAAGTTCATGATTCTAGGGCTTATTCGCAAGAAACCCACCATTAATTATTCTCCCTAAGGTCTAAGAAAGATAATTAATTAATAAACTATGGTTTCTATGAATTACTTACCTTGAATAATGGAGTTTGCCCTAGTTTTCTTGGAAAAATAACTTTTGAGTGATCTAGAACATAGTTGAGTTATGAGGGAAATAACTCAGAAAAACTATAGAATCCCAGGTATACGGTCGCATAAGCTGGTCACGATTGATGGCTCTTGGTCGCGACTGATCATCCCAACAAGGATCACCGATCGCGGTGGACCATTGCAATGAGGCATCCTTCACTCGCAATGAAGGAAATTTCCAAAATATCATTTTCTCTCTCCCAGACCCCCATTTCACAATACACCTTATTTCATAGACATCACGAATCATCTCCAACCCAACAACTATAATATTCTGAGTGTTATGACTCTGATTCTCATCTTGAAATTTCCTACGCGATTTTACGGTAGTTGACTATCTAAAAATAAACACCACACTACCACATGATAACACCTAAAACATGAATTACACCTAAGGTACATAACACTATCTTTTACCTGAGCTCACCCTAACCCGAGATTTTAAATTCTCACATAGGGATTTTTCTAGCTGGGTACTTATGCCTTAATTCATCGTAATGATGGAATAGGTCATCAAAAGTAGTTAAAAAGATTCAGGATTATCCTAAAGTATTAGAGTTTGAGTTTTGTACTCTTGGAGTTGATGAAAATGGAAAAATGTGCAAGGCTCCAGAACCTCTATGTGGATCATTTGGTAATGTTAATGTTAATGTTAATGGTGTTTTTCATTGGCTTGGGAACACTAGCAAAGTACCTTCATTTACTCCTTTAATATTGGGATAAAAAAGGTGAATTCCCTGCCAACTCTATATGGTCTAGGAACTCCATCGTTCTACTGGATGCTAGAAGAGTTGGGAAATTGTCTGTGTTTTTCTGGCAACAATGATAATGGATATGCTTTGTATGTTGATATATGATAGATGAAAAAGTACGGAATAGCTCAATCTTGGACTAAATATTTCATTTTGACGGATCCTATTCTACTTAATATCTGTTATGATCATTTTAAACCTGTAACCCAACAGAAAAAGTATATTACATAGTCCAGGGATTAGCGACTTACCCATTCAGTGACTTTGGCACTGGACATTCCCAAAATGGGGACTATCGGGTAAATTCAATATAATAGACGCCTGTTGGCATTCCATCCTTCCTTCTCCTATCAGGGCCTATCCGAAAGAGAATCCAGTACTTCTTGGTCGTGAATATCTGAACTGGTTGTTTGTTGTTTAAGAATTTTTGTTTAGGAAGTTCATACCATCCATACATATTGTTTTGATCTAAGATTTCAATATGGTACTTTCTTTTGACCCAATTTTTTTTTCTCACCTTATCGCTCAGAAAAGACAAAAAAAATTCAGGATAGCAAACATTCTCTAGAATTTGTCTTAGATTCAAACCCATAGCTGATGATAGAACTAGAATAGATATTTTTTTATTCCTACTTACACGAGCCCATATCCTTGATTTTCTATCAATTTCTAATTCTGATCTTCCTCCCCAATCTGATATTATGGTGCCAGTATAGACCAAAATTCCGTTATGGTCCAATTCTGATCGGTAATAAATACCGAGACTTTGCAATATTTGATTGATCACAATTCTATATATTCCATTGACTATAGAAGTTCTCAGGGTAGAGAATTCATTTAACTTAGGTTGATCTAGGCCAGAGACAGACCTACTTCAAGATAATCCCACCTTTGAAACACTTTCGTAATACTCCCAAATAATGAATCAGAGCACATGGAGCCATTTCCTTATCTTCTTTTCTGTTAAGATGTGGATTTTCAGTCGCAAAATCCAAAATTCAACTTTATGAAAATAGGAACCATTAACTATTGACTTAGAATGCATAAATGATTCTTGGATTTGAATCTCCAAATTTTGTTTTCCTAATTACATAAGAAAATACAACTTGATATATAACTAATCAGTATGGATTTTTTCAATAAAAAAATCCTTCTCAATTATAATTATTAATAATAATTATATTAACAATTATGAGTATATGTAAATCCCCCAAGAGAAATTGTTAGACAGATATATATTATTTATATATGTTCCCGATATAGAATTATCAGATATCAGAAAAGTTGGATCAATCTCACTACCCTTCTCCGTATCATTTACTAAAAGAGTGATCTCAATATTGCCTATTCTAGCAAAACCACCCATCAGATCCATCGTTAACCATTGGTCGTTAAGGCGTATTCTCAAAATCCCTATATCTACAGCTGTGGCAATAGGAGCGTGATTTGGTAATATGCCAATTTGACCACTATTAGTAGATAAAATGATTTCTTCCACTTCTGAATCCCAAACAATTCGATTAGGGGTTATTACACTAAGATCATGAACTCAAGAGCTCCAACTCGTACTCATAGTTAAGCAGCGGAAAACTAAGTATGGTAGCAAGTCAAATCAATCTCCTCCAACAGAAGGCCCTGACCTAGCCAACCAAGTACCAAAAAGAAAGAGAGAAGAATCAGATATGAATAAGGGATAGGCAAGTCCCATTCAAATCGAGATTTAATCCAAACCGCGATGCTATTTTATTGTTCCTGAATGAGTCTGTTTCATCATTTTATGGCGGCAAGACTCGAATCCTAGACCTCTGCCTGCTCTACTATGGTGAATTGTGTGAACGGTCTCATCAAAAAAACTTAGATATCAGAGAGGGAAAATAATAAAAGGGGGTTCCAACATATTAATATATAGTGAAGTGTTCCCCCAAATTCAAAACCTTTTTCAATACTCACAATCCTTATTAGATAATAATCCTAGTGATTGGATTTCTATGCTTAGTCTGAGCTGGTCCGAGAGGATGATCAGCCACACTGGGACTGACACACGGCCCAAACTCCTATGAGAGGCAGTAGTGGGGAATTTTCCGCAATGGGCGAAAGCCTGACGGAGCAATACCGCGTGGAGGTAGAAGGCCAATCATAATTTTGAAAGATGGAGAAATCTTGATGCAAAGAGATTGTAGCACACAACTAGTTTCTTACAATCCAAATGAAAGAAGTTTACGAAGGTCAATGTTTATAATAGTATCACTACAATGACTACATACATCCCAAGATTTTACTCACTCAAGACTATCATGGGGGAATGTTTTTAAGTCTCAAATGCTTATCCAAGGACTGTGTAATACTACATACCTTTAAACATATGTACGAATAAGGTAACGTCGATAGATATTTTTGGACATATGTAAATAAGGGTGAATTTAAGCCAAAATCTATGTATCCAACTATACTAAAGTGGAAAATATAATTTGAGGGAATGAGACTTGAAAAGGCAATTTAAGTTGGAAACAAGAAAGTCGCTTACTTGTCAGAGCTATGTGTTTCACCTACTAGCATAAATGTTCTACGGGTTTTGACTTTCTACGTGGTTCAGCTATTTATTTTGATATTCTAATTGATTGAGCTACATGAATATAATCCTATAATTAATGGATGGGATAAAGTTAATTTTCCCCAAAGTTTAAAAGTTATAAGGCCCAAAATATAAGAAGTTATCAAGTAGGTGGATCACCTACTTTGACTTCTTTTTAGGCCTGATTTGTTTGCTAAATGAAGGAGTGGGCTGGGTCAATGGTAAAGACCCAAAACTCATCTGATAATAGCCAATATATATTCATATACTCAGATATTTCTCCAGAATTTTCCACAAGATAAACAAGAACCAAATCACTCTCTCTTTTAGCTCTTCTTGGCAACCCTCTTTTCTCCCTTAGGGTTCTTGAGTTTTTCCTCTTGGTTCTCAAGATTTAAAGTAAGTTTTTGGTAGTACTTTATCATGGTTTTTATAAAGAAAATTTTATGAATTAAAGCTCCACACATTGGTGGAGTTTGGACCGCCTTTGTGAGAAAGAAGCTCCTTGGCAGCCCCTTGTTGTGCGATATTGTCTTAAAGTATTTTCTTCTTGTTGTAAGGTCATGTTTTGGAGTAACATTTTTGGTGTTGAAGAAGTCAATTTAAGAGTTGAAAGTTATAGAAAAATCAAGATAAAATTCTTCCCCTCCATCCCTTATTATATATGAGAAGAAAGAGTCAATTCTAGACATAATTGGTGTATGAACTCATGAGATGGTGATCGGAAGTCATGAGTTAAAGTTATTACAATATAATTGAACTGTTTTGGAATTGTATTATATGTATTGTTGGATGTATTGGTTGGTAAACTCATTATTAGGGTTGGTTGTGGCTGTTTTGGAATTGGAATTGAAGGGTGTGCGATACGCCGAGTTTTTGACTATTGTACGGACATGCTGCCCGTTTGATTGTAGCAGACTATTTTTCAAGATCCACATGGTTATTAGATACTATAAGTATGTCAAATATATTAAGAACTTATTTATATAATAAGTGAAGGGAATTAGAAAGAACCATAGGTATAGAGAGAGTCCGACGAGCAAGTCGCTCGCTTAATAGTTGACATATTGACGATATGTGTAGATTGTGTTTATGGCTGTTTGTAATGGTTGTATCACTTAATTTTGTATAGATTATCTGCTGGTAGGAAGGGGTACTTTCCACTGAAGTTTTTTGATCCCAATATTGAGGTATGTAAGGCTAAAACCTCCTTCGCCTCGAGGCACGACCCTACGTCACATTTTTCTCTACAAGGGTCTATATCATTTATAGAGATTTGTATTCAGTTTTTATGTGCCCTATACTTCATAGTAATCACCCCTACATATCAGTTGTTCATTTTCCATACGTTCAGAGTATTCGAGCTAATCGTAATGATTTGAAGTGTTCACATAGTCATCAAAGTAATATATCTGTCTTCATTTGTATTCTATAGAACTCAAATAGTACATTTGTTAGATATATATATATAGATAATTCTATTGCCATATTATATTCATCATTTATACCATATATACATGTCCATATGATTCATATAAAACAGAGCAAAGTTTACTAGTTGATTCACTTAATCAGATTACCATCGGTTACTCAGAGTTCATAAATTATCATTCAGAGCTTACTATTTGTACAATGGATTTCATTTGTAATTAATTATTCAGAGGCCCTCATGGCATCAATTGTTAAGATATAAATTAAGTGATGGTGGGGGAAGGTCAGATATATTATATTCACTTGACTCATGATGCGATACTGCTTTGTGAACATAGTTGAGACCACAGACCCTTAGAGGTGAGCCTACGGGCGTACCAACCTATTATGGCTATATACCCCTAGAGTAGATCCATATATGTTGTACCCTCCTACAAGCTGACCCTCAGAGCTGAGCCTTTATGGAATACCTTGAGAAATTATAGACTATAAGACATAGCATTTTTAATTTGAGATTCAGAGATAACTAAGTTTGTATGCTATCTAGTTTATTTAAATCCCTCGAGGCTCATATTCAGAGGCTATCATTTAGTTATTTGAAAGTACCTAAGTTACTTGATTCCACAGAGAATTGTGTCATTTGATATCATATTAATAAAGAACCAAGAAAACACTTGTATAATAATTTTAGAGTTATTCCATATGATTTACAGTTTCATAGGTTACTTCTTGGAACATGTAGATCTCAGTTGAGCATATTATTGATTCTTTCACTGTGCTATCTTATCCATAATTGTTATTCTGTCTGCCTTACATATCAGTGCATGCTATATATGTATTAACACCCCTATTAAATGGGGTGCTGTATTTTTTCAAATATAGGACCAGGTACACAGAGTTGTAGACCTCCTCAGTAGGCACTATCGTGTATCAGCAGAGCAGTCGGTGAGCTCCATTTCCCCCTGGAGATAGTTTAGAGATAGTACTCTCTTTTGTTGAACATATTTGCATAGTATAGGTATGGCGGGGCCCTGTCCTTACAACTTGAAAGTTGTATAGTTTCTTACTCTTTTAGAGGCTTTGTGGACACTATAGTGTGATTATTTTGTATCAGTTGGTCATAGGACATTGTATATGCATGTATCATCCTTATTAGTTATCATTAGTACATGAATCCTTGGTATATCATATTTCATGGATTAGTTGCATAGCATATATATATATAGTACTTATTTGTTCCATCCAGACTTGGGGCATGACAAACTTGGTATCAAGGCCTAGGTTCAAGTATCCCAGGGAATTTTCTATGAAGCTCTGTGTAGTAGAGCCTTTCTTATGAATGTGTTGCACGCCACATTTATAAGTGGGGGGTTGCTTGGACATTTAGGAAATATTACCTTCTTTCACGTTCTAGATTGTGCCATAGAGCAAAGTTATAGGGAATTTATTCTGACTCATGCGTTAATCTATATCTACAGAGATGCGTGCAAAGAAAAAGACTTAGACTAGTCCACAATTCACCACAGCTCCAGAGGTAGGTCCTAGTAACAACCACCTATTGTTGAGGGTAAGACAGAGGCCCAGGGTGGCACTGTTAGACAAGCTATCCAAAATCCACAGACATAACAAGTAGAAGGGCTTACAAGAGCCCCGATGCCTCCAACTCCTCCATCTGACCCCTCATACTAGCATGTCAGGGGAGCCATTCATTTGCTCACCTAGATAGTTGTTGCACAGTCGCAGAGACAGGAAGCAGTATCCCCAGTACATCTTCCCAGGGAGAGGCATTTAGTTCTCGTGTTCAAGAGTTCTTGCATATGGCCCCTCCTATTATCATGGGGTCTAAACCCACTGAGGATCCACAGAGATTTATTGATCAGATTCAGAAAATATTCGGGGTCATGCACGTATCTGATACAGAGTAAGTTGAGTTAGTAGTGTATCAGTTGAAAGACGTGGCTACAACTTAGTATGACATGTGGAAATATTCTAGAGGAGTAGATGTACCTCCACCAGTTTGGAAGGAATTTATAGAGGCCTTTTTAGATCATTTCTTTTCCCAAGAGATTTGAGATGCAAAGGATGAAGAATTTTTAGCCCTTAAGAAGAATAAAATGAGTGTTAAAGAGTACAACATCAGATTCACAGATCTAGCTAGATATACACCGGAGAGGGTCATTACTACACACGCCAGGGTATATCAATTTGTGCATAGTCTTAAATCTGACCTGATACAACCTTGTTCTATTGCGACATTAGATAAAGAAATAAGCATTTCTCAGATAAGGAAATTTGCACAGCAGACTAAGGAACTTCAACAAAAAATTAGAGCAGAGTGTTAGTGGGATCAGCGTAAGAGGGCCAAAACATTTGGCATTTATCAGGAAAGTAATAGAGCATCTTCCTACATAGGGCCACAAAGACCACCACCAATAGCCTATTCCATTTATCAACCTCCCTCTTAGTCCCAGAGTTCGAGGCCTGAGCAAAGCCAACAACCAAGTCTATAGTTTCAGAGAGGTAGGGGTCAGGGATTACCACCTAGGCCCTATTATAGTTAGTGTGGTAGATCACATCCTAGTGGGTGCCGACTAGGCTCTGATACTTATTATTGGTGTGGAGTCTCTGGTCATGTGATAAAGAATTATCTAGTGATTAGAAAGAGATATGCTGAGAGAGAAAGTAGAGTACAGTCCACAAGGTCCATGGTAGGATCATTATCAACTTCTCCTTCTTTTTCTCGTGGTCCTCAGTTACCAGTAGACCGACGTAGGGGCAGAGAAAGAGCTTCTGATTCAGGAGGGGGTCTGAACCGTATGTATGTGCTAGCAGGCTGACAGGATTTAGTGGCATCACCAGATATGGTCACATGTATCTTATCTATCTTCTCACATGATGTTTATGCATTGATAGATCCAGGGGATACTCTATCATATTTTACTCTATTCATTGCTAAAAAGTTTAGAGTAGGACCAAAATTATTACGTGAGCCATTTTCTGTATCAACTCTAGTTAGAGAGTCAGTTATAGTTTGGCAACTCTTTAATAATTGCATAGTGATGGTATGTGGTCGAGATGCTACCAAAAATCTATTTGAGCTTGATATGATAGACTTTGATGTAATTATGGGTATGGATTGGTTATCATCCCGTTACGCTATAGTTGATTGTCGGGCTCAGATTTCTCGATTTCACTTTCTGGATAAGTAATGCTTGAATGGAAAGGTAGTGTCATAATGCTAATAGGTAGGTTTATTTCTTATCTTAACGCTAAAAAGATGATTTCCAAGGGATGTTTATATTACCTAGTCAGATTAAGGGATCTTGATGTTGATAAAGAGACATCAACTCTTCAATCCATACCAATTGTGAATGAATATCCAGATGTGTTCCCTGAGGATCTTTCAGTACTTCCTCCGGATAGAGAGATTGATTTTGGTATCGATGTAGATCCTGGTACTAAACCTATATCAATTCTACCCTATAGAATGGCTCCATCAGAGTTGAAAGAGCTGATAGAACAATTGAAAAATCTCCTTGATAAAGGATTCATCTGACCCAACATATCACCTTGGGGTGCACCTATACTATTTGTACAAAAGAAAGATGGTTTATTGCGCATGCTTATAGACTATCGATAGTTGAACAAAGTTATATAAAGAATAAGTATCCACTTACCCAAATAGATGATTTAATTGATCAGTTGCAGGGTGCTAAGTGCTTTTCAAAAATTGATTTACGGTCAGGATATCATAAGTTGAAGATCATAGAAGCTGATATTCCAAAGACAACTTTCTGGACTAGGTATGGGCACTTTGAATTTCTAGTTATGTCCTTTGGTTTAACTAATACCCTTGTAGATTTTATGGACATGAATAGGGTCTTCAAACCCTTTCTAGATCTATTTATAATTATATTCATAGATGACATCCTTATATATTCGCGTGGTGAGGCAGACCACGCAGATCACCTTAGAGTAGTATTTCAGACTCTTAGATATCATAAACTATATGCCAAATTTTCCAAATGTGAGTTCTGGTTAGGCTCTATATCTTTTCTTGGACATGTGGTCTCTACTGAGGGAATCAAAGTGGATTTTCAGAAGATTGAGGTTGTGAAGAATTGGCCTAGGCCTACTACTCCAATAGAGGTATGTAGTTTCTTGGGGCTAGGAGGTTATTACAGAAGATTCGTTCAAAGCTTCTCTTCTATATCTGAACCATTGACTAAATTAACTCAAAAAGCAATAAAGTTTCAATGGTTAGAGAAGTGTGAGCAGAGTTTTGAAGAGTTAAATGACAGGTTAACTGTGGCACCAGTACTGACACTTCTAGAAGGCACATAGGGGTATGCTATTTATTGTGATGCTTCGGGCATTGGTCTAAGTTGTGTATTAATGAAACATGGTAGGGTTATAGCATATGGTTCGAGGCAACTAAAGCAACACAAATGAAACTATCTAACATATGATCTAGAATTTGTTGTAGTTGTATTTGCACTAAAGATGTGGCAACATTATTTGTATGGGGTTCACATTGATATATTTACTAATCATAAGAGACTTCAATACATCTTTAAGACAAGGGAGATAAATTTGAGACAGAGAAGGTAGGTAAAACTACAAAAAGATGATGATGTTGATATTCTCTACCACCCAGGCAAAGCAAATATTGTAGTAGATGTTCTTAGTCACAAATCTATGGGAAGTCTAGCACACTTGCTGGCAACAAAGCATAATATAGTTAAATAGGTTTATAAGCTATCAAGCTTAGGTGTCCGATTAATTGACTTTGAAGATGGAGGTATATCGGTTCAGAGTACTGCAGAGTCATCATTAGTGATAATAGTAAAGGAAAGACAATATGATGATCTGATATTAAAACAATATAAAGAAGGTATTTTTTAACATAAAGTTACCACATTTGAGCTTGCAGGTGATGACACTTTAAGGTGCGAAGGAAGGTTGTGTGTTCCTAATATGGATGGATTATGGGAGAAGATTTTGACTGAGGGGCACTGTACACGATATTCTATCCACCCCAGTGCTACAAAAATGTATCACGATCTGAAAGAAATTTATTGGTGGGACAATATGAATAGAAATATAGCAAATTATATGGCAGAATACCCTAATTGTCAACAAATAAAAGTAGAGCATTAGCAGCCTGGCGGCCTAGCACAAACTATAAGAATCCCAATGTGGAAATGGGAGGCCATTAATATGGACTTCATCACAAGTTTGACTCAATCCTTCCATAAGCATGATTCTATTTCTGTGATCGTTCATTGATTGACAAAATTAGCGCATTTCTTACCTATTAAATCCACCAGTACATTAGAGGATTATGCTAAATTATATGTAAAGGAAATTGTTTGCCTACATGGGACTCCTATGTCCATTATTTCTTACAAAGGTGCCTAGTTCACTGGTCACTTCTGGAAATCTTTCCAGAAAGGTCTTGGTACTCGAAGATATGCTGAGAGCCTTTTATCCATAGACAGATGGCCAAGATGAGCACACTATTCTGACACTCGAAGATAGGTTGAGAGCATGTGTTCTAGATTTTAAAGGCAACTGGATGATCATTTGGCTCTTATTAAATTTGCATATAATAATAGCTATCATTCTAGCATCTAGATGGCACCCTTTGAAGCCCTATATGGGCAACATTGCAGGTCTCCGATTGGCTGGTTTGAGGTAGGTGAAGCACAGGTGTTTGGTCCAGATTTGATCCACCAAGCAGTTGAGAATGTTAAGTTGATTCAGGAGCAATTGAAGACTACATAGAACCGTAAAAATCTTATTCAGATGTGAGGTGCAGCGACTTGGAATTCCATATAGATGACTGGATGTTTATAAAAGTCTCGCTTATGAAGGTCATTATGGGATTTGGAAAGAAGGAATAGCTAAAATAAGATATATTGGGCCTTACAAAATTGTACGAAGAGTTAGCCAGGTGGCATGTGACATGGAACTACCTTCTAAGTTAGCTATTGTACATCCAGTATTCCATGTGACTATGCTACGTAAGTGTATAAAGTACCCATCACTTATTGTCCCAACAACAAATATAGAGATCTCAAAAAACTTGTCATATGAAGAGGTTCCAGTGGCTATTCTTGATGAGCAGATTAGAAAGTTGAGAATGAAAGATATGGCATCTGTTAAAGTGTTATGGAGGAATCAGAATGTCAAAGAAGCCACTTGGGAATCTGAAGACCCCATGAAGTTATAATGACCCTTCCAGTCATTCCCGCGCTTACACTTTTCTTCTACTATTAGAGCTTACTTGTAGTGGCCCTAAGTCATTTATGGCTTGCTAGGACCGATGGTTCAGTGCTCTAGCTGCTCGTTTGGTCATTATGGCCGTTTACCTATTTTAGAGCTTTAACTTAGGAAATCATTGACTTTAGTCAACATTCTTAGCTAAGGTACTCAGAATCTAATTCTAACAGTTCTGTTAGCTCCGAAACATAGAGTTTGGTCTAGGAGGACCTTTAGTCGAGGCTTGAGAACTTTAGGTTTAGTTTTGTGTTGCTTTTTCTATTTTTAGGCCAATTGGAGTTGGAAGTGTGACTTTGGTCAACTTTCAATGATCAAAGATCAGATTTAAAATCCGACAGTTCCATCAGATCCGGGGTATTGAGTTTGGTTTAGGTAGGTGGTTGGTTTGAATCCTAGGTGAGCCGGGATGATTTTGGGTGTTTGGTTAATTTTAATTAGTTTTGACTTGGGTCAACATTCCTTTGAAACAACCTCGTATCGAAGTTTTATCAATTCTATTAAGTTTGGAACATCGTTTCCACTCTAATATCATGTTTAGTTTGTAAGTATCGGGTTCCAATTGAGCCCGGTATGCCCCATTGAATTTTGAACTTAGTTGGTTTTCTGCAACTAGTGGCCTTTAGTGCGAATGGCTCCCAGGCATCACAATGGCGATAGCCTGCCGCCCGACCTTTAGTGCGTTCACGCCCAGCCAGCGCAATAGCACCTGCCCACCCGCCCACCTACCAGCGTCGATGGCCCCTGCCAGCGCCGATGGTGCCCTACCAGCATGATAGCGCCTATCTGCCCTTTTGCGTGATCGCGCCCTTTCAGCGCGATGGCACCTCAGCGCATGCCTGCCTTCAGCGCTATAGCGCTCCTCCAATACCGATGGCACTGGCCTGCTGCCAGTCCTATAAGTTGCCTCCCTCATGATTTTCAGCAACTTTTCACCTAGGTTTTTCAACTCCAAGTTATTTTACCTCTCCTAAAATTAGCTCCAAATCAGTTCTTGGCCGTGGAGGTTCATTTTTGGCGCTAAATACTTGCTTCCCTTTTCAATTTGTAAGTTTTCTTCTTCCCCAAAGTTCTTCTTCTTAAGTTAAAAACCTCTATTGATGAGTTCTTCCCAAGCTTGAGTTTCCTTTGATTGTAGTTGCTCAATTGGAATGGTTTGTTCATAATTGTGAGGATTTCACTCCGTAGGCTTGTTTCCCTCATCGTGAAAAGTAAATTCTTCCCCTTTTTTTGATTTTTATTTTTGAAATTCCCTCTTTAACTCTCCTTCTTTGCGGGATGTTTAGAGCCCTCATTTCTGACTAAAATACGCTCAATTTTGGAGCATGCACTCACGGGAGTGTTGTGATCATCATGCACTTTTTCATTTCCAGTTTTGGGGTATGAGTCCCGCGAGCCCACTTTTGACACGAATTTGACTCGGCTATACTTATATCAATATGGGTATCTTTAGTCTTATTTTAATGCATAGTTTATGTTTATGATAGTTTGATTACATTTTGGGACTTCTCAGAGTGGTTCGGGCTTGGACATCGATATTGTAGTAGCTTATCATCGGACGACAGGTAGGTTACGGTCTTCTCCATACTAGACTTTGCATCTATAGCTATAATGGTACTAATTAACATCCTTGGGTTGGGTTTATTAGCTTGATACCCCAAACCTTTTCCGTTCTTTCATATCCATATTATTTCACTCGTATGGTTGTAGAATTCATTGTAGTTGTTTATATCACCCTTATGGTCCTGTGTGGCCTCGTATTTGACTCTGGACCATAAATGGTGGGTTATTTGGGAATGTATGTGAGTCTAGCACATTGGTACTACTATTATAGAGCTGGTTATATTTGTTGTAGGATGATTGGAGCCTGTGCAGGGCCGATAGGTTGATTATGAGCCATTGGGCTACTGTTTGTGATTGGGCATTCCATTATCATGCATATAAAGAGATTTTGCACATGTTTTACTGTTGTTTTGGCTTTGGGCCTACTATTGTTGGTTTTCTAAACCTTGCATGGACCCAAGGGCCCATTTTTGGTAAAAATGGTTATAAAAGGTTTGGAATTGTTTTCATGGATCTTCTTGGGGTAAGAGAGAATTAAAAGATGATTTTATCATAGTTTTTCACACTTACACTAGACCCGATTGAGCCGTGGTTCTAGACATGCTTTACTATTAACATGAGGTGATACTAGACTTGGTCAGAGCAAGCAATAACCTGGTTTTACTACTTTTTTAGACCCGATTATGTCTAGGCACCCTTGTTGGGGGTTTTGAGACATTATTCACTGATTTAGACCCGGGTAGAACCCCGAGCATGCATTTTCGAGATCTTGTTACTTATTTGGATTCGGCTACACTCTGGACGATTATATTGAGGTTGTGAGATTTAGTATATGGTCAAGTACCTCCATGGACCTTGTTGATATGGACAAGGGGCTAAGTACCGAGTGTACTGGAGAATGGGTATATGGTGTAGTTAAGGTATACGGTATGTGTCCTTCCATGGATCCTAACTGCTGGGACTATAGGCACCAGAGGAGGTACATACCGAGTTACTATTCCACCCGATTTCACTACTATATCATATCATTCATTTGCATGAGATTCCACTCTTGGTTCCTTTTTGCTGAGAGTACGCTCTGGTAGTATGGGATGCCAGAGGATTTGTCTATACTTGTATGTGTTCCTCGGGTGTATGGGCGCCCGTTGGGATTGTAGGTAGACTTACTATTATCCTATCACATCTCTAGTTCTGTTTATGGTTATATTCAGGTTCTTATTCGAGTTTTCACATATGGGAGTTGTGTAGTATATTCTTCTAGTTCACTTCATGATTATACTTGGATTATTGGCTAGTTGTTCCTAATTTGAGGGTGTTATATTGTCATGTTTTTAGTTGTTAGAATTGGGTCTCAAGCATGAGTTTGTTTGCCTGATTTCCTTCTTTCCCTTTTTATTGAGGTTACCGGTATACTGTCTTCTTCTTAAACTATCTTTATATATGTTGTTATTGTAAGGACCCCAGGTGCGTTTTTCCTTCCTTCACCTATGTCTATGATATATATTTCTATTAGCTAGCCAAGAATGATTGCTTTTCCTTTGTTTTCTTCCTGTGCTAGCTTCTACGTACTTATTCATTATTTCTGTGACTACTTGTTTCTTTTCTGCTATATTACTGCTTTATAACTTATATGCACTCAGTAGGCCTATGATGCCTACTAGGTAGACATTGCTTAGGAATTGATGCTCATACTATACTATACATCTTCCTGGTGCAGATCCTAGTGTGGGCCATCACTGCTGATTCAATGAGACTCGTGCGGGCTGACTTTTGGACTATTTGAGGCTGAGTGTGAGCTCTTGAAGATCGAGGCTTAGCTTTTAGCTTATCTTTGTATCTTGTACCCTTTTTGCTATTCAGATACAGATGTATATATATTCGTTTGGATCCTTTGTACTCTGTATATTTAGTACCGGCTCTTATACTATGATACCAGGTTGTGGGTTTGGTTTAGATTCTGCTTATATATATATATTCATGTTGTCTATTTCTTCATGTATTTCCTTTGCTTATGCTATTTATATCGTTCTTCTGCTTGCTTGTTAGATAGTAGCCCATTACTAACCATTTTGGGCTACGAGGATTGGTTCACCTATAAGAGGGTTGTAGGTGCCATCATGACTGAGAAATTGGGTCGTGATAGCTTGGTATCAGATCCTGGTTCATCGGTGTCATTGGTATGGGAAACAATGTCTAGTAGAGTCTCGTAGATCAGTGCGGATACGTCTGTATTCAATCTTTGGGAGGCTACAGTGGCATCTCAGGAAATATGCCTCTGTTCTTATTCTAGATTATTCTTCTACAGATGGTTTATACAAGGTCATTAATATCAGGCGGGGGCGAGCCTTTGACTCCAGCACCCCCGACTCTAGTTAGGGGCCAAAGATGTCGCTGTGGTAGAGCTAGGAGATATGCCCGAGCACCGGCAACAGTTAGAGCTCAGAGGGTCAAGGTTGAGCCTAAGATTGTTCCAGAGCAGCAGCCTATGGATCGGGGGATAGCCCAGGTACCACCATGGCCAACACCAGTGTTTGTGCCATCTTCATCCCCAACTCTTTCGTCAATTATTCGGGGTTTACTTTTTCAGTTGTTGGGTATAATAGAGGGACAACCTTCAGGTGTGGCACATACATTCACTCAGGGGTAGCCCTGCATATTTAAAGTTCGGGAGCTCAGCCTGCTATTGTAGCTCCCCGTGTCGAGGTTATTTCGGTACCATCTATTGCACAGCCTCTTGCTCCTAACCTAGTGATGACAGATACATAGTAGAAGGCATTGTGTAGATTCCTGAGATTGGCACCGCCGAGGTTTACTGGTACCCTGGTAAGGATTCACATGATTTTATCACTATTTGTGAGGATATGCTACATCATTTGGGTTTACTGGAGACTCAAAAAGTTGGGTATACTACATATAAACTGGAGGGCCTAGCTAAGTTGTGGTGGAGGGACCAGGTTGCTTGTAAACCATTTTTTTCTCCTCCGTTACCTTGGTCAGATTTCTATGAGGCCTTTATGGCCAATGTTTTTCCACAGAGCGACAGAATTATGCAGGGATTTATGACCGTGTATGAGTATGAGACTCATTTTCACTAGGTCGCTCTATTTGGGGCTATGATCGTGCCTACCGAGCCCGACAGAGTCTGTAGATGTATCTGGGGATTGCAGACTGAGCTTTGACAGGCAACTGAGATATTAGTTGTCAGTGGTCGATCATTTTAGTCTATCGCAGATTATGTCCTTACCATGGAGGATTTACAGTGCTATGATTCAGGGGGAAAAGATAAGATTCAACGACATCAGGGTAGCTACAGTGGTTCCTATTCTAGTGGTAGGGGTTCAGGCCAGTGGGGTCGAGGGTATCAACCATACCAGCACTAGGGTCAGACTAGTCGACCAGTTCAAGCACTGCTTCAGGCTTTTGGTGGGTCTCAGTTTGAGCAGGGTTATGGTGGTCAGACTCCAAGGGGTACATCTTCTGAGGTATCAAGCCATTGTAGCCACACCGGTGCAGCTATTTCATCCAGGCAGAGTAGGCCATCAAGGCTTTGTTATGAGGTCGGCGTTATTAAGCAATATGCTAGAGATTTACCCCAACGGGGTACAGTTCAGCCAGCTGCTCAGCCTATCTGTGCAGTTCAGCCACCAGCCAGAGGGGGTGGTGGTCAGGATAGAGGTGGTGCCTAGCATGGCAGGATAGGTTGTAAGGATGGCAGTCGGTCAGGTGGTGATCTTCCTCATTTTTATGTGATCCCTGGGAGACCAGAGGCAGAGGCCTCAGATGTTGTGATCACAAGTATGATTTATGTATGCTGCCAGTCAGCTTTGGCTTTATTTGATCCTAGATCTACTTGCTCGTATGTTTCTGCCTACTTTATGCCTTATTTGGGGTTGGCTAGTGAGATGTTGTCTATGCATGTATCTGTTTCAACCAAAGTAGGAGATTATTTAGTAGTGGATCAAATTGTGAGATCCTGTATTATTTCTGTTGATGATTTAATGATTCTTGATATGTTAGATTTTGATGTGATTCTGGGTATGGACTGGTTATCCCCTCACCATGCGGTTTTGAGCTGCTATAACAAGACAATTACCATAGCCATGCCCGGTATATCCCCAATTGTGTGGCTGGGTTCTATCAGTCGCGCACCATATGGGTTCATTTCTTATCTCCGAGCTAGGAAGTTGATTTCTTGTGGCTGTTTGGCTTATCTAGCATATGTCCGAGATCCTAGTGTCCACACTTTTTCCCCTGAGTTGGTTCCTGTGGTTAGATATTTTCTAGATGTGTTTCCTATCAACTTGTCAGGCCTTCCACCTTAGAGAGATATTAACTTTGCTATCGAGTTAGAGTCGTGCACCAGGTCCATTTCTATTTCTCCTTACCGTATGGCTCCAGCTGAGTTGAGAGAGCTTAAGGAGCAGCTCCAGGACTTGCTAGCTAAGGGTTTCATTAGGCCGAGTATGTCTCCTTGGGGTGCTCCAGTTCTATTTGTGAAGAAGAAAGATAGGTCGATGCAGATATATACTGATTATCGGCAGCTGAATAAGGTGACTGTGAAGAATAGGTATCCGATGCCATGCATAGATGAGTTGTTTGATCAGCTTCAGGGTTCAGCCATGTTTTCAAAGATAGATTTTAGGTTCGTCTATCATCAGTTGATGATTGGGGTGGACGACATCCCTAAGACAGCATTCAAGACATGATATGGCCACTATGAGTTCTTTGTGATGTCTTTTGGGTTGACTAATGCCCCTGCAGCTTCCATGGACTTGATGCACAGGGTGCTTAGCCCGTACTTGGACTCGTTCATGATAGTATTCATTGATGACATCTTGATATATTTGCGGAGTAGGGATGAGCATGAGCAACACTTGAGGGTTATACTCTAGACTTTTAGAGATCATCGGCTTTATGATATGTTCTCAAAGTGCGAGTTTTGGCTTGAGCCAGTAACATTCCTAGGACACGTGGTGTTTAGGGATGGGATTAGAGTGGACCTGGGAAAGATATCAATAGTTCATGATTGGCCGAGATTGACTACTCCTACTGAGGTTTGCAGGTTTGTTGGGTTAGCAGGGTACTACAAAAGGTTCGTTGAGGGGTTTTCTTCCATAGCAACACCTTTGACCATGCTAACTAGGAAGGATGTCCCATTTCAGTGGTCGAATCAGTGCGAAGATTGCTTTCAGCGACTTAAGGCCTTATTGACTTTAACTCTAGTGTTGACTTTGCCAGTTGAGGGTTAGAGTTTCTCGGTATATTATGATGCTTTAGGGGTTGGTTTTGGTTGTGTATTAATGCAGCAGGGTCGAGTGATATCTTATGCGTTGAGATAGCTGAAGGTTAACGAGCATAACTCCCCACTCATGACTTAGAGTTGGCAGCGGTAGTCTTCGCACTCAAGATTTGGAGGCACTACTTATATTAGGTTCATTGTGAGATCTTCACCAATCACCATAGTCTTCAGTACATTATGAGTCAGGGAGAGTTGAACTTGAGGCAACATAGATGGATCGAGTTATTGAAGGACTATGATTTCACCATTTTGTATCAACCGGGCAAGTCAAACATGGTAGCGGATGCCTTGAGTCAGAATATGGTGAGTATGGGCAGCCTAGCTTCATTTGCAGTTTTAGAGTGTCCATTGGCCTTGGACATCCAATCCTTGGCTAACTGTTTGGTTAGGCTTGGCTTATCGGATCCTAGCAGAGTTCTCACCAGTATTGAGGTTCATTCTACCTTTGTTGATCAGATTCAGAGCCATCAATTTGAGGATCAACGATTGTATGACCTTCATGATTAGGTTATTCGGGGTGAGGCCAGTCGGGCTACTTTGGATTCTGATGGTGTTCTAAGGTTTGATAGTCATCTCTCTGGTCCAAGAGTTGGGGATTTGATTTAGTTGTTTCTTCATGAGGCATATTATTCTACATATTACAACCATTTTGGTGCAGCCAAGAAGTATAGAGATTTGAGATAACTTTACTGGTGGAGCGGTATGAAGTGGGACATGGTGAAGTTTGTATCTCGATGCTTGAATTGTCAGTATGTGAAGTTCGAGCAGATGAGACCTTGTGGATTGATGCAGCGACTTCCCATTCCTGAGTGGAAATGGGAATGGATTACTATGGACTTCATAGTTTGGTTGCCACGTACTCCTCGAGGTTTTGACTCCATTTGGGTGATTATTGATCAGTCGACTAAGTCAGTGCGCTTCTTGCCAGTTCAGACTACTTTCACTGCAGAGAGGTTAGCTTAGATTTACTTTCGTGAGATCATTCGATCACATGGGGTCCTAAATTTTATCATTTAACACCACGAAACTCAGTTCACATCTCAGTTTTGGAGGGCTATTCAGCGAGACTTGGGTACATAGGTTCAACTTATTACCACATTCTACCCTCACATAGATGGCCAGTCTGAGAGGACCATTCAGGTCCTAGAGGACAAGCTTTGAGACTTTGTTCTTGACTTTGGAGGTTCTTGGGATTAGTTTGTGCCCTTGGCCGAGTTTGCTTATAATAATAATTTCCATTCGAGTATTGGTATGGCACCTTTCGAGGTATTGTATGGTAGGCATTGCAGATCACTGGTGGATTGGTTTGATGGTTTGAAGTCTAGGCCACAGAGTACAGACTTGCTTCGCAATTCCTTAGATAGAGTCCGAGTGATTCAGGATAGACTTTGGGTAGCTCAGAGCAGGCTGAACAGCTACGCTAATCGTAGACTTTATGCCTTAGAGATTAGTGTTGGTGACCTGGTATTCCTCCATGTATCTCCCAGGATTGGTGTGATGAGATTTGGTAGGTGGCGCAAGCTTAGACCCAGGTACATTAGGCCGTTTGAGATCCTTCAGAGAGTTGGTAGTGTTGCCCACATATTAGCTTTGCCTCTGATGTTTTCAGCTATGCACCTAGTTTTCTATGTATCGATGTTGCGATGGTATGTTCCAGATGAGTCTCATGTATTGCAGTGTGATTCAGTTCAGTTGGATGAGAGTTTGGCCTTTATTGAGGATTCGATTGCTATTCTAGCCAAAAATGTCAAGAGGTTGAGATCTAGGGAGATTCCAGTTGTTAAGGTTCAGTAGAGGCACCGTCTAGTTGAGAAGGCTACCTGGGAGACCGAGAGAGAGTTACGGGCTCAGTATTTGCAGTTGTTTGAGCCTTCAGGTACTTCCTTGTTCTTGACTTTCGAGGGTGAATATCCATTTTAGTACTGGATAATGTAATGACCATTTAAGTCATTCCCGCACTTATGCTTTTCTTGTACTTTTAGAGCTTACCTATAGTGGCTCTAAGTCATTTATGGCTTGCTAGGATCGGTGGTTCGGTGACTTGGCTTCTCGTTTGGTCTTTATTGTTGTTTCCCTATTTTACATCTTTAACTTAGGAAATCATTGACTTTAGTCAACATTCTTAGATAACATTCTCGGAATCAAATTCTAACAGTTTCGTTAGCTCCAAAACATGGAGTTTGGTTTAGGAGGACCTTTAGTCGAGGCCTGAGAACATCCAGTGTGGTTTTGTGTTGCTTTTTTTATTTTCAAGCTAGTTGGAGTTGGTAGTGTGACTTTGGTCATCTTTTGATGATCGGAGCATCAGATTCAAAATCTGAAGGTTTCATCAGCTCTGGAGTGTTTAGTTTAGGTTAGGTAGGTGGTTGGTTCGGGTCCCAGGTGAGCCAGGATCATTTTAGATGCTTGGTTAATTTTATTTAGTGTTGACTTAGGTTAACATTCCTCCGAAATGACCTCGTAGGAAAGTTTCATCGATTCTATTGAGTCTGGAACGTTGTTTCCACTCTAATAGCATGTTTTGTTTGTGAGTATCTTGTTTCGATTATGCCTAGAATGCCCCATTGAAGTTTTGAACACAGCTGGTTTTCTGCAACTGGTGGCCTTTAGCGCAATGGCGCCCAGGCAGCGAGATGGTGCTAACGTTCTGCCCGACTTTTAGCAATTTCTCACCCAGCCAGCGCGATGGCGCCCTGCCAGCACGATGGAGCCTCAGTGCCTGCCTACCTTTTACCGCGATGGCACCCTTTTAGCGTGATGAAGCCTCAATGCCTGCCTGCCTTCAGCGCTATTGCGCTCCTCCAGTGCCGATGGCACTGGCCTGAGGCCAGTCTTACAACTTGCCTCCCTAATGATTTTCAGCCACTTTTCACCTTGTCTTTTAAAGTCCAAGTTATTTTCCCTCTCCTAAAATCACCTCCAAGTCAGTTCTTGGCTGTGGAGGTTCATTATTGGCACTAAATTCATGCTTCCCTCTTCAATTTGTAAGTTTCCTTCTTCTCTAACGTTCTTCTCAAGCTTGAGTTTCCTTTGATTGTAGCTGCTCAATTGGAATGGTTTGTTCATAATTGCAAGAATTTCACTCCATAGGCTTGTTTTCCTCATCGTGGTAAGTAAATTCTTCCCCTTTTTTTGATTTTTATTCTTGAAATTCCCTCTTTAACTCTCCTTCTTTGCGGGCTGTTTTGAGCCTTATTTTAGGCTAAAATTTGCTCAATTTTGGAGCATGCACTCAGGGGATTGTTGTGATCGTCGTGAGCTTTTTCATTTCCAATTTTGGATTGTAGGTCCTGCGAGCCTGCTTTTTACACTAATTTTGACCCGGCTATAGTTATAGCAATATGGGTATCATTGGTCTTATTTTAATGCATAGTTTATGTTTATGATAGTTTGATTGCATTTTGGGACTTCTCAGAGCAGTTTGGGCATGGAAATCATCGTTCTAACAGCTTGTCGTTGGACAACATGTAGGTTACGGTCTTCTCCATACTATACATTACTTATATAGGCTATAAGAGTACTAATTAGCATCCTTGGGTTGGGTTTATTAGCTTGGTACCCCAGACCTTGTTCGTTCTTTCATATCCGTATTATTTCACTCGTATGGTTGTAGAATTCATTGTAGTTGTTTATATCACCCTTATGGTCTTGTGTGGCCTCGTATTTGACTTTGGACCATAAATGGTGGGTTATTTAGGAATGTTCGTTAGTCTCGAACATCGATACTGCTATTATAGAGCTGGTTATATTTGTTGTAGGACGATTGGAGCCTGGGCAGGGCCGATAGGTTGATTGTGAGCCATTGGGATACTGTTTGTGATTGGGCATGCCATTATCATGCATATAAAGAGGTTTTCCACATGTTTTACTGCAATTTTGGCTTCGAGCCTACTATTGTTGACCTTGCATGGCCCCAAGGTCCCATTTTTGGTAAAAATCGTTATAAAAGGTTTGGAATTATTTTTATGGATATTCTTGGGGTAAGAGAGAGTTAAAGGATGATTTTATCACAGTTTTTCACACTTAAAGAAGACCCGGTTGATCTGTTACATTCTTTACTTTTGACTTGATGTGATACTAGACTTGGTCGGACTGAGCAACAACCTGGTTTTACTATTGTTTTAGGCCTAGTTATGTCCGGGCACCCTTGTTGGGATTTTTGAGACTTTATTCACTTATTTAGACCCGGGTAGAACCCCGAGCGTGAATTTTTGAGATTTGGTTACTTATTTGGATCCAGCTACACTCCGAATGATTATATTGAGGTTATGAGATTTAGTATGTTGTCGAGGACCTTCATGTACCTTACCGATCCAGACCAGGGGCTACGTGTTGTGTGTGCTGGAGGAGGGGTATACAGTGTTGTTGAGGTATACGGGCCATGTACTTCCATGGATCCTACCTGCTGGGCCTATAGGCACCGGAGGAGGTACATACATAGTTATTGTTCCACCCGGTTTTCACTACTACATCATATCATTCATTTGCGTGAGATTCAAACCTTGTTTGTTGTTTGCTGAGTGTACGCTCCGGTAGTATAGGATTCCAGAGGGTTCGTCTACACTTGTATGTATTCCTCGGGTGTATGGGGGCTCATTGGGACTGTAGGTAGACTTACTATTATCCTATCACATCTCTTGTTCTGTTTATGGTTATATTCGGGTTCTTATTCGAGGTTTCACATGTGGGAGTTATGTAGTATATGCTTCTGGTTCACTTCATGATTATGCTTGTATTATTGACTAGTTGTTCCTACTTTGAGGGTGTATTATTGGAATGTTTTTAATTGTCAAAATTGGGTCTCAAGCATGAGTTTGTTTGCCTGCTTTCCTTCTTTCCCTTTTTCTTGAGGTTACCATTATACTGCCTTATTCTTAAACTCTCTTTATATATGTTGTTATTTCAAGGACCCCAGGTGCGTTCTTCCTTCCTTTACATGTGTCTGTGATGTATATTTCTATTATCTAGCCAAGCATTATTGTTTTCCCCTTGTTTTCTTCTTTGCTAGCTTCTATGTACTTATTCATTATTTTTGTGTGACTACTTGTTTCTTTTTTGCTATATTATTGCTCTTATGTATTATATGTGCTTAGTCGGCCTATGATGCCTAATGGGTACCCGTTGCTTAGAAATTTGTGATTATACTACATGTTGCATCTTCCTGGTACATATCCTAGTGTGGGCCATCACCGTTGATTCGTGGAGACTCGGGCGGGCTGACTTTTGGACTATCTGAGGCTGTGGGTGAGATCTTGATGACCGGGGCTTCGCTTTTAGCTCATCTTTGTATCTTGTACTCTTTTTGCTATTCTGAGACAGATGTGTATATATTCTTTTGGATCTTTGGTACTCTATATATTTAGTACCGGCTCTTATACTATGATACCAGGTCGTGGGTTTGGTTTAGATTCTGCTTATATATATATTCATGTTGCCTGTTTCTTCTTGTATTTCCTTTGGTTCCGCTATTTATATCGTTCTTCCGCTTGCTTGTTAGATAGTAGCCCATTACTAACTTTTCTGGGCTATGGGGATTGGTTCACCTACGGGGGGTTTGTAGGTGCCATCATGACTGAGAAATCAGTTTGTGACAGAAGTCCAGATATCCACAGTTATTTCAAGAACATAGAGAAGGTTTCTGATAACATACACCCTATTCATATGAATCATAGTTTCAGATGAACCTATACATAATTAATTTTTTTACTCATATGTTATGTATACATATTCAGGTGTATCACCCATGCCTGCAAGTTCATAGCTTACATATGTCGCACTACAAGTCAAAACATAGAGGGAAATATAAGATAAATTAGATGCATAGTAATTTCCTTATGTAGCATAGCAGAACTGTACTTCCATTTTATACTACAACTGTTGTGATGCC
Source organism: Jaltomata sinuosa (assembly GCA_003996215.1). Lineage (NCBI taxonomy): Eukaryota > Viridiplantae > Streptophyta > Magnoliopsida > Solanales > Solanaceae > Jaltomata > Jaltomata sinuosa. The sequence goes on along the minus strand of QJPP01000874.1, from coordinate 125,453 downwards.
TTGTGAGACTTGTATATGTGTATTATGGTTAGCTCACAGATTTTGGATAGCCCCATTTACAAAGGAAACTCTGGCAAAATTTTAGAAAAATTACAGAGTTAGTTCTATTCAGAGATAAAGTCTACATTCGAGGACGAATGGTCCAAAGGGGGGAATAATGTAATACCCCATACCTTTAAACATATGTACGACTAAGGTAACATCTATGCATTTATTTCGAAATATATAAATGAAGGTGAATTTGAGTATAAATGAAGGTGAATTTGAGCCAAAGTCTAAGTATCCAACTATACTAAAGTGGAAAAAATAGTTTGAGGGAACGAGACTTGAAAAGGCAATTGAAGTTGGAAACAAGAAAGTCGCCTACTTGCTAGAGCTATGTATTTCACCTACTAGCGTAAATGTTCTACGTGGTTAAGCTATTTATTTTGATGTCCTACTTGCTTGAGTTACATGAATATAAGCCTACAATTAATGGACGGGATAAAGTAAATTTGGCCCAAAGTTTAAAAGTTATAAAGTCCAAAACATAAGAAGTTATCGACTTCTTTATAGGCCCAATTTGTTTGCTAAATGAAGGAGTGGGCTAGGTCAAGGGTCAAGACCCAAAACCCATTTGAAAATATCCAATATATATCCATATATTCAGCTATTTCTCCAGAATTTTCCACAAGATAAACAAGAACTGAATCTCTCTCTCTCTCTCTCTTTTAGCTTTTCTTGGCAGCCCTCTTTTCCCCCTTAGGGTTCTTGAGTTCTTCTTCTTGGTTCTCAAGCTTTAAGGTAACTTTTTGGCTGTACTTTATCATGGTTTTTATATAGAAAATTTGGTGCATCAAAGCTCCAAACATTGGTGGAGTTTGGACTGCCTTTGTCAGAAAGAAGCTCCTTGGCAGCCCCTTGTTGTGCGATGTTGTCTTAAAGAGTTTTCTTCTTGTTGTAAGGTCCTGTTTTGGAGTAATGTTTTTGGTATTGAAGAAGTCAAGTTAAGAGTTAAAAGTTACATTAAAATCAAGGTAAAATTCTTCCCCTTCATCCCTTATTATATATGAGAAGAAAGAGGCAATTCTAGACGCAATTGGCGTATGAACTCATGAGACGGTGATCGGAAGCCATGAGTTCAAGTTATTCCTATTTTATTGAACTGTTTTGGGGCTGTATTATATGTATTGTTGTATGTATTTGTAAAACTCATGGTTAGGGTTGGTTGTGGCTATTTTGGGATTGAAATTGAAGGGTGTGGTGATATCCCGAGTTTTTGACTATTGTGAAGACATGCTGCCCGTTCGATTGTAGAGGACTATTTTGTGGGACCCGCATGGTTTTTAGCTGCTATAAATATGTCCAATATATGTATAACTTATTGCTATAATAAGTGAAGGGAATTAGAAAGAACCATAAGTATAAAGAGAGTCTGACGAGCAAGTCGCTAGCTTAATAGATGACATGTTGCCGATATGTAGAGATTGTGTTTATGGGTTGTTTGTAATAGTTGTACGACTTAATTTTATATAGATTATCTGCTGGTAGGAAGGGGTACTGTCCACTGAAGTTTCTCGAGCTCGGAATTGAGGTATGTAAGGCTAAAACCTCCTTCGCCGCGAGGCACGATCCTACATCACATGTTTCTCTATAAGGGTCTATATCGTTTATATAATTTATAGAGATTGGTATTCAGTTTCTATGTGCCCTATACTTCATAGTAATCACCCCTACAATTCAGTTATTTATTTTCCATACGTTCAGAGTATTCGAGCTAAACATTATGACTCAAAGTGTTCACATAGTCATCAAATCAATATATCTGCCTTCATTGGTATTCCATAAAGCTCAAATAGTACATTTGTTATATGTATCTATAGATAATTTTCTTTACATATCATATTCATCTTTTATACATAAAATACATGTTCATATAATTCATGTGAAATAGAGAAAAATTTACTAGTTGATTCACTTAATCAGATATTACCATCGGTTACTCAGAGTTCATAAATTATCATTCAGAGCTTACTATTTGTGCAACTGATTTCATTTGTAATTAATTATTGAGAGGCCCTCATGGAATGAATTGTTAAGATATAAATTAAGCGATGGTGGGGGAAGGTGAGAGATATTATATTCACTTGACTCATGTGTGATGCTACCTTGTGCACATGACTGAGACTATAGACCCTCAGAGTTGTGCCTATGGGCATACCAGACTATTATTGCTATATACCCCAAGGGTAGAGCCATATTTAGAGTGCTCGCTTGGGAGTTGAGCTTAGAGCTGAGACTTTATGGCGTACCTTCATAGATTATAGACTACAAGATATAACATTTTCAATATGAGATTTAGAGATAACTGAGTTCATATGTTATCTAGCTGATATAAAGTCCTCAAGGCTATCACACCTCGAGGCTACCCCCTGGACTTAACACGGGACTCGAGATCACAAGTTATCCCAAGCCAATCCTTGGCCTTAGCATGACTTAATATAAACATTATCAAAGAGAGAGTAAACTTAGTAATAAGTAAAGAGCAACTCCTTAGATAAAGATGAAGCATAAGTGAGAAACAATCTAAAACACCAAAGCACTGACGGTCTAGCTATGTCTGAAAAGCCTCTAAAACTAATAGGGTGAGTTGCTGGGACAAGTCCCCAGCTAAATCTAAGTACTGAAAGAAAGTCATAAAGATAGCTAACTAATAACTAGTACTCGAATGATGAGGACTCACCAACTGCGACTAGAAATCCTACGGTCTCTATCCACGAGTCTGGGAGCGAGAGCCTGAATCTGCATCATGATAGGATGCAAAATAAGAAGTATGCATCAGTACTATAGGATGTACTGAGTATGCGAGCTTACGTAATGTCAGAATAAAAACATACTTGGAAAGCATACTTAAAACTAACTTCATACATAAGTAGAAGAAATTATAAGTAAATATCATAATTTGAACATAAGTCATAAAAAATGAGCCAAGCCTCAAAATAGAATATCATATAACTTAGTGGCTTAAAATCATTCTTACGGGAGTTTCTCTTCCTTGACAGTAAACCATGTGGAGTACCATGGAGTCCAGTGTCATACACCGACACCAAAAAAGGTTGTCCTAACTTGCCAAGGTTAGAGCCATAAACATAAGGATCCTGAAGTGAACCACAAAGGGCAATTTATGGTGGCAACATAGTTTTGGACTTGGGTTATCTAGAACCCTCATTGCTCGATGCTAAATACTACTCCCAAAATAAATCATAGTGCTCACATAATATGTAACATATCTAGATGTGAAAACTTATTCATAGTCATAATGGCAAACCCGAATATCATACTACTCACAAACCATGCTTTTGAAAAATAGTTCATAAGCATTGATGGCATGTCAATATGTCATATATTTCATAATAGATCATATCTTAAAGGCTTGCATAGAACTAGTTCAACTGCATAATCGTATAAAAATTCATAAGTTTAGGAACTAGGTATGCAATTTCTTGAAATACATAAGGTCATGTTATCTAAACATGCCAATTTTCTTAAAACAAGCCATACATGAAAAATTAGGCTAGCGTTATCCTTCAAATCATGAGATAAATAATTACTTGTAAAAAACCCATTCCAAATCATGAAATTAGAATTAGAAATCATAGAAAAACACGAGAATTTTTTTTTTATAAAATGTCATAAAATTAGGTAAGAACACTAACTTGAGAAATTCATGAAATCAAAGAAAAACTTGGGGTTTTTGGGTATAAGGGTGAAAGGAATCCCTTATTGAATGCCCACATACCTGAACTTGAAGCTTTCTTAACCTAGAACTTGAAGATGGATGATTTGAAAAGGAACCCTACGTTTAGGAGCTTGGGAGAATTAAACTTATTTTCTTCTTTTGGAACTTGATTGAGAGAATGGAAGAGAACTTAGGTTAAGTGAAAATAAAACCCCTTAAATTTAGCCTAAATTGACTTAACTTAGGAGCTTAAGAATTGAGGAATGATAAAAATACCCCTGGGAAATAAATCTGAAAGACTGTTAAAAATTTTGGCTGAGGTTTCCACAGACGATGTCTACAGCCTGTAGATAAAACCACCGATCGTAGTTGGAGGTTGCGGTTTCCTAGAAAAACTGCTAGGCTGTAGGTCTGATTTCCACTGACGGGTTTCATGTCCCATGGAACCATCCACAGTCCATAGAACCTATCTTGGTTTCTTGGGGAACTGATGACCCCCAGGTCTGATTTCACGAGGGGAAACCACAGTTTGTTGTTTGATCCACGACCCGTGAATCCCTATCGTGGTTTCAGATCAGAGGATGGGCTCAGCATGTCTGATTCCATAAGGCCTTTCTATGGCCCGTGGTTTCATCTATGGCTCGTGGTCTAGGCCCGTGGATCCTGATAACTTCAGAAAATTTCAGAAATCCAAGTTTAAAAGCTGGTTCAAATTCGAGGGTATTACAATATATCCCCCTTGGGATCATTCATCCTCGAATGAAGACTAACTAAGAAAAGTTTAGAGAGAAAAGCTGCAATACCAACCAAAAGAACATGAAAAATAAAAGTATAGGCATAATGACTGAGTTATGACTTAAAACATGACTGAACTAACTTTGTTAAACATGTATGCATGCTAGGATAGTAATAAAGGCTAATGGAATGCAACCGAAGGGACATACTAAAGAGAAAACTATTACGTGAAGCTGAAACTGGATCGGAAGGAAAGAGATGAGGGTACTTGGCCATCACGGCTGCTTCTGCTTCCCAAATAGCTCCCTCAACTGACTGGTTCCTCCAAAGAACCTTCACTGAAGTGACTTCCTTGTTCCTCAACCTTAAAACCTGACGATTAAGAATCTCAATGGGGACTTCTTCGCAAGTGAGGCTATCCTTCACACCCACATTCGCTAAACGCACTATCAAGGTTGGATGACACACACACTTCTTCAACAATGAAACATGGAAGACTGGATGAACCATTGCTAATTAAGCAGGTAACTCTAACTCATAAGCCACATTACCAACTCTCCTCAGAATCCTGTAGGGACCTAAAAATCGGGGATTAAGATTCCCCTTCTTACCAAATCTCATCACACTCTTCATGGGTGACACTTTCAGAAACACCCAATCATCCACCTAAAACTCTAGGTCTCTTCGCCTAACATCTGCATATGATTTATGTCGATTCTAGGTAGTCTTAAACCTCTCCCTAATGATCTAAACCTTTTCCATAGTCTCATGTACTGAATCCGGTCTTATCAAAGCTATCTCACCTACCTCAAAGCAACCTATAGGTGATCTACACCTCCACCCATAAAGTGCCTCAAACGGAGCCACCTGAATGCTAGAGTGAAAATTATTATTGTAAGCAAACTCTATAAGAGGTAAGTGATCATCCCAATTACCTTTGAAATCAATCACACAAGCCCTCAACATATCCTCTAAGGTCTGGATGGTACGCCCTGCCTAACCATCTATATGTGGATAAAATATTGTGCTAAGATTAACCTGAGTACCAAGACCCTTCTGAAATGATCCAAAACTGGGATGTAAACTGAGTACCACTATCTGAGATGATAGACAAGGGAACCCCATGAATCCGAACGATCTCATGGATCTAGAGTCTAGCATAATCCTCTGTTGAGTTAGTAGTCTTGATAGCTAAAAAGTGAGCGGACTTAGTTGTAACACCCCAGAATTTGATTCAACTTTTAAACTTAGAATCCCTAAAAATTCTGAAACTTCCAGGAATCATGAGTCAAGTCCACGAGTCGTGAATGGAATCATGAGTCATGGAAGTCACACGTGAAACCAGCTCTGCAGCTCCCACCTCTATTCTGAAAACCACGAGTGGAGTCTACGGGTTGTGATTAGTTTCACGAGTCATGGAAACCACCCGTGGAACTCAGACTGAGGGCAGTCAAATCCCCAGGAACCTCGAGAGGTTTCTACAGTATGTGGAAAGTTCCACTAGCCATAAACCCTGCTCGTGGAACTCAAACCCTTAGCCTATCTTTTGGCTCAGGAACCACGAGTCTAATCCACGACTCGTAGTTACTTCTATAGTCCGTGGAAAGGACCCTTGGAACATGAAGCCGAGGTTTTTAACAACTTTTCTCTAATTAAATCCCAGGGTTTATTTTTTTAACTACCCACTCTTTTAACTCCTAAGTGAGGTTGTTTTTACACTTCTAGTAGGGTTTCATCCCTAATTAGCCTAAGTCTCTCATTCATCTTCCAAAAAGGGAAAAGAACTCCTTCAAGCTCCAAGTCTCAAGCTCCAAGTTCAAGTCTCTATATCTTCTCATTCTCTATTGGGTTAAGCTTTAATAAGGTATGTGGGTATTCAACATGGGTTCCTTTCACCCTTGTGCCCAAGACCCCAAACTTTTACTTTGAATTATGGATTTACGAAATTAGGGTTCATACCTAGTTTGGGGAAAACTCATGGGTTCAGTTTTAAAGCTTTAATTTATGGTTTCACATTAATCATTTATGATTTATTTGGATTCCTTTATTGATTTTAGAAATCCCATGCACTAAAGATGATTTCTAGCATGATTCAATTGATTAGCATATTTTCAAGTGAAAATTAGCATGTTTAGATAACATGGCCTTATGTTATGAATTTAGAAAAAAAGGTATGTTTTGAGTTATGGCTATGCTAAGCTTTAAGAACTTATGGTTTGAATTTACATGACATTAGATATGTCCTTAGGCATTTCAAACCAGATTTGGCATTAGATATTTCACAAGTATTATATGAGCTATATATATATATTTTGAGAGTAGTATTTAGCACTGACTTGGACGGGGTGAGAGTACCTTAGTCACAGAACTACGTTCCCCCATAAGTTCATAAGTCCCCTCTGTTAGGCATTAGAATTAGTGATCATGCCACAGTTATGCATTTATACCCTGGCAAGGTATATTGTGTCCTCTCGATGGGGCAGATACATCAGATTTCATGTAGCTCACATGGTCTATGTCGGTTAGAGAACATCTCACAGAACGATTTTAAGTTTTAAAATGTATTTAACTCTTGCTCAGATTTCAGACTTACTATTCATGATTATGTTTTTAGCTTGTGCTATTGCATTGATTCATTTACACTACATTTTTACCGTTTTAGCGTGATATTAGTTTTTATAGCATATCTAGCATGTTTATTACTGATTTTGCATATCTTGCATATTCAGTACATCCTATAGTACTGACGCATATCTTGCGCTGCATCCTCTTGATGATGTAGATTCAGGTTTTCCTCCTCATACTCATGGCTAGAGATTTTAGGCCATCCATCTAGTTGTTGGTGAGTCTTTATCTTCTGAGGGATGATTCTTGAGTTTAGTATATTATCGTCCTTTCAATACTTAGAGTTAGGTGGGGTCTTATCCCAGCAATTCCTTATATAGCATGTAGAGGCTTTTCAAACATAGACAATATTCGAGTCTCGCTTTTGAATTGTGTTTCATCTCGACTTTATCTTTTATGGATTGGGTTACCTAGTTTTCTATTTATGCTTTCGTTGTGTTCCTTATGATTAACTGAGTTATGCTATTACCAAGGGTTAGCTTGGGGCACTTGTGCTCCTAGGTCCCATGTTACGTCTAGGGGGTAGCCTCGGGATGTGACAAACTTGGTATCAGAGCTTCCGGTTCAAGAGTCCTAGGGTGTCTGAAAGCGCATCGAGTAGAGTCTCTTTCATGTGTGTGAAGCGTGCCAAACTTATGAGAGGGGAGCTACGAGGTGTCTTAAGAAAAACTTCACTTCTTTCGTGATCAATATTATGCAATAGAGTTTGACTCCATTACTCCTCTAATCGATTCTTTATGCGTTTCAGATTATGGCTCATTACCGTGCCATGCCTCCTCAAGCCACTCGGAATGCTAATCCTCTAATTCTAGACCCTGAGGTTACAAAAGTGGACTTCAGGAATTCTATTCATATGGTAGCTCAGATTATGGCTCCTTAGTCTAATCAATAGGTTCCTATCCCCGCCCACCCTCAAGGTGGAGTAGTGGCCCGAGTTCAAGATTCCATTCACATGAACCCACCTGAGTTCTTGGGTTTGAAAGTTGGTGAGGATCTGCTAAATTTCATGGATGAGGTGAAGAAGATCTTGGATGTGATGCAAGTGGTTGGTGTGGAAGTTGTTGAGCTAGCTTCCTATCAGCTCAAGGATATAACTCACATTTGGTATACTCAGTGGAAGGACGCTAGGGATAGGGATATGGTCCCTATGACTTGGGAGTGATTTGAGAGGGCTTTTCTTGATCGGTTTTTCCTGAGAGAGTTGAGTCAAGATAAGGCCGAAGAGTTCATAAATTTAAGGCAAGGGTCTATGTTAATTCAGGAGTATGGGTTGAGGTTCACTCATCTTTCTAGATATGCTCATTCTATGGTGCCTAATCTGCAGGATCAAATGAGTAAATACATTTATGGAGTGTCGAATTTGATGAAGAAGGAGTACAGGTCTGCTATGCTTTTGAGTGACATGAATATTTCTAGACTTATGACTCATGCTCATCAGATTGAGAAAGACAAGTTGAGGGAAATGGCAAGAGACAACAAGAGGGTCAGATCTGAGAGTTCAGTTTTCCATCAGAGGTTTGAAGGAGGAGATCGATCTTTATTTCAGAAAAAGTAATCAGGACCCGTGCATTCTTTAGCTAGTTCTCCTACTCAGTCCCTCAGGTCTCATCATGATAAGGTAGGTAGAGGATCAGGTTTCTATTTACAAGGGAGTGTTCAAAAGGGGACTCCTTACCCTTCTTGCAACAAGTGTGGTAGAAGTCACCCCGATGAGTGTTTGGCTAGTAGAGAGGGATGATTTGGATATGGTCAAGTTGGACACAGGATTAAGGATTGCCCTTCAGCTAAGAAGGGACAGGGAGGTAGTAGAACTCAGTCTTCTCCAGCAGCCCCAGGTGGTCAGCCGGCCCAGCAGGACACTGCTTCTAGTTCTGGTGGTCAGCACCAGAACCACCTTTATGCCATGTCCTCTCGCAAGGACTAGAAGAGTTCACCAAATTTCGTTACTAGTATGTTGAAAGTCTTCTCTCTAGATGTGTATGATTTATTGGACCCCGGTGCCTCCTTATCTTTTGTGACCCCTTATGTTGCTTGCAAGTTTGAGATTTGTCCTGATCAGCTTCTAGAACCCTTTTGTGTTTCTACTCTTGTTGGTGAGTCAGTCCTAGCCAAAAGAATCTATTGAAATTACCCTATCTCAGTCCTTCATAAAGTCACTTCAGCGGATCTAGTGGAGTTGGAGATGACTGACTTTGATGTTATTCTTGGTATGGATTGGTTGTATGCATGTTATACCTCGATTGATTGTCATACCCGAGTCATCAGTTTTAAGTTTCCAAATGAACCTGTCTTAGAGTGGCAGGGTAGTCCACCATCCTTAAAGGGTCATTTCATATCTTATCTTAAGGCTAGAAAGATTATTTCTAAGAGTTATGTTTATCATATAGTTCGGGTTATGGACACGGAGTCCAAAACCCTATCTCTCCAGTCAATTCCTATTGTGAGTGAGTTTTCAGAAGTGTTTCCTGAGGATTTACTTGGATTCCCTTCCGAGTAGAGTAGGAGATAGACTTTGGGATAGATCTTCTTCCAGATACGCATCCTATATTTATTCCTCCTTATAGAATGGATCCAGCAGAACTTAAAGAATTAAAAGAGCAGTTGAAGGATCTTTTTGACAAGGGTTTTATCAGGCCTAGCATCTCTCCATGGGGTGCTCCAGTTTTATTTGTGTAAAAGAAAGATGGTTCCCTCAGAATGTGTATCGACTACCGTCAGTTGTACAAGGTCACAATCAATAATAAGTATCCGATTCTTAGAATTGATGACTTGTTCGATCAGCTTCAGGGTGCTAGAATCTTCTCCAAGATCGACCTTAGATCCGGTTATCATCAGCTTTATGTTCGCGAGTGTGACATTCTTAATATGCCTTCAGGACTCGGTATGGTCATTTTAAATTTATAGTTATTTCTTTTGGATTAACAAATGCTCCTGCAGCTTTTATAGATTTTATAAACCGTGTGTTCAAGAAGTATTTGGATATTTTTATGATTGTTTTCATTGATGATATTCTTATCTATTCTCGGAGTGAGGAGGAGCATGCAGACCATTTGAGAGTTGTGTTGCAAACTCTCAAGGATTGAGAGTTATTTGATACGTTCAGTAAGTGTGAGTTTTGGATGTAGTATGTTGCTTTTCTGGGTCATATTGTGACTAGAGATGGTAATTGGGTTGATTCTCAAAAGATTAAGGCAGTAAAAAACTAGTCTAGACCCACTTCCCCCTCTGATATTAGGAGCTTTTTGGGTTTTGCTGGTTACTACAGGATATTTGTGGAAGGATTTTCTTCCATTGCTGCCCCATTGACTTGGTTGACTCAAAAAAAGGTAAAATTCCAGTGGTTTGATTAATGTGAGAAGAACTTTCAGGAATTAAAGACTAGATTGACCACAACTCCAGTGTTGGCTCTACCCGAGGGCCTAGACAACTTTGTTTTATATTGTGATGCTTATAGGATTTGTTTGGGTGTGTTGATGCAGCGTGGTAAGGTGATTGCTTATGCTTTGAGACAGCTTAAGATTCATGAGAAGAATTACCCCACTCATGATCTTGAGTTAGCGGTCGTGGTTTTTGCTTTGAGGATTTGGAGACACTACTTGTATGGCATTCATATGGATGTATTCACTGATTATAAGAGTCTTTAATATGTGTTCACTCAAAAGGAATTGAATTTTCATCAAATAAGATGGCTTGAGCTTCTTAAAGATAATGATATGAGTATGCTTTACCATCTGGGTAAGGCCAATGTTGTGGGGATGCACTGAGTAGATTATCCATGGGTAGTGTATCTTCGGTTGAAGATGGAAAGAAGGAATTGGCTCGCCCGACTAGGAGTTTGCCATATGGATTCGACCGAAGATGGTGTTATTATTTAGAATGGTTCCGAATCATCTTTGGTTGCTGAAGTGAAAAAAAAGCAAGACAGTGATCCTATTTTTCACCAGTTGAAGGATGCAGTCCATCAACAGAGGGTAGAGGTTTTCTCACAAGGGGGAGATAGTGTGCTTCGATATCAAGGTCAATTGTGTGTTATTGACATAGATGGGTTGAGACAGTGATTTTGAATGAGGCTCATAGCTCTAGGTATTCTATTCACCCCGGTGCTACCAAGATGTACCGTGACCTACAGGAAGTCTATTGGTGGAATGGTATGAAGAGGGACATAGCAGATTTTATGGCTAAGTGTCCCAACTGTTAACAAGTGAAGGTAGAGCATCAGCGATCGGGTGGCATGACTCAGGATATTAATCTTCCTACTTTGAAGTGGGAAGCAATCAATATGGATTTCATTACAGGTTTGCCTCGTACTTGTAGACAACATGATTCTATTTGGGTTATTATCGACAGGATGACCAAATCAACCCACTTCTTGGGTGTCAAGACTACAAATTTAGTAGAGAATTATGCCAGACTCTACATTCGTGATATAGTTAGATTGCATGGTGTTCCTTTGTCTATCATTTCAGATAGGGGTACTCAGTTCACATCCCAGTTTTGGAGATTATTTCAGAGAGGTCTTGGTACTCAGGTGAAGCTTAGCATAACTTTTAACCCACAGACGAATGGCCAGGCAGAGCGTACTATCCAGACTTTTAAGGATATGTTGAGATCTTGCATGATTGATTTCAAAGGTAGTTGGGATAATTACTTAAATCTCATTGAGTTTGCCTACAACAACAGCTTTCATTCTAGTATTTGGATGGCTCCTTATGAGGCACTTTATGGTCAGAGATGTAGATCTCCTATTGGTTGGTTTGAGGTAGGTGAGGCAGCTTTGATTGGTCAAGATTTAGTTCATGATACCATGGAGAAAGTTCAAATTATTAGGGAGAGGTTGAAGACCTCTAAGAGTTGATAGAAATCATATGCAAATGTGAGGAGGAGAGAGTTAGAGTTTGAGATTGATGATTGGGTGTTTCTGAAGTTGTCGCCCATGAAGGGTGTGATGAGATTTGGTAAGAAAGGGAAGCTTAGTCCCTGTTATGTAGGTCCCTACCGGATTCTTAGGAGATTTTGTAGTGTTGCTTATGAGTTGGAGTTGCCATCAGAATTAGAAGCGTTTCATCCGATTTTCCATGTTTCCTTGTTGAAAAAGTATGTTGGTGATCCGACCTTGATTGTTCCTTTGGAAAACATGGGTATGAAGTATAGCCTTACTTATGAGGAAGTTCCTGTCGAGATTCTTGATCTTCAAATTCGGAGGTTGAGAAACAAAGAAGTTACTTTGGTAAAAGTCCTTTGGAGGAATAAGCTAGTTGAGGGAGCCACTTGGGAAACAGAAGCATCCATGAAAGCCAAGTACCCTCATCTTTTCCTTTTCGATCTCGTTTCAGCTTGAGGTAATAGTTTCCTCCTTAGTATGTCCCTCTGATTCTATCCCATCAGTTCCTCTGATGATCCTAGCATGCATTCATATTTTCCAAAGTTAGTTCTATCATGATTTAAGTTGAGAAGTCAGTTTTCATGCTTGTTCTTCAGTTTTCAGGTTTTGTTGCTTAGTTGGGCTATTTTCACTCCAGTTTTCCTTGCTTAGTCTTCATTCGAGGATGAATGATCCCAAGGCGGAGATATTGTAACACCCTAGAATTTGACTCAGATTTTAAACTTAGAATCCCTGATAATTCTGAAACTTCCAGGAATCACGAGCCAAGTCCACGAGTCATGGAAGTGACATGTGAAACCAGCTCTGCAGCTCCCACCTCTGGTCTGAGAACCACGAGTGGAGTCTACGGGTCGTGATTATTTTCACAGGTTGTGGAAACCACCCATGGAACTCAAACTGAGGGCAGTCAAATCCCCAGGAACCATGAGAGGTTTCTACGGTCCTTGGAAATTTCCACGAGCCGTAGACCCTGCTCGTGGAACTCAGACTCGCAGCCTATCTTTTGGCTCAGGAACCACGAGTCTAATCCATGACTCGTGGTTATTTCTACGGTCCGTGGAAAGGACCCGTGGAACCTGAAGCTGAGGTTTTTAATATCTTTTCTCTAATTAAATCCCAGAGTTATTTTTATAACTACCGACATTTTAAACTCCTAAGTGAGGTTGTTTTGACCATTTCTAGTAGGGTTTCATCCCTAATTAGCCTAAGTCTCTCATCATCCCTCATTCATCTTTCAAAAAGGGAAAAGAACTCCTTCAAGCTCCAAGTTCAAGTCTTTATTTCTTCTCGTTCTCTATTGGGTTAAGCTTCAATAAAGTATGTGGGTATTAAAGATGGGTTCCTTTCACCCTTGTGCCAAAACCCCCAAACTTTTACTTAGAATTATGGGTTTATGAAATTAGGGTTCATACCCAATTTGGGGAAAACTCGTGGGTTCAGTTTTAAAGCTTTAATTTATGGTTTCTCATTGCTCACTTATGATTTATTTGGGATTCCTTTATTGATTTTAAAGCCTATGCATTAAAGATAATTTCTAGCATGATTCAATTGTTTAGCATGTTTTCAAGCGAAAATTGGTATGTTTAGATAACATGGCCTTGTGTATTTATGAAATTGCATGCCTAATTCTTCAAGTTATGAATTTAGAAAGAAAGTTATGTTTTGAATCATGGCTATGCTAAGCTTTAAGAACTTATGGTTTGAATTTGCATGACATTAGATATGTCCTTAGGTATTTCAAATAAGATTTGGCATTAGATATGTCACAAGTATTATATGAGCTATATGTATGTTTTGGGAGTAGTATTTAGCACCGAGTTGGATGGGGTGAGAGTACCCTTAGTCCCAGAACTACGTGTCCTCGTAGGTTCATAAGTCCCCTCTGTTGGGCATTAAAATTAATGATCATGCCACAGTTATGCCTTTATGCCCTGGCAAGGTATATTGGGTCCTCTCGATGGAGTGGATACATCAAATTCTATGCAGCTCACATGGTCTATGTCGGTTAAAGAACTTGCCACATAAATAGTTTCTAGTTTAAAAATGTATTTGACTCTTGCTCAAATTTCAGACTTACTATTCATGATTAGGTTTTTAGCTTGTGCTATTGCATTGAGTCATTTACACTACAGTTTTACCGTTCTAGCATGATATCAGTTTTTATAGCATATCTATCATGTTTACTATTGAGTTTGCATATATTTCATATTCAGTACATCCTATAGTACTGACGCATATCTTGCGTTGCATCCTCTTGATGATGCAGATTCAGGTTTTCCTCCTCAGACTCGTGGCTAGAGATTTCAGACCATCCAGCTAGTTGTTGGTGAGTTATCATCTTTCGAGGGCCAGTTCTTGAGTTTAGTTTATTATCATCCTTTCAGTACTTAGAGTTAGATGCGATCTTGTCCTAACAACTCCTTATGTAGCATGTAGAGGCTTTTCAGACATAGACAGTATTTGAGTCTCTCTTTCAGATTATGTTTCATCTTGACTTTATCTTCTATGGATTGGGTTGCCTTGTTTTTTTTATGCTTCCACTATGTTCCTTATAATTATCTGAGTTATGCTATAACCAAGGGTTAGCTTGGTGAACTTGTGATCCTAGGTCTCGTGTTACGTCTAGGGAGTAGCCTCGGGGCATGACATTAGTCATCCTGTGCATAATCACCCAAATAGAATTGTGTTATCAGCGAGTACGCGGTAAATCTGTAATGAAGTCCATATTTATCACTTCCCACTTCCATGTAGGAATGTCAATATCCTGAGTCATACCACTTGGTCGCTGATGTTATACCTTCTCCTGCTGACAGTTGGGACACTTAGACATAAAACCTGCAATGTCCCTCTTCATTCTATTCCACTAATAGACTTCCCATAGGTCACGGTGTATCTTGGTGGCACTGGGGTAATAGAATACCTGGTATTGTGAGCCTCTGTCAAAATCTGCAATCTCAAACCATCGATATCCGGAACACATAATCGACCCTGATAGCAACGAAGACCATCTCCCCCTTGGGAGAAAACCTCTACCCTCTACTGATGGACTGCTCCCTTCTATTGATGCAAAATAGGATCACTATCTTGATTTTCCTTTAGCTCAACAACCAAAGAAGATTTTGATCCGTTCTAAACTAACACACCATCATCCGCTAAATCTGTAAGGAAAACCCCCAACTGAGCAAGCCTATGGACATCTTTGGCCAATTTCTTCTTTCCCTCTTCAACTTGTGACACACTACCCATGGATAGGCTGCTAAGCGTATCAGCTACTACATTGTCCTTACCCGGATGGTGAACCACATTCATGGCATAGTCCTTAAGAAGATCAAGACACCTTCTTTGATGAAGATTCAATTCTTTCTGAGTGAATACATACTGGAGGCTCTTATAATCAGTAAACAAATCCACATAAACACTGTACAAGTAGTGCCTCAAAATCTTCAAGGCAAAAACCACCACTGCTAACTCAAGATCATGAGTCGAGTAGTTCTTCTTATGAATCTTAAGTTGTCTACATGCATAACCAATCACCTTACCACGCTGAATCAAAACATAAACCAAAACCAACTCTAGATGCATCACAATACACAACAAAGCTATCTAGCCCCTCTGGTAGAGCCAAAAACTGGAGCTATGGTCAACCTAGTCTTCAATTCCTGGAAGTTCATCTTACACTCATCAGACCATTAAAACATAACCTTTTTCTGAGTCAACCTGGTCAATGGGGCAACTATGGATGAAAACCCCTCAACGAATCTCTTGTAGTAACCAGCCAAACCAAAAAGCTTCTAATATCTGTTGGGGAAGTAGGCCTAGGCCAGTTCTTTACTTCCTTTATCTTATGCAAATCAACTTGAATACCCTCCTTAGATACTACATGACCAAGAAAAGCAATATACTGCATCCAAAACTCACACTTGCTAAACTTAGCAAACAACTAGCGGTCCTTGAGAGTTTGCAATACTGCCCTCAAGTGATTTCACTCAGAGAGTAGATAAGAATATTATCTATAAAGACAATGATGAACATATCTAAATACTGCGTGAATACCCTGTTTATCAAATCCATAAAGGTTACAGGAGCATTAGTTAGTCCAAAAGACATAACTACAAATTCATAGTGACTATATCGAGTTCTAAAGGCTATCTTTTGTATGTCAAACTCTCTAACTCTGAGTTGATGATAACCATATCTGAGGTTGATTTTGGAGAAGTAGATGTCACCCTGAAGCTAGTCAAATAAGCCATAAATCCTAGGGAACTATCTTTCTTATGCATAAAGAGGACAAGAGCACCCAATGGAGAGATTTTGGGCCTGATAAAACCCTTGTCTAAAAGGTCTTTGAACTGATCCTTCAGTTCCTTAAGTTCAGCTGGATCCATCCTATGAGGAGGAATGGATATGGGCTGCGTATTTGGGAGAAGGTCTATCCCAAAGTCAATCTTTGTTTTAGAAGGAACTCCAGGCAAATTCTTAGGAAATACATCTAGAAATTCATTTACTATAGGAACTGACTTAAGAGATGGGGTTTCGAACTCCGAATCCATAACCTGAACTATAGATAGACATACCCCTTAAAAATTATTTTCCTAGCCTTGAGGTAAGATATGAAAGACCTTGTAAGGACAAAGGACTACCCTGCCACTCTACGATAGGCTCATTTTGAAACTTGAAGATAACTACTTTAGTTCGACAATCAATAGAGGCATAACATGTACGAAAACAATCCATACCAAAAATAACATCTAAATCAGTCATCTCCAACACTACCAGATCAACTGAGGTGACTCTATGAAGGACTGCGACTGGATAGTTTCGGTATATTCTCTTGGCTAGGACTGACTCACCAACATGATTGGATACATAATATGGTTCTAAGAGTTGTTCAGGGCTGACTTCAAACTTACAAGTAGCATAAGGGGTCACAAATGACAAAGAAGCTTTGGGGTCTTGTAAATCATAAACATTGAGAGAGAAGTCTTGCAACATACCAGTTATTACATCTGGGCAACTTTCCTACTCATTGCAGGATGACACAGCATAGAGGCAGTTCTGGCGTTAACCATTGCCCGCACCAGAAGTGGTACCCTATTAAACTGAACGGCCTGCTAGAGTTGCTGTAGTAGGCTGTGTCCTACCACCTCCATTTCCCTTCTTGGCTAAAGGGCAATCCTTGATCCTATGAACAATCTATATGCACCTAAAGCATCCACCTGTGTCATAAAGGCACTCTCCAGGGTGACTCTTCCCACACTTGTTGCAAATAGAGTAGGGAGCCTCATTTGCAACACTTACCTGTGAATGAGAAACTGATCCTTTACCTGTCTGATCATGCCTAGGCCTCGGTTCCTAAGAAGGAGCATTTTCTAATGATGGTGCTGGTCCTGATGACCTCTTCTAGAAAGAAGACCGGTGTCCATCTCCGGACCTCTGATGACTGAAACCTAAATTCTCTATACTTGCCCTCTTATTTTCCCTTGCCATTTCCTTCAGTTTATCTTCTTCAATCTATTGAGATGGGTCATGATCCTGGAGATATCCATATCTCCTAATAACATAGATGTCTTGCACTCCTTCTTCACCAAGTCAGATACCCCAAAAACAAACTTACTCATCTGGGCCCTCGGCTCGGCCACCATAGATGAAGCATACCTAGAAAGCTGATCGAACTTCATCCCATACTCCTAGACTAACATTGATCCTTGCCTCAAAGAGATAAACCCTTCAGCCTTATCCTCTCTCAACTCCCTCGGGAAGAACCTATCGAGAAAAGCTCCTTCAAAGCAGTCCTAAGTCACAGGGGCTGCATTCCTACCCCTAGCATCCTTCCACCGAGTATACCAAATGTGAGCCACATCCTTGATCTAGTAGGAGCTAGATCAACACCGTTGGTACCTGTAACTTGCATCACCTCAAGAATCTTTTTGATCTCATTAATGAAGTTTTATGGGTCCTCACCAACCTTTGACCCCAAAAACTCTGGCGGTTCATACGGATGAAGTCTCTGACTGTGGCAGCAGCTGTCTCACTATTAGGTTAGGCAGGAATAGGTGCTTGCTAATTAGACTAGTCAGTCATCACCTGCGCTAGCATCTGAATGGCATTTCTGAACTCAGCATTCATGACCTCGTAGTCCAGAACTGGAGGATTAGCATTATGAGTACTGGTTGTGCGAGGCAGAATGATCTGAAATGCATAAAGAATAGATTAGAGGGATAAATAGAGTCAAAATCTATTGCATAATATTGAACATGAAAGAGGTGAAGTGTTTCCTAAAACATCTCATAGCCTCCCTCTCATAACTGTGGCGTACTTCACACCCATGAAAAAGACTCTAGTTAATGCGGCTTTCAGACATCCTAGGACTCTTGAACTTAATGCTCTGATACCAAGTTTGTCACGCCTCGAGGCTACCCCATGGATGTAACATAGGACCCGAGACCACAAGTGATCCCAAGCTAACCCTTTGCCTTAGCATGACTTAACATAAACATAATCAAAGTGAGCGGAAGTTTAATAATAAGTAAAGAGCAACTCCATAGATAAAGATGAAGCATAAGTCTAGGAGCAACAATCTGAAACACCAAAGCACTGATTATCTAGCTATGTCTGAAAAGCCTTTAAAACTGATAGGGTGAGTTGCTGTGACAAGACCCCAGCTAACTCTAAGTACTGAAATAAATTCATAAAGATAGCTGAACTCATAATTAGTCCTTGAAGAATGAGGACTATGACTGGAAATCATGCGGTCTCTAACCATGAGTTTGGGAGTGAGAGCCTGAATTTGTATCATGATCGGATGCAGCAGAAAAAGTATGCCTCAGTACTATAGAATGTACTGAGTATGCGAGCTTATGCAATGTCATGATAAAAACATACTTGGAAAGCATACTCAAAACTAATTTCATACATAAGTAGAAGAAATCATAAGTAAATATCATAATTTGAACATAAGTAATAAAACAATGAGCCAAGCCTCAAAATATAATATCATATAACTTAGTAGCTTAAATCATTCTTACAGGAGTTTCTCTTAACCGACAGTAAACCATGTGGAGCACCATGGAGTCCAGTGTCATACACTCACACCGAAAAAGGTTGTCCTAACTTGCCATGGTTAGAACCATAAACATAAGAATCCTAAAGTGAGCCACAAAGGGTACCCTACAGTTGCAACGTAGTTTTAGACTTGGGTTATCTAGAACCCTCATTGCTCGGTGCTAAACACTACTCCCAAAATAAATCATAGTGCTCACATAACATGTGGCATATCTAGATGTCAAAGCTTATTCATAGTCATAAGGGAAAACCCGGATGTCATACTACTCACAAACTTTGCTTTTTTAAAATAGTTCATGAGCATTGATGGGATGTCAGGATGTCATATCTTTTATAATAGATCATATGTTAAATGCTCGCATGGAACTAGTTCAAATGTATAATTGTATAAAAATTCATAAGTTTAGGAACTAGGCATGTAATTTCTTGAAATACATAAGGTCATGTTATCTAAACATACTAATTTTCTTAAAACAATCCATACATGTAAAATTAGGCTAGGGTTATCCTTCAAATCATGAGATAAATAATTACTTATAAAAAATCCCCATTCCAAATCATGAAATTAGAATTATAAATCATAGTAAAACATGAGAAAAATGAATTTATAGAAAGTCATAAAATTGGGTAAGAATCCTAACTTGAGAAATTCATGATATCAAAGAAAAACATGGGGTTTTGGGTATAAGAGTGAAAGGAATCCCTTATTGAATGCCCACATACTTGAACTTGAAGCTTTCTTAACCTAGAACTTGAAGTGGAGGATTTGAGAAAGAACCCTAGGTCTTAGAGCTTGAGAGAATTGAACTTTTCTTCTTCTTTTGGAACTTGATTGAGAGAATGGAAGAGAACTTAGGCTAAGTGGGAATAAAACCCCTCTAATTTGGCTTTAAATGACTTAACTTAGGAGCTTAAGAAGTGGGAAATGACAAAAATACCCCTGGGAAATAAATCTGAAAAATTGTTAAAAATTTTGGCTCAGGTTTCCACTGACGAGGTCTACAGCCCTTAGACAGAACCACAGACCATAGTTAGACGTCGTGGTTTCTGGGCTAAAATTTGATGTGAAACCATCCATGGTCCATAAAACTTGACCATGGTTCCTGGGGGAATTGATGACCCTCAGGTCTGATTCCACGAGGGAAAACTATGGTATGTGATTTGATCCATGACCCATGAATCCCTGTCATGGTTTCAGATAAGAGGATGGGCTCGGTAGGTCTGATTCCATGAGGCCTTTCCATAGCCCTTGGTTCTAGCCATAGCTCGTGGTCTAGGCTTGTGGATCCTGGGAACTTCAAGAAAATTTAGAAATCCAAGTTTAAAAGCTGGTTCAAATTTTGGGGTATTACAGAGGCTCATATTTAGAGGCTATTTACAATTTTATAGGTTACTTCCTGGCACATGTAAATCTTAGTTGAGCACATTATTGATTCTTTCACTGTGCTATATTATCCATACTTGTTATTATGTCTGCCTTACATACCAGTGCATGTTATATATGTACTAACACTCTATGAAATAGGATGCTGCATTATTTTAAATATAGGACCAGGTACACAGAGTTACAGACCTCCTCAGTAGGCACTATCGTGTATCAGCAAAGCAGTCGGTGAGCTCTATTTTCCCTTGGATCTAGTTAAGAGATAGTACTCTCTTTTGTTGTACATATTTTCATAGTATGGGTATGGCGAGGCCCTATCCTAACCACTTGGCAGTTGTGTAGTTTCTTACTCTATTCGAGGCTTTGTGGACACTATAGTACGATCATTTTGTATAAGTTGATCATAGGCCATTGTATATGTATGTATCATCCTTATTAGTTGTCTCTAGTACTTGAATCCTTGATATATCATCTTTCATAGATTATATGCATAGCATATATGTATCTATGGTACTTGTTTGTCCCATCCAGACTTGGGGCGTGACAGACTGAGATAGTTTGGATATTTAATTTGTCTTACTTCCTCTTGGATATTATGTTTTGCTTCTACGTTCATTGTATAATTTAGCTTAAGATCTGACAACTTTTACTATTTTATGGATGCTTTTGAGTTCTAGTAGGACAACTTTGCCTGTATAAGCATACATTTTCCATTTTAACGTTCCTAGGTTTATTTTCAATGTAAAGTCTCCAAAGCTGCATTCATTTGGTTCACTTATTTTTGCACTTGTCTGAATAGAACAAACTAAGAAGGAAGAAAACAATTGGCCTATCAGTCAGGCATGCTTTGTTTAGGCTAAACAATATATGAATGTTTGGGTAAAGTTAGTTGGGTGCTTCAATTGGGATTGACATTTTGATTATGTCATGATTTTTTAGGTATTTCTTTCCTTAGTTGGTGATTTTCTTGATTTAGCCATTTTCCTTAGTAGTTTAGCTTGAAGTTATGTCCTATTCTAATCTTGCCTTGCTTTTGCGTCAAACTTCAATTTCCATGTCCGTCCTTACTACCTTTAATTATATGTAGCAATTTGCTTTCATGATCAATTTGACAGCTTAACTTTTTTGATTTGTTCAAGATGAAAGAACTTGAATTCATTTCACCTATCTAATTACTATCAGTTAGCTTCTATATAAAAGGAATAAAGTTAGACTCCCTTGTGCCCACTCCTCTCACCTAATTTCCATATTAGCATATTCTAAAGACCCAACTCTGTTGATAGTAATGTTAGTTGTCTTGGTGTAGGGCACATGTCCTTGACTAGTGCGTCGCACTCATGCAAACTTTGGGCCAATATTTGTTCTCCAATTTTTTAAGGGTAGTTTTACCCTGGGGGTTTTAAGAACTCTATATATATTTCACAAACACAAATTTTGAAGGGAATCAAGCCTAGAATATAGAGTACGGTCGAAAAACAATATTTTCCATAGGTTTTATTTCTTTCTTTCTTTCGTTAATCATTTAACTTATGATATTCATGCTTTATTTGATTTGTAATCAAGTTATGAGTAGTTAAACTTCTCGTATCTAGAGTTGTGGTATTGTCATGCTCTAAGCCTAGACACTGGATGTGGCCGGCACTCGACGACATCTCTGGCCCGATCAAACCACTTAGCATACATCAAGAGTATTTAACTAAGAGATAATTACGAAAGCAATAGTTGAGTTCATGAGAACATAAATAAAGGGGGACTAATCCATAATCCATATATTTAGAAACCAAATGTAAAAATAAGAATAAGATTTACACTACTACTGTCTGTGAAGCATCTAAAATAGGTGAATCATGATTGCTGGGACAAGCCCCCTACCTACCTTATAGCTGACTAACTAAACATACTAGCTAAGCCTCCGTATAGATTGAAGGCTAACCAATAGCTGATTTGTGTGAAGCCTAAGGATGTGTTGAACTATGAACGTGTGTACCTGAATCTGCATCATGAAATGATGCAGTGCCAAAGGAGTTAATACAGATAAATGTATGGTATGTAAAATTGGGGAGGGAGGATATGGCATAATATATGAATGTGAAACTGAAACAATGATTCACAATAAGGAAATATGAAGCAACAATTGAGAGATAGGATACCCATATACCTCATTAATTAATATTCTGGACTAGATTGTATAACCGATATATATGCAAAATACACCTGATGTGTCGTGGTTTTATGACACTTTCAACACTTAAAACTTGGAATTGGGGTATGTTCTTTAGCTATTTTTAGTAGATTTGATGAGTTTTTGAGTGTTGTGCAGGAAAGTAGGGTTTGGAAGCTAAGTGCAAGAAAAAGAAGGTAAAATTCCCAGAAACTGAGTTTCACGACTACACTCCATGAGCCATCATTTGATCCATGAGCTGTAGAACATGCTCGTGAAGTTGACTACTATAAAGGTGTATGGAGCCTAATTTCCACGACAGGTTTCCACGATCCATGGACCCATCCACGAGCTGTGGTTCCTGTTCATGGAATTAGTTCAGAGGAATAACATGGAGCCAAATTTCCATGATATACATCCATGAGCCATGGACCCATCCACAAGCCATGGTTCTTGTCCGTGGAACCTGATCAGAGAAGAGACAAAAACCCTAATTTTCAGGAGGAGCTTCCACGATCTGTAAAAGGTTCCACGGATCGTAGATGGCATCTGTGGAAGTTGTCGAACCCAGTTCTCCTAGTTTAATTAGGATAGGATTTGTAATATCTATAAGTACCTTTCCTAGGTTTTCCTTTATGTTTTATGCTCTATTATTTTGTAGGAAACAACTCTGAAAACCCTTGGGATTATATTTTTCTTGATTTGGAGAGATTTATTGATCCATTGGCTTTTGATTATTGATTCTTCTTTAATTATACAAGATTCCGGATTTCTTTATTCCATCTCGTAAGTATATGATCATGAATTCTTCAAGAAATTTTGATTGTTTACTTATGAACATGAGTAGCTAAATCCCCAACTAGGGTTGTGAGAACCATGACGGATTAACAAAGTAGGCAAAGTACTTAGCAATTCTAGGACGGTGTTTATGCATGTATTGTTCTTTCCTTTGCTTTGATAGGTTTTTAATGGTGCGCAATGTTAAAACACGCCTTATTCTTACTTGCTGGACCAAGGGGGTAACAAATGGGAAAAGGACTGTTACAACAGAGATTTGAGAGTACCAACCCTTATTTAATAGCTTGACCTTGTCCGGGAATAGCTAATCTGCGATCAAAGATAAGGGTTAGTAAAGCACACACCCGTAGACGGACCAAGTTGCATGGTGAAATTCTTCTATCTAGGGGACCAACCATTTAGTTGAAATTAACTTACCAATCTTGCATGCTAAGCATCAGAATAGATTGCTAGTACAATGCCTAATGCATTATGAACTCATGGGGAACACAGCCCTAGTCCATTCTCTCTCTGAATTATAATAATATTAATACTTGCTATTACTTGTTACTTGATATTTTACAAACATTACTTTTTACTTAAAACCCCCCATTAGGGAAATAAGACGGCTAAGAGAGCAAATACACACAGTTGACCGAGGTCCTACCATATTCCCTATGGGATCGACCCTAACCTTTTTTAGGTTCTATATTTGAACAATGACCACTTTATACTTCCGTTTGGAGGTGTAATTTGGGCATATCAAATTTTGGTATCATTGTCAGAGAATACGGTTTAGGATTAAAAGCAGTTGTGTTTATTTGACTGTTAGTCCTTATTTCCTAATTTATTTTGTCTGTTATTTTTGTTTTGTTTTGTAGGTTGCACACTTATGCATGCCTAGTACATTAAGTCAAAGCAATCCCCTGATTCCACCCGATCTTGAACTTCAAAGAACTTTGAGAAACATGGTGAAAGATGGGGTTGTTGAGACACTAGAACAGGCCACAGCTCGGATGTTAGCCAAAGAACAACAGAGGGTACAAGCAGTAGAAGCTGCTCAAGTTGCTCAACTGGCTGGGGATCAAGCTAACCAGAATGCTGCAACTGAGCAAGCAAGGCAAGAAGCTGCCCGTCAGGCTGCACTAAATGCACAAGTCAGAAGGGATAAGGCAGCCCGATGTAATATCAATCAAGATTCGGTTAGACAAAGATGGAATAAGGGTCACCATCAACAGCAACCCCTACACATCCCTCATTATGATCTTAATGATGATGAAGCAAATCTTGATGATGTAGGAATAATGGGACCTATAGCACTACCACTGTTGCCCGCTAGTACAAAGTTTGACATTACAAGCACTATGATCCAGTTGCTCAGCCTGAATGGATTATTTGCTAAAAAATCATCTGAGGATGCAAATTTGCACTTGGTCAACTTTGTGGGGATTTTCAAGGCTTATAATCTGTCAGGAGTATGCCAAGATTCTATCATATTCCGGCTATTTCTATTTTCTTTGACTGGAGAAGCAACATTGTGGCTTGCTAAACTTCATAATAGTTTAATATTCACATGAAGAGAACTGAAAAGCAAGTTCTTGGAGAGGTTTTTTCCTCCATCAAAGATGTTGCAGCTCAAACAGAAGTTCTACAATTTCAAGCAGTTGAACACTGAAACACTCTATGAGACATGGCTTAGGTTCAATAAGAAGCTGAAATAGGTACCAAACCACAGAATTTTGATAGAGACATTGATGGATATCTTCTATAGAGCACAAAATGTAAATACCAAGGTTGTAGTTGTTACAGTCACTGGAGCTGCATTTATGTAGAATACTTATGCAGCTACTTCTGAGATGCTAGATAGAGTCACAAAGACAAACAGGGCTTGGTACACAAGAGATTTTGATGTTCCAACTGGGAGTTATGCTGTTGGGAAATCCTTGGACCAACAACAGTTGCAGGAACTTACCCAGGAAGTCACAGGATTAAAAATGAGTGTTGATCTTATTGAAAAACATATTCTTAATAACAGAGTTGAGAAGGTAAATGTTATGGGTTCATAAGGTAAAGCACCAAGGCAAGATGAAGCTGAATATGATGAAGAGACCAACTTTTTAAATGATCAAGTGGCGGATTTTTGGGCCAATGACCAAGGGTCAAACCAGGACACTTGGTTTGGTCAAGGAAATTAAGGTCAGAACAAAGATAGAGACAGCAACTACAATCAGTCTGGGTACAGAGACAGGAGTAGGGGTAGAGATAGAGAGGGTGACTAGAACAAGAAGGAGGGTTATAAAAATGATAAGAGTGGCCCATATGTTCCTTCTCAAAATCGTGAAGGGCCCCCCAGCTTAGACAAGATGGAAGACATGTTGGTTAGGGTGCTGAAGAAGGTAAAGGCAAGTGATGATTATTTAAAGGAAATTTGTGGTGACATCTCAGGCATGAATTAAAAAGTAAAGTCACATGCCACCGCCATTAAGCAGATTGAGAAATAACTGGGTCAAATGTCTATAGCCCTAAACCAGTGCTAGAAGGGTACACTTCCTAGCAATACAGTTCAGAATCTAAAAAATGATGTTCATTATATGGTGGTGACTAATCGGAGTGGAAAACAGACTTTTGATCCTCTGTCCCCTATAGTTGTTGATGAATCGACTGAGCTTGAGAAAGATAATGCAGAGATTATGGTTGATTCAGAAGAAAAAGGTGGCAATAACAACCCAATTAAGAAAAAGTCCGCATCTACCAAAAAGAAGAAAGAGTAGGTTCTCTAGGTCTTGAAGCCTATGTCATTACCTCATCCACCTTACCCATAGAGATTGATCAAAAAGGCTAAGAAAGTTAAATATCGCAAGTTTATCTCGCTGCTGAAATAACTTTTAGTGAACATTCCTTTGGTCGAAGCATTAGAGAAGATGCATGGGTATGTAAAGTTCATGAAGGATCTAGTGATGAAGAAGAGAACTGTGAGTTTTAAGCTATCTGATAATTTGCACCACTGTAGTGCAATAGCCTCCCGTTCTCTTGTGTAGAAAAAGGAGGATCCTGGAGCTTTCACTATTCCTTGCACAATCGGAGCATTCCATTTTGCAAAAGCTTTGTGTGATTTGGGTGCGAGTATAAATCTCTTTCCATTAGCAGTGTTAAGATAGTTAGGCTTGGGAGCCCCCAAATCAACTATAATGCGGCTTCTTATGTGGATTGCACAATGTAAAGGCCTATGGGTATTCTCTATGATGTACTTGTTAAGGTCGAGACATTTATATTTCCTGCAGACTTTGTGATCCTTGACTGTGAGGTAGATTTTGAGGTTCCCGTAATCTTGGGATGACCATTCCTTGCCACTAGACCCACTTTATTTGACTTGGAGACTGGGTAGATGAAATTCAGACTTAATAATGAGGTGGTGACTTTTAATGTCTATCAGTCAGTGAAGCACCATGATGACATGCGAGTAGTATCAGTGATTGATATAGTTGATGAGGAGAAGCTAATAGTGCCTGTTAAGGAGCGACTTGGTGTTGAAGCACTTGCAGCTGTTATTATGAATTTTGACGGAGAGGATATTGTTGAATATGATGATATGGTAGAAGTACTTGCCGGTATGGGGTATTATGCTCCAAAAGTGCTTGATTTGGATCTAAAGAATCGACAAACCCCACCAGCTAGGCCATCTATTAAAGAGACTCTAATTTTGGAGCTAAAAGCACTTCTTTCCCACCTCTAATATATGTTCGTAGGAGCTATTGACACCTTGACAGTTATTATTGCTGCAGACTTAGATGAAGGGCAGGGTGACACTCTGGTTTCTATTCTGAGAAATTTCAAGAGGGCCATTGGTTAGTCCATTGCTGACATCATTGGAATTTTTCCAGGTATATGCATGGATAGAATTCAGCTTGAGCCAGATTGCATTCTGAGTATTGATCACCAGCGTAGGTTGAACCACCTTATGTGATAAGTTTTCAAGAAAGAGATCATCAAGTGGCTAGATGCAGGTGTAGTTTACCCTATTACAAACAGCAAGTAGGTGAGCCAAGTTTAATGTGTGCCTAAAAAGGGTGGAATTACAGTGGTTCCAAATGCTAAGAATAAGTTAATTCTGATGAGGTGATTTACAGGATTGCGTGTATGCATGGACTATAGGAAGTTGAATCCTTGGATTGAGAAAGACCATTTTCCGATGTCGTTCATGGATCAGATGTTAGACTGCCTTGCTGGTAGAGGATGGTATTATTTTTTATTATGGTTATTCGGGATACAATTAGATTTCGATTGCTCCTGAAGACCAAGAGAAGACCATTTTCACCTGTCCATATGGTACATTTGATTTCAAGAGGATGCCATTTGGGTTATGCAATGTACCGATGACATTTCAGGATTGTATGATGTTTATTTTCTCAGATATGGTGGAGGACACTATTGAGGTGTTCATGGATGATTTTTTTGTAGTTGGTGACTCTTTTGATGATTGTTTGGCTCATCTGAGTTATGTGATAAGAAGATGTGAAGAATGCAACTTAGTGCTGAATTGGGAGAAATACCACTTTATGGTCAAAGAGAGTATAGTTCTTGGCCACCAGATCTCCAAGAAGGGTATTGAGGTTGACAAAGCAAAGATAGAGGTGATTGAGAAGGTACCTCCTGCAGTCTCTGTGAAGGGTATCCGAAGCTTTTTGGGGCATGCTGGTTTCTATTACATGTTCATAAAGGACTTCTCTAAAATTGCACATCCCTTGTGCAAGTTATTGGAGAAGGAGTTGAAGTTTGTTTTGATAATGCATGTCTAAAGGCATTTGAATGCCTCAAGCAAAAGTTGATCTTTGTGCCTATTTATGTTATGCCTGATTAGTCCTAGCTTTTTGAAGTTATGTGTGATGCTATTGGAAAGGCGCTAGGAGCAGTTCTAGGCCAAAGACGTGAGAATATTCTCCATCCCATCTACTATGCTAAAAAAACACTTAATCCTACTCAAAAGAACTATACGGTGATAGAACAAGAGTTTCTTGTTGTGGTCTTTGCATTCGAAAAGTTTAGATCCTACTTGCTTGGCACTAAGGTGATTGTTCACACTGACCATGCAGATCTTAGGTACCTCATGGTGAAGAAGGATGCAAAGCCTAGATTAATTAGATGGTTATTGTTGTTACAAGAATTTGACTTTTAGGTCAAGGACCGGATGGGTACAGAAAATGAGGTAGCAGAGCACTTGTCTAAGTTGGATGAAGAAGCGATGCTGAAGCTTAAATATGAGTTAGAGATTGATGATAATTTCCCAGATGAGAAAGTGTTAGCCACTTCCCAAGATCTGATTCCATGTTTTGGAGACTTTTCTAACTATTTGGCAAGTAATGTGGTGCCTCCCGATATGTCTGTCCACCAGCGAAGAAAGTTTATGTCGGATGTTAAGAAATTCTTCTGGGAGGAGCCATTCCTGCTTCGCATATGTGTTGATACCATGATTCATAGATGCGTTCCTGAGGCAGAGATGATGGAGATATTAGAAGCCTATCATGTATCCCCTGTTCGGGGACATCATAGTGGCATCCGAACAGCTCATAAGATCTTGTAATGCAGTTATTATTGGCCTACCATCCACAAGGACGCTCATGAATTTGCTAAGGCTTGTAATAGATGTCAAAGGGGAGGTAGTATATCAAGGAAGCATGAGCTTCCTCTCACTCCCATACTTGTGATTGAACTATTTGATATGTGTCGTATAGACTTATTGGGTCCTTTTGTGATGTCAAATGGAATGAAGTACATATTGGTGGTTTTTGACTATGTATCAAAGTGGGAGGAGGCAGTTGCGCTTCCCAATAATGAAGGTAAGAGTGTCACGACATTTTTGAAAAAGAACATCTTTTCAAGATTTGGTACACTATGGGCGATTATTAGTGATGGAGGCTCTCACTTTTGCAATAAGTTATTTCATGCTTTACTTGACAAGTATGGAGTGAACCAAAAAGTTGCAACCTCGAGATAAAGGCAATCCTAGAAAAGATAGCGAACGCAAATAGAATGGATTGGTCTAGGAAACTGGATGATGCTTTAGGGGCATACCGGACTGCGTACAAGACACCAATAGGCATGTCACCATATCAGCATGTGTTTGGGAAGGCATGTCACCTACCAGTTGAGCTTGAGCATAAGACCATGTGGGCACTTAAAAAGTTTAATTTAGATTGTGTACAACATTTTTTCAGCGGGTGGGTTAATTAAATGAGTTGGATGAGTTTTGCCTCAACGCCTATGAAAGTTCAGCCTTGTACAAAGAAAAGATGAAATTGTATAATGATTGCAAGATTGAGAAGAGATATTTTGCACCGGGTGATTTTATTCTACTGTTCAATTCCAGACTTCGTTTGTTTCCTGGAAAGTTGAAGTCCAAATGGATCGGACCATTCAAAGTGGTACAAGTGTTCCCACATGGTGACATAGAGCTTGAAAATCATGAGGGCAAGAGGTTCAAAGTAAATGGTCAGCGTATGAAGGCTTACTTGGGAACAGTAGAAGAGCTAAAAGTCGTTGAAGTCTTGACCCTTTGTGAAGTCTGAGTAACCATGGAACCTGCGTTGTGCTGCAATGTTAAACCAGGCGCTACATGGGAAGCACCCATGAGGGAAACTTGAAGTTTGAGTAGTCAAGTGACCTGCCTCATGTTGCGATGTTAAATCAGGCGCTGCATGGGAGGAAACCCATGATGGAAACTTGATGAAGTCTGAGTATTCAAGTGATCTATATTGTGCCGCGACATTAAATCAAGCGTTGCTTGGGGGAAACCCAAGGCTAATATTTGTTATGTGTGCAGGTACAAGTGGAGGAAAGGCACTGGAAAAGATAAAATCAAAAAAAGGGTTAAGTGAGAACCCACGAGCTTGGTTCACAGACCGTGGTCTAAACCATGGCTCATAGACTTTACTCGTGGAAATAAGACAAAAATTCCTATCTGCAGAAGAAGTTCTACGAGCCGGTTCCACAGACCATGATTCCAACCATGGGTCGTGGTTCCTGGTTGTCGAAATTAGGTGAATTTCACCTTGGTAGGACTTGTTCCACGAGTCGTGGTTCAATCCATGACCCGTGAACAGTGCTTGTGGAACTCAGGTAAGTTTCTTTTAAAAATATTGTTGACCCAATTTCAACCCGACATGACCCGCAACCTAATCTTGTTTAAAACTACCTAAAATCAATTTTACCCTATTTTTAAAACATCTAAACCGGCCCTCCACTCTCCTACTCCAATTCAACAACTTCAACTCCTCATATTCCCCAATTTCATTCCCTACTTACCCGATCACCCCCAAATTCCGCCAAAATAATCGAACTCACTGTTTATTCACCCCAAGTACCGAAAAAGAGCATAACTAAAGAAATAAAGTCATGGGTTGGTCGAAATTCATAATTTCTTTCAGATCACACTCACACAACATCAAAACTCCACAAGGTATGAACTTGTTTTCTATCCTGGTTCAATTTTGGGTTAAAAAATTGAACCTAGCGTTGCCCTTGTTCTGAAATTGTGAAAAAAAACCTAGGGGTGATGGTTTGTGTGAGTAATTACTTGAACTTATCGTGTAGATATGTATGGCTGGTTGAATATGGTTGAAATTGTGTAAGAAATTACAAAAACATTGATTGTCTGCTGTTACAGTGACCACGAGAACAGTCCATGAACCATAGTTCATTCCACGGGCCGTCAATAACATTCGTGGAAATATGATCAGAGGCCTAAAAATCATGTCAGATTTTCACGAGGATCATCCATGAGTCGTGGATCAAACCACGAGTTTTGGATGGCCTCCGTGGAACTCAGACCTACAAACAAGTAAACTGCTCTGATTTTCACAAGGATCATCCATGAGCCGTGGATCGAACCATGAGTCGTGTATGGCCTCCGTGGAACTCAGACCTACAAATATTGAAGTAGTTCCTGAGATCCACGAGGGGTTTCCACGAGTCGTGGTTCATTACACTGATCGTGGATCCCTAATTCTTGAAAAAAAAAGTGCAAATTTTTTTTTCTTGTTTTTCTTTCCTTCTGATGTACTAATACTCTACCCCGCAGGTACCATGCTGCCTAAAAACACTCCAAAGAAGAGTAAAGCACGTATCATAAAGGAAATAAGAGAAGGGGCTCCCCAAATTAAGTCTAGACTCACTGATGAGCCCTCCAAAGAAGTGTATGAAATCCAGCCAGACCCGAATGTAAAGCCTCAGATTACGAGGCAAGGGGCGTAGACACAGGCTACTGATAAGGCAGCACTATAGCTGACCCTCACAGTTGCACCACAGGTAGCGACTACTTCTTCTTAGAATGAAGAGGGAGAGGGGTCATCGATGAAGAAAATAGCAATGGAGAAAGTAACACTGGGACTGGAACTGGGTCAGAAAAAGAGTCTGATAATGCTGAGTCAGACACATGTGCCAAAAGTTCTACTAGTCCGTCCACTCTAGAATCTGAAACTTAGAGACAAGTTAAGGCAGATAGAGTTGAGAGACCTAAGGCTCGGGACAACAGGCGATGGTTTGTTCAGGGCATGAGAAGAGTGTATAATGAGGGTGCAGCTCGATTTGAGAGGGGTTTGCCCAAAATAGGAATCTTTGAGGAGCCGGTTTGGACTGAGGGCCTGGCTTCAATCTCGAACATTCATTCTACATTCACTCAGTACTAATTTGGTTGGATGACTGAGCCATCAGGAAACTATAGTCCCAAGATGGTACGGGAGTTTCATGCATCATATATAGCCACAGGATTTCATCTCCTTCAACTGAGGCAATAGTACCAGGATATTCCCCCACTTTCTAGTGTAATAGTGCACCATGCACCCGTCGACATATCCGAACACATTATTCAGTGCTTTCTGTTCGAGCCTGAGTATGAGATACCAGTTGATGTAGCTAAGTTTGACCATAGCATGAAGATAGTAAAGGATAAACTGAAGATACGAGACCCAGCTCACAAAGTTGACTTATTAAGATGGGTTGTGGGTTACATTACTAAACATAGCAAGGATGTAGTGTGGGTTAATAGAGGAGACATCAAAAAGGCATCATTGGGCTTTGCAGGCAAGTTTTAGTGCGGCATAGTATGGTCCTGTGTTTGTCTGACGCAGGTGGAAAACACCCTGATACTAGACTGTGCAGTCCTAGTAGCCAGTATTATGGCTTTATATGAGATAAACATCCCCCACTACATCATAGAGGAGATTCATGAGCGAGCATTTAGAGACAGCACTAGTATCCCCTTTCCTTGCTTGATTTATCGCCTCTACATGGATTCGATAATCTTTACTATGCCTGATATGGACCATATGGTTGAGGTGACACGGACAAAGAATGTCAGGTTGATAAAAGATACTACTAATCCGGTAATAATTAAGTGATCTTTCTCCTCCACTCTAGCTGGAGATGTGAGACTTGAGGGACCATCAATATTGAGAGATCCATTTGAGTTGGGGGCAACAGAGAGGACCATAGAGCAGAGTGCTGATGTTCGGAGGCCTGGGGTTAGTACAACTTTATAGGGTGCTACAGCTTTAGATATTGCGCCTTTGACTTCCAGGCCACCATTTGCTATTCCTATTGTGCCCCTATGCTCAACTCTTTCTGGTATGGTCACCATCACTGTTGGGTTCCTAGATGACTTGGTCCATTGCTAGACTGAGACAGAGAAGTGGATGAGTGATTTGTTAGATCAGCTAAAGCTATGGGTGAGGGCCACTATTGGAGCTGCCGAGACTAGAGCCCAGACAGAGATTAATCAGGTCACTCGTGCGATAAATGGGCACATAGATAGATTTGAGAACCGTGTGACTAATTTGGTGAGAAATTTACAGAGCCATCATTTGGGAAGTATAAAGATAGAGGTGGCATAGCTCAGAGAGGAGATTGGTCTATAGTTACTAGCCACACTCCGGTTATACCCTATATCCCCACTGCTACCACAGCAGTACCTAGCTGAGTTATTAATCTATTTATGTAGGAGGAGCCTGAGCTTTTTAGTGCTAGCGAGAAGTGGCCTCACACTGAGGGTCTTTCTGAGGGTGAGCAAGATCCAAAGAGACAAAGAAGGTATACCATTGATGCCATGCAATTATCCTTAGATGACTTGCGACTTTGTGAGAAGGCAGAGTAGCATAGACTTCGAGGCGAGTCCACCAGTTCTGCACCAGTAGTTGGGGGGTGCCATACCTTCTGTTATTGAGATTCCAGCATTTGCTACTACTAGTAGGGCACCTCTCGTCATCCCTACCACTTCTGATCCTTTGAGCATGATGGCCACCACTGTCGCCACTACTAATGCTATGGGTGCCATAGTACAGGCCTCGTCTCTATCACTAGACGCCAGCTCCTAGGCACTACAGGTATGTTCATGCCTCCCTGCATATTTACTTTTTCCGTGCATTGAGGACAATGCAAATTTCTTTTTGGTAGGGTGGGGGTAGACATCTATGTGTTTTTGATGGGTATCTTGGTGAAGTAGTCAAGATACCCACGTCATGCCGTGATATTAAATCAAGCACTACTTGGGTGGCAACCCAAAGAGGGTACCACTGAGTATCCGAGTTTGTGAGGTTTTCTTATTGTGTTCTTTTCCCAAGGACCTTTATTTCTGTTGAACCAGCATATTTAGGTAGGTCGTGTGTAATGAAAGAAAAATAGGAACTTAGCGCACTCTATGACTTGATTTTGAAATTGATTTTGATTGAAAAATAGAGACCCCTCCAATTTTTGTGTGACATGTTAGCCATTTTTTATAGGCTGACTGTTATGGATATGTGCATGACATTATGTATCTCAATGTGATAAATAGTTTAAGTTAGGGCATGAACCTGATAGTTAGCAATTGATTTTTCAACTCTGTGACATGTGTATGTGAGCTATTTTGCATCATTCTTATTATGTGTGCCAATCCAGAACTTGCCTGATTAGTCTTGCCTAGGCTGTAGGATAGTTGGTTAGGAATGGATCATAGGCCATTTTTGAAGTAATCCACTTAGCCTATATGACTATCCAAATAAAATTTATATCCCTTGATCCCTGATTTTGAGCCAAAATTAACCCTTTTTGTTCTTTAGCTTGTTCACCTTCCCTGTTTTCTATGAACCTTTAGTTGGCCCTGGTCCCTCCTTAGACATTGTGCACCTTAACTCAAAAAAATTGCATAAGTTGAGGGTAGCTAATGTGAAGGTAAATAAGAAGTATGGAGTATGAAAAGAAAAGGTTAGTGATAAAAAGGGAAAAATAACTGGTGTGGCATATGTGAGAAAAATAAAAAAGAAGAAAAAGATATGATGAAAAAAGTTGAGTTTGCAATAAAAGTTGTATTCGTTGCTTGATGAAAAAGAAATAATAGAAAGGGAGAATAAGGGAGGAAAAGAGTTGGTTTGAAAGTGGAAGAAACATAGTGTAGTGTCAAGGAGGGCTTAGTCACTATTTCTCAAATATACCATACCCTTCGTCAAGCCTACATTACAAGCCGAGTAAAGTCCTATAGTGATCCTAGTCCAACTATTCAAAAACCGAGGCATAGATAATAAGGGCAAGCCTATGGTATTGTGCATGCATTGATTGAATGTCTTTGTAAGAGTGAGTGTTCTATTCACGTCCCATGTATTGAATGAACTTTTGTGTGATCGGGACTTCTTTGTGGTGAGGGCACTAGAGTAATATCGATTGTTGATTATTAGGGTAAGTGTCATATGTGAATGCTAGCTTGTTTATTGATATCGTGATGTTATCCATGAATCCTTTTGTGTTGTCTTGATAAATGGTATACGTGCACTTATTTCATACTGAGAATGAGGGGGTGTTAGTTATGAGCTGAATCGCTTGAACCATGTGATTGTCGTAGTTCCTAGTTTTTTTGCTTAAGCGTCATTATAGGATAGTTTTGTTTTGTTGCTTGAGGACAAGCAACCATTTTAAGTTGAGGGTGTTGATGTGTCATTGTTTTACGGCACTTTCGATGCTTAAACCTTGGAATTGGCGTATGTTCTTTAGCGATTTTTAATAGATTTGATGTGTTTTTGAGTGTTGTACAGGAAACAAAGTTTGGAAGCTAAGTGCAGAAAAAAAGGTAAAATGCCCAGAAATTGAGTTTTACGACTACACTTCACAAGCCGTCATTTGTTCCACGGGCCGTAGAACATACTTGTGGAGTTGACTACTGCAAAGGTGAATGGAGCCTGATTTCCACAACAGGTTTCCATGATCCGTGAACACATCCATGAGCCATGGTTATTGTTCATGGAAATAGTTCAGAGGAATAGCATGGATCCTGATTTCCATGATAAACATCCACGAGCTATGGACCCATCCATGAGCCATGGTTCTTGTCTGTGGAACCTGATCAGAGAAGAGACAAAAACCCTAATTTTCATGAGGAGCTTCCACGATCCATAGAAGGTTTCATGGACCATAGATGGCATCCGTGGAAGTTGCCGAACCCAGTTCTCCTAGTTTAAATAGGATAGGATTTGTAATGTCTATAAATACCTTTTCTAGGTTTTCCTTTATGTTTTATGCTCTATTATTTTGTAGGAAACAACTTATGAAATACTTGGGATTATATTGTTCTTGATTTGGAGAGATTTATTGATCCATTGGCTTTTTATTATTGATTCTTCTTTAATTATACAAGATTCTAGATTTCTTATTCCATCTCGTAACTATATGATCATGAATTCTTTAACAACTTCTAATTGTTTACTTAGGAATATGAGTAGCTAAATCCACAACTAGGTTTGTGGGAACCATGATGGATTAACAAAGTAGGTAAAGTACTTAGCAATTCTAGGACGGTGTTTATGCATGTATTGTTCTTCCCTTTGCTTTGATTGCTTTTTAACGGTGCACAACGTTAGAACTTTCCTTATTCTTAATTGCTAGACCAAGGGGGTAATGAATGGGAAAAGGGTTGTTACAATGGAGATTAGAGGCTACCAACCATTATCTAATAGCTTGACCTTGTCCGAGAATAGCAAATCTGGGATCAAAGGTTAGGGTTAGTAAACCATACACCCATAGACGAACCAAGTTGCGTGGTAAAATTTTTGTATCTAGGGGACCAACCATTTAGTTGAAATTAACTTACCAATCATAAATACTAAGCACCAGAATAGATTGCTAGTACAACGCCTACTGCATTATCAACTCATTGGAAACACAGTCCTAGTCCATTCTCTCTCTGAATTAAAACAATATTAATACTTGCTATTACTTGTTACTTGATATTTTACAAACATTATTTTTTTACTTAAAATACCCCATTAGAGAAATAAGATGGCTAAGAGCGCAAATAAACACAGTTGACTGAGGTCCTACCATATTCCCTGTGGGATAGACTCTAACCTTTGTTAGGTTCTATATTTGACCAACGATTGTTTTATACTTCTCTTTGGAGGTATAATTTGGGCGTATTAACACCATGGCTATGTGGTTATGATCACCACCCAACCAACTGAGTAACAAATTTATGTTGCAAATATAGATTTGTGTCCTTCTGTATATATATATATACAACATCTATGCATGCCAAGTCATACTCATAGAAAGAACATGAAAAATCATCTGAATTTATGAAATGAATTATACCTATGTTAGAATACGTAGTTTCAGATAGTAAGTCCCTTACAACTCACACCTCTTTGGTTAACCATCTAATCCTGTTTAAGCCTATATTAAGTTCATATTATATCCCAACAACTATTCATAAGATTCATAAAGGTTCATATCATAATGGTAGCGTCATATCATACTTCAATGTTCATGAATTCATATCGTCAAGTAATCATTTGGATGTTGTCGAAATGTTCATATAATTGGGGAGTGTTATGGTTTTTAGTAAGCTCATGAAATGATTCAAACACTCATTTAAACTAAGGAAATGAGGGATTTTTATAAAAAAGAGTTCATATGTTAGCATTTCTAAAACAAGTCATCATTTAAAACTCATAGTTTACATAAGTCTCATAAGTAGTCAATATGTTTCATAATTTTTGTCATACTCCGAGCCTACACCCTGGACGCGACACGGTGCTTAGAGTCACAAGTGACTCCAACGTAACCCATGGCCTGGCATACTGCTGAGATAAAGACTGAAAGTAAATGCGGAAGCTGAAATGTGCTGAGCTCTTTCGAATATATTATAACAAAGTGAACTATTATAAACTGATATACAATAGCATTTGAAAACAGATACAACTGAGTGACTGATTGTTCAACTGTCTATGAAGCATCTACTAATATTTACTATGGTTAGTTGGGACATGACCCCCAACTATCTTTAGTCAATGTACAACAACTGAAATAACCGCTATAACTACTAACTGACTGGAGTTCCCAGAAAATAAGAACTCGTTCCTTGCTGGTCAGAAGCTGCGATTTGTCTGACCATGATCCTGGGAGTTAGCACTGAAATCTACATCATAAAATGATATAGTACAAACAAGGTATGCAGTGAGTACTTTGAATGTACTTAGCATGTGAGATAATGCACTAACTGTAAATCATGAGAAAATACATGTACACTGAAAGCATGGCTAAAAATTAGACTATGTATAATATCGTACGTGCATAAGTCAAAGCTGTATAATATAGACTCTTTTACTGAAGAGAATGTAAATCATGTTGCTGGACTGTAACTGTAAGATTATGAGGTTTAAAGATAAGTAAACATGTTACTTAGGGTTTCATGGACTAAAAGATAAAGTATGTCTGTAAATTATGGACTAGTACAACTGAGATGAAATTCATGTTTAAAGTAAAATCCTTAGGGAGTTCCTTCTATTGAACAAGCTGAAAATACCGATATGTTGTAGTGAATGTAAGCTAAAAGATATAAGTTGATGCATGACCAAGTATCTAACATGAACTATAACATGTTGAACTGAACTGAATAACTGAAAGACTGAATACATGGTCAATGCAATATTGATTCTGACTGTGGGAGCTACTAATAACCGACATACCCTAAGCTGAGCTAACTATGGGGCCAACATGTAACCCTGGATGGAAGGGTGTTCATACCTTGCCAAGGGTACAAACAAATATGACGT
Organism: Jaltomata sinuosa; assembly: GCA_003996215.1. Classification (NCBI taxonomy): domain Eukaryota; kingdom Viridiplantae; phylum Streptophyta; class Magnoliopsida; order Solanales; family Solanaceae; genus Jaltomata; species Jaltomata sinuosa. The sequence continues at coordinate 87,041 of QJPP01000874.1, read as the reverse complement.
GGATCCACTAAACTGATGTCCACAAGGGACAAGGGTGTCAAGCCTAATCTGATGGGTGATCCCTCTAGAACCTACGGTGGCGTCGTAGTTCAAGGACTTAGGGATTACTACTAAAGGTCTCAGCCTGAACTGGTGGGTGAGCCTTCATCCCTTCGTCTGCTCGGTGCTAAGTTTACTCTCAACCGAATATAAAGTTAACAATGAAACAGTGGTATTGGATAGCTCAAAACACAGATATAATCTGAGAATGCAACTATTACTGAGACTGAGGAATTCTAATCATGTAATTCTATCTGACTGAGTACCTGACTGATAATGCATGAGGATTATTTATATCATGTGACATATCTGAATGTCATACTAACCATGAAACTTACTGAGTTCGTAATCATTGATGGAATATCTATATACCATGCTAATCACAAGCCCTACTCAGTTCATCATCATTGATTGCATATGTTGAAAGTCCATATTTAAAATATATTCTTATAAAACATACTGAAGGTAAACTTAAGCCTGCTAAATCATGGATAGTTCTTTCTTACTAAAATAACTGTACTGGAGTAATTTGAAATCATGAATGCTTGTCTGGAAGCAAAACCCAAAGTTAAAATTATCATGAGGAAACTTAAACTTGTTTAGACTGAATGCTGACTAGCTGAACTAGATTCTGAAAAGAGCACTAAATTTGGAGAACTTTAGAGACATCCTGTAGACTGAAAAATGGCTAATTTCATGCTTAAAATTGAATGCTAGAAATCTAGGTTAAATTCTGAAGAAAACCAATTCTCAGGAAAATACTACCATTTCAAGCTAAATTCTTGGTTTCTTAAGGTTCTTATAAAAGATCATACAAGTCATTGAAAACATGGAGCAAATCTTCTAAAATAGACTAATTAAGACTAATATCTCTCCCTTGGGATCATTCGTCCTCGAATGAAGACTAATTAAGCTGAGTTTGGAGGGAAAGAGCTGTAATCCCTACCAACTGAGTACTAAAAATTTATATCTAACTGAGCTGAGTTCTATTGACGTGAAAACATGTTGAAATGCAAGGATAGCTGAGGGAACATGGTACTAAGACTAAAATACACATGAGTAAATTGAGAAGCTGGAGAGGAACTATTAACTCATACTGAAACCGGGTGTTTCTCAAATAAAGACTAACTAGGCTGAGGTGGTAGGGGAAGAGCTGCAATCTCACCAACTGAGTACTAAAAGCTAGAGTACTGATATGGCAACTGTTTTTTGACTGAAATATGAATTGAGATGGGTTCGTGAAACATGTATGTATACTGAGAGCATAGGAACACTTATAGAACATGAAACTGAATGTCCAACTGGATAGCTGGTCTGGATTGAGAGTAGGGACTTAGATGAAGCCCATAAAGAACAAATGCATTCTTAGAAAATTAGGATTTACTAGAAGGAGCATCAAACTGAGAGGAATAGCTATACGAGAAAACTATTCTCTTCTAAACTGAACTTACCAGAATGGACTGAACTGAGCGTAGGGCCTTCTGGCCTTAGGAATAATTACTGGCAGGTCTGAACTGGTCTAATATGAGGAGTCTACTATCTTTCTATCTAAAGATGAAATTCTCATCAACACACAAATAGATCCTGAGGTCTGAGCCTAACTATCTTCTTTCACATGTTCAAGCCTATCTCGACTAAATCTTTTACATCTAGAGTTATGTCCCAAGAATGGTATTCCTTCTTATCACGAAAATCAATTAACCTTGAGTTCTAATCAATGGGTCACTAGTCGCACAAAGCATAGGCCCATGTGTATTTCACCACGACATTCAAGCCTAGTACTATGATCATCTTATGGATTGTTTAGAGCTGGCACTATCTGAGGCTTCTATGATCTTCCCTAGCATATGTAGAAACTGTAATTGCAAGAACTTCTGCAAAAGGACACCAAAAGAGGAAAATCTAGTACTTCCCATCTAGGCTACTACTTAGCTTCCCCCACTAACACACTTAGTGTGATCTAGCCATTCAAGGTGAGGTCTAAGAAGTCAAGTACAGGGGTCTGAGTCTCACATACTGGACATATGAAGCATGGTTGGAGTAAGGAATCATAAGCATGAACTTTTCAAGAAATCTGGTTTAAGCATATACATGATGTGGCATGATTTCATCAGCCATCAAGGTATATCCTAAGGACTGAACTAAGCACATAGAACTGAGCATACTGTGAGACATGAGTTTAAATATCTACCGAGTCTCATGGTATAAAGTTGGAATTCATAGAATCGTGGATTAAGACTGGAATCGCTATTTGGAGAAATTTTTGTCTGTTCTAGGAGCTGAGTATGGATATGAATCTGTAGGGAGTGCATGGACTTATACATGAGTATGACATAAATACATCTGAGTATAGTGTCATCTGGACTGAAATTCTAGAAAATATGCTATAATAGGAATGGATCAATATCCTATCATAGCCCTTTCTAGAATTCTGTACTGGTTAAGTCACAAGACTCGACTTGGTTCTTCATTCTATTATCTCCCCCTTAGCTTGAAAGTCACCTCTCTAAGTCTACGGATATCCCTCCTGAACTAGGCTAAAATTGAAGATGCTAAATTCTTGCTAGGTCTTCTTCTGAGACATATCTTAGCTTCCTCTTTACCCTTAAGGCTATCACTAGAGGACTCATACTCTTACTGGGGTATATAACTACTTCTTCTAACACTTAGCAATCTGACTTTTTGCTTATTTGTCTATTAACGTCACATCTCTAAGTTCACATCCATCAAATGCAACAGGATTCAGACCACACTAGGGGCTCAACATCGTCTATCTATAATCTTCTGAACATCATACAACAACATACTACTCTGGGTGCACATCTATATTTCTGATGCTTAAGGCTCTCTTCTTTATCTCATGACTTAGTCACAATTTACCAATTCATTTAGGCGTCACATATATATATTATAGCTACTATAATTCTGAATCCATACACCTAGTTTTGGGGTCATTCTGTTACCTATGGCCCATAACATCTCAATTAACACTAATTGTTGAGTGACTATACTACTTAAGTGCTTACACACTATACCTTTTGGCTAAGATTCCACTCGTAGTAAGGTTTCTGGAAGAGGGTCTGAGAGGACATTCTACTGTAGGCTCAACTGCACGAGTGGAAAAGGATACATTCTTTTAGGTTTGTAGACTTTAATGCACTAATAGGCTCCTCTCAAGCCCTTGTGCAGTCTATTAACTTTCTGATGGCTCTATCTGAGAGAGCATCTCACTAACAAGGATTTGAACTATACTATTTCCACTACCTCAAAGATGAGGTGTGATAGGGGGAATTGGATCAATGCGTGAATATGCATAAGTTTTTGAAGGAACAACTTTACTGCACGATATGGAGTATGAACAAAGGGAAACATTTCCTAAATGCCCTGTAGCCCCTCGAAGAAAAGTACAGACGTCTTCGTACTATTCTGCAAGACTCTACTAGACACGACTTTATAGACACCCTAGGACTCTTGAACTCTGTGCTCTGATACCAAGTTTGTCACACCCCGAACCTACACCCTGGATGCGACACGGTGCTTAGAGTCATAAGTGACTCCAATCTAACCCAAGGCCTGGCATACTGTTGAGAAAAAGACTGAAAGTAAATGCGGAAGCTGAAATGTGCTGATCTCTTTCAAAAATATTATAACGAAATGAATTATTATAAACTGATATACAATAGCATTTGAAAACTTATACAACTGAGTGATCGACTGTTTCACTCTCTATGAAGCCTCTACTAACATTGACTATGGTTAGCTGGGACATGAACCCCAAGTATCTTTAATCAATGTACAACAACTAAAATAACCGCTATAACTACTAACTGACTGGAGTTCCCGGAAAAGAAGAACTCATTTCTTGTTGGCCAGAAGTTGCAATCTGTCTGACCATGATCCTGGGAGTTAGCACTAAAACTTACACCATAAAATGATGCAGCACAAGGAAGGTATGCGCTTAGTACTTTTAATGTACTGAGCATGTGAGATAATGCACTAATTGTAAATCATGAGAAAATACATGTATACTGAAAGCATGGCTGAAAACTGGACTATGTATAATATCATAAGTGCATAAGTCAAAGCTGTATAATATAGACTCTTAATATAGACTCTTTTACTGAAGAGATTGTAAATCATTTGTTGGACTATAATTGTGAGATTATGAGGTTTAAAGATAAGTAAACCTTTTACTTAGGATTTCATGGACTAAAAGATAAAGTGTGTCTGTAAATCATGGACTAGTGCAACTGAGCTGAAATTCATGTTTAAAGTAAAATCCTTAGGGAGCTCCTTCTATTGAACATGCTAAAAATACTGATATGCTATAGTGAATGTAAGCTGATGCATGACCAAGTATCTAACATGAACTATAACATGCTGAACTGAAGTGAATAACTGAAAGACTGATACATGGTCAATGCAATATTGATTCTGACTGTGGGAGCTACAATTAACCGACATACCCCAAGCTGAGCTAACTATGAGGCCAACCTGTAACCCTGGATGGAAAGGTGTTCATACCTTGCCAAGATACAAACAAATATGACGTGGATCCACTAAACTGATGTCCACAAGGGACAAGGGTGTCAAGCCTAATCTGATGGGTGACCCCTCTAGAATCTACGGTGGTGCCATAGTTCTAGGACTTAGGGATTGCTACTAAAGGTCTCAGCCTGAACTGGTGGGTGAGCCTTCATCCCTTCGTTCGCTCGGTGCTAAGTTTATTTCCAACCGAATATAAAGTTAACAATGAAACAGTGGTATTGGATAGCTCAAAACACAGATATAATCTGAGAATGCAACTATTACTGAGACTAAGGCATTCAAATCATGTAATTCTGACTGACTGAGTACCTGACTGATAATGCATGAGGATTATTTATATCATGTGACATATCTGAATGTCATACTAACCATGAAACTTACTGAGTTCGTAATCATTGATGGAATATCTATATACCATGCTAATCACAAGCCCTACTAAGTTCATCATCATTGATGGCATATGTTGAAAGTCCATATTTAAAATATATTCTTATAAAACATACTGAAGGTAAACTTAAGCCTGCTAAATCATGGATAGTTCTTTCTTACTAAAATAATTGTACTGGAATAATTTGAAATCATGAATGCTTGTCTGGAAGCAAAACCCATAGTTAAAATTATCATGAGGAAAATTAAACTTGTTTAGACTGAATGCTGACTAGCTGAACTAGATTCTGCAAAGAGAACTGAATTTGGAGAACTTTAGAGATAGCCTGTAGACTGAAAACTGGCTATTTTCATACTTAAAATTGAATGCTAGAAATCTAGGTTAAATTCTGAAGAAAACCAATTCTCAGGAAAATACTACCATTTCAGGCCAAATTCTTGGTTTCTTAAGGTTCTTATAAAAGATCATACAAGTCATTGAAAATATGGATCCAATATTCTAAAATAGACTATAATTCATGTAGAAATCATAAGGAATGAATTCTGTAACATTTAGCATGATTGGGTAAGAACCCTAGTTCCTAACACCATGAAATCTGAAATAGAAGACTGGGGTTTTGGGCATAAGAGTGAACTGAATCCTTACTGAATACCCACATACCTGGTTGTAGAAGATTCTTGAACTGGAACTAAGGTTTAAAGCTTTGGAGAAGAAGACCTAGGTCTGAACTTTGGAGAAAAGCGTTCTTTTCTTCTTGAAATTGAATTGAGAGGAAACTGACTTGATTTGAGGTTTTGACTTAATAAAAATAATCCTAGAGCTATTTATAGTCGGGGATAAAAGAAGAATGAAAGGTCTGAAATTCCCTAAGGAGTTAAATTAAAAGCTGCTGAAAAAACTCATTGATGGGTTCCACGAGCATTAACCACGACCCGTAGAATGGATCACGGTTCGTGAAAAGGGTTCGTGATTCCTTGGAGAATTTTCTGGTCTCTGGAATGATCTAGAAGAGTTGGTTTCACAACCCGTAGATAATTCCACGACCCGTGGAACCTCCTCGTGGTTTTTAGGCCACTTTTTAGTTTCTGGACTGTTTCCACGAGTTGGTTTCATGACCCGTGGAAACTTCCATGACCCGTGGAACCTCCTCGTGGTTGTTGTCTGTCATTTTGACAGACAGATACCTTTTAGTAAAACACTAAAAACTTTTTGCTTCGGACTCGTATTAATACGCGGTTGGTGGCGTTGGAAAGAAGACTCAAATAATATTAATTTGGTGTGTACTAGTCCACCTAACGCTTCATATTCGATAATATATGATCATTTGAAGTTGACCCTAGTTTAGTCTTACAGGAATACTTCTTTGGTTAGGGTTCTTTCAACTTAACTTGCTTATAGGAGTTTCTTATGAACATGATTCGCACCCAAAACACTTCCCAAACTAGGAAATTGATCATGACATCTATGGAAAGTGGTTTAGTCTTAGCTTAAAATTTTTGGGGTGTTACAATTTCTGTAGGTTTTCATGATTTACTCAAGAAAATCAAAGACATTCGTGTAATGGTCTAGTTCATAAAGTTGGAATACGAGTAAAGAATAATGACAAATACTATTGATAGATTGAAGAATTCACAACTCCATAAAGGGATAGGGTTTTTAGCCCTAGGTCATCAAAAGAATGTTCATGAATAAAGATCGAGATACAACTGAAGGATTTCATATCATTGGATGGCCTTACATACCTTAAACGCTCCAAATTCTTGACAAATATTTGATCTTTGGAGGAAAAATAGCAAGAACTTGTTTCTTGAATCTTGGACGTGGATTATCTTGAAAATCTATGGATTCCATGAGTAGGAGGTATTAATTTTTGTTAAGAATAACGAAATTATCAATATTATATGGTTAATTCTTACCTTGGATGATGGATGAATCTTGGAGGAAGTTCGGTTCTTGAAAGTATCTCTTTCTAGGGCAAATTTTTGGACTTGGAGAGTGAACTACAACTTTGGGGAATTTTATAACATTCTCAATGCGTGAAGCCATACAGATGACACCTTGTCCATGCGCTGGTCACTCAGCAATTGAAGTAGCATTGCCTTCCCCATGTGGCTGCACGGCGAATACCTTGTTCGTGCGGCCGTTTATGAAGACTGGGCAGTGTCTAGTAAAATGATCATACTTCTCTACTCATAATTTGTTTTGATGAGTGATCAGTGGAATTTGAAACTAGACTCAAAAATCTTTAATTTGGTAATTCATGGAACCCGTAACTCTTCATATAATGGGAGGAATGCTCGTTTGAAGTTGACACTTGTATGAACTTATGAGAAAATATAATCGGTAGGAAAGCTTTCAACTTAACTTTGTACTAGAGGTTCCTTATGACGTTAATCTGTATCTATTGACTGTCCAAACTTAAGAATTAGCCTTTACACCTAGGTAGAATAATATTTCACCAGGTTCCGGTCTAACTACAAACTTAGAACGGTTATAATCTAAGCTCTAAAGCTCGGGTGTTACAGGTATGAACATGAAGGTTTGAGTTTGAATATCGTTCCTTTACTTAGATTTTGCAATATTGCGTTATTTAATTTTTCTTGATCCTAATTACTTTATTCTCTGGGCAATTAGTGAATACTATTTGTGGCACGTAAGTTGGACTTGAAAGAGGAAACTTGTGTGCGTAATAAGAAAAATTAGAGCTTGATTGTGAACCTTATAGGGAAAGAGGAATAGTTTGTTAAGATGGGTAGAATCTTGTTAGCATAGCTCAGTTGATACGGAAGATTTAGTACATGCACTTCACTATCAACTGATGACCATAGAAATATAGGTGTTAGGAATAGTCGAGTAGTCTTAAAGTTGTTGGCAAAATGCTCAATAAAGTAATATCAACCTGCAACTAGTAATTCAGAAAAATGATTAAGCGTAGAATAACTCAACCGTATTGTCAAATTTTCATGACCCTGGATCTTTATCTCCTCTGAATTACACTAAAAACAACTTCCCAAATATTTCTTGTTAAAGTTAGGATAATAAAACTGCAATTTGTCAAATATTTCTTGTTACTCGCTGAATGGTCGACATAATAATTCAAAGTAGACAATCAATTTGACAAGTCCCTCTAAGATCGACAACTAAAATAAACCTCCTTTAAAGTTTATCGCACCCCGAGCCTAAACTCTAGGCGTGGCCGGCACGCGAAACCACTAATGGACCGAGCAGACCCTTGACCTGGCTTACTACTAAACTGAGTAATTAGATACTTAGAAGAAGCTTTTAGATATGATGTACATGCACTTCTTTAGAAAACAAACTCAATAACTTGATATCAGAAAATCTAAAATAGGACTATTTAAAAAAATAAGTTGAAAACTGATGATATACTAACTCGTCTATAAAGTCTCTAAGTATATTAAAATACTCCTGGGACAAGGCCCCCGGTCTACCTTGATACTCTACTAGTAACATCTAATAACTACTAAGCATGAATAAATAAATTAGAGTCCTCTGAAGGCAAGGAGGTCTCACCAATGCTAGAGGTAAGGGAACCTAGTGAAGTGTATGTTGCCTATCTCGAGTACCTAAATCTGCATCATTAGAAGATGTAGTGTCAAATGACGTCAGTACATAAAATATATGATATGCAATTAGCTGAATAAAATAATAAAGTTAATACTGAAGTACTGAGCTGAAAGAAGTAAAAACTGAATATAGACTGAAATGTAGTCAACTATATAGTAAAGCATGTACATGTAACTTTAACAACAAATTCTTTATAACTATAAAATATGCATAAAAATAAATACTGACAAATATAAATTTAGTTTTTTTAGGGAGTTTCTCTTAACCGACAACCATTACGTGAGCTTCGTGATGATATAAAATTTTGTCCATGTTTCCAGAGCCATTCTATACCTTGCCAGGGTATAAAATGAAACTTATCTTATGGATTCTAACTAAGCAATTTTAGGGCTAATGAGGAGTCATCCGACTTACGGAATGATCCTATCCTATGCTGGTAGCGTAGTTTTGGAGCTTGGATTACTTGGACCCTTACCCATCTCGGTGCTAAATAATCCTCCCAAAATAATGTAATAATTCTCAATAACTTTTATGTGTCCAAATTTAGGGGAAAAGCTAAAAATCTCTTACTTTGAGTTTGTGCTCAGTATTACTTCTTTAAAGTTGTACTTTACTTTCTTTCTAAAATCATGCACTTGAAGCTAAACTTTCTTGACGTGAAACCTTTCATAAAATACGTCCTTAGAACTTGAAACTACTTTACTTATAAAGACAATGCATATAGATAACTTTTTATAACAATACTTTTAAAATGACTTTAGCTAAAAGGGGTCCAAGGGGTAGAATAACATGAACCATATCAATAATCACACAGGATGTGAATTGTAATACTTTTGATTGTAGAATCAATAATGGCCCTCTAATAACATAGAGGGATCGAAATTTATAAACTTTGGGCAAAAGCCCTAGCTTTAATCTTACTGACACAGAATTCTAAAGGTAGGGCGAGAGGAAGAACATGGGCCCTCTCTATAGTAACTTTCATACCTCAAGCTCTCCAATCTTTCATCCTTCAATAAATCTTAAGGTTTTGTATCAAGAAACGTGTTAGAACCCTTATGTTAGGGCTAGGAATCATTAGTTTATCATTAGGAATGAATGAGAAGACGTACCTAGTATTTGGAGAATGATTCTCGTTGCCTAGGGTTGAGAGAATGGGTCTAGACTTGAAAAATAATGAGAAAATGACTAAGGGTTCTATTTATAGTCGCCTAGAATATGGGATTTACTGTCGGTTCTATGGTCCATTCTTTATGTTTATGGACTGTAGTCCAAACCATAGAAACCTGCTAAGAAAATCTGAGTTTCTGAACTAGTTTCTATGAGCAGGTCTACAGACCATTCATTGAGAAAATGGACCGTAGATCAAGCCGTAATCCTTTTCTGAGATTTGATAGCTCTCAGATTTGAAACTATGGGTGACAACTACAGACCATAAAATAGGACTATGGACTGTCCTATCTTTCGTCCTTTCACTTAGGGATTTGACACCCCTCTGATCATTTTCTACAGTTGACAGGATCTCTGATCATTTTCTACAGTTGACAGGATGGACCATTCTTCAGAAGAACGAATCACACTGTCTCTCGTAGAAACCTGGGAGCTAGATTTCTTCAAATCCCACTCTACGGTTCACTCTATGGTTCACTCTATGGACTATTCTTCAAAATTATGGTCCATAAAAGTGACTGTAGATCACAGGAACAAGTATGCAATATTTCTAGGTGTTGTCATGACGTTGGTTTGAAATTTGAGGTGTTACATATTGTTAAAAAGATAAGATTTTTATTCCTTCTTTTCCTATATTACTGTAGATACAAGATGCAGCACTCTATATAACCTATACAAGGGATCTAACTTGGAATGTAATTAATTACTATACATAACTTTAGGCTATGAATCTTGAATTTTATAATTGGAAACAAATATGGAAAGGATCCCTATAATCTCTGCACTCCATCTTCTATTACAACTCATCCAATCTTCTATCACAACTCATGCCAACATCTTCCATCAAATTGGTGCATAGATGTCTCCAATGCCGAACTTGTCTAATGAGTTGTAGAAAATCTTGCTTGAAACTGCCTTCGTAAGGATGTCCGCCAACTGATCTTCTGACTTAACAAATGGGAACTGTATTATTTTATCTTCAAGCTTCTCCTTGATAAAGTGTCGATCCACTTCGACATGTTTTTCTTGTCATGTTGTATTGGACTTTTTGCAATCTCTATAGCTGCTTTGTTATTAAAAAAATAGATTCATTGTTGAATCAGATGAATAACCAATCTCTTTCAGCAACTCTTTCAACCAAAGAAGCTCACAAAGTCATTTAGTCATGCCTCTAAATTCAACCTTTGCACTCGACAATGTAAATACTTCTTGCTTCTTACTTCTCCAAGTGACTAGGTTTCTACAAATAAATGCGAAATATCCTGATGTAGATTTTCTGTCAGTGATACTTCCAGCCCTGTCGACATCCGTATAACCATTAATATTTAAATAATTATATTTCCTAAACATAAGTCCTTTTTTTGGAGAAGACTTTAAGTACCACAGAATTTGAACTACAGCTTCCAACAGTTCCTCGCTGGGGTTATGCATGAATTGACTAACCAAGCTCACGGCATAGGCAATATCTGGCCTTGTATGAGATAGGTAAATAAATTTTTCCACAAGCCATTGGTACCTTTCTCTATTTGTAGGTATTTGGTTTAGATGTACTCCCAGTCCATGGTTTTGAACTACTGGAGTATTTACATGGTTGCATTCATGCATTCCTTGTTTCAGCTAGCATACCAAGTACATATTTCTTTTGTGAGAGAAAAATGCCTTGACTTGATTGAGCTACTTCGATTCTCAAAAATATTTTAGTCCTCCCAGATCTTTCATCTCAAATTTTATTGCCAAATGCATCTGCAAATTAGAGATCTCATCCTTGTCGTTCCCTGTAATTATCTTGTCATCAACATAAATAATTAGAGCAGTTACCATCCCTTTTTGACTCATCAAGAATAGAGTATGATCTGAATTTCTTTGATTGAATCCATGATTCCTCATAGCCAAGCTAAATCATTCAAACCATGATCTCGGTGATTGTTTAAACCCATATAGTGCCTTCTACAGTTTGCATACAACTCCACTTTGGGATGTAGAAAAGCCCAGTGGAATATTCATGTATACTTTTTCTACAAGGTTCCCATGAAGAAATGCATTCTTTTACATCAAACTGTTGTAGTGTCCAATCCATGTTTGCAGTAAGAGACAATAATACTCTACTCGTATTCAACTTTGCTACCGGTGAAAATGTTTCATGGTAGTCTATACCATATAACTGAGTATATCCCTTAGCTACAAGTCTTGCGTTGTAGCTATCTATTGAACTATCTACCTAGTACTTAATGGAGAATACCCATTTACATTGTACTATTTTCTTTCCTTTCGGCAGTGGCATAAGCTTCCATGTATCATTCTTTTATAGCAGTCAATTCTTCGGATATTGCTTGGATCCACTTCGAGTCATCCATTGCCTCTTGTATTGTACTTGGTATATAATCTAAAGATAATTTATGCACAAATGCTTTGAGGGGTTGTGATAGTCTTTTGGTACAAACATGGTTAGCAATTGGATACTTTGCCTTTTTTTCTTCATGATCTGGTAAGTACCGATTTGGTAGCTTACCATGATTATGTATAAAAGTTTATTTGTAGCCAACAGAAGCATCTATAGTATTATTGAAGGACGAGTTAAGATATTGTACCTCAGGAGCATTCTCAAGAGAGTGGTTGTTAGGTACTAAAGTGTGGGAGATGGTTTGTCCTTATTAGATCAAATTCTCTTCTGTACTCTTTATCTGATCATCACCATTATTTTCTTCCAAACTTGTCATTTCTGTTGTTGGTTCCATAATCAGATCACCTTGAATTTCTTCAGGAATCATTTGAGTTTCAACTAGAACAGGTTGTAGTAATTGGAAATCATTTGATTTAGTTGCATCAGTATCATTTGTGTCCAAGTTTGTATCTTCAAAACCTAGCAAGTTTTCCCAACAATTCACATTCTGCTCTTCACTGAAGACGTTTTCCTTAAGAGAAGAATGAGAATTTGGTTTTCCGAAGAAAGTTTTAGATTCAAGAAATGTGGTATCCATTGTCATATAAAAGCACCTAGAAGTAGGATCATAGAATCTATAGCCTTTCTCATGTGTTGCATATCCTAGAAACATACAACGGACAACACATGGATCAAGTTTGGTTCGCTGATTTTTATGAAGATGAACATAATCAACACACCCAAATATGCGAGGTGGAAGCATTAATACAGATGGCAATGGTACATGATGAGCAGTAGCTTGTAATGGAGGTTCAGAGTTTAATGCTTGGGATGGTATTCGATTCAACAAATAAACAGCAACAACAACTGCATTAGTCTAATAATGTCATGGTAAATGTATTTCTGTTAAGAGAGCTCGAGTTGTTTCAAGAATGTGTCTTTTTTTCGCTCAGCAATACCATTTTGTTATGGCATTTGATAGCAAGTAGTTTCATGATACATGCAATTTTCTTGAAAATATTCTCGTAGCTCATTATTGTCATATTCTCCACCATTATTGGATCGAACAATTTGAAGTTTAGCAAAGAACTGAGCCTTGATCATGATATGAAAAGAACAAAAAATTGCAAACACCTCATTCTTATTTTTCATCAAATATAGCCAAGTCATACGTGTACCATCATCTACAGAGGTTACAAGCCATCTATAACCTGAAGAAACTGATATAGGAGTAGGTCCCCAAACATCCGAGTGGATCAACATAAAGGGTATTTCACATTTTTTATATCTTATTGGATAAGAAACGCGATGACTCTTGACCATAAAGGTTCACATTCAAAATTAGATTCACATATGTTGGAAAATAGACTTGGAAATAGATGCCTTAAGTAAGAAAATGATGGTTGTTCAAGTCGACGATGCCACAACCAAATTTGTCGCTCTTTTTTACCAGTACGACGTCTAATAATTTTGATATATTCAAAAAATTATATTTATTTCACCATGAACTTATGCAATACCCGAGTATAAATATATTGTGGACTCACCAAAGTGGGTGGATAAGATAAAATTGGATGTTGACACCAAAGGCTTCTACGTGGGAGGTATCTATTGTAGTCATTAAATTTTTCTACTACCTTTTTTATTTTTCTTTTCTTTTTCCAATTCATAACTTTTAAAGTGCTAATTAATTAATATTAATTGGGTTAGTCATAGTGGACCGCCTCTCATATATGTTTCTATTTATTCATTAGCCTACATTTTCTAATTTGTTCTACAGCTTTCAACCATTTACAAGTGAGCTATATATAAGGGGGTGTTTGTATACTTACTCACGTACAGAAGGATTTTTGTGAGATAATCTTTTGTTTGGACATCGTCGTTCTAGCAGCTTATCGTCGAATGATAGGTACGTTACGGTCTAACTCCTCTAGACTTCGCATATATAGGATAAAATTATATTAATGGGCATCTTTAGAATGGGTTTATTAGGTTGGTACTACAGACCTTGACCGCTTTATTCAAGTCCGCCTATTTTTGTTCCTCCGATGCTTGTAGTACTTGCTGATACATTTTATTTACCCTTGTGGTCCTGTGAGGCTTTGTTGACTCTAGAACATAGAAGGTGGGTTATTGGGAATGTCTGTAAGTCCCGTACATAGAAATATCCTTCAAGGCTGGTTATGCTTGCTGAGTAGTTGTGGGCCTGTGTAGGGCCGATAGGTTGATTGTGAGCTGTTGGGCGGCTATTTGTGTTGATCATTCATTTCTATGCATATAAAGAGGATTTATCCATGTTTTACTACGGTTGTGACTTCGTGCCTACTGGAAGTGTTTTCTAAACCTTGCATGGCCCCGGGGGCCCATTTTCGATAGGAAATGAACTAAAAATAGTTTGATTTAACTTATGAATCTTCTTGGGGTAAAAGAAGGATAAATTATGATTTCTATCACCAGTTTACTATTAATGCTAGACTTGGCAGGGCGGGGGTATTAGTTGAGTTTCTAACTAAACCGGGATGATTTTACTCTCGATCGGACCGAGCATCTGAGATGACTTTCTACTGTTTAGACCCAATTACGCCCGGGGACCCTTGAAGGGGTTTTTGAGATATTTTCCCACTACTTTAGTCCTGGACAGGGTCTGGGCATGCATATTCGAGATTGGGTCTCTATCTTGAACCTATACTTTCTTCTGAATGACATGTCTTGATACTGAGTTTTAGTATGGGGTCTGGGACCTCCATCAACGTTGCCATCCGGTCTTGGGGATTTGGGCTGCGTATGCCAGAGGGAGGGTATACGGTGGAGTAGAGGTATAGGAGCAGTGTCCTTCCATGGAACCTACCTGGTGGGTCTGATCGGTACCAGAGGAGGTACATACAGAGTTTCTGTCCCACCCTGGGGTTATCATGCATCATATCATCCAGTGTTTGAGGTTCCACCCTTGTTTGCTATTTGTTGATTTTACTCTTCGGTAGTATGGGATGCCCTAGGGTTTATTTTTATTTGATTGTGTTCCTCAATTGTATGGGTGGCCGAGGGACTGTAGGTAGACTCTTGTTACTTTATCCTGATACTATCCCCTATCACGATTATGATTTTGAGATATTACTGCAACGTTGTTAGTTCTGGTTTTGAGATTGATATGATTAGTTTGGTTATTGATTCCTATTTTCTGAGCATGTCTATATTTACTCTTTTGTCCCATCCCTTATACTTGAGGTTACCGGTATACCATCCACTTCTTAAGCCTATTATGTATATATTGTTATTTTGAGGGTCTCAGGTGCGTCATTTCTTACTTTCACTTGTTCCTGTTACATATATATTCTACTTGCTGGCCTTACATGCTGTTTCTATTGTCTTCCCGCTAGGCTAGTTCCTATGTACCTTTTTCGTTAATTTATGTGATTACTTGCTTCTATTTTCCCTGTTACTACGCTTTTATCTTATATGTGCCCAGTTAGCCTATGATACCTACTGGGTACCTTATGCTTCGCATTTGGTGCTCATACTACACTCTGCATTTTCTGGTGCAGATCGTAGTGTGGGCCATTGCCGCTAGATCATTATGATTCATGCTCGGAGATCTTTTGGGGACTACTTCAGATTGAGGGTGAGCTCTTGGCGACCGGAGCTTAGCTTTAGTTTATCTTTTGCTTTATGTACTCTATTAACATTCGGATTAATCTGTATATATTATTTTTGATCGTTTGTCCTTCATATATGTAGTTCTGGCTCTATACTATGATACCAGGTTTTGGGGTTTGGTTTAGCTTCCGTATATGTGTATATATTCCTGTTATCTATCCTTTTATCTTCTTCTTTTGCTTCTTCTCAATTATATCATTTCTTCTGTTACTAACCGTTCTGGGCTACAGAGATTGGTTCGCCTACTGGGGGCTTGTAGGTGCTATCATGACCGTGAAATTGGGTCATTACAGCTTGATATCAGAGCCTGGGTTCACCGGTGTCATTGGTATAGGAGCCAATGTCTAGTAGAGTCCTGCGGATCGGGGTGGAGACGTCTGTACTCAATCTTCGGAAGTCTATAGTGACATCTTAGGAAATATGACTCTTTCATTGCTTTTGTATCATGCGTAGTACCCTTGAAATTTCTTGAAATATCATTTGTTCTACTTCATTCTTCCGCAGAAGGTCCGTATGAGAGTGTTGGCGTCAGGCAGAGATGATCCTCCGGCTCCAGCTAGGGGTCAGGGATGCCTCCAAGCAGCGGCACCTACTAGAGCTGCTAGAGTTGAGATAGAGACCGAACAGCATGTGGATCAGGGGCAGCCCATGTACCACCAACTCCATTACCAGCTCCATCACCCACATCTGTGCCAGCCTCATCCCCAGCTCAGTCTTCAGTTACTCGGGGTTTACTATTACAGTTTTTTGGTATGATTGGAGAGGCTCAGGGGGTAGCCCTGGGTGCACAGAGTTCAGGAGTGTAGCCTGCTACTGCGGCTCCTCGTGCAGAGGTCATTCTGGTCCCATCAGTTGCACAGCCTCTTGCTCCTCGCCCAGCTATGAAAGAATCAGAGCAGAAGGCATTGGGTAGGTTTTTGAGATTAGCACCTCCGAGGTTTGCTGGTACTTCTGCACAGAACCCACATGACTTTGTTACTACCTGTGAGGAGATGTTGCATCATTTGGGTTTGTTGGAGACTCGCAGGGTTGGTTATACTACATATCAGCTAGAGGGTCCAGGTAAGTTATGGTGGAGGGCACAGGTTGCTTGCAGATCTTCTACGTTGCCGCATTTGACCTGGTCTGAGTGTTATGAGGCCTTTATGGTAAGTTCTTGCCCAGAGTGATCGTGAGCATTACAGGGAGCAGTTTACTCACCTTATGTATGAGTCTATAACTGTCTCGGAGTATGAGACCTATTTTTATCAGCTAGCACCGTTTAGAGTTATGATAATTCCTACTGAGGCAGATATGATTCGTAGATTTATATGGGGTTTGAGGCCAGAGATTAAGTAGACAGCTGAGATATTAATTGTCGGTGGTTGGTCATTTCAGGCTATCACAGACTATGCCCATATTGTGGAGGACTTACAACGACATGATCAGGGGGCCAGAGATAAAAGGCCTCGACATCAGGCTGGCTACAGTGGTTCTAGGTATGGTGGTAGAGGTTCAGGCCAGTAGGGCCGGGGTTATCAGCTGCAGCAGCACCAGGGTTAGTCCAGCCGACCAGTTCAGGCTTCACTTCAGACTTCTGGTAGTACCCAGTTCGATCAGGTTCAGAGCAGCCATCAGGGCTATAGCAGTCAGTCTTTGAGGGGTAAAACTTCTGGGGCATCAGGCCATGGTGGTCATATGGGATTTTCTGGTTCATCCCGACCGAGTAAGTCATCAGGGGCTTGTTTTACTTGTGGTGTGATTGGTCATTTTGGTAGAGATTACCCCCAGCAGGGTATAGTTCAGCCGGCCGAGCCTTTATGAGCAGTTCAGCCTCCGGCTAGAGAAGGTGGTGGTTAGGGTAAAGGTAGTGCTCCACACGGTAGAGCAGGTGGTAGGGATGATAATCGGGCAGGTAGAGGTCATCTTCAGTTCTATACAGTCCCTAGGAGACCGGAGGCAGAGGCCTCAGATACTGTGATTACAGGTACAATTTTTATGTGCCATCAGTCTGCTATGTCTTTATTTAATCCTGGATTCACTTGTTCATATGTATCTGCCTATTTTATGCCTAGTTTGGGGTTGGCTAGTGAGCCATTATCTGTTCCTATTTATGTTTCCCCTGTAGGAGATTCTTTAGTAATGGATCGGATTGTGAGATCCTGTGTGATATCTGCTGGTGATTAGGAGACTTGGGGTGATTTGATGATACTTGTGTTAGATTTTGATGTGATACTGGGCATGGACTGGTTATCTCCTCATCGTGCAGTTTTTGATTGTTATGCCAACACTGTTACCATAGTCGTGCCCAGTGTATCCCTAGTTGTGTGGTAGGGTTATGTTAGCCATGCACCATCTGGGATCATCTCTTGTATTTGAGCTAGGAAGTTGATTTCCCGTGAGTGTTTGGCATATCTAGCATATGTGCGAGATGCTAGTGCCGACCCTTTTTCCCCTGAGTCAATTTTTGTGGTTAGAGATTCCTAGACGTGTTCCCTACCGACCTGCTAGGCCTTCCACCTGAGAGAGATATTAATTTCGCTATTGAGTTAGAGCCAGGCACCAGGCCTATTTCTATTTCTCCTTACCATATGGCTTCGGCTGAGTTGAGCGGGCTTAAGGAGCAGCTCCAGGATCTGTTAGCTAAGGGGTTTATTAGGCCGAGTGTGTCGCCTTAGGGTGCTCCTGTTCTATTTGTGAAGAATAAAGATGGGTCCATGCGGATGTGTATTGATTATCGGCAGCTGAATAGGGTGACAACGAAGAATAGGTATCCAATGCCGAGGATTGATGATTTATTTGATCAGTTTCAGGGTTCAACCGTGTTTTTGAAGATTGATTTGAGATTCGGCTACCATCAGTTGAGGATTAGGGCGGAGTACATCCCTAAGACAGCATTCAGGACACGTTATGGCCATTATGAGTTCCTCGTGATGTATTTTGGGTTGACTAATGCCCCCGCAGCCTTAATGAACTTGATGCACAGGGTACTTGGCCCGTATTTGGACTCATTTGTGATAGTTTCATAGACGACATCTTGGTATACTCGCGTAGTAGAGATGAGCTTGAGTAGAACTTGAGGATTATACTCCAGACTTTGAGAGATCATCGACTTTATGCCAAGTTCTCAAAGTGTGAGTTTTTGCTTGAGTCGGTTGCATTCCTAGAGCACGTGGTGTTTAAGGATGGGATTAGGGTTGATCCGGGAAAGATTTCAGTAGTTTGTGATTGACCTAGACCTACTACTACTACTGAGGTCCGCAGCTTTGTTTGGTTAGCAGGTTACTACAGACGGTTCGTTCAGGGATTTTCTTCCATAGTAGCACCCTTGACTATGCTAACTAGGAAGGATGTTCTATTTCAGTAGTCGGATCAGTGTGAGGATAGCTTTCAGAGGCTTAAGGCCTTCTTGACTTCTACTCCAGTTTTAACTTTGCTGGTTGAGGGTCAGAGCTTCTCCGTGTATTGTGATGCTTCTGGGGTTAGTCTTGGTTGTGTGTTAATGCAGCAGGGTCGAGTAATAGCATATGCATCGAGGCAGCTGAAGGTTCATGAGCGCAACTACCCCACCCATGACTTGGAGTTGGCAGTGGTAGTTTTCACGCTCAAGATCTGGAGGCATTACCTATATGGAGTTCACTGTGAGATCTTCACTGATCGCCGTAGTCTTCAGTATATCATGAGTTAGCGAGAGCTGAACTTGAGGCAGAGGAGATAGGTCAAGATACTGAAGGACTATGACTTCACTATTCTGTATCATCCGGGCAAGGCAAACATGGTAGAGGATGCCTTGAGCTGGAAGGTTGTGAGTATGGATAGCCTAGCTTCTCTTTCCATTTCAGAGTGACTGTTGGCCTTGGACATCCAGTCCTTGGCTAACCGTTTGGTTAGGCTTGACTTATCGGATCCTAGAAGAGTTCTCGCTAGTGTTGAGGTTCATTCTACTTTGATTGATCATATTAAGAATCGTCAGTTTGAGGATCCGCGGTTGTGTGACCTTCGTGATCAGGTCATTCGGGGTGAGGCCAGCCGGGCTACTCTAGACTCTGATGGGGTTTTGAGGTTTGATAGTTGCCTTTGTGTTCTGAGAGTTGGGGATTTGATTTAGTTGATACTTTATGAGGTGCATTATTCTAGATAGTCCATGCATCCTGGCACAGCAAAGATGTATAGAGACTTGAGACAGCTTTACTGGTGGAGTGGTATGAAGCGGGATATAGTGGAGTTTGTATATCGATGCTTCAATTGTCAGCAGGTGAAGTTCGAGCACATGAGACCTGGTGGTATGATGCAGCGACTTCCCATTCCTGAGTGAAAGTGGGAAGGGATTACTATGGATTTCATAGTTGGTTTGCCATGCACTTCCAGGGGTTTTGACTCCATTTGGGTGATTGTTGATCGGCTGAGTAAGTCAGTGCACTTCTTACCGGTTTAGACTACTTAGAGTGCAGAGAGGTTAGCTCAGATTTACCTTCGGGAGGTTGTTCGGTTGCATGGGGTCCCATCTTCTATCATTTTAGACCACAGCACTCAGTTCAAATCTCACTTCTAGAGAGCTATTCAGTGAGATTTGGGCACAGAGGTTCATCTTAGTACTGCATTCCATCCTCAGACAGACGGCCAGTCTGAGAGGACTATTCAGATCCTGGAGGATATGCTTCGGGCCTGTGTTCTTTACTTTGGAGGTTCTTGGGATCAGTTTGTGCCTTTGGCAGAGTTTGCTTATAATAATAGTTTTCATTCGAGTATTGGCATGGCACCTTTCGAGGCTTTGTATGGTAGGCGTTGCAGATCACTGGTTGGTTGGTTTGATGGTTTTGAGTCTAAGCCATAGAGTACATATTTTCTTTGAGATTCCTTAGACCGAGTTTGAGTGATTTAGGACAGACTTCGGGAAGCTCAGAGCAGGCAGAAGAGTTATGTTGATCATAGACTTAGTGCCCTAGAGTTCAGTGTTGGTGACTTGGTATTCCTCCGTGTGTCGCCTATGAAGGGCGTGATGAGATTTGGTGGCGGGGCAAGCTTATCCACAGGTACATTGGGTCGTTTGAGAT
Organism: Jaltomata sinuosa; assembly: GCA_003996215.1. NCBI lineage: Eukaryota > Viridiplantae > Streptophyta > Magnoliopsida > Solanales > Solanaceae > Jaltomata > Jaltomata sinuosa. The sequence continues at coordinate 66,241 of QJPP01000874.1, read as the reverse complement.
TCTTCAGAGGGTTGGTAGTGTTGCTTACATGTTAGCTTTGCCTCTGATATTTTCATCTATGCACCCAGTTTTCCATGTATTGATGTTGCGATGGTATGTTCCAGACGAGTCTCATGTGTTGCAGTGGGATTCAGTTCAGTTGGATGAGAGTTTAGCCTTTGTTGAGGAGCCGGTAGCTATTTTGTCCAGAGATGTCAGGAGATTGAGGTCTCGAGAGACCCTGATTGTTAGGGTTCAATGGAGGCACCATCCAGTTGAAGAGGCTACCTGGGAGACCGAGATAGATATGCAAGCTCAGTATCCGCAGTTATTTGAGCCTTCAGGTACTTCCTTGTCCTTGACTTTCGTGGACGAAATTCCTTTTTAGTAGTGGATGATGTAATGACTCTTCCAGTCATTTTTGTGGTACGCTTACCTTGTACTATTAGAGCTTTCCTGTAGCGTCCCCAAGTCATTTATGGCTTGCTGGGACCAGTGGTTCGGTGCCCTAGCCGTTCGTTTGGTCCTTATGGTCATTCTCCTATTTTAGAGCTGAGCCATAGGAGTTGAGTATCAAATCGTGTGATAATGATTTGCGATCGTATGACCTCAGCAAGCCTTGTGGAAAGGTCAATCCTGATTTATGGTGTCGTAGCATTCCCGAGGATGGGGTGTTTTCATTTGAGAATTTTATTAACATCGCGCGTATTTGAAAATATTTTATTTAAGAGTTGAGTGTGGTAAAAAGTTATTTTTTTATTGTCTTCCTAAAATATTTTAAATATTTATGATGATACTCTAGTTACGATACATTTGTGTATGTATCTATTTTGTAAGAGATTTATAATTTATTAATATTTTAAGCGGAGATAGTTAATTTAGTTATGTTAACAAATTATGATTATAATATAATAGGTTTTATTCGAAATAATTTTCTATTAATTTTGATATATTCAAAAAGTTATATTTATTTTACCATGAACTTATGCAATACCCGAGTATAAATATATTGTGGACTCATCAAAGTGGTGGATAAGATAAAATTGGATGTTGACACCAAAGGCTTCTACGTGGGGGTATCTATTGTAGTCATCAAATGTTTCTACTACCTTTTTTGTTTTTCTTTTCTTTTTCCAATTCATAACTTTTAAAGTGCTAATTAGTTAATATTAATTGGGTTAGTCATAGTGGACCGCCTCTCATATATGTTGCTATTTATTCATTAGCCTGCATTTTCTAATTTGTTCTACAGCTTTCAACCATTTACAAGTGAGCTATATATAAGTTGGTGTGTGTATACTTACTCACGTATAGAAAATTTTTTGTGAGATAATCTTTTGTTTGGACATCATCGTTCTAGCAGCTTATTGTCGAACGATAAGTAGGTTACGGTCTAACTCCTTTAGACTTCGCATATATAGGATAAATTGTATTAATGGGCATTCTTGGATTGAGTTTATTAGGTTGGTACCACAGACCTTGATCACTTTATTCATGTCCACCTATTTTTGTTCCTCCGATGCTTGTAGTACTTGTCGATATATTTTATTTACCCTTGTGGTCCTGTGAGGCCTTGTTGACTCTGGAACATAGAAGGTGGGTTATTGGGAATGTCCGCGAGTCTCGGACATAAAAATATCCTTCTAGGCTGGTTATACTTGCTGAGTAATTGTGGGTCGGTGCAGGGCCGATAGGTTGATTGTGAGCTGTTGGGCGGCTATTTGGGTTGATCATTTATTTTCATGCATATAAAGAGTATTTATCCATGTTTTACTATGGTTGTGTCTTCGGGCCTACTGAAAGTGTTTTCTAAATCTTGCATGGCCCCGGGGGCCCGTTTTCAATAGGTAATGAACTGAAAATGGTTTGATTTAACTTATGAATATTCTTGGGGTAAAAGAAGGATAAATTATGATTTATATCACCAGTTTTACTATTAAAGTTAGACTCAGCAGGGCGGGGGTACTGGTTGAGTTTCTTACTAAACAGGGATGATTTTAGTCTCGGTCGTACCGAGCATCTGAGATTACTTTCTATTGTTTAGACACGGTTACACCCGGGCACCCTTGGAGGGGTTTTTGAGATATTGTTCCACTACTTTAGTCCTGGAGAGGGTCTGGGCATGCATATTCGAAACTGGGTCTCTATCTTGAACCCGAACTTGGTTCCGGATGACATGTCTCTATACTGAGTTTTAGTATAGGGTCTGGGACCTCCATGGACCTTGACGTTTAGGCCTAGGGATTTGGGTTGTGTGTGTCGGAGGGAGGGTATACGGCAGAGTAGAGGTATACGAGAAGTGTCCTTCCATGGAACCTACCTGTTGGGCCCAATAGGCACCAGAGGAGGTACATACAGAGTTTCTATCCCACCCTGAGGTTATCATTCATCATATCATCTAGTGGTTGAGGTTCCACCCTTATTTTTTGTTTGTTGATTATACGCTCCGGTAGTATGGGATACCAGAGGGTTTGATTTTACTTGATTGTGTTCCTCGGTTGTATGGGCGTCTATTTGTTGATTGTACGCTCCGGTAGTATGGGATACCGGAGGGTTTGATTTTACTTGATTGTGTTCCTCGGTTGTATGGGCGGCCGAGGGACTGTAGGTAGACTCTTGTTACTTTATCCTGATACAATACCCTGCTACGATTATGATTTTGAGAAATTAATGCAACATTGTTAGTTATGGTTTTGAGATTGATATGATTAGTTTGGTTATTGTTTCCTATTTTCCAAGCATGTCTATCTTTACTCTTCACTCTCATCCCTTATACTTGAGGTTACTGGTATACCTTCCACTTTTTAGGCCTATTATGTATATACTGTTATTGCGAGGGTCCCAGGTGCGTCATTTCTTACTTTCACCTGTGCCTATTGCGTATATATTCTACTTGCTGGCCTTACATGTTGTTTCTATTTTCTTCCCACTGGGCTAGTTCCTGTGTACCTTTTTCATTAATTTCTGTGATGACTTGCTTCTATTCGGTCTGTTACAACGCTTTTATCTTATATATTCCCAGTCGGCCTATGATACCTATTGGGTACCTTATGCTTTGCATTTGGTGCTCATACTACACTATGCATCTTCTGGTGCAGATCCTAGCATGGGCCATCGCCGCTAGATCATTGTGATTCATGCTCTGAGATCTTTTGGGGACTACTTCAGACTGATAGTGAGCTCTTGGAGACCGGAGCTTAGTTTTAGTTTATCATATGCTTTATGTACTCTATTACCATTCTGTGACATCTGTATATATTGTTTTGGATTGTTTGTACTACATATATGTAGTTCTCTCTCTATACTATGATACAAGGTTTTGGGGTTTGGTTTAGCTTCTGCATATGTGTATTTATTCCTATTATCTATCTTTTCATCTTGTTCCTTTGCTTCTGCTCGATTATATCATTTCTTCTGCTTAACTGTTAGCTAGTAGCCCATTACTAACTGTTCTGGGCTACGGAGATTGGTTCGCCTACTGGGAGATTGTAGGTGCCATTATGACCGTGAAATCAGGTCATGATAGGAAATGGGAAGGGATTACTATAGACTTCATAGATTAGTTGCCATGCACTTCTCAAGGGTTTGAATCTATTTGGGTTATAGTTGATCGGCTGACTAAGTTAGTGCACTTCTTGCCGGTTCAGACTACCTACAGTGCAGAGAGGTTGTTCAGATTTACCTTTGTGAGATTGTTCGGTTGCATGGGGTCCCAGCTTCTATCATTTCAGATCACGGCACTCAGTTCACATTTCAGTTTTTGAGGGCTATTTAGCGAGATGGCCAGTCTGAGAGGACTATTCAAGTCGTGGAGAACATGTTTTGGGGCTGTTTTCTTGACTTTGGTGGTTCTTGGGATCAGTTTGTGCCTTTGGCCGAGTTTGCTTATAATAATAGTTTCCATTCGAGCATTAGCATGGCACCATTTGAGGCATTGTATGGTAGGCATTGCAGATCACCAGTGGGTTTGTTTGATGGTTTGGAGTCTAGGCCGCAGAGTACAGACTTGCTTCGTGATTCCTTAGAAAGAGTCTGAGTGATTTAGGACAGACTTCAGGCAACTCAGAGCAGGCAGAAGAGTTACGCTGATCGTAGACTTCGTGCCTTAGAGTTCAGTGTTGGTGACTTAGTATTTTTCTGTGTATCTCCCATGAAGGGCGTGATGAGATTTGGTAGGCGGGGCAAGCTTATCCCCAGATACAGTGGGCCATTTGAGATTCTTCATAGAGTTGGTATTGTTGCCTATATGTTAGCTTTCCCTCTGATGTTTTCAGCTATGCACCTGGTTTTCCATGTATCGATGTTGTGATGGAATGTTCTAGATGAGTCTCATATGTTGCAATGAGATTCGGTCCAGTTGGATGTGAATTTGTCCTTTGTTGAGGAGCCAGTAGCTATTCTGGCCAGAGATGTTAGGAGGTTGAGATCTAGGGAGATTTCAATTGTTAAATTTCAGTGGAGGCACCATCCAGTTGAGGAGGCTACCTGGGAGACCAAGAGAGAGATGCGGGCTTAGTATCCGCAGTTGTTTAAGCCTTCAGGTACTCCCTTGTTCTTGACTTTCGAGGATGAAAGTCCTTTTTAGTAGTGGATGATGTAATGACCCTTCCGATCATTCCCGCATTTATGCCTTCCTTGTACTGTTAGAGCTTTCCTGTAGTGGCCCCAAGTCATTTATGGCTTGATGGAACCGGTGGTTTGGTTCCTGGCCGTTCATCTGGTCTTTATGGCCATTTCCTTATGTTGAGCTTAAAATTTAGGATATCATTGACTTTGGTCAACATTCTTGGTAAACGCTCTCGGAATCAAATTCTGATAGTTTTGGTAGCTCTGAAGCATGGCTATTTGTCAAGATGGACCCTTGGTCCAGGTCTGGGAGCTATCAATTTGGTTTTGTGTTGGGTTTCGTGTTTTCTAGACTGTTGAACATGAAAAGTTTGACTTTGGTCAATATTCAAAGAAGACAGCCTCAGATGGAAATTTTGACAACTCTGTTAGCTCTGGAATGTAGACTTTGGTCTAGAGGGGCCTTTGGTTCGGGTCCCGAGGCTTCCGGACTCATTTAGGCCATGGGGTTCGGTTTTGGAAAAGTTGGACTAAAGTTGGATTTTGGGCATGGGGCCCACTCTTTATTATATCGACCTCCGTTGGGATTTTTTTCAATTATGTTGATTCCGAAATGTTGCTTTTGGTCGAATAGCTTAGCTCATTTGTGTTCGCAGGACCCCAAACTCATTCTCGGAGGTCCGTTAGATCAAATCAGCCTATTTTGGCATAGGGCCTGTGTTGTTGCTGGCATGGGCGCCAGGCCATCTCCTGGGTCACGCTTGCGCATGCACACCTGGTCCTGGGCGTCGCGCTTGCATGCTGGCCAGGCATCAGCAGCCATCGCCCCTGCGTGTGCCTGCCCGCCTAGGCACCAGTGCGCTTGCGGCGTGTGGCCGCTACGGTGCCTGCACCTGCATGGCCGCTGGGGAGCTTGGGCATGACAGCTTATAAGTTGTTCCTCTTTCAAATTTCCAGCCTTCTTCTCACTCTTCCAAAAATGATTTCTCCACCATTGTTGCTCCAAAAATCACCATTTCTTCACCTGATCATTCCCATAACTTGGAGGACTAATTATTTCCTGTCCGTGATCGTTCTAGGCTTCTTGAATCGGTAAGTTTTCTTGTTAAATTCCATAAAATTTCCCTCTTTAATTCTTTTGGTTTAGGGGTTTTTAGAGCCCTCATCCTTGGTTCATTTCCGCTAAATTTTGGGGCATGAACTCCCGGGAATATGGGGAACATTGTGGTGTTTTTCATTTCCGACTTTGGGTTGCAGGGCCCACAGGCTCGCTTGTGACCCAAACTTCGACCCGGCTATACTTTTAGCAATATGGGTATTATTAGTCTTGTTTTAACACGTAAATTTCCTTCTTGATAGTTTGATTGCGTTTCGGAGCTTCTCGGAGCGGTTTGGGCTTGGACATCATTGTTCTAGCAGCTTGTCGTTGGGCAACAGGTAGGTTACCTTTTAACTCTTATAGACTTTGCGTATATAGGCTATAATTGTACTAATTAGCATCCTTAGGTTGGGTTTATTAGCATGGCTCCCTCAGACTTTATCTGCTTCTTCATGTTCATCTTATTTTTTCTCCGATGATTGTAGTATTCGTTATAGTTGATAGTATCACCCCTTTTGTCCTGTGTGACCTTGTACTTGACTTTGAACCATAGATGGTGGGTTATCTGGGAATGTCTGTGAGTCCTGGACATTGATTTTTGATTGTAAAGTTGTTATCTATATAGTAGAGCGATTGGAGACTGTGCAGGGCCGATAGGTTGATTGTGAGCTATTGGGCTATTGTTTGTGATTGGGCACGCCATTATCATGCATATAAAGTGGTTTTCTCCATGTTTTACTATAGTTTTGGCTTCGGGCCTACTATAAATGGTTTTCTAAACCTTGCATGGCCCCAAGGGCCCATTTTTGGTAAACTGAACTTTGAAAGAGAATTAGAGCTGATTTTTCGGATCTTCTTGGAGTAAAAGAGTTAAAAGGGTGATTTTATCATAGTTTTTGCACTTATACTAGACCGGTTAAGTCGGGATGCTAGACATACTTTACTATTGCCTAGAGATGATATTAGACTCAGTCAAGATGATCATCGGACTTATTTTATCACTGTTTTGGACCCGGTTATATCCGGGTACCCTTATTAGGGGTTTTGAGACTTGATTCACTATTTTAGTCCCGATTACGTCTGGGTACCCTTATGGGGGTTTTGAGATCTGGCTTACTGATTTAGACCCGTCTATGCTCCGGGCAAATTTATATGGGATTCTGAGAGTTCACGATTTTAGTATGTGGTATACAAGTAGACCTCCATGGATCTTGTCGATCCAGACCAGGGGCTACGTGTCGCGAGTGCCGGAGAAGGGGTGTACAGTGGAGTTGAGGTACTCGGGGGAATCCCTTCCATGGATCATGCCTCTATTGGGCCTTATAGGTACCAGAGGTGGTAACATACGACACTACTATCACACTTGGTTTCAGCTTATCATACCACATCATGTATATTGTGTTCTGGATCCACCCTTGTCTACTGTTTGCTCAGTGTACACTCCAGTAGTATGGGATGTCGTAGGGTTTATTTTCACTTGTATGCGTTCCTCGGGTGTATGGGCGCCCGTTGGGACTGTAGGTAAACTCATTATTATCCTATCGCATTCTGGTTCTGATTATGGCTATATTGGGTTCTGATTCGATGATTTACATTTGAGAGTCGTGATGTTCATACTTCTGGTTCACTTCATGGTTATACTTGGATTATTGGATGATTATTCCTTCTTTAAGAATGTATTATTGGCTTGTCTTAGTTGTTTAGTATTGGGTTCCAAGCATGAGTTCATATTTTGTTTTCCTTCCTTCCCTTCTTACTAGAGGTTATCGGTATACCACCTTTTTCTTAAACTCTCTTTATATATATTGATATTGCAAGGATCTCAGGTGTGTTCTTTCTTTCCTTCACCTGTGTCTGTGAGATATATATTTATAGAAGCTAGCCAAGAATGTTGTTTTCATCTTGTTTTCTTCAGTGCTAGCTTCCATGTACCTATTCGTTGTTTTGGTGATTACTTGTTTCTTTTCTATTATATTATTGCTCTTATATCTTATATGCGCTCAGTCGGCCTATGATGCCTACTGGGTACCCGTTGCTTAGCAATTAGTGCTCATACTATACTTTGCATGTTTTTGCTGTAGATCCTAGTGTGGGCCATCATCGTTGATTCGTGGAGACTCGTGCAGGCTGATTTTTGGACTATCCTAGTCTGTGGGTGAGCTCTTGACGACCGGAGCTTGGCTTTTAGCTCATTTTTTGTATGTTGTACTCTTTTTTCCATTTCAGAGACAAATGTGTATATATTCTTTTGGATCCTTTGTACTCTGTATATTTAGTACTGGCTCTTATACTATGATACCAGATTTTGCGTTTGGTTTAGTTTCCACTTAAATATATTCATGTTACCTATTTCTTCATTTATTTTCTTTTGCTTCCGCTATTTATATCGTTATTCGGCTTGCCTGTTAGCTAGTAGTCCATTACTAATCGTTCCGGGCTACGGGGATTTGTTCGCCTACTGGGAGGTTGTAGGTGCCATCATGACCGAGAAATTAGGTCGTGACACCCAACCCATCCAACTCATTTAAGTTTGATTAGTTATTACCCGCCCATTTGTTAGCACTAATACTAACTTTATTGTCCCTCACAAACATTTTTAACTCCTTCTGTTTGTGAGGTTTATTTATTTCTCTAAGTTCCATGTAACCAGATTCATTATGTGATTTGTATATGAGCATCCCCTACACCCTTCCTTTGCTGCCTATGCCTAACATCAACCAATGTATCTCCTTGATCAGTAGTAGCAAGTGAGTTAAATCCATTAGTAGTAGTTGTAACGTGTGCCACATATGGTAAAACCATCCCTTTAGCTGCTGATTTGGTATTCACCTGCTGCCAATTTTCCTCTATCTGCTCCACTTGGTCATCTTGTATGATGGGCTTAACACCAATGTTTTTTGATGGATCTATTTTTCTATTGGGGACCCGCTTCCCCTGTCATTTTTGAACCAATTTGGGAGCCCTCTTACCTTTATCACCCTCCTTAATATGACATTTATGCCCAACCTGCATACATTTTGGACAATATTCCGGCACCCACTCATACTTCACAACCTGCTCAAAAACCCTCCCGTTAGGATCTGCTACTTTGACCTTCTAAGGCAGTTCTCTAGCCACATCCATTTCTACCAGTACACAGGCAAATGAGATACGATCCATCTTTGTTGTACACTAATCAGCATATAAAGGAACACCTAAGGCACTGCTAATCCGACTCAGGGAGTCCACACTCCAACAATTCAGAGGTAGATTAGGATATTTCACCCCAATGGGAATAGTTTGCAACACCTCCTTGTTAAAATCAAAATCTGCACTCCACAATTTAACTATAATGGGTCGATTATTTAGCATATGCAGCCCAGAATAGAGCAACTCATTTTGATCATCCATACTACCAAATTTAACTAAGAAGTAATCGTCGTTATGATAGTACACTTTGGATTTACTGACTGAATTCACCTGTAAAGCTATGTACCTCTCAATCGCAGCAATAGTGGGTGAATCTCCAACAACATACAGGATGAGAGCCTGCTTTCACTCCTCAGTTGCTCAATTCACTTCCTTCTTGTTTAGCTCAATAACCTTTTCTCCATTCCTCACCATTGGAGCGACGAAGCTCAGATTCATGCCTTTAGCTGACATGCGGTTAGTAGCAAACAGATTCATCCACTTCTTAGTTGGTTCCTCTGGCAGATCAAGTTTTCGTTGCGCCGTGCTCTGTAATTTCTCCAATTGAATCTCCTCTTGTTCCTCCACAACCAACGTATCTACCTTCTGAGTACTGACCGAGGTCGACCCAAGCTCTCGGTTAGTGAAATTTGGCGTCACCATTGTAGCCAGAGCTGGCCACTGTTCCATTGGTTGTTTCCCCGTCAGACCTCTTCCTTGTCGTATACCACCTGTAGCCACTGAAGTACTAGCCTTCGTGTAGCAACCTTCTTCTTCTGCTGTCCACGCGCCATTTCCGATCAGGAGGCACACTTTAGCTAGTCACGCTAACGTGCACCTAGAGAGCAAATTCGATAGTTGTTATTTCAAAATAAATATAATATATTTTTAATAACGTAAACTAATTTAAGTAGTACAAAAATATTTGAAATTCACATATAATACTTATAATACATTTGCATTGAAAATATTTTAGTTATGTATTCACCACGTGCATTAAATCATGCCTACAATATGTATAATATATTGAATTCAAAATGTATTACAATTGATGTTTATTTTTCTTTCATTAATGATGTTAAAAATTATATTTCACCTGAATTTCAAATATTCAAATACTATTTAAATTAGTTTATGTGTTAATATATTAAAATTGTGTTAAATGTATTAGATATGTATTTAGCTGATTTTGCTATTTTTGGTAACAAAAGTAAAGCTATAATTTATAAGAGTAAAATTATACTTTAATTCGTAAATAAAGTTATATAATTCATTATCTATGTAAAAAGGCCTATTTAATATGCTTTACTATTGTGGCTGGTAGTTTACAAATATAAATTTTATTCAAAATCCCTTAAGATTCTATGTTTAAATTAGATACAAAATCTCATGGGCCCAATATATGTTTCTTTCTCTGTTCTAATTTATTGACACGGATGAAATTTGGAGAGTCAATCAAATTTTTTATATGGTTTTTAAATATATTAATTTATTAATTATTGTGCTTTTTACATAATTTTCATTCTTTGAATTCTATCCTTTCTACGTGAAAATTAAGTGTCCACTCACCCAATTGCTTCTTCTTCAATATACACCATCAAATTTACCATTAAACCAACACCATTACCACTATCATCACCAAACCCACATCTCCACCACCATAGATTTCATCACTCACAATCAAATTCACCACCGGTATCATCCACAACCATTATCACCATAAAAACTTACAAACAATCACCATAAAATCAACTAAATTCACATTTGGAATCACATCACCAACATTATTGTTGGGGTCAAAATATGTAGGGTATCATGCGGAAGTTAATATTTGCAAACCTTTAAGGTGATAAATCAAATGACAAAGAAAAATATACTAAAAGACATAATATATTAATATGATTTGGTCAAGTGACCTACATATTAAAAACTAAAAATTAAAGGCATAAGACTTATTGGGAGAATAATTTCTCCCTAAATAAAATTCTTTAAACGACTACATCGTGAATGCTATTGTGTTGTGTATGAGAAGTAAAGATCTTCTATTTATAGAAGTCCAAAACTTCTTCTCCAAGAAAGAATTAACTAAATATGGAAGAGTTCTTTTTCGACAAGGAAACCTTTTCCACCAAAAAAACTATTTTGAGGTAAAACACAATTATGGTAGAATCCAGATAAAGTAGGAAATTCAGGGAAACCCTAACAAATCTTCCCTTGGCCTGCATTTTCTGGTAAATTTAATCTTCATCTTCTTCTTCACACGATCTTCATCACTGCTGCTTGCCATAGTTAAAAATAAGATTTAAAATATTATGGTTAAAAATGGTTTAAAAATATTTTATTTTTATTTTTAAAGATGCAGCAACAGGTATGTTGAAAATATGGTTGAAATATGAAACTCCTTCTCCACATGTAGTATCTTGACAAAAATCTTCATTATCATCAAATTGGTTGCAACTTGATTTAAAACTGTCTTAAACCTGTCTTCAACCTCGTTCACCTATTGGATCATTGGATCATTGAATCGTTGGATCATTGGACCCATTGGATCTTGGATCATAAACTCTGATACCACTTGTTGGGATCAAAATCGGTAGGGCATCATGCGGAAGCTAATATTTTTAAACTTTTAAGGCGATAAATCAAATGACAAATAAAAACATACTAAAAAGCATAATATATTAATATGGTTTGGTCAAGTGACCTATATATTAAAAACTACTCTCTCCGTTCTATTTTATGTGACACCCTTTAACTTGGCACGGTATTTAAGAAAAAAAAGATGACTTTTGAAACTTGTGGTCCAAAATAATCCTTGAATATTTGTGTGGTTGTAAATTATTTTATCAAGGGTAAAAGGAGAATTTCAAAGTTAATTTTTTCTAATTATAGAAAGGTGACATTCTTTTTGGAACAGACTTAAAAGAAAAATGTGTCACATAAAATGGGATGAAGGGAGTAAAAATTAAAGGAATAGGACTTACTGGGAGACTAATTTCCTCCTAAACAAAACTCTCTAAACGACTACATTGTGGATGCTATTGTGTTGTCTATGAAAAGTAAAGATCTTCTATTTATAGAAGCACAAAACTTCTTCTCCAAGAAAGAATTAACCAAATATGAAAGAGTTCTTTTCCGACAAGAAAATCATTTCCACCAAAAAAACTATTTTTAGGTAAAACACAATTATGGTAGAATCCAGATAAAGTAGAAAATTCAGGGCAAACTCCAACAATTATCACCACAAAAATTGCAAAGAACCACCACAAAAATTGCATAGAACAACCACAAAATTCAACAACCATAACCAAACCCATTATCAAAATCACACCACCACCATTGTCGCTATCAAATATTACAAAGAACATTGGCGTATCTAAGTGGGGGTCACCAAGTTCACGTGAACCCATGCTTCCCTCCCTAGATCTATATATCACTGTTATATTTTTCTAAAAATATTTAAATATAGATGTGTGAACCACGCTCTAAGTATTATATCACATGATGATAATTGGGTGCACCTCTTTAAGTGAGGCTAGAAATTTAAATATTATATTTATCTTTTTTTTCTTTCTAAAATTGGATAGCACCTTTTTAACTGGTTATTGGTGACACTTTTTGCGTTTTAATTAATTTTTCTTTAATCTTTCAAAATTTTCAAGTCTCTCACATTGAAAATTTCTAATTTTTTTATCACCGTAAAATTTTATATAATTAAACTAAATATGTATGTTAAAACTAGTAGTAGTGGATGATATAGCATATCGTCAATGGGTTCAAGTGATCTTAATACCTTCGACATGAAATATAGCTATATATATATATATATATATATATATATATATATATATATATATATATATATACTATTTTAAAATAAAATTAATTTTGGACCTATAATTTTAAAGTTTTAACGGATTCAATGATAAGAACCTAAAGGTCAAATCGGTTAAATTTAATTTTAGATCCACTTTTTTTGTAATAGTGCACCCATTCTTTCAAAATCCTGGATACGTGTTTCTCACAAAGAATCACCACAAATTCAACACCCACCACTAAACTCCATCAAAAATCACACCACCATCATAGATTTCAATGTTCACCAAAATTAGACCACCACCACTGTCACTATTGTAATTCACAATCGTAATCATTATAAAATGTTACTCTCACCACCAAAATTATATTACTAAATCATTTACCACTAGATCCACCATTGTTGTCACCATCAAAATTCATCATCAGCATAACCACAAATTTCAACATTCACCACCAAAGTCAAACTACTTTCATTGTCAATTATCGAAATAAAAGACATATCACCATTAATTTTATCACCCATCACCAAACCCATCATCAAATATTATTATCATTATAAATTTTGTTCAAGTTCAAAGCAGAGAATGTTGAAGAATAAGAAGTTGATTAGTAAAAGAAAATGAAGTGATTTTGTTAAGAAAAAAGAAAGAGAAGATTAATGGTATGAAGAAGAAGTGGGGAGGGTTGTTCATGGAAAATTACTGCGTCTTCCTTCTTTTTTTTTGTTTAATTTTGACTGTTTTATGTGCTTTTTTCTTTTTTCTTTTTTTTTTTTGCTACGTTAGCTTTTGGGATGAAAATAAATTTATTTTTGAGAAGTACAAGTGTGTAATAAGTTGCCACAATAATTGAGTGTGTAATTAACTTTTTGGGACAAATTCAAAATGCATTTGATCTCTTTTCTCTTTATTTCTTATGATCAAGGATTTATTTATGTATTATGTCATTCAATAAATATAAAAGTCTCTTTCTCATTGAAGTTGACTGACTTTTCGTCGGTTTCATGAAAATAATGCAAGTTGAGCCAACTACTAAGGTATACATATTTTCCTCCTCGTGCTTTTGACTTGTATGTCGATCAATTTCCTCATCTTGTTTTTATAAAGTTGACTAATTAATGAAATGAGAATTATAATAAAGATTTATGTTACATGTATTGATAGTGTAAATTTTTTATAGGCAGAATTCCTAAGAATTGTTTTAAATTTGACGTGTTTTCTCTTCAGATTTCTCCTAAACTATCCATAGTCTTAATTTACTTACCCTTGAACTTGGATATTTGATAAAAATTACCATCGTAGTAAAAAAAGTGAGAAAGAGTGACTATCAGTAAAATTTAATTTGTTATATTCCCCCGTTTCAAAATAAGTGGTGTTTTAACCTTCTTAGTTAATTTAAAAATAAGTGATGTTTCACATTATCAAGAAGGCATTAGTGATGTTCTTCCAATTTTACCCTTATTTAAGCTAGCCTTTGACCATAGATTCTCAAATATTTTTTGAGAAATTAGTTTTGGGTGAAGTTTTAAGTAAAGTTTCAATATGTGTTTGGCCATAGTTTGTGGAAAACATATTCACTCTTTTTTTCTTAAAAAAATGAAACGTGATTTATACCAATAAGTTTTAAAAACTATTAAAAATACCCATAAGTTTGACACAAAATACACTATTTTTATAATAAGCTAGATAATACATTATCTAAAAATCATAGCACGATATTTTAATAAAACTATGGATAATACAATTACCAGCTATTTTTGTCAAATTACAATTAGTTATGATCCATCATTGCAAAAAATAAAATAAATAATAATGGTAGTAACTAGTTATTCTTCAATATAATCTTCCTGTATTTTATGAATAATTTCTTTAATAAGAATGTATTTAAAGATGGGTTGAGTAGATAGAATTATAATTGGAGTCATAATTAGTATATTTATTTTTTTATAAAATATAAAATTTTGGGAATGTTTTAAAAACTTTTAAAAAATCTAAAACTAGATTTTGGCTCAAAAACCACTTTTTTTTTTTCTAGATTTTAGGATCTTAAGTTTTTTGCCAAAACGTGACAAATTTTATGGCCAGATAAATTTTGCCAAAATTTTCTCCAAAAACTACTTGCAATAGCTATGGCAAAACGGGTCCTAAAATAAAAAGATTTTTACATAATCAAGAAACTACTAAAGAGCTACATGTTTTTCAAGGTATTTATGAAGGGTAAATTAGTAAAAGTATATTTTACTTCTAGGAACGAGTAATTTCTTAAGGGGTGTGTTCAAGCTAAAGACATCACTTATTTTGGATAGGAGGGAGTAGCTAATTACTTACTCTTTTTTTATGTCCATTTTTACTATATTAAAAATAGATGTTCACGTTTAATTATTTCTTTTAAAAAATCAAGAGATAATTTACTAGTTTATACCTATTTTACCCTTGTTATTAATCCACAAGTGAAATTTAGGGAGAGTAGGTAGGATGTACGCAGACCTTACCCCTACCTTTGTGGGATAGAGATATTATTTTGGACAGACCCTCGGCTCACGAAAGCTATTAAAAAGTAAATAGAAAAATCTTAACTCTTTTTTCCCACCCCACTCCGGATGAATAGTGTTTCTACTTACTCTTCAATGTTACTTGAATCCTCAACCCGTCGGTCAATAGTGAAGGTCCTCAACCACTTGAGCAAGTCTCACTTATCAAAAAAAGAAAATTTTAACCCTCATAAATGGGTTCTTCATTTTCTTTTTCCAATATATATTTTCTATTCCTAATAATTTGAGTACCTTAAACAATTACATTTATACATAAAAGATGTTCATTTGTACAAATAAGAGATCTGAAAAAGTTCTTTTTTTTTGGTAAGTGAGGAAGAGAACTTAGTTGGCTTCTGAAAAGCATTTTGGAAATAGTCAAGTCAAGTTTGTAGAAAAAAAAAACATATGCGTGAGTGGCTTTGAATAAAATAATAATAGCTTCCTTATACTAATGGAGTCTTAACACCTTCCACAATAAAGTCTTTTTTCACATAGATATGGAGATGTATAAACCAAAAGATTTTTTCTTCGGTTTTGTGGAAATAATCCAAGTGGGCAGAGTCTTTATATGCTTTTTGTGGAAATAATCCAAGTGGAATCAACTTTCTCATTTTGCTCATAAGTCAATTAACCTTATCCATGTTAGTGATCGACTATCCTTTTCCATTTCCTCTTTTTATTTTTCATTCTAAGTGGTATATAATGTTGTAACTTTGGCAACTAAACAAATTAAGTTTCCAAATCCCTTCAAAACATATGGAGAAACACATTCTCTTATTGATTCTTCTACTTCTAGTACAATATTACACTGTTTCTATATCAGCTACTCCCTCAAATGAGACGGACCAAGAAGCTCTACTAGCTTTCCAAACTCTTGTTATAAGTCCCACTCCTTTTTTGGCAAAGAACTGGACCAAGAATACTTCTTTTTGCTCTTGGTTCGGTGTCACTTGCAGTTCAAAAAGGCAAAGGGTTGTAGCCTTGGCTCTTCCTAATTTTCAACTTCAAGGAACAATTTCCCCGTCTTTGGCCAATTTGTCCTTTCTCAGAGAGCTCCATCTCGAGAACAACTTCTTCCATGGTAGTGTCCCTTATGGCCTTGGCCACTTGACTCGCTTGCGTGTGATTGATATCAGTAACAATCAGCTCCAAGGAAGTATTCCAACAAGTCTATTTCAACACCAGAGAATTCAAGTAATTTCATTGTCTCTCAATAAACTCAGCGGTGAAATGTGGAAAGGGCCATGGTATGTACCTGAACTCAGAATCTTAAATCTCAAGAACAATAGCCTCACAGGTATAATCCCCTCTTCTGTTGGAAATGCCACAAAGTTGCTGAACTTCAGTTTGTCTGGGAATAGAATCAACGGCAACATTCCAAAGGAAATTGGTAATCTAAGCCAACTTGCATTTTTGTCCTTGGTTAATAATCAATTAACAGGTTCGATTCCTGGATCACTGTTTAACATTTCATCGCTACTTGGCATAGGTCTAGGATTGAATCACCTTTCTGGTCCTCTCTTGCTTGATGAAAAGAATGCCTTTTCAAATCTAGAGATCTTAAGTATATATGAGAACCAAATTTCTGGTTGCATTCCTCCCAACATATGCCAACTCACAAAGCTCAATTTTTTTTCGATAGCTTCAAATAACATAACTGGAGAAATACCAAGAAATATTGGTTGTTTAGCCAAGCTCGTGGCATTCCTTATCGGAGATAATAATGCAATAAGTGGGACTATTCCTGCTTCATTGGGCAATATTTCCACTCTGCAATATCTTGATTGTTCAAGCAATCGCATAGTGGGGCAAATTCCTCCGGAATTAGGGAACCTATCAAATTTGAGAGAAGTAAACTTTGTCCAGAATTATAATCTTATTGGTCAAATTCCGGAGGCTATTTTCAATATATCTTCTTTGGAATTGATTGGTTTAAGTTTCAACAACCTCTCAGGGAGAATTCCAGCCACTACAGGTCTTCATCTTCCGAACCTTAGGCAAGTTTTTCTGGGAGAAAATCAGATTAAAGGGGAAATTCCATTGTTCATAACAAATGCTTCCAAGCTTGAGATACTGGGGCTAGAAAATAACTTTCTCACAGGAACTATTCCTACTAATTTGGGAAATCTTCGTGAGCTGCGAGAATTGATGCTATTTAATAATCAACTGACCAACGAACCAAGAGAGCATGAGTTGGTATTCCTCAATTCTTTGGCAAACTGTCGGATGCTGCAATATCTAATAGTCGGTCTGAATCCGTTGAATGGTAGTTTGCCTAATACTATTGGAAATCTTTCATCTACTCTTGAAGTTTTTGAAATTGCACTTGCACACATCACTGGCTTCATTCCCACTAGTATAGGCAACATAAGTGGTCTTGACAGCATAGCTTTTGAAGGAAACAACTTGGCGGGAAGTATTCCTTCTGATGTCGGTAAGCTTAAACAACTCCAAGGGTTGTATCTAAATAGCAATAAATTGCAGGGACATATTCCAGAGGCGATATGCCATCTATCTAATTTGGTTGAATTAACTCTAGATGATAATGAGCTCTCTGGATTAATTCCAGAATGTTTAGGAAATCTTAGCATGCTACAAGAGATTTCTTTGAGTTCGAACAAATTATCTTCAAAGTTCCCTTCGAGCCTTTGGAAAATGAGCAGTATTCTCCATCTAATAGTGTCACAAAATTCTATAGAGGGAGAAGTCCCACCAGATATTGGAGGACTGAAGGCCGTTGTAGAACTAGATCTTTCTAGTAACCACTTTTCAGGAATGATACCAAGAAAATTGGGGAACCTCCAAACCTTGAAGTCTCTTGACCTATCGAACAATTTATTTTCAGGCACAATTCCATTCTCCCTTTCAAACTTGATAAGCTTGGAATTCTTGAATTTGTCTTTGAATGCCTTGTCAGGTACTATTCCTAAGTCATTGGAAAAACTCTCATACCTTAAAAGCATTAACGTTTCATTTAATGATTTAGAAGGTGAAATACCCAGTGATGGTGTGTTCGAAAATTCCACTCTGCAATCATTTCTTGGGAACAAGGGTCTATGTGGAGTGCACATATTGGAGCTTCCTACTTGTGCTATCACTAACCCTGGAAAACAATCAAAGTCTAAGGAGCTTGTGCTAAAAATTGTTATACCAGTGGTTACTTCATCCTTTCTGATATTTTTGTTGGTTTCAATTTGGATACTGAAACGACAAAAGAAAGGGAAGTCCAAAGACATGGAAAAGGTACCGGAGATCAAGACTCATCAATTAATTTCATATCACGAGATTCAACGAGCAACAAATAATTTTGATGGATCCAATTTAATTGGTTTGGGAAGTTCTGGCTCTGTGTACAAAGGAACATTATCTGATGGAAGTGTAGTGGCGATAAAGGTTCTGGATTTGGAAAATGAGGAAGTATGCAAAAGGTTTGATACCGAATGCAAAGTGATGAGGCATGTTAGACACAGAAATCTTATCCCTGTGATTACTACTTGTTCTAGTGACTATATAAGAGCCTTTGTTTTGCAATACATGTCCAATGGGAGTCTTGAGAATTTGTTGTACAAAGAAGATTGCCACTTGAACCTTCTTCAGAGAGTCACTATAATGCTTGATGCGGCTATGGCAATTGAATATCTACATCATGGTAATGACACTCCAATAGTTCATTGCGATATAAAGCCAGCTAACATTCTTTTGGATGAAAATATGGTGGCTCATGTTGGTGATTTTGGAATCTCTAAAATTTTAGCCATAAGCAAGTCCATGGAACATACCGAGACATTGGGTACTCTTGGTTACATTGCACCAGGTATAAAAAAATCCACTCTCTTTGATTTTCTCTTATCATAATTAAGCCTCTCCAAATTCTAGTAGTAAAAAAAATCTTAATTTGTATTGAATTCTTGTTATACTTCAATTGAGTAATTTCATTTTCATTTTCATTCTTCTAAGAATATGGCTCGGAGGGAATAGTATCCACTAGCGGTGATGTTTACAGCTATGGCATCATGCTAATGGAGGTTTTGGTGAAAAGAAGGCCAACAGATGAAGAGATACTCAATGCAAATCTTGGCTTGAGGGAGTGGATAAGGCGAGCATTTCCAAGAACTGTGATGGATGTTGTGGATGCCAATCTTTTTCCTGAGGAAGAACAAATCACTTCCAAAAGTGAAATCTACACAATTTCCATGATAGAATTGGCTTTAGATTGCACAAAGGAAACCCCAGAATCAAGGATAACTATGAAAGATGTAGTCAAGAGGCTTAACAAAATAAAGAACTCATTATTGGAAATATAGAAGTTAGCATGTCTTCCAATGGTGTTCTTCTGAGCTGCAATTTCGTTGATCTGGTTTCTTTAGTAAAGTCGTACGTACTACTTGGAGTCACATGTGCATTGTAGTACCGCATTTTGTAATTTCATTTGAGTGGTTTTGAACCTATTTTACTTTTTTTTTTGTAACTATGTTTTGAATACATGAATAAATCAGAATTAATTAAAGAAATATTATGAAGGTGTTTAGCTGCATTATTTAACTCTCTGTTTGCAAGCTTGGAATTTCATGTGCATATTGCTATGTTTTGATGATAAATATAGCCCCCTGATAGCATAGTGATATAGGCTGTGAAACTGTGTAAGTTGGTCACTTTGGGGTTAACAGCCAGTTTGACAACATGATGGGTAATTAGATTTCATTACATACACTCGATGGTGAATTTATAGGGAAAAAAATCGTGCACGTGAACTTGTGGTCTTTGCATAAGAATAGGTATTTTAGTTATATATTTTCTAAAATTGGTATAATAATTTTTTCTGGCACCCGCGCTACACGAGGGTTAAGTGGTGCACTTGATTTAGTGTTTAGTTATTTACCTTGAGGACTAGGGATCAATTCTCACCCTCTGCATACACCGACGATTATCAAGTACTAAATAAAAAAGTAAGTGCAAGTAAATCTCTGTCAATCAGAACAAGCTGGTAAGTAATCTACTATAGCCTTGTGTGAAAATTCGTAATTTAAATTCTTATGTCTTCCCCTCAACAGCACCAATTCATAACACAAATACTAAAAAGTTTCATAGCAAAAATATACAGTCCAAGTCAAGGTGATTTTCTGATATTTGAACTACTTGTGTGAACTTCTGATATATTTTCTGATATTTGACAATTAAGATCAACAATCTTCACTGAACAGTGATTCCAAAAATATACACATGATGTTACAGTCCAAGTCATGGTACCTCTTGTTTTTTCCTACTGATATACTTGTCCCAAGTTTTTTCTATATATGACGGTAGTGTCTAGGGCACCTTAACTACTATACTGGTTAAATACTTACATGTTACCTTCCATTAACACATGTATCAGGTAACTTTGTCTACGAATACTTGGATAGATAAAAGAAATATCAACAGACGTTATTTTCTTTCTGATTTGATCATGGATTTATAGTCATCTCAGTTTTTTAGGCTGATACGTTTTATTTTGATTAAAAATGTATGTGTTCTTGAATTTCATTTGTTACTTTTGATGTCTTCAGGTTGTGATTCATGGTTTGGTGTTTGTATCTTGTTTGTAGAACATATGAATACAGAATCTTTTATATATTTGGAGAATTGCAGAGCTGAGTCCATTGAATCCAAGAACAATTTCGGGATCCAAGTTTTGCAGATGTGATGCTTTGGGGTCATAAATTGATAACAATGCCCTCGTTTCTCTTGAAGAAAGTCCTCTGTGATTTACTTATTATTTAGGTTTTCAGAATGCAAATTTTGTGTCAAAATTAAACTAAACTAAACTAAGAAAAGGTTATAGTGTTATGAATGGGCCTGGACTAATATTAGTAAAACAACCCAACACCACATTAAGTGACTATGTTTTGGAGCCCAAAACCATATTAAGCGGTTATGTTTGGAATCTTGGTTGATAAATAACGCCTCTCGCGAAAAATAGAGCATGCTTGTTATGATGTTCACGGTTCTCTCTATCTGTCTCTTCTCTGTATCTCTGAGTTCCCATCCCCTTCTGTATTAGTCTCCTTATCTCCTTCTTATCGTGCATTAGTTATTGTTCTATTGCTACTTCTATTTCGTAATCTGATTTCAGTAGTTAATCAAAGGCTATTGAACTTCCATGCTCTGTGTTCGGGCTTGAGTTAAGTGTTACGGCTAACGCATGCATGAGCAAGTATATACAATTGTACAAGTAATATAAGAGGTTAAGTCTAAGTATCAATCCCACAGGGACTTGACAAATTGATTGTCTACTTTGAATTATTATGTCGACTATTCAGCGAGTAACAAGAAATACTTGAGAAATTTTGGTTAAATTATCAAAACTTAAACTAAAAGTGATGCGAAATCAAACAGAAAGCCAAAAAGTTGTGTTTAATGTAATTCATAAAAGAAAAAGATCCAGGGTCATGGCAATTTGACAATTCGATTGAGTTATTCAATCACACAATAAACTGAGGCGTGAATGTAAAGCAAGTATTTGAGAAGTTGGCCCGACCATTAATCGTTTTCTTGAGTTATGTAAAAACTCTAATAGTGATTTTTGGATTTTTATGAACTTTGACCGTTTTATCCCTCCCCGTAGTTGTATTATGGTATTCGTGATCTGCGAGAGTGGGTGACACAATTCCCGAAGTGTTTGGTTGGGTTCTATGCGAGTTTTTCATTTTGGAAAGTTTTGAAGTTTATATGGTTGACATT
Organism: Jaltomata sinuosa; assembly: GCA_003996215.1. NCBI lineage: Eukaryota > Viridiplantae > Streptophyta > Magnoliopsida > Solanales > Solanaceae > Jaltomata > Jaltomata sinuosa. The sequence goes on along the minus strand of QJPP01000874.1, from coordinate 44,357 downwards.
GATCAACATTTAGAGATTTAGACATCATATGAGAATTTCGTTAGTTCTGTTAGCTCCGAAATGCCACTGTTGGTTCAGGCCCCAAGATATTCGGATTAGTTTGGAGTAGTTGGTGGAAATTTTAGCCTAATGTTGACTTTGGTGAAAACAACCTCCGTTGGTGAATTCGACGATTTTATTGAGTTTGAAATATCAATTTTATTTTAGTAGCATATTTGATTTGTGTCTATAAGGTTTCAGATGAGTTTTGGGTGCTAAAAGCAAGTTTTAAAGAAGGTGATTATTTTCTGGTGTCTGGTGTAGCACGATCGCACCTTTAGCGCGATGGCGCTGAGGTGGCACAATAGCGCTGAAGGCTCGCGCGCAGTGCCAACATGGCGTGATAGAGCCTAGTGCGATGGTGCTTTTGGAGCGCGATAGTACTGGTCTATGATGCCGCCTTAAGCGCAATCACGCCAATTTACTGCGATAGCGCTAAGCATGCTACAATGGTTTTAGATTAGATTTTTCTTCTCAATTTGTCACTTCTTTTCACCATTGTTGGACTTCTAGTTTTGAGTGATTTTTGATGCATTTTCGTCGTCTTTGAAAGGGGTAACTTTTTAAACCTTAGATTTATGTTTTCTCCACTATTTCACCTCGGATTTTGAGCTAATTCTAGATTAAGGGTTTAAAATTGAAATCTGGAACTTAAATAATAGACAAAACTAAAAAGTAACGGATGTATCACATATTTTTAAAAAGTATCCGGAGTATGAATAGCGCATGATATTAGTGCGCATATCAAAATTTTCAAACGGCTTGAACTTGACGTTGGTTAAGTGTTATTTGAGGTATCTCACACTAATTTAGTGCGCTATGTATAACGCATTAATATACACACTAAATTAGTGCGCTATACCTATCTGTATTGATGAATATTTTTTATTTTTTATAGGCTTCTATCACATATTTTTTCAATACTTTTGTATTTGATTTTACATATCATTATAGTGCTCTAAATTAGTGCGCTATATATTTTTATTCATCCATTTTTTTCTACTCCAAAGCTCTTCAAAACTCTATATAAAGAGGCTCCAAAGTAGTCTAGAACTACTCCAATCTTCACCATCTTCCTTCATCTCTTAACAAATCTCCCTGATATTTTCTTCAAAGTCCTGACATAAAAATGTCTAGTGAACCTATTGTTAGGGTTTTCTTATTTTGGGACGGTAAAATTATTCATGAGAGTGATAATATACATTATACTTGCATTCCCTAGAGCAACATTAGGTTACCTCTTGCTCTTGGTTACAAAAGTTTTCTTACTAGATTATATAAAAAGATAAATGTTAGTAAGGAAGATTAAAAATGACTATAATAGGGCAATACCCAGACTCCTTTACACCACATGGAATAACAACTTATGGAGATTTATTGTTTATAATGACGAGTCTTTGACTTATTTTTTTGAATGCTCCAAATGAACATAGTGATCACATCAAGATCAATATGCTTCAAATCTATGTTAGGAAGGAGCTTAGGACTCGTCGCCAACGGTCTCCTTCACAGTATAAAGTCTTTTGACACGACTTGATTTCTCAATTCATGATGGCACCTACGACCCCCCTGTAGGCGAACCAATCCTCGTAGTCCATAACAGTTAGTAATGGGCTACTAGAAAGCTAAGCACGCGGAAGAAGCAATATATAAACGGAAGCAAGAGAGAAGAGTAAAGAAATATAACAACTGCAATATATATAAAGGAAGCCAAACCATCGCACCACCTGATATCATAGTATAGAAGCCACTACTACATAAAAAGAGTACAAAAGGGTACAAAAGAATATATACAACTGTCTCTGAATAGAAAAAGAGTACATGGTACAAAAAAAGAGATAAAAGCTAAGCCCTAGTCGCCAGGAGCTCACCCTCAATCTCGGATGTCTGGAAAGCTACACGAGTCTGCGCGCTACCAACGGCGAGAGATCACACTAGGATATGCATCAGGAAGATGCAGAAGTGTAGTATGAGCACCAATTGCAAAGCAACGGGTACCCAGTAGGCATCATAGGCTGACTGAGCATATATAAGATATAAAAGCAGTAAATAGCAGATAATAAGAAAGTAGTCACAGAAAACAAACAGAGAAGTACACGAAAGCAAGCACAGATAGAATAGAAGGAGAAAACAACCATACTAGGCTAGCCACAAGATATATATATCACAGAACATAAGTGAAGGAAAGGAGAATGCATCTGGATCCTTGCAACAATTATATATAAAGAGAGTTTTTAGGAAGAATGACGGTATACCAGTAACCTCAAATAAAAGGGAAAGAAGAAAGAAAGCCACTAAATAAGACATGCTAATAGTACAAATCACAAGGTAAGGATGATTGAATAATAACCCACAAGTACTACCATAGATAGAATAAGCTAACCCACCAACGATCAGAAGTTTACTAACCAGAACTACAATAAGATAGCATAAGCTAATCTACCTACAGTCCCAACGGGCACCCATACACCCGAGGAACACAAACAAGTGAAGACAAATCCTCCGGCATCCCATACTACCAAAGCGTACACTGAGCAAACAACAAACAAGGGTGGATCCAAACACAATATGAATGATATGATGTGTTATGATGAAACTAGGTGTGATGGTAGTGCTGTATGTACCTCCTCCGACGCTGATAGGCCCAGTAGGTAGGATCCACGGAAGGAAGCACCCGTATACCTCAACTACACCTTATACCCCTCCTCCGGCACTCGCAGCACGTAGCTCTTGGTCTGGATCGACAAGGTCCATGAAGGTCCTCGACCATATAGTAAATCTCAGAATCTCAAATATAACCACCCGGAGTGTACCCGAGTCTAAACCAGTGATCAAAATCTCAAAGTGAGTGTCCGAAATCTATATGGGTCTAAATCAGTAAGTCAAGTCTCTAAACCCCAATAAAGGGTGCTCGGAGCATGACGAGGTACAAATCTGTAGTAAAAACAAGTCTAGCGCCTAGCTTGATCTAGTCTAGTATCGTCTCAAAACCAGTAATAAATATGTCTAGCACTACGGCTCAGCCGAGTCTAGTATCAGTGTGAAAATCCAGTGATAAAATCATCATTTAGTCTCTTTTACTCCAAGAAGATCCATAAAGTCAGTTTTAAATCTTTTTATAACCATTTATACTGAAAACGGGCCCTCGGGGCTATGCAAGGTTTAGAAAACCAGTTATAATAGGCCCACAACCAAAGTAGTAGTAAATAATGCAGGAAAACTCTTTATATGAATGATAATGATATGCCAAACACAATCAGTATCCCAACGGCTCACAATCAATATATCGGCCCAGCACAGGCTCAAATCTCTTTACAATATAGATAACCAGCCTAAAATCATATATCAATATTCGGGACTCACGAACATTAAAAAATAACCCATAATCTATAGTCCAAAGGAAAATACAAGGCCACACGGGGCCATAATGGGTGATACTACCAAACAAATATGAATACTACAATGGACGTGTAAAATAAGATGAAAAGAAAGAAAGCGGACAAGATCTAGGGTGCCAAGCTTATAAACCCAATGCAAGGATGCTAAATAGTACAATTATAGTCTATATACGCAAAGTCTAAGATAGGGAAGACCATAACCTACCGGTCGTCCAATGACAAGCTACTGGAACGATGTTGTCCTACCCTAAACTGCTCTGAGAAGCTTCAAACAGCAATCACACAAATTAAAAGATGGGAAATAATCACAGACCGGGAATTAGTTACCCAAACACTTGGAATGAATCAATACTGAACAAAGGGATCTTAGAGCTCAACAATAATGGTAGGAATCGGTTTTTAGGGGGAAGAAAATGAAGGGAAAGATTTATATACTACCAGGGGTGCTTCTTCGCGATAGCGAAGGGACCCTATGTGGTTGCGATGACCACGCTGGCTAGATTATTGCAATTGTGACAGTCTAGCCATGCAATCGCGAAGAAAAAAGAGGTAGGAGCTTCATCGCGGTCGCGAGAAGGAACCTCGCGATCGCAAAGAACAAAGGGCGACAGGTGTTCAGGCCCTTCATCACGGCCGTGTGAAGGGAACCTCGCAGTTGTGATGCCTAAAGAGGCAGACCACCGCGATCATGATAGCTTCCCTCGCGGTCACGATTAAGGCCTCAGTCCTGAACCTGCAACAGTAACCAACAGAAACTTAAGGCCAAATAATCTCCGAATGGGCCCATATGGCTCATCCAGGACCCCGCGCGTGCAAACAAACTATGCTACCGCACCAGAAATGGTGTTCCGGACTCAATGAAATCAATGAAATTCCCAACAGAGGTCAATTTAATGAAAAGTGGGCACCACACCCAAAACTAACCTTAACCAAAATGGAACCTAAGGGCCAAAAACTAGTCTGAAAGCCTCGAAACCCGAACCAAATATCTCTCTAGCCAAAATTTGACATTCCGGAGCTAACATCACTAACAAAATTTCCATTCGAGGTCGTCTTCTCCAAATATTGACCAAAGTCAAACTTTCAAGTTAACTGGCCAAAAAACACAAAAAGCAATACAAAACCAAACCAAAAGCTCCCAGACCCCGGCTAGGGTCCAACTAGACCAAAATCCATACTCCAGAGCTAACGGAATTATCGAAATTTAATTCCGAGCATGTTTACCAAGAATGTTGACCGATGTCAATGACTTCCTAAGTTTAAGCTCTAAAATAGGAAAACGACCATAAAGACCAAATGAACGGCCCGAGCACTGAACCATCAGTCCCAGCATCTCATAAATGACTTGGGACCACTACAGGCAAGCTCTAACAGTATAAAGGAAGTAAAAATGCGGGAATGACCAGAAGGATCATTACATCATCCACTACTAAAAAGGACTTTCGTCCTTGAAAGTCAAGAACAAGGGAGTACCTAACGGCTCAAACAACTATGAATACTAAGCCCGCATCTCTCTTTCGGTCTCCCAGGTAGCCTCTTCGACTGGACGGTGCCTCCATTGAACCTTAACTATCAAAATCTATCAGACCTCAATCTCCTAACATCTCCTGCTAGAATAGCTACCGGCTCCTCAAAAAAGGTCAAACTCTCATCCAACTAAAGTGTATTCCACTACAACACATGTGACTCATCCGGAACATACCGCCTTAACATCGATACATGGAAAACTGGGTGCATAGCTAAAAATATCAGAGGCAAGGCTAACTGATAAGAAAAACTACCAACTCTCTGAAGGATCTCAAATGGCCCAATATACCTAGGGCTAAGCTTGCCCCGCCTACCAAATCTCATCACGCCCTTCATAGGCGATACACAGAGAAACACCAAGTCCCGAACACTAAACTCTAAGATCTGCGTAGCTCTTTTGCCTACTCTGGGCTGCCCAAAGTCTGTCTTGAATCACCCAAACTCTGTCTAAGGAATCACGAAGTAAGTCAGTACTCTGTGGCCTGGACTCTAACCCATCAAACCAACCCACTGGTGATCTGCAATGACTACCATACAACACCTCAAAAGGTTCCATGCTAATGCTCGAGTGATAACTATTATTATATGCAAACTCTAATATCAGCACATACTGATCCCATGAACCTCCAAAGTCAAGAACACAGGCCCATAACATGTCCTCAAGGACCTGGATAGTCCTCTCAGATAGGCCATCTGTTTGAAAGTGGAATGCGGTACTAAACTGAACCTCTGTACCCAACTCTCGCTGAATAGTCCTCCAAAACTGAAATGTGAACTGAGTGTTGTGGTGTGAAATGATAGAAGATGGGACCCCATGCAAATGAACCACCTCATGGATATAAATTTGAGCCAACCTCTCTGCACTATAGGAAAAATAAACCGACAACAAGTGTGCGGACTTAGTTAGCCTATCAACAATCACCCAAATAGAGTCAAACCCCCTAGAAGTACGTGGCAACAAAACTATGAAGTCTATAGTAATCCCTTCCCACTTCAACTCGGGAATGGAAAGTCTTTGCATCAACCCATAAAGCCTCATATGCTCAAACCTAACCTGCTGATATTTCAAGCACCTAGATACAAACTAGACTATGTCTCGCTTTATACCACTCCACCAGTAAAGCTACCTCAAATCTCTATACATCTTAGCTGCGCCAGGATGGATGGAATATCTAGAACAATGTTCAACTGAATCAAATCCCTAACTTTTGGAACACAAAGGCGACTATCAAACATCATAACACCATCAGAATCTAAAGTAGCCCTGCTAGCCTCACCTTGAATAACCTGATCACAAATGTCACACAACCACTGATCCTTAAACTGGCGCCATCGAATCTGATCAACCAAAGTAGAACGGACCTCAATACTGGTAAGAACTCTGTTGGGATCCGATAAGTCAAGCCTAACCAAATAGTTAGCCAAGGACTAGATGTCCAAAGTCAATGGTTTCTCTGAAACTAAAAGAGAAGCTAGGCTTCCCATACTCAGTAATCACGTTTGCCTTTCCCAGATGGTACAAAATAGTGAAGTCATAGTCCTTTCGTAACTCAATCTATCTCCACTGCCTAGAGTTTAACTCTCGCTGACTCATGATGTACTGAAGACTATAGTGATCGATGAAGATCTTATAGTGAACCCCATATAAGTAATGCCTCCAAATCTTGAGTGCGAAGACTACCGCTGCCAACTCTAAGTCATGAGTGGGGTAGTTACACTCGTGAACCTTCAGATGCCTCAATGCGTACACTATCACATGACCCTGCTGCATTAACACACAACCAAGACCAACCGCTAAAGCATCACAATAAACTGAGAAGCCCTGAACCTCAACTGGCAAAGTCAACATCGGAGCTGAAGTCAATAAAGCCTTAAGTCTCTGAAAACTACCCTTACACTGGTCCGACCACTGAAATGGAACATCCTTCCTAGTCATCCTAGTTAAAGGTGCTGCTATGGAAGAAAACCCCTCAATGAACCGCCTGTAATATCCTGCCAACCCAATAAAGATGCGAACCTCAGTAGGAGTCGTATGCCTCGACCAATCATAAACTACTAAAATCTTCCTCGGGTCAACTCTAATCGCATCTTTAGACACCACGTGTCCTAGAAATGCTACTAGGACATGCCCCCAACTAACTCTAAAAATTTGAAAACTTAAATATAAGATGGAAAGGCAAAGCATGTCTATCATCCTCGAACTAATAGGACTCACTACTGAAGCTGCTGAGTAAGGACTGGAAGTCAATCTAAGCATGGTCTGGATGTTGAGCTCCTGAACCTACATCATACAACGATGTAAAAACTGAACATGGAAATATATATACTGAAGAATAAACTGAGAAGAAAGATGAGATGCAATGACTAAATAAGTATCATGAGTATATAGCATACTAAACTGAATTACTGAATATAAGGTCAATGAAACATGAATCTGACTGTGGGAGACACTAATAACCGACATACCCCAAGCTGAGCTAACTATGGGGAAAACCTGTAACCCAGGGTGGAAGGGTGTTTATACCTTGCCAAGGGTACAAACAAGTCTGACGTGGATCCACTAACTGATGTCCACAAGGGATGAAGGTGTCAAGCCTAATCTGATAGGTGATCCCTTTAGAACCTACGGTGGCACCGTAGTTCTGGGACTCAGGGATTGCTACTAAAGGTCTCAGCCTAAACTGGCGGGTGAGCCTTCATCACTTCGTCCGCTCGGTGCTAAGTATACTCCCAACTGAATATAAAGCTAAAAATGCAACTATCATAATGGATAGATCAAAACACTAATATAATCTAAGAATGCCACATACATATACTGTAAGCAATGTCATTCGAATTCTGAAACATGATTGTCTAACTAATATGCCTAGCGAGTATAATTTATAAAATATTGAAATTAATACAAGCTAGGGTTTCGGAGTTCTATACATAAGACTATGCTAATTCTCCGAGAAACCTTGACTAAACATCATATAAGTTGTAGTATCTGAATAGCAAGGAAATTTCTAAGGTTTATAAACCCTAGGTCTGAGTAGTCATGGAGAACTGAAGAAGATGACTGAATTCTAGGGACCTAATGGGTGAAAGGAACCCACTAGTGAAATCCCACATACCTGGAGAATAAACTATGGAGAAATCTTTTTTATTTTAGGGATGAACGTGAAGAAGACCTCTGTTTGTTCTTGAGAGAAAACTGTTGCCTCTTTTATTTTTTTTCTTTCTAAGTCTGATGATTTTTAGTAGAATAGAAGTTTTGGATAGTTTTTGACTAATTAATAAGGCTTAGAGTAGTCAAAACATCATTGCTTAGGCTTTAAATGAGGTAGGAAAAGTATGGAATACCTCTGGAAGATTTCAAAGAGAGCTGCTGAAATTCGCGACTTAGGTTCCACGGATGGGAACCACGACTCATGGAAACTTCCACGGGTCATGGATCTGACTCGTGGATCCTGGATGGTCATTCACCCTCAGGTCTGGGATACTAGAGCTAGTTCCACGACTTAGGTGGTTCACGACTGATGGATCCTTCCACGGGCCGTAGAACTTAATCATGGTTCTTAGAGGAATTTGAATACTTCTGATATGGTTTCAAGGGTCCTCCAGTCCACAACTCGTGAAAACTTCCACGGGTTGTGGATCTAACTCGTGATTCGACTGACAGTTGGAAAAATTCTTTCTTTCTAGTTTTCTGAGCTAATTCTAGGCTAGGGACTTATGGACTTTGAGAATTTTTGGACTGACAACGAATTTTACTGCTATATAGGGAGTTACAAAAGAAAGTGTAGCCCCTGGATCTAATAATGCATAAACATCCAAATGGAAGACTCGTAACGTACCCATGACCACATCAGGAGAATCCTCCTTGTCCTATCTAGCCTAAAGAGCATACAACCTGTTCTGGCACTGACAACCACCTATACTAGATGAGGCACCCTGCTGGATGGGACGACCTGCTGGAGCTTCTGCAGAGGTGGACTGATTCAGCGAACGAGTATCCCTGCCCTTCTGAGAATTTTTAGGGCACTCCTTCATCTTCTGGCCTAGCTTACCACACCCAAAGCAATTTTCACTACCTTCCATGCACTCACCCTGTTGGTTCTTACCACAATTCTTACACACTGGATGAGTGCACCCACTAGTAACTGTACCTTTGGACTTAGAGCCTGGTGTTCTATCCCATCGATCCTGCCTGAATTTAGGAACTGGGCGCTAGTAGAAGATGGAGCTGGAGCTGACGTTTTCTGACAGAATTGAGAGATGTTACCACCCTCTAACCTCTACTGAGAGTAGCTAAAGTCTCCTGTCCTAGCCCTCTTACTATCCCCTCCCCTTTCCTTGATTTTCTCCTCCTCAATCTGTTGAGCATAAGTAACATACCTGGGGACGTCCATTTCCTTAATAAGCATGGCCATCTTTCACTCCTTGACCACATCATCAGACACACAATACACGAACTCGCTCATACGAGATCTGGAGACATCTACTATCGCTGGAGCATACTTGGATAGCTGTGTGAACTTGAGAGCATAATCAATCACACTCATGTCATTCTGCTTCAAGTTTATAAATTCCTAGACCTTGGCTTCCCTGAGCTCAAGTGGGAAGAACCGGTCCAGAAAGGCGTTCTTGAAATGATTCCAACTTACCGGACCTACATTAGTACCAGGGGATTACTTCCACTGCTGATACTAAGTGTAAGCCACCCCCTTCAATTAATAGGCGGCTAAATCTGCACTCTCGACTGGAGTGACACCCATGATGTCTGTTACCTTCTGGATGTCATCAAGAAACTCTTAAAGATCCTCTTCTGACTTAGACCCATGAAATTATGGAGGGTTCATCCGAGTGAAGTCCCGGTTTCTCGCTGCAATATTATTAATCTGAAGTGGGGCTGGTGCCACAACCCGCTGATTGACCTGGAGGGTCATGGACTGATCAAGCACTTGGAAGGTAGTCCTGAATTTGGCATGCATGACTCATTCATTAATGGGTCTGCTGGCTGATTCCTGGCATTAGCCCTTCTGGGAGGTATTTTTCTGAAATGCGAAGAGCATGAGTTAGAATGAGATTAAATAGAGTTTATACTCTATAGAACGAGATGCAAAAGAAAGAAGGGAAGTTTTTCCTAATGAAGTCTCATAGCTCCTCCCCCATAAGTGTGGTGCGCTTCACACCCATGAAGAAGACTCTACTTGATGCGGCTTTCAGACACACTAGGACACTTAAAATTGATGCTCTGATACCAAGTTTGTCAAGCTCCAAGGCTACCCCCTAGTTGTAACACGGTGCTTAGTATCACAAGTGACCCCAAGCTAACCCATGGTCTGGAATATCTAGATAGTTTCACAAAAAAACATATACTGCACGGAAGCTGAAAACAGTTTAATGTATGAAGTGAGAAAGAGCCCAAAACATGTCTGAATATAAAATATATAAAAAGTATAGTGATAACTGAAAAACAACACTAATAACTCAAGATGAATCTAATCTATGTCTAAAAGCCTCTAACTGATATGAGTTGCTAGGATATGGCCCCAGCTAACTCTAACAATCTGAAAACTGAAATAATAAGATGGAAAGGTAAAGCATGTTTATCATCCTCGAACTAAGAGGACTCACCACTGAAGCTGATGATTAAGGAATGGAAGTCAATCTAAGCACGGTATGGATGCTAAGTGCCTGAACCTATATCATACAATGATGTAGCACAAAAGTATGCGTTAGTACTTCGAATGTACTGAGCATGCGAAATATGTGCTAAGGTGAAAAATATAGAAACTGAATATGGAAATATATATACTGAAGCATAAACTGAGAAGAAAGATGAGATGCAATGACTAAATAAGTATTATGAGTATATAGCATGCTGAACTAAATAACTGAATATAAGGTCAATGCAACATGAATCTGCCTGTGGGAGACACTATTAATCGACATACCCCAAGATGAGCTAACTATGGGGCCAACCTGTAGCCTTGGGTGGAAGGGTGTTCATACCTTGCCAAGGGTACAAACAAGTCTGACGTGGATCCACTAATTGATGTCCATAAGGGACGAGGGTGTCAAGCCTAATCTGACGGGTGACCCCTTTAGAACCTACGGTGGCGCTGTAGTTCTGGGACTAAGGGATTGCTAATAAAGGTCTCATCCTAAACTGGTGGGTTACCTTCATCACTTTGTCCGCTCGGTGCTATGTTTACTCCCAATTCAATATAAATCTAAAAATGCAACTGTCATACTGGATAGCTCAAACCACTGATATAATCTGAGAATGCAATATACATATACTGTAAGATATGACATTGAAATTCTGAAACATGATTGTCTGACTAATCTGCCTAGCAAGAATAATTTATGAAATACTGAAATTAACACAAGCTATGGTTTTTGAGTTCTATACATCAGACTATGCTAATTGTCCAAGAAACCTTAAACATCATATAAGTTGTAGCATCTGAATAGCAAGGAAATCTCTAAGGTTTATAAACCCTAGGTCTGAGTAGTCATAGAGAACTAAATAAGCTGACTGAATTCTAGGGAAATAATGGGTGAAAGGAACCCACTAGTGAAATCCCACATACCTGGAGAAGAAACTACAGAGAAATCCTTTTGATTTTGGGGCTAAACTTGAAGAAGACCTCTGCTTGTTCTTGAGAGAAAACTGTCGCCTTTTTTGTTTCTTTTCTTTCTTAGTCTAATGATTTTTAGGAGAATAGAGGTTTTAGGTAGTTTTTGACTAATTAATTAGGCTTAGAGTAGTTAGAATCTCATATCTTAGGCTTTAAAAGAGGTAGAAAAACTCTGGAATGCCCCTAGAAGATTTAAAGGAAAGTTGCTAAAATTCGCGACTCAGGTTCCACGGATGGGAACCATGACTCGTGGAAACTTTCACGGGTCATGGATCCCACTTGTGGATCCTGACTGGTCATTGACCCTCAGGTTTGGGCTACTAGAACTGGTTCCACAACTTGGGTTCATGACTCATGGATCCTTCTACGGGCCGTAGAACCCAATCATGGTTCTCAGAGACAAGTCAGGTCTAAGGTATGGTCCCACGACTTGGGTTCACGACTTGTGGTTCCTTCCATGGGCGGTAAAACCCAATCGTGGTTCTCAAAGGAATTTTCATGCTTCTGATCTGGTTCCACGGGTCCAATCCATGACTCGTGGAAACTTCCACGGGTCCAATCTATGACCTGTGGAAACTTCCACGGGTCATGGATCCAACTCGTGATTCGACTGACAGTTGGAATAATTATTTCTCTCTGGTTTTCTGAGCTAAGTCTAGGCTAGGGAGTTTTGGGTGTTACATTAGGCTTTAAAATAGGTAGGAAAAGTTCAAAACACCCCTGGTCTGAGTTCTAGCGACTTGTGTTCATGACTCATGGACCATTTCACGGTCCATAGAACCCAATAGTGATTCTCAGAGAAATGGCTGGTCTTAGGTATGGTTCCATGACTTGGGTTCACGGACCATGGAACCTTCCACGGTCCGTAGACCCCAATCGTGGTTCTCAAAAAATTCTTCAGGTCTCTGATCACCTTCCACAGGTCCAGTCCACGACTCATGAAAACTTCCACGGGTCATGAATCCAACTCGTGATTCCATCTAACAGTTGGAAAAATTATTTTTCTTCTAGTTTTCTGAGCTAAGTCTGGGCTTGGAAGTTCTGGGGTGTTACAATATCTCCCCCTTGGGATCATTCATCCTCGAATGAAGACTAGACAAGCTGAGTTTTGAGAGAAGGAGCTGCAATCCTAACCAACTAAGTACTGGGAACTGATATCTAGCTGAACTGAGTTCCATAAACATGCAAATATGCTGAAATACAAGGATAACTGAGGGAACAAGGCACTGAGACTGAATTACACAGGAGTAAACTGAGAGACTTGAGAGGAACTACTACTTTAAGCTTAAACTGAATCGGAGGGAATGAGGTGAGGGTACTTGGCCATCATGGCTACTTATGCTTCCCAAATAGCTCCCTTTACAGACTGATTCCTCCATAAAACCTTTACTGAAGCGACTTCCTTATTTCTCAACCTATGAACTTAACGGTCAAGAATCTCAATTGGGACCTCCTTATAGGTGAGGCTATCCTTCATAACCACACACTCTAAAGGTACTATCGATGTCGGATCACCCACACACTTCTTCGATAAGGAAATGTGAAAGACTGGATGAACCCCTGCTAGTTCTGCTGGCAACTCTAACTCATAAGCCACATTACCAATCCCTTTTAGGATTCTGTAAGGACCTACATATTTGGGACTGAGCTTCCCTTTCTTGCCAAATCTCATTACCCCCCTTCATGGGTGATACCTTCAGGAAAACCCAATCATTGATTCAAAACTCTAAGTCCCTTCTCCTCATATCTACATAGGACTTCTGACGACTCTGAGCTGTCTTTAGTCTATCTCTGATGAGCTGAACTTTCTCCATAGCTTTATGAATCGAATCTGGCCCAACTAAGGCAACTTCACCTACTTCAAACCAACCAACTGGTGATCTGCATCTACGGCCTTAAAGTGCCTCATAAGGGGCCATCTGAATACTAGAATGAAAGCTATTATTACAGGCAAACTCTATGAGAGGTAGGTGATCATTCCAACTACCCTTGAAATCGATCACGCAAGCTCTCAACTCGTCCTCTAAGATCTGAATGGTACGCTCTACCTGATCATCTGTCTACAAATTAAATACTGTACTGAGATTCACCTGAGTACCAAGACCTTTTTGAAATGATTTCCTGAAATGAGATGTAAACTGAGGACCTCTACCTGAGATGGTTGAAAAGGGAACCCTATGCAACCTGACTATATCGCTGATGTAGAGTCTATCATAGTCCTCTGCTGAATCTGTAGTCTTGATAGCCAAGAAGTGAGATGACTTAGTGACTCTGTCCACTATTACCAAATGGAGTCATGTTGTCTGCGAGTATGAGGTAAACCCGTAATGAAATCCATGTTGATCACTTCCCAATTCCAAGTAAGAATGCTAATCTCTTGAGTCACACCTCCTGGTTTCTGATGTTCTACTTTAACCTGCTGACAGTTGGGACACCTAGACATAAAATCTGCGATGTCCCTCTTCATGTTGTTCCACCAGTAGACTTCCCGTAGATTACAGTAAATCTTAGTGACACCCAGATGAATAAAATATCTAGAATTATGGGCTTATGTAAGGATATGTTGCCTCAACTCACCCACGTTACGAACACATAAGCGACTCTTGTAATGAAGCACACCATCTCCCCCTTGGGAGAAAACCTCTACTCTCTACTGATGAACTTTACCTTTCAACTGAAGCAATATGGGATCACTATATAGTTTTTCCTTAACCTCCACTATGAATAAATATTCTTACCCATTTTGGTCTATCACACCACCATTTTGGTCTATCACACCACCATCTGATGTGTCCATAAGGCAAACTCCTAAGCGAGCAAGCTTGTGAACATCTCTGGCTAATTTTTTTTTCTCTTCCTCAACATGTGACACACTACCCATGGACAGTTTACTGAGGGCATTAGCCACTACATTGGCCTTCCCATGATGGTAGAGCACATTCATATCATAGTCTTTGAGGAACTCAAGCCATCTTCTCTGACGAAGATTCAAATCTTTCTGGGTGAACATATATTGGAGGCTTTTATGATCTGTGAACACATCAACATGAACACCATACAAGTAGTGTCTCCAAATATTTAGGTCAAACACAATAGCTGCAAGCTCGAGGTCATGAGTTGGGTAGTTCTTCTCATGGACCTTAAGATGTCTGGAAGCATAAGCTATGACTTTACCCTGCTGCATAAAACACAACCTCAACTGACCTTGGATTTGTCACAATAAACCACATAGCCATCTGAATCCTCTGGTAGAGTCAAAATGGAAGATGTAGTCAACTTGGTCTTTAGTTTTAAGAAACTTTTCTCACACTAATCTGACCACTGAAACTTGACCTTTTTCTGTGTTAACTTGGTCAATGGAGAAGCTATAGATGAAAATCCTTCAACAAACCTCATGTAGTAACCGGCCAAACTCAAGAAACTTCTAATATCAATCGGAGAGGTGGGTCTAGGCCAGTGCTTTACTACCTCAATTTTCTGAGAGTCCACTCGGATCCCTTCGCTGGATACCACATGACCTAGAAAAGCAATAGACTGTAACCAGAATTTGTATTTGTTGAACTTAGCGAATAACTGGCAATCTTTGAGAGTTTGCAGAACAACCCTCAGATGATTCACATGCTCCTTCTCATTCTGAGAATAAATGAGGATATCATCAATGAAGACGATGATGAACAAGTCCAAATACTATTTGAACACCTTGTTAATTAAGACCATGAAAGTTGCAGGAGCATTGGTTAGTCCAAAAAATATGACTACAAATTCATAGTGACCATACCGAGTCCTGAAGGCTGTCTTTGGGATGTCACTATCTCTGATTCTAAGCTGATGATAGCCGGATCTGAGGTCTATCTTAGAAAAGCAACTAGCACCCTGAAGTTGGTCGAAGAAGTCATCAATCCTGGGGATGAGATATTTATTCTTGATTGTGACTTTATTCAGCTGACGTTAATTGATACACATCCTGAGAGAACCATCTTTCTTACACACGAAGAGAATTCGAGCACCCTATGGAGAGATGCTGGGTCTGATGAAGCCCTTATCTAGAAGGTCTTTCAACTGTTCTTTCAATTCCTTAAGCTTAGCTGGAGCCATTCTGTAAGGAGGAATCAAATTAGGCTAGGTATCTGGAAGTAGATCTATTCCAAAGTTGATTACCCTTTTGGGAGGAACTTTGGGAAGATCTTCTGGAAACACTTCTGAAAATTCCTTTACTACAGGGATTGACTCAAGAATTAGGGTCTCGGAGTTTGAATCCTTAACTCGAACTAGATAAGAGATATACCCTTTGGAAATCATTTTTCTGGCCTTATGGTAAGAGATGAATCAACCTATATGCACTGAGTTACTACCCTTCCACTCTAGGACTGGCTCATTTGGAAACTGAAACTGAATAATCCTAGTTCTACAATCAATTGAGGCATAACAGGAATGTAACCAATACATTCCTAGAATGATATCAAAATCAATCATTTCTAACTCTACAAGATCTGCTGAGGTAACTTTCTGGGAAACAGTGACAGGATAATTTCTGTATACCTGTCTAGCTATAACTGGGTCACCAACTGGAGTAGAGACTGAGAAGGGTTCTGGGATAATTTTTGGACTGACACTGAAGTTTACTGCTATAGAAGGAGTTACAAAAGAAAGTGTTTCCCGTGGATCTATCAATGCATAAACATCCACATGGAAGACTCGTAACGTACCCGTGACCACCTCATGAGAATCCTCCTAGTTCTGTTGAGCCTGAAGAGCATACAAGGTGTTCTGGCGCTGACCACCACCTTTACCAGATGAGGCACCCTGGTGGGTGGGGCGACCTGCTGGAGCTGCTTCAAAGCTGGCCTGATTCTGCGAACGAGTATCCTTGCCCTTCTGAGAATTTTTAGGGCACTTCTTCATCCTGTGGCATGGCTTACCACACCCAAATCAATTTCCACTACCTTTCATGCACTCACCCTGATGGTTCTTACTACACCTCTTACACACTGGATGAGTACGCCCACTAGTAACTGTACCTTGGAACTTAGAGCCTAGCGCTCTATCCCGTCAATCCTGTCTGAATTTAGGAATTGGGCACTAGAAGAAGATGGAGCTGGAGTTGAAGTTTTCTGACGGAACTAAGTGCTGTTACCACCCTCTGTCCTCTGTTGAGAGTAGATAAAGTTACCTGTCCTAGCCCCTTACTATCTCCTCCCCTTTCCTTGATTTTCTCCTTCTCAATCTGTTGAGCATAAGCAACCAATCTAGAGATGTCCATTTCCTTAATAAGCATGGTCGTATTGCACTCCTTGACCACATCATCGGACACACCAAACAAGAATTTGCTCAGACGAGCTTTGGAGTAACCTACTATCTCTGGAGCATACTTGGATAGCTGTGTGAACTTGAGAGCATAATCCTTCTCACTAATGTAATTCTGCTTCAAGTTTATAAATTCCTGGACCCTGGATTCCCTGAGCTCAAGTGGGAAGAACCGGTCCAGAAAGGAAGTCTTAAAATGATTCCAACTTACTGAACCTGCATTAGTATCGTGGGATTCCTTCCACTGTTGATACCAAGTGTAAGCCACCCCGTTCAACTAATAGCCGGCTAAATATGCACTTGCGACTGGAGTGACACTCATGATGTTTGTTACCTTTTGGATGTCATCCAAAAACTCTTGTGGATCTTCTTCTGATTTAGACCCATGAAATTCTGGAGGGTTCGTCCAAGTGAAGTCTTGGATTCTAGCAGCAGCAGTGTTAGTCAGAGGTAGAGCTGGTGCCGCAGCCTGCTGGTTGACCTAGGCAGTCATGTCCTAAGCAAGCACTTGGAAAGCAGCCCTGATTCGGAATGCATGACTTGCTCATTCAATGGGTCTGCTGGAGCTATGGCTGATTCCTTGCATTAGGCCTTCTGGGAGGAATTTTTCTGAAATGCGAAGAGCATGAGTTAGAAGGAGATTTAAATAGAGTTCATACTCTATAGCATGAGCTGGAAAAGAAAGAAGGGAAATTTTTTTCCTAATGATATCTCATAGCTCCTCCCCCATAAGTGTGGAGCGCTTCACACCCATGAAGAAGGCTATACTTGACGCAGCTTTCAGACACCCTAGGACACTTAAACCTGATGCTCTGATATAAAGTTTGTCACACCTCGAGGCTACCCCCTGGATGACACATGGTTCTTAGTGTCACAAGTGACCCCAAGTTAACTCATAGCATGTCATATCTATACAATTTCAATTAAGACATATACTGTACGGAAGCTGAAAATAGTTTAACTTCTGAAGCAGGAAAAAACCCAAAACATGTCTGAATATAAAATATATAAAGAGTATAGTGATGACTGAAAACAACACTAACAACTCAAGCTGAATCTTGTCTATGTCTGAAAACCTCTAACTGATATGAGCTACTGGGACATGCCCCCAACTAACTCTAGCAAGTCTAAAACTGAAAAGTAAAGACTGAAAGTAAAGCATGTCTATCATCCTCAAACTATGAGGATTCACCATTGAAGCTGCTGAGTAAGGACTGGAAGTCGATCTAAGCATGGTCTGGATGTTGAGCGCCTAAACCTACATCATACAATGATGTAGAACAAAAGTATGCGTCAGTACTTTGAATGTAGTGAGTATGCGGAATATTTTCTAAGCTGAACAATATAGAAATTGAACATGGAAATATATATACTGAAGCATAAACTGAGAAGAAAGCTGAGATGCAATGACTAAATAAGTATCATGAGTATATAGCATGATAAACTGAATAACTGAATATAAGGTCAATGCAATATGAATCCGACTGTGGGAGAATGGTGTTCATATCTTGCCAAGGGTACGAATAGGTCTGATATGGATCCACTAATTGATGTCCACAAAGGATGAGGGTGTCAAGACTAATCTAACGGGTGACCCCTTAAGAACCTATGGTGGCGTCGTAGTTCTAGTAATAAGGGATTGCTACCAAAGGTCTCAGCCTAAACAGGCGTGTAAGACTTCATCCCTTCGGCTGCTCGGTGCTAAGTTTATTCCAAACTGAATATGAGCAATAAAATACAAGCTGAAATGCTGGATTGCTCAAAATCTGATAATCGTATGAGAATGCAACATACATATACTGAAAGATATGGCATTCAAATTCTGAAGCATGATTGTCTGACTAATCTACCTAGCAAGCATAATTTATGAAATACTAAAATTTACACAAGCTATGGTTTCTGAGTTCTGTACATGGGATTATACTAATTATTCCAAGAAACATGTATTTAATATCAATACAACTATAACAGCTGAACTACAATGAATCCCTAAGATTTAGGAACCCTAGGTCTGAATAATACATGGAGAGGCTGAAGGATTGACTGAATTCTAGGGACCTAATGGGTAAAAGAGACCCACTAGTGAAATCCCACATAGCTAGAGAAGAAACTATGGAGAAATACTTTGGATTTTGGGGCTGCACTTGAAGAAGTGCTCTGCTTGTTCTTGAGAGAAAATTGTCGCCTCTTTCTCTTGTTTTCTTTCTAAGTCTGATGATTTGAGGAGAATAGATGTTTTAGGTAGTTTTTGACTAATAAACTAGGCTTAGAATACCCAAAATGACGTATCTTAGGCTTTAAAAGAGGTAGGAAATGTCCAAAACACCCCTGGAAAAATAAAAGAAATCTGCTGGAAAAATCGCAACTCAGGTTTCACGGATGGGTTTTATGACTCGTGGTAACTTTCACGGCTCGTGGAACCCTATCATGGTTCCTGGGTATTTTGTCTAGTTGCAGGTCTGAGTTCCATGACTTGGGTTCACGACTCATGGACCCTTCCATGGTCCGTATAACCCAATCATAGTTCTCAGAGAAATGGCTGGTCTCATTTCTGGTTCCACGACTTGGGTTCACGACCCGTGGAACTTTCCATGGTCTGTAGAACCCAATCGTGGTTCTCAGAAAATTCTTTAGGTCTCTGATCACTTTCCACGGGTCCAGTCCATGACCCGTGAAAACTTTCACAGGTCATGGATCCAACTCGTGATTCAGGCTTACAGTTGGAAAATATATTTTTCTTCTGGTTTTCTGAGCTAAGTATGGGCTTAGAAGTTCTTGGGTGTTACACTGAGGCCCACCTGAAACCTGAAGTGATTCTTGAACTAGCCAGCTAGACAGAACCTGATGCTGCTGTGGCTGATACCTTCAACCCCACTAGCCTGAACTATCTCCATAAAAGGAACCACTGTAGCTTCCCTGATGGCGTGGCCTCTAATCTTTGGCCCTCAGATCATGAAGATTCAAATCCTTCATAGTGCGGACATGGTCTATTATAGGTTGAAAAAGTTGCCCACTAGAAACTAGTATCTCTGCAGTCAGTTGCAACCTAGTACTCAACCCCCAAACGAACTGGCGGACTTTGTTTGGCTCTGTGGGAATGATCATTACCCCAAATGGAGCCAACTGGTGAAAATGAGTCTCATACTCAGATACAGACATAGATCCCTACATCAGTCTAGTGAACTGTTCTCTGTGATGCTCACGATCACTCTGAGGTAAGAACTTGGCCATAAAGGCCTCATAAATCTCTCTCCAAGACAACTGAGGAGACTAAGATGGTCTGCTAGCTACCTAGGACCTCCACCATAGCTTAGTTGGGCCCTCTAGCGGATAAGTAGTATAACCAAACCCATGAGTCTCAAATAACCCCAGATGATGTAGCATCCACTCACAAGTAGAAATAAAATCATATGGATCCTGACCAGGAGTACCGGAGAACCTTGGCAGACACAATCTCAAAAACTTTCCCAAAGCCTTCTTCTCCGACTCTGTCATAATTAGGCGAGGAGCAAGAGGCTGAGCAACAAAAGGTACTGGAAGAACCTCGGCACGGGGAGCATAGTAGTAGGTGATACGCCCAAATCACAGCTCCTCTTAGAAGCATAAGCGGTCGCTGTTCAAATATAGAACCCAACGAAGGTTGGGGTTGATCCCATAGGGAATATGGTAGGACTATGGTTGATTAGTGTTTACTTGCACTGTTAGCCATTTATTTCCCTCGGAAGGGGGGATTTTGAGTAACAAATACTTATCATAACTTACATTCGTAACAAGTACCAGTTTCAGAAGTTGTTATCAACAAGAGAAGTGACTAGGGTAGTGTTCCCCATGAGATCATAACTTAGTAAGGCGTTGTACTTAGTAAACTAGCTTGGTGCTTAGTATGCAGAATTAGTAAGTTAGGTTCACCTAAATATTTGGTCCATCAGATATATGAATTTAACCACACGCCTTGGTCCGATCGTGGGTGTATGACTTACTAGCCCTTACCCTGGATCCCAGATTAGCTATTCTCGGACAAGGTCAAGCTATTAGATGAGGGTTGATAGCCTCAAATCTCCGTTGTTTAACAACCCTTTTCCCATACGTTAACTCCTTAGTCTGACAAGTAAGGATAAGGCGAGTTCTAATATTGTAAATCATTAGAAAGCAATCAAAGCAAACGAAAGAACAATTACGTGCATAAACACCGCCCTACAATAACCAAGTACTTTGCCTACTTCGTTAATCCTTGATGGTTCCCACAACCCTAATTGTGGATTTAGCTACTCATGTTCATAGGTAAAAAATCAATATGTGTTGGAACAAGCATGAGTATACACTTACAAGAAGAAGTAAAAAAATCCGGACTCTTGGATAATTCTCAAGAACACTTCAATAAATCAAGAACAAACTTTAATTCTCAAGAACTTGTGTTATGATGTCTCCAAAACTCAAACAAAACATAACAATATCAAACAATGTTGGGATTATCAAAATAAAACCTTAGGGAATGTACTTATAGATAAAAAAGACCAAATCCTAAGAGAACTAGGAAATCTGGATGCGAAACTTCCAACGGGACGCCTCACGGGCCGTCGTGGATGCGACGAGCATCGTGGGTGCCTGTTAGGCTTCATTCACTTTGAGCTCCAAGTACGCTGCCTCATTTCCATGGGCTGATGCGATGGGACATCGTGGTTGCGACGCCCATCGTGGTTGCCCATCGGCTACATTTGGCTTCTCCATGTTCTCGCTGCCTTGTTTCCACGAGCGGCTGTGACGGGCATCGTGGTTGCCCATCGACTATACTTGGTTGCTTCACATTTTGCTCTGGCTCATATCGATGGGCCCTGGAACATACCGTCGTGTCTCTCACAAGAATCTTGGCAGCCCGTTAATCTTAATTATGCCTTGCACTCCCACTGCCTCCTTTTGACGCCTTCTCCCATGGGCCATCATGGATGCGACGCCTGTGGGGCATGACTTTTTGCCCAGAAATCTGTAATACTTTGGTATTTTTATCTTTCCAATTCTTTTTCCTGTACATGCAACAAATGACATCAAATCCAACAAAATACACTTAAGAATGCTAAAAAATCCTTAGTTTTAAGCGTCAAAAGTGCCATGAAATACCGGCACATCAACACCCTCAACTTAGAATGCTTGCTTGTCCTCAAGCAACAAACGAAAACAAAACTAACAAGACGCTTAAATAAAAGGAAACTAGAAACTATAGCAACAACATGATTCATTAAATTTTTTCATCCTCAGAATAGTACCCACTCCTTAACAACTCAAGAACCAGCGCATTTAATCAAGTTATCAAAATCAACTAAAGACAGATCCATGAGTGACAACATGATATTCATGAGCAAGATAGCATACACAGCAGACATTTAAACCAAATAATTAGCAATCATAGCCTACTCTATTGGCCTCACAACAAGAAAGTCCCGATCTTATAGAATAGCAATTTACACACATGGACTGGGAACACGCTCACTCTTGCAAAGAGATTCAAGTTGTACATGCACAATACCATAGACTTGCCCTTATTATCTTTGCTTTGACTTTCCAACAGTTCGGTTAGAATCACTATAGGACTTTTTCATTCTTGTAATGTAGGCTTAGGGACGGGAATGGTACATTTGGGTAAATATGACTATGCGCTCCTTGAGACTACGATTAATTCTTTATTCTTCACTTTTAAGACCATACTATTTTCCTTCCTTATTCCCCCTTTTTGTTACCTTCTTACTTTTATCATGCTCCGGGTGTGGCTTTCATTGCATTTTTGTGCCTTTTTCAACTTTTCACTTTTCTTTTTCTTTTTCTTTTTCTTTCTTTCTTTTCTTTTTGTAGTGCACAACCCACACCCTTTATCTTCCTTTGTAACACTAACCCAATCTTTTCATACCCATAACTTCCTACTCACCTCTACAGTAGCCACCCTCAACTTAGGCTTTTAGCTTGAGTTGAGGTGAACAATGTCCAAGGAGGGACCAGGGCTGAAACAAAGATTTATAGGAAACGAAGAAGATGAACATGCTAACAACAAAAAGGGTTAACTTTAGGCTCAATATTAACAGATCAAAGGGATTCAATTTCATTTGGTAGGTCATTTGGATGAAGTAGACTAATTCAAAATGGACTATGATCATTTCCTAGCTAAATCATTCTACAACTGCAACACGACTAACCAAGAAAGTTCTAGATTGAACAGTACAACAAGAACAGATACTAAGCAACTCACTTCATACATGGCACAGAGTATAGACCACATATTAGCTAACTATCAGTTCATGCTTTAGCTTAAGCTACTTATCTCAGTAATATGCATGCTGTCATTTACAGATCCATCAAGGTCAGTTCTAACACCTTATTACACAAAAATTTGGAGGGGTCTCCATTTTTCACAAAATTTACTTTAAAAACCAGATCATGGCTGCATTCAGTTCCTAATCTACTCTACGAACACACATCCTATACTAAATATGATGGTTCAACATAAATTAAAAAGTCCTTAGGGAAATAACACAGGCAAGAAAACCCCAAGGACGCGGATACCTTATAGATACCCTCATGGGTTGCCTCCCATGCAACGCCTAATTTAACATCGCGGCACGACGTGAGTGTTTTGTCTACTCAGACTTCACCAAAACACTCAACAAAAACCAGATGACCACAACTGCCCCCACCCCACCTAAGAATCTGTGCATTGTCCCCAATGAACTAAAAACTCACAAAATGAGGGATAAAAGGCATACATGTGGCTCCTAAGCGCAGTCATCGGGTGTAGCAGTAGGCATGCCCGCTGGATCGGTGCCCACAGTCTTATCTCCAACAGAGGTTGCCTCTGCAGTCCTCTCAACATTATCAACTGCCCAGACAACATCATCAACACTAACTCCCCCAGAGTCCAGGTCAGGTCGGGTTTAAAAAACAAAAGAATTTAAAACATGTTAACCCGGTTAACCGACCCAGACAATGGGCTAGACGATGCCTGTCAGGCATGCGATGGCCCATAGAGCATAACTTACCTGGGCATCTGGCGACTGACTTCCCACGCCCTTCAGAGAGAAGACGTCCCGTCGTGATGAGCATGGGAATGGGCCAATCGATTTTTCTGAATTATACTTGGCTTTATGCCCATATCCCACGCCCGTTGGAGTCGCGACAGTCCATCATGTAGGGCGTGGGAATAGGACAGACCATTGTTTTTCTTAATTTTCCAATGGCACGCCTTGATCCCACGGGTTTGGCACCTGCGATGGCCCATCACAAAGCCCATAGGACCCCCATTTTCCTATAATTCAACAATTTTACAATTTTCACTCTCACCAAATCCTGCACATTCAACACACATTAGTTCATGGGTTGCCTCCCATGCAGCTTTTGATTTAACATCGTGACACGATGCAGGTTACTTTACTACTTAGACTTTATCAAGTTTCCTCATGGGTTGCCTCTAATGCAGCACCTGATTTAACATCGCGGCATAACGCAGGTTGCTTGATCACTCAGACTTCATCAAGCTCCTTGGTTGAGATGAATTCATCAAGTTTCCAGGCTTCAACTACTTCATAAAGTTTTCATCTTCTCTTTTTTATCTTCCGGTCATGATACATTTTCATTTTCTCTTTATACAAGGCCGAACTCTTATATGCATTCAGGCAGAACTCATCTAACTCATTAAACTTCCCAAGCTGCTGCAATGATGCTTCAAACCATTCTAAGTTCAATTTCTTTAAAGCCCACATGGCCTTATGTTCTAAATCAACTGGCAGATGGCACTCCTTTCCAAACATAAGCTGATATGGTGACATACCTATTGGCATCTTGAATGCAGTCCGGTATGCCCACAAGGCATCATCTAGTTTCTGCGACCAATCCTTTCTGTTGGCATTGACAGTCTTGGACATGATTGACTTTATTTCACGATTGGAGACTTCCACTTACCCACTAGTCTGGGGATGATAGGGGGTTGCAACATTATTCTTCACTCCATATTTCTCTAGCAAAGCATGAAACAACTTGTTGCAGAAGTGAGAGCCTCCATCACTAATAATAGCTCTGGGTGTGCCAAATCTGGAGAAGATGTTCTTTTTCAAGAATGTTATGGCACACTTACCCTTATTATTGGGAAGAGCCACCACCTCCACCCACTTTGATACATAGTCAACATCCACTAATATATACTAGTTTCCATGAGACATCACAAACGGGCCCATGAAGTCAATACCCTAAATTTCAAATAGCTCGATCACAAGAATAGGATTAAGTGGAAGCTCATGCCTCCTTGATATACCTCCTTCACTTTGACACCTACTGCAAGCTTTGGCAAAATCATGGGCGTCTTTGTGAATGGTCGGCCAATAGTAGCCGCATTGCAAGATCCTGTGTGCAGTGCAGATACCGCTATGATATCCCCAAATAGGGGATAAATGGCAAGCCTCAAGTATCTCTATCATCTCAGCTTCAGGCACACATCTACGAATCATCATATCATCACACACACGGAACAAAAATGGCTTCTCCCAGAAGAATTTTTTAAAATCATACATGAATTTTCTTCTTTAGTGAACAGACATATCAGGAGGCTCCAAATCACTTGCCAAATAGTTGGAAAAGTCTGCAAACCATGGGATCAAGTCTTGAGAGGAAGCCAACACTTGATCATTTAGAAACCAATCGTCAATTTCCTGCTCATCATTCAGCTTTAGCATCGCCTCTTCTTCTAATCTAGACAAGTGGTCTGCTATATGATTTTCTATACCCTTTCGGTCCTTGACTTCAAAGTCAAACTCTTGTAGTAGCAACATCAACCAAATCAATCTTGGCTTTGCATCCTTGTTTTTGCATGAGGTATCTAAGAGCTACATGGTCCATATGCACCACGACCTTGGTGCCAAGCAAATAGAATATGAACTGTTTGAATGCAAAAATCACAACAAGCGGCTCTTGTTCGACAGCGTGTAGTTCTTTTGAGCAGAGTTGAGTGCTTTGCTAGCATAGTAGATTGGATATAGAATATTTTTGCATCTTTGTCCTAGGACTGCTTCTAGAGCCACTCCACTAGCATCGCACATGACCTCAAAAGGCTTAGCCAATCAGGAGAAATAATGATGGGAGCAGAGATCACTTTTTCTTTAAGGCACTTGAATGCCTTCAGACATGCATCATCAAACACAAATTTTACCTCCTTCTCCAATAATTTTCATAATGGATTTGCAATTTTGGAGAAATCCTTGATAAACCTATGATAGAAACAAGTATGCCCCAATAAGCTTCGAATCCCCTTTACAGAAACTGGTGGAGGCAATTTTCCAATCACCTCTATCTTCAATTTTTCGACCTCTATACCCTTCTTGGAGATCCGATGGCCAAGCACTATACCCTCTTTCACCATGAAGTGACACTTCTCCCAATTAAGTACCAAGTTGCATTCTTCACACCTCTTTAGTACACAACTGAGATAAGCTACACAGTCATCAAAAGAGTCACCAACCATTGAAGAGTCATCCATGAACACCTCAATAGTGTCCTCCACGATGTCAGAGAAAATAGACACCATGCATCACTGAAATATAGCTGGTGCATTGCATAGACCAAAAGGCATTCTCTTGAAAGCAAATGTCCTATATGAACAGGTGAAAATGGTCTTCTCTTGGTCTTCAGGAGCAATCAAGATCTGATTGTATCCTGAATAACCATAAAGAAAACAATGACATCCTCTACCAGCAAGACGATCTAACATCTGATCCATGAATGATATCGGAACATGGTCCTTTTCAGTCCAAGCATTCAACTTCCTGTAATCCATGCATATGCGCCAACCTGTAACTGGCCTCAATAGAATCAATTCATTCTTCGCATTTGGGACTACAGTAATCCCACCCTTCTTCGGCACACACTGACCAATACTCACCCACTTGCTATTTGCAATAGGATAAACCACACCTGCATCCATCCACTTGATAATCTTCTTCTTGACAAGATCTTACGTAGGCTGATTCAACCTACACTGGTGCTCAATACTCAGAATGCAATTTGGGGCTAGCTAAATTTTGTGAGTGCAAATTTCAGGTGGAAACCCAATGATGTCAGCAATGAACAAACCAATGGCCCTTTTAAACTTTCTCAACACAGAAACTAGAGCTTCAACTTGCCCTTCACCCAAGTCAGTAGCAATAATAACTGGCAAGGTGTCATTAGCTCCTAAGAACACATATTGAAGATGAGACTGAAGCGCTTTGAGCTCCAAGACTGGAGGCTCCTCAATAGATGGTCTGGCAGATGGTGTCTGTCTTTTCTTCAGGTCCAACTCAAGCTTCTTTGGAGCATAGCTATAAGATCCCATACCTGCAAGTTATTCAACTATATCATCATACTCCTCAATGTCATCGCTATCAAAATTCATAATCACCTTCAACACTAAGTCTCTCCTCAACAGGCACAATTAGTTGATCCTCATCAACCACATCAATAATAGAAACCATGTGTATGTAGTCATGATGCTTCATAGACTGGCAGACATTGAAAGTAACTACCTCATCATTCAATTTGAACTTCATCTGCTCGGTATCTAAGTCAACCAACGCACGTCCAGTGGCAAGGAATGGTCATCCCAAGATGATAGGAACCTTAAAGTCAACCTCACAGTCAAGGATCACAAAGTCTGCAGGAAAGATGAAAGTATCAACTTTCACAAGCACATCATAGAGAACAGGCCTTTTCACTATGCAATCTGCCATAAAAACTTTATTTTAGTCGGTTTGGGTGCTCCTAAGCTCAACTGATTAAACACTACTAGTGTCATAAGATTGATACTAGCACCAAGATCACACAATGCTTTAGCAAAGTAGAACACTCCAATCATGCAAGGAATAGTAAAAGCTCTAGGATCTTCCTTGTTTTGCACCAAAGAATGGGAGGCTATTGCACTATAATGGTGCAAATTATCTGCTGGCTCAAAGCTCATAGTTTCTCATCCTAGTCACTAGATCCTTCATGAATTTAGCATATCCAGGCATCTGCTCCAATGCTTCTACTAAAGGAATATTAACTGAAAGGTTTCTCAGCATGAAGATGAACTTGTGAAATTTTCCTTCCTCAACCATTTTCTTCAATTTTTGTGGTTAAGGTGGAGGAGGCAATCACATGGGCTTCAAGACTGGTGCAACCTCTTTCTTCTTCGCTTTCGAATGAGAAGACTTTCTCTCACTTAGCCCTTCACTGCTATCTTTTTCCTTAGACTCAACTACAATCTCAGTATTATCCTTTTCAGACTCGGTCGGCTCATCAACAACTATAGGCATAGGGGGGTCAACAGTCTTTTTTCCGCTTCTAGTAGTCACAACCATAATTTTTCGATCATTCTTTGGATTTTGAATGGTGTCACTAGGGAGAGTACCCTTTTGATACAAATTTATGCTGGTAGACACCTGGTGCATCTGATTCTCAAGATGCTTTATGGCAACAAAATGAGCCTCCACTTTCTGAATCATACCTGAAAAGTCAACTCGCATCTCCTTCAGGTTACCACCTGTAGACTCAACCTTTTGCGGTACCTTGTTAAGCAGCTCTCTCATGGATGGTTGCTCAGGTCTATCTTTATGATTTCTAGGAGGGACATAAAGACTTCTTCTATCATTCTTGTAACCATCCTTTTTATGCCAGTCACCATCCCTGTCTCTAGCTCTGCTCCTATCTCTGTAGCTGGACCAATTGTATTTGTTATCTTTATCTCTGTTCTGACCTTTATTTTCTTAGCCAGAGGCCTAGAAACTTGTTCCTTGATCATTCAAATAACTAACCACTTCTTCGTCTGAGTAGTCATTTGGACTTGGTGCTTTCCCTTGTGAATCGATGGCTTTCACCTTTTCTACTCCCCCATCTAGGATTTTCTTTGCAATCAAACCAATGTTTGTCTTTTATTCAGCAACCTCTTGCTTGATATCCTATAAGTCTTGAAGTTCAATATGACTTACCAACCACATATGTACCTATTGGACTCTCAGACACTCTAGTATGCCATGCTCTGTTAGTTTTGGTAACCCTATCAAGCATCTCAGAAGCTTCATTATAAGAATTCTCCATGAATGCTCCTACAGTTTCAGCGTCAGCTACTACTTTGGTGTTGGCATTTAATGTTTTGTAGAAGATATCCATCAGATGTCGTGAAGGGATTTCGTGTTATGGAACCTATTTTAGCTTCTTATTGAACCTCAACCATGTCTCATAAAGTGCCTCTGCAGGTAGCTGTTTGAAATTGTAGACCTCTTGCTTTAGCTGCAACATCCTTGATAGAGGAAAGAACTACTCCAGAAACTGAGTCTTCAACTCGTGCCATATGTATATGGAATTATCAGGAAATTCTGTAAGCCACACAGTTGCCTCTCCAGTTAATGAGAATGGAAACAGTCTCAGTCTAATAGCATATTGCCTCACTCCTGGTAGATTATAAGCTTTGCAAATCCCCACAAAATTTTTCATATGTAGATTTGCATCTTCGATAGGCTTTTCATCATATAGTCCCTTAAGGTTCAGCAACTGGATCATGGTGTTGTTAATTTCAAACTTTGTTCCTTCAGGCAAAGGTGGCAATACTATGGGTCCAGTAATGCCCAAGTCATCTACATTATCCTCATCAACATGGTAGCGAGGGGCATGCCTTGGTTGCTGTATCTGTCTGCCCCTATTCTGCAGCATATTTTGTCGAGTTGCTGCCTCATCTATCGCAGCTTGTTATCGGGCCAGCCTTGCTTGCTCAGCTGCTGCATATCGAGCTGCAAGGTTTGTAGCAATTTGAGCATCTTCAGCAGCAAGGGCTTCTTCTCCTGCCTTTTTTCTCTGTTCTTCCTCTGCCAACAATTGAGGTGAGGTCTCTTCTGGTGTCTCGTAGTTTCCCTCCTTAGCCATGTTTCTAAGAGTTTGAGGGAGTTTCGGATCGAATGGAAACAGGGTATTGCCTTGACTTCTAGTGCTGGGCATGCACAAGTGTGCAACCTGTAGAACAAAACAAAAACAACAGAAAAACTAAAATCAGGAAATAAGGACTAATAGTGAAATAAACACAATCTCTCTTAATCCTACACCGTATTCCCCGACAATGGTGTCAAAATTTGATACGCCCAAATTACACCTCCTTTTAGAAGCGTAAGCGGTCACTGTTTAAATATAGAACCCAACAAAGGTTGGGGTCGATCCCACATGGAATATGGTAGGACTATGATTGATTAGTGTTTACTTGCACTGTTAGCCATTTATTTCCCTCGGAAGGGGGGTTTGAGTAACAAATATTTATCATATATTAGATTCATAACAAGTAACAAGTAACAGTTTCAGAAGTTGTTATCAACAAGAGAAGTGACTAGGGTAGTGTTCCCCATGAGATCATAACTTAGTAAGGCGTTGTACTTAGTAAACTAGCTTGGTGCTTAGCATAAAGAATCGGTAAGTTAGGTTCACCTAAATAGTTGGTCCCTCAGATAGATGAATTTCACCACACGCCTTGGTCCGGCCGTGGGTGTATGATTTATTAGCCCTTACCCTGGACCCCAGATTAGCTATTCCCGGACAAGGTCAAGCTATTAGATGAGGGTTGGTAGCCTCAAATCTCCATTGTTAAACAACTCTTTTCCCATTCGTTACCTCCTTTGTCCGGAAAGTAAGGATAAGGCGAGTTCTAACGTTGTACACCGTTAGAAAGTAATCAAAGAGAAGGGAAGAACAATTACGTGCATAAACACCACCCTAGAATAACCAAGTACTTTGCCTACTTCGTTAATCCTTCATGGCTCCTATAACCCTAGTTGTGGATTTAGCTACTCATCTTCATAGGTAAACAATCAAGATGTGTTGGAACAAGCATGAGTATATACTTACAAGAAGAAGTAAAGAAATCCGGAATCTTGGATAATTCTCAAGAACACTTCAATAAATCAAGAACAAACTTTAATTCTCAAGAACTTGTGTTATGATATCTCCAAAACTCAAACAAAACGTAACAATATCAAACAATATTGGGATTCTCAAAATAAAACCTAAGGGAATGTATTTATAGACAAAAATGACCAAATCCTAAGAGAACTAGGAAACCTGGACGTGGTACTTCTATCGGGATGCCCCACAGGCCATCGTGGATGCGATGGGCATCATGGGTACCCGTCGAGCTTCCTTCAGTTTGAGCTCCAGGTTCTTTGCCTCATTTGCATGGGCTGCTGTGATGGGACATCGTGGGTGCGACACCCATCGTGGTTGCCCGTCTACTACACTTGGCTTCTCAACATTCTCGCTGCCTTGTTTCCACGGGCGGTTGTGATGGGGCATCGTGGTTGCCACACCCGTCGTGGTTGCTCATCGACTATACTTGGTTTCTCCACATTTTGCTCTGGATCATATCGAAGGGCCCTGCAATATCCCATCGTGTCTCTCACGGGCGTCGTGGTAGCCCGTTAGTCTCAATTATGCCTTGCACTCCCGCTGCCTCCTTTTGACGCCTTCTCCCATGGGCTATCGTGGATGCGACAGTCGTGGGGCATGACTTTTTGCCCAAAAATCTACAATACTTTGGTATTTTCATCTTTTTAATACTTTTCCATGTACATGCAACAAATGACATCAAATCCAACAAAACGCACTTAAAAACACTCAAAAATCCTTAGTTTTAAGCGTCGAAAGTGTCGTGAAAT
The DNA here is from genome assembly GCA_003996215.1 of Jaltomata sinuosa. Classification (NCBI taxonomy): domain Eukaryota; kingdom Viridiplantae; phylum Streptophyta; class Magnoliopsida; order Solanales; family Solanaceae; genus Jaltomata; species Jaltomata sinuosa. The sequence goes on along the minus strand of QJPP01000874.1, from coordinate 12,785 downwards.
CCCAGCACATCAGCAGGCTGCGCTTCTGAACTCTGACACCTAGGGCTGCCCGTTGAGACGATGTCTATGCTACATCTGAAGGATGTTCCCTAATCATATCAAGTAACTATAGAAGCAAACCCCAAATACCTGACGGAGGAGCTGGGGTTGATGCTGGTACAGAAGCTGCTAATGGCTCTGGTGGCACCTGTGCTGTACTCTAGTCCATGGGCTGCTTCTCTGGGACTAACTCGGTCTCAAACTCAGTCTCAAGATCTCTAATCGGTGCCGCTACTCGGGCACATCCCTGACCTCTACCTATATGACCACCTCGGCCCCTAGCTGGATTCGGGTGTGCTTGAGTCAAAGGCCCACCCTCGTCCGCTGTTGAAGACCTCGTACGAGCCATTTGTGGAAGAGTGAACTAGAACAAATGAGATTCCAAGAAAACTTCAGGATAATATGCACGATATAGAAGCGAGAAAAGATTCATGTTTCCTAAAATGCCACTGTAGCCTCTTGAAGATTGAGTACGGATGTCTCCGCCCTAATCCGCAGGACTCTAATACACATTGGATCCTATACTGATAACACCAGTGAACCTAGGCTCTGATACCAAGTTGTCACGACTCAATTTCTCAGACACCTACGACCCTCCTGTATGTGAACCAATCCTCGCAGCCCAGAATAGTTAGTAATGGGCTACTAGCAAGCTAAGCATATGAAAGAAGTAATATATAAACGGAAGCAAGAGAGAAGAGTAAAGAAATATAACAACTAGAATATATATAAAGGAAGCTAAACCATCCCATTTCATAGTATAGAAACTACCACTACATAAACAGAGTACAAAAGGGTACAAAAGAATATATACAACTGTCTCTGAATAGAAAAAGCGTACATGGTACAAAAGAAGAGATAAAAGCTAAGGCCCGGTTGCCAGGAGCTCACCCTCAGTCTCAGATGTCTGGAAAGCTGCACGAGTCTGCGCACTATCAACGACAAGAGCTCACACTAGGAAGATGTAGAAGTGTAGTATTAGTACCAATTGCAAAGCAATGGGTACACAGTAGGCATCATAAGCCGACTGAGTGTATATAAGATATAAAAGCAATAACTAGCAGATAATAAGAAAGTAGTCACAGAAAACATATACAGAAGTAAACGGAAGCTAGCACAGATAGAATACAAGGAGAAAACAACCAAACTAGGCTAGCCACAAGATATATATATATATATCACAAAACACAGGTGAAGGAAAGGAGACGCACCTGGATCCTTGCAATAACAATATATAAAGAGAGAATTTAAGAAGAATAGCGGTATACCGGTAACCTCAAATAAAAGGGAAAGAAGAAAGAAATCCACTATATATAGACATGATAACACTACAACTCACAAGGTAAGGATGATCAAACAATAACCCACAAGTACTACCACAGTCAGATGTCATGCCCCGAGCCTTTACCCTGGACGTAACCAACACTCGAAACTATGAATGGCTAGAGAGAACCACTTGGCCTGGCACACTATTAATAAAGCTAAACTATTAATGAAACAAATTGTGGAAGATGAAAAACATGGGCTAATCTTTACAAAAAAAAAAAGATGAAATAAAATAATACTTCCTCCATCCCATTTTATGTGGCACACTTTCCTTTTTAGTCCGTTCCAAAAAGAATGTCACCTTTCTATAATTAGAATAATTTTAACTTTGAAATTCCCCTTTTACCCTTCATGAAATGATTTACAACTACACAAATATTCAAGGATTATTTGGACCACAAGTTTTAAAAGTCTTCTATGTTTTCTTAAACACCGTGCCAAGTCAAAGTATGCCACATAAAATGGGACGGAGGGAGTATAAACTTTTATTAACTGAAACAATAAAATGTTTAAAAGTTGGTTGCAACTGACTTGACTTGACTCTGTCTATGAAGCCTATTCTATATTATAAATACGCCAACGTTTATGTAACAAAAGAACTAGAGACTGGGATACTGATAAGTCCTCGAAAGAATGAGAACCCCCTCAAGCTGATGCCATAGCCTACTAAAGAATCTGTACAAAAACCTGCATATCTGAAAGCTGGACTCTACATCATCGTCCAATGATGTAGCACAAAAATAGCGTCAATAATTTGAATGTATTGGTATATAATAGCGGAATAAAAACTGAAGTTGGCTAAACTTTTGAATTAAATCATAACATATGACATGAGTACATAGATATGGGATAAAAGACCCACTGACCTTTTCTTGCAAAATTGTTGGGACTACAATAGTACAATGAATGAGTTATTTAAAAACATTGAAACTGCTTAACAACTTAAATTGTAAACTTCATGAAATGTAAGTCCGAAAATAATTTATTACAATGTTATAATACAACAACTTTAATACAATTCATCAAACTTAAACTGAGACTAGAAAATAAATGACTGAAGTCTGAAAAAACTTGAAAAAAATGCTTCATAAAAACTCTGTTTAAACTGGTTGCCTCGGTTAGTCATATATTTTCTCAAAATAAGTAAGTTTTCTTTTGGGGAGTTTCTTTTAACTGACATAAACCATGTGAGCATCATGAAGTATAAAGTCTTGTCCACGTTGCCAGAATCCAATGACTTGTCCTCGTTGACATAGCCATCCTATACCTTGCTGGGGTATAAGATGAAACATAATCTGGGGATCCAAAGTTGAGCACAAAGGCTATAAATAATAAAGGAGTCGACCTATTTGAAGATGATCCTATCCTACTGTGGCAACATAGTTTTGGGGCATGTATGATCTTAACCCATACCCGTCTCGGTGCTAAATAGTCCTCCCAAAATATACTATATGCTCATAACATAAGTCTTAAAAATGCTTTCTAAAAATCATGCATGTATCTAACTGCTTGTTCCTCCCATAATCAAGCGTAACTCGAAACTTCCATTTCCTTGATCACTACTCCTTCTTACCACCTCAAACAACTATTCCTCAAGCTTAAATCAAGGATTTGCTAGTCTCATAATTCAATGGTCACATGCACATCGACACGACATTCATGCCTATGACTAAAACTATCTCACGAACTTCCACATAGAGTCACACTATAAGACCTCCTTCTAACTATTACAAATAAAGAAAACCTCATCTTACTCTTCCTCCACACTTAGCCACTCAAGGGTACTAACTAATCACACATAGAACTTTCAAACTTAGAATCTTATTCAACCACAAATACCTCGGGTTCCCCTATTTATTTATAATCTTAAGGCTCTTTCATATCCATTGACTTAGCCACAATTCACTATTTCATCTGTAGTCCACATATAATCAGCCTTACATACTCCTACTCCTCATAATTTATCAACTTAAGCTCTTCCACACGCCACATCAAGCCTACTAGATAAACTTCCACAAATTCTGCATTACCACCCCCAAACAAACATTCTTTCTACCTTGGTGATCATTCATTCTTCAAACTTAGAAACTAACACTCATCTTAGAGGGCCGTGAAATTTCTCACATACTATAATGTCTTACAGATACCAGGTGAGAATTAAGATACACTATTCCTCTACAACCTCATGATAAATAGTCAATATTAATCTTACCATCTATAAGCACAACTTCCTTTCACACACACCACTACTCATTCGATCATCTTGTCCAAACTAGCTTCATAACTCTACAAACATCAAAAGGGTTTTTTTTCCAAAGCCACAAAGTGCATCCTAGATCTATCAATTATAACCACGCTACACTTATGACCTATGCTCGATCTATACTAACACGACGACAAGCTTTAAAACACCATAACCTGCAATTCTTCCTATAAATACTACCATGAAATCTACACCGCACTTATTACACCTCGGTCAACACTTGAGAACATAACACTCCATCACTCACCATTCTCTCGGGTTACTTCAGTACCTAAAAATCTAGATTCATACTTTCTCCCCCATTAAGGGTGCTGTCTAAAAAGAGAAGGTCTAAATACTCATTCTATTCTGGCTCAAATGCATGATTCATAAGAACAAAGGGGCAATCATTTAAATAAATGGATGTAAATACACTAATGGGCTCCTCTCAAGCCCTTGTGCAACCTCTTACCTTTCTGCGGGATCTATCTGAGAAAATTACCTTGATAGGAGTCTGAGATTTACTGCTTCTACCACCTTAAAGATGAGGCATAGTTGGAGGAACTTGGAACAATGCACGAACTTGTATGAGTTTCTTAGGGGACAACTTTAATGCACGATCTAAAGTAAGAAAGAATGAGAAACTTTTCTTAAATACCCGTAGTCTCTCATTTATAGATGTGGGGCCCTCACAACCATAAACAAGATCCTACCGACATGGCTTCATAGACTCCCTAGGACACTTAAACTCTGTGCTCTGATACCAAGTTTGTCATGCTCTGAGCCTACACCCTGGACGTAACTGGCACCCAAAACCACGAATGGCCCGAGAGAACCACTTGGCCAGACATACAATTAATAATGCTAAAATTGTAATGAAACAAATTGTGGAAGCTGGAAAACATGGGCTAATCTTTACAAAAAATGATGAAATAAAATAATATAAATATTTATTAACTGAAATAATAAAATGTTTAAAAACTGGTTACAACTGACTTGACTTAACTCTGTCTATGATGCCTCTACTATATTATAAATATGCCAATTCTTATTTAACAAAAGAACTAGAGACTGGGATACTGATAAGTCCTCAGAATAATGAGAACTGCCTCAAGTTGATGCATAGCCTACTGAAGAGTCTGTACACAAACCTGCATATCTGAAAGTTGGTCTCTACATCGTCCAATGATGTAGCGCAAAAAAACATCAATACTTTGAATGTATTGGCACATAATAGCGTAATGAAAACTGATGTTGGCTAAACTTTTGAATTAGATCATAACATATGATATGAGTACAAAGATATGGGACAAAAGACCCACTGACCTTTTCTTGCAAAATTGTCAGGACGACAGTATTACAATGAATGAGTTATTTCAAAATATTGAAACCATATAACAACTTAAATTGTAAACTTTATGAAATGTAAGCCCGACAATAATTTATTACAATGTTGTAATACAACAACTTTAATACAATTTGTCAAACTAAAACTAAGATTAGGAAAAATAAATGACAAATGTCTGAACAAAACTTGAAAACAATGCTTCATAAAAACTCTCTTTAAACTGGTGGCCTCGGCCACTCATATATTTTCTCAAAATAAGTAAAAAAATTTCTTTTGGGGAGTTTCTTTTAACCGGCATAAATCATGTGAGCATCATGGAGTACACTGTCTTGTCCACATTGCTAGAACCCAATGACTTTCCCTCATTGAGGTTTTTTCTAAGAATATCATATATAGTGTATATAGTATATGTACTTTATTGTCTAATGGACTTCTCTCTTTAGTAAGATTTTGCTTTTCTATACCTTACCTGGGTATAAGATGAAACATAATTTGGGAATCTTAAAGCTGAGCCCGAAAGCTATAAATAATAGATGAGTCACCCTATTTGTGGATGATCCTATCTTACGGTGGCAACGTAGTTTTGGGGCATGTATTGTCTTAACCTATATTCATCTCGGTGCTAAATAGTCCTCCTAAATAGTCCTCCCAAAACATACTATATGCTCAAAACATAAGTCTTAAAAATGCTTTCTAAAAGTCATGCATGTATCTAAAATATAGTATCAAGAAACATATCTTTCTTTGCAAGCCTTGGCTCTAAATTGTCATAACTTGCTTAAACTTTTAAAGATACGACAAATTCTTTCACTTTTCAAGTTGTGGCATAATACATAAGTGTTTTCATAAACTTTTCATAAATTAACTACCTTTGAATATACTTTATAACAAGGCTATAGTGAAACTCATTGAATCGTGAAATCAACTTTCAATACAAATCTCCAAGTCATAAGCTTTAAGCAAAAACTAACTCTTGTTTATGGAAATTAAATGTAAGTTCAAGAACAACCTTAACACGGGGAATCATTCATAATACTTAAAGCATATAGAAGAAAGTTATAACAAAACTCAAGAACACTTAGAATATTTGAATCTTAAAATAACCCTAACTTGAAATTATGACTCAACATGGAATTTTTGACTCACTTATGGGGGTGAACCGGTTTCCCCATGAAAGGTATTGCTCTTACGTACCTCAGAGATGAACTATGGAGAAGAATCCTTTGGATTTGGAGCCCTAGCTTGATTTTTCTTGATTTTTGAATGTTTGCAACCTTGAGAGGATTTGAGAGACTGCTTTTAATCCATTTTAGGGTAAATAGAGAAGTGGAAGATATTTTAGAAGGGTGGGGGGATGGTTTTGGGTAAGGAAAGGACCAAAACGCTCTTAGAAATATGTCAAAAGCTGAAAAATTATTTCATCGGACAAGGTCGGGCATGAAGCGCCAGTCAATACGCCAGCTTCATCATTTTGAAGTTTTAGGTCTAGCGCGGGGCACCAGTCAATGCTCCAGACTGATAGATTCTTGATAAAATGCCTATAGCATTTTACTCTTAACTCGGATTGACTAGTGGTCGGTGGCGTTGAAAGAAGACTCAAAGACCACTCGTACATGGTGCAAAAGGAGGGGTGTTGTGTACCAAGCGCACATGCAAGTGTACATGGTCGTGCAAGTAATAAAGTGGCTCTTATGAGCCGAATATCGATCCCACAGGGACTTGTGCTTAACAAACAATCTAATCTTTATGAATACTATCGAAGTTGAACAAAGGTAATTCGTAACCATGAGTTGAGCTTTGTCTTATAACTAAAAACTGGAAATAGCGATGATACAAAAATAAGATTGTAGACAATATATAGAGGAATCTAAGGTTGAGGCAATATATAGAGGAATCCAGGGTCGAGGCAATTACTACACATTCATGCTTTAACTGTGGTTTATAGCTGGTGTTGGTGTTTATCGTGATTGTTGATTACGGGGTTGATATTATAACCCGGGAATGGTCATCCTCTAAGTCATCTATGCAAATTAATCTCACAGCTACATCATTGAGAGGGGATGTGACTCTTTAACTTGGATGCATTCAACCATCTTCCCATTTTACTAACTAAGTGGGGCATTTAGATATATCTCTATCCTAACCGCAAATCATTCTTTACAATTGTTAACTAACAACAAAAGTTATGATCCACACCTCTTACGTTCTTCATTCTGTCTCTTAACTCCTATGGTCAATTCGTTTTGAGACTTAGATGTATCCTAAAGTTCATGAAGATTTAGCATAAGTAAACAAGAACATAAGAACAATCACATGACAAGATAAATAATAAAACTAACTATAATTCCATAATTAAGCATTCATGTTGTAGCCTCAACCCTAGAAAGAGAGTGTTTAGCCACTCATAATCTAATTCGTACTTACCAACTTGTTGTAGTTCATACAAGAATTCAGTAGAGAAAAAAAAGAATAATAACCCTAAAGTAGCCTTCTCCTTGTGTTCTTGCAATCCCAAGACGTCCAAAAATGTTTACAATTTAAACTAGATGTCCTATTTATAGTGAGGGATCACTTTCACGCGTCGGGAACAACCAGCGTGTCACACTGCTCATCACAGAGTCTAGGCAGCATGCCACGCTACTCATAGCACCTAGCAGCCGGCGTGACACACCCTCAATGCACCTCTCCACTGGAAATTGGCATATTCAAGCTGAGTCAACTCCATACCACGCTCCCTATAGCAGAGGCTAGCCTCCGTGGCACGGGGGTGCCTCTTTAATGTCCATTTTTGCTCCCACGAACTCTTTCCATCTTCCTTTGATTTCCAATGGCTTGTAGCTTGTTTGTAGGCCTCAATTAGATTCCATATCTCCTCAAAAGGTCTTCTACAATAGCTCACAACACACATAAGTCCATATAACAACATAGAGTTCATCAAAGTACGCTAGAATAGGCATAACTCAAGCTAGAAAAGCTAGTTTCCTCGTCTAAACTCTAATTGATCTTTCTAACTCCTTTTTTGTTCCAAATGCAACCCAAACACTACAAACAACTATGTTAGTCACAAAGTACACCCTTTACACACTACATACTGCAATAGTACATCAAGTTATCCTCAAAACTAAGCTAAACGCGCATAAATAATGACACTTAGAAGTATAAATATGCCTAAGATCACCACCCCACACTTAAAGCCTTGGTCGTCCTCGAACAAATCTCTACACTAATCACAATCAAGGAAGGCTCTATTAAAACTAAGACATTCATGCTAGAACTACAACGACCACAAGAATAGCAAGTTCTATATTTGGCATGTCATATTACAAATAGAATCACATGAATACTACTTCAAGACCCCCTAGCCTCAAGAATTGACTCTACTCAGTTGGTAAACTCATGTGTCATACTCACAAAGAAATCGTATAAGTCCCCTATGTATCATCACACAAGTTCCCTCACCACAAGAGAGTTACCCATATTCACTCACACATATGCAAATTATCACAAGAATGGGTGTTAGAATCAAATTCCACTCACTCTCACAAAGAATTCACATGTCAGATAAGATAAACCATAAGCTTGCCCTTAGTGTAGTACTCCATTAATATCAGAACGTCAAAACTCAAGATCAAGTAGGACTTTAAGGGTTGTAATGTAGGCTAAGGGACGGGTAGGAACTATTTGGTTAAGAATAGTTAATATCTTTCCTAAGAGCTTTAATACATCACATTATACATTAAACATCACCTCCAACCAACCCATTTTACACCATTATTATCATCCCAACTTTCTTTTGTTTTTCCCTATCTTTTTCTTCAGCTAGCTTACACATCTTTAGTAGGGAGTCTGTGCTATCAACACATGATTTTTCTTCTTTTCAATACATTACTCCCTACCCATAACACATAAAGCTTTTCAACACACCAAAAGCTCTTTCATTAGGCTTCACTTAACTTTTTCCTTTTTCAATTTTCTACTCCTTAATATCTTGATGTGTTCACTAAAGCGCTTAGGAGTTTTGGATCAAATTGCAAGAAATTGAAAGAAAAGGAATAAGCTACTTATGAGGCTACCAAAGAACAAGCTAAAGGCTCAACAGGGCTAGCTAAGGTTATATACAAGGGGTAGATAGAGAGGGTATAAAACATGGCTATCAAAGAAATGCCTCTATCATCTCGTAAACTCAACAATCATTATTTCACTTTGCAGACACACGAGGCAAGTTCTAGAAACCACAATGTAACATGGAATAACAACACATCACTCACACTGGGCACATGTTCAAATCAAGTAGGCTACCTATAGACTCTCAACCAAGCAATTTCATGAATTCAACATTAAGTCAACAAGAGTCAGACAAAAGAGCCTAGGTGTCTCACAGTAGTCATTCTAATTTCAAATCATGCCATCGAATTAAACACCAACTAGCAACAAGTAATCATGTTTAGAATCCAACAAGAGCATCTCTATTTATTCCTAACAACAAAAATTTAAATCTACTCCTAAAAATCAAAAAGGATATTGGGTTTAAAGGGATTCCCCCCGGAAAAGAACTGAAAAGAAAAACCGAGGGATGGATGAAGTGTGCTTTTATTAAACAGACCAGACACCAAAAAAAAACAGAGACAAAATATTTTTGTAATTTTTTTTTCAATTTAATCAAAAACTTGAAAATAAACAAAACTAGACATCCTATAGTGCACTTCACCCTAAACAAATTGAAAGATTTTGACCCCATACTTAAAACCATACTTTGTCCCCAAAGTATAAATTAAATGCAAAGTTAGAAATACTCCCTGAGGCCTCTAGGCCTAGCCAATAGCATCAAGTTCATCGAAGGGGTCCGGAGGACCCCACACTTGGTGTTTTCCATGCTCCTTAACTCAGATCTCAGATACTCAGTATTCCCTTCAACCTGTCGACACAATAGAAAAACAAAACCGAAAGTGATACTAAAGAAAAACTAACAAGAATAAAAATACTACCTTAACTTGGGTTGCCTTCCAAGCAGCGCCTAATTTACCATCACGGCACGACCCAGATCACAACTTTCAGTCCCATTCTCTCATCCTCTTCCTCCTACTTGGGGTCTATCTTCTCCTTATTTTCAGACCTCTTGGGTGCTCATTCTCGAGGTCCGGGGCTTTCCTCACACCTACCTTTTCCGTATTTCATTCAAGAGCTCTTGGTTCAGGCTCTTTTTGCAATTCGGGCAGCTCCATGAGAGAGTTCGAAGAGGTAATTAAAGGTACTCTCTTCTCCACCCCACACTTATCCACTTCCATGGTTGTGATCATGTATAGATCTTTGTAGTGTGAGTGTGTATTGAGTGATGTGTACACTCTAAAGACCACCTATTTATTATTCAGTCTCATCTTGAGCATGCCATCTCTCATATCAATCAGTGCTCCTCCGATAGCCAAGAATGGACATCCCAATATGATTGGCACCCTTTCATCTACATCATGATGTAATGACCCTTCCGGTCATTTCCACGTATAAGTTTGAAGTCAAGCAAATCGACAAAAGTTATCGTAAGTTCTTTAACAAATTTCCTGAACTTTGGGTAAAATAACTCGGAGCTTTTCTCTCAATATATAGAGAGTTAGAAGTCCCCCAAAATACCAAATCGAAGGTCTACGAGTCTAGTTTCCAATGCACAAAACCTCGCGTCCAACTGATCTCGGAGTAAAAAGTTATGACTGTTTTACCACGGACTGTCTGGCAGAAAACGGGTTGCAAACCGGGTCGCGAACCGGGTCGGGTTAAACACGATTTAAGCCTCAACTTCACGTTTTAAAATGCCATTTCAGTTCCAAAACAGTGATAAAACATAAGGGGGATCCCGAGAGAATTCTTGAGTATCGAAATCGTGCGTTGGTGAATTGCGAGTCTAGTTTTAAGAATTTTATTCATATCGCGTGCATTTGAAAATATTTTATTTAAAAATTGAATTTGGTAAAAATTATATTAGTATTGCCTTTTCAAAATATTTTAAAGGTTTATGGGTAATATTTTTGAAACGTTATAATTGTATATGTATTTATTTTATAAGGTTTTTATACATCATAATATTTTAACGGAGATAGTAAATTTAGTTATTTTGAAAATTATTATTATAATATAGTAGGTTTTATTCGAAATAATTTTCTATGAATTATGGTATATTTAAAATATTATATTTATTTTACCACGAATTTATGCAATACCCGAATATATAAGTAATGAGATAAGGGTTTTTGTTTTGGGTGTTTGACACCTCCACTTCCACGTGGAAGTGGAGGGAGTGTACACCATGTGTGCAGTAGGCAACACTTATATATGTGCACATCAAGCTCAGCAGAATACCCATCAATTTACTTACCATTACTCAAATACTCAAATATTGCCATTACCATTACTTATATATGTTTCTTGCAAAATTACTCAAATATTGTTGTTACTTACCATCCTAATTCACGTTAAGGAAGAGCCTTACGGGAAAAATCATTTGACGCTATATCTTGTCACCTAAAGAAAATCAATTATCTACGTCGAGTTATTCCATCCCAAATCCGATTTCGATTTAGTTGTGGATTTTCTTGGGGTGGTTCGAGATTGGACATCGTTCTTCTAGCAGCTTGTCATCGGACGACAGGTAGGTTACGGTTTAATTTCCCTAGACTCTGCATATATAGAATAAAATTGTATTAATGGGCATCCTTGGGTTGGTTTATTAGGTTGGTACCACAGACCTCGACCGCTTTATTCATGTCCGCCTACTTTTGTTCCTCCGTTGCTTGTAGTATTTGCCGATATATTTTATTTACCCTTGTGGTCCTGTGAGGCCTTGTTGACTCTGGAACATAGAAGGTGGGATTTTGGGAATGTCCGCGAGTCCCGGGCATAGAATTATCCTTCTAGGCTGGTTATGCTTGCTGAGTAGCTGTGGGCCTGTGCAGGGTCGATAGGTTGATTGTGAGCTGCGGGGCAGCTATTGTGTGTGATCATACCATTTCCATGCATATAAAGAGGTTTTATCCATGTTTTACTATGGTTTTGGCTTCGGGCCTACTGGCACTATTTTCTAAACCTTGCATGGCCCGGGGGGCCCATTTTGATGGAAATAATTTGGAAATGGTTTGATTTAAACTTGTGAATATTCTTGGGTAAAAGAAAGTAAAATTATGATTTAAATCACCAGTTTTACGATTAACGCTAGACTCGGCAGGGCCGGAGTGCTAGTTGAGTTTTCTTATTATTTGAGATGATTTTTAGCCTCGGTCGGACCGAGCACCTGAGATGACTTTTTACTGTTTAGACCCGGTTACGCCCGGGCACCCTTGGAGGGGTTTTTTGAGACATTTTTCTACTACTTTAGTCCTGGACAGGGTCTGGGCATTGCATATTCGAGACTGGGTCTCTATTCTGATACTGAGTTTTAGTATGGGGTCTAGGACCTCCATGGACCTTGCCATCCGGGCCAAGGGCTACGGGCTGCGTGTGCCGGAGGAGCGGTATACGGTGGAGTAGAGGTATACGGGCAGTGTCCTTCCATGGAACCTACCTGCTGGGCCGGATCGGCGCCGGAGGAGGTACATACAGAGATACCATGGCACTTGAGATCTTCATGCATCACATCATTCATAGTTCGAGGCTCCACCCTTGTTTGTTGTTTGCTGATTTTACGCTCCGGTAGTATGGGATGCCGGAGGGTTTGTTTTCACTTGTTGTGTGTTCCTCGGTTGTATGGGCGGCCGAGGGACTGTAGGTAGACTCTTTCAATTTACTTGTAGAATTATTCCCTGTTACGGTTAATTATGAAATTGGTTACTGCTAGACTGTTAGTTG